>OU343163.1:29920000-30601250 GCA_910595825.1 Philhelius pedissequus
CAACCTTCATCAGAAGACTCGTGGGATGGGACGTTGTCACATCTTGTGTGTTTGATGATACAATTAACAATTTGTGCCCGATTGTGTGTTGGCTCGAAAATTGAACACAAACAAAAATTTTAAAGAAGAATTCAACTTCATGGGGCAACATTCATAATTTGAGAATCTCAGGAGTTACAAGCATGTGTTAACTCTGAAATTAAGTCAAGTGTTGTTCGGCGAGTTGGATTGACGACGAGTAGGACATGACGATAGCGATGGAGGAGGCGTTCGTTGTTCGGGGTTTTCATGTTATGCATGTCCATATTGACGTGGGGCTTTTAAGACAACAATTACAGTTAAGATGGCTATTGTAAGGAAGCTGATGGACAATGGCTCGAGAAAGGATTGTTAACATATTTTTTTTTTCTTTTGGTATTTCTCTACAGAGAATACTGCAGATATACGAGAATAATATTCAGAAAAATGCTGCGGGCGTTTTTTGTTGTTGTTTTGTTGTGGTAGTTTGTAATGGCTTGCCAGAAAGTAGTTCAAGCTATTTGTGGATGCAATTTCAGTGTGAAATCCTTTTGATGTCATGGGAACTTTATCTCGATTCAAATTTAAGTGGAGCAGTACCATCATTGTGGTTAAAAAAAAATCTGATGTATCTACTTATTACAATAGGTTGAGGAACATAGAGTTTGACATGACTAACTTGGGGCAATAAATCAATAAAAAAAAATTTCACATTTCAATTTCCAAACAATGTATGAAAATAAGTGTAACGTCTTTATATAAATATAGACACGGACTTGACATTAAGGGGGTGACCTTTATCATTTTTTCTGGCTGGTTCAACAATTAACAACAAATTATTTCAAAGGACTAAGCCAGCATTTAAAGACTTAGAAACAAACCTGATTTGATTTACTTTAAAATTAAAATTATGTATTTTGATTTACTTAATTTAATTTTAAATTTAAGAATTATTGAGAAACAGTCGAATATTTTGGTAGATTACATTTAATTTAGTAATTTAAAATATTTTGGTTGTGGTCATAGTTGTGTTAGTGCCTGTATTTTAAAATGAAGTAAATCATAAAAAAAAAATTTCAAAAACAAAAATGGGCATTTTTCAATGTAACAACATTTGGAAGGTTCTAAGACAAAATTTTTGTCATCGGAATAGATGATGTCTACTTATTCAATCAAGCTAGATTATGGATATAAATTATGTATATTATTACGATATTACAATTTGGTTTTAGGTAATACAATTTAATGTTAAAAATGTTAACTGTAAAAATGAATGCAGGCAAAAACAAAACTTCAAAAAAGCGGTTTTAAAATAAAATAAAATGCACGATTGGATCGCACGAACTTGCTCATCTGTTCGATCACATTGTATTCAAAAGGTTTCTATTAAGAATGTAAATATAAAGAATTATCCATTTTGCAGTTTCAAAAGTATAGGGCTGGAATTCGACATCTATCAAACTAAGTTGTTAAGCCAATTTTTTTTCAGTTGAAAGTCTAACATTTACGAAATTGGATCGGAAATGTTAAAACCTACTACAAAAATGGTGATTATGCCACAGCCACATATCGTGCCTTAAGAGGAGATTATGGTTTACATAATCGTCCAACTACGCAAGCAATTGGCAAAATTGTGAAAACAATTTGAAGAGTCTGAATTGGTTACAGATGGTGTAAGGCCCGTGCAAAATCGTTTCGCTCATACCACTGAAAATATCGCTGCTGTAAGTGAAAGTGTTGCAGAAGACCCGAAAGTCGATTCCTCGTCGTTCTCAGGAATTAGTACTGTCTTACGAAACATTATGGGGTATTTTTGATTTTGGATCTACACCTTCATCCATATAAAGCCCAGCTCACACAAAAACTGAAGCCAGCTGACCATTCACAACGTCGTAGATACATCGAATGGGTGCTTTAACAACAGGCGGTGGACGGCGATTTTCCGAACAAAATTTTCTTCAGCGACGAAGCACATTTCTCACTCGGTGGGTATGTTAATAAACAAAATTGTCGTATTTGAGGTTCTGAGAATCCTCAAGTAATTGAAGAGAGGCCATTACATCCACAAAAAGTCACTGTTTGGGGCGCTCTTTGGTCCGGATGTATGATTGGACCTTACTTCGTCGAAAACGACGATGGAACGACTGTCACCGTCAATTCGGAGCATTATTGTCATATGATAACCGATTTTTTTGCCTGCTATTGAAGAATACGACTTGGAGAATATGTGGTTTCAGCAAGACGGTGCCAATGTCACACAACTCGAGCGAATATGGCTTTATTGGAAGAGACTTTTCCAGGCCGCGTAATTTCTTGTAGTGGCGATATCAACTGGCCACCAAGATCATGCGATTTGACACCGCTGGACTTTTTTTTGTGGGACTACGCGAAAGACCGTGTTTAAGCAGGTAAACATTTAACTCCTGAGCACTTTAAAACCAACATTCGTCAAGTTATGGCTGAAGAACCGCCCAATATGTGTCAAAAAGAAGTCGAAAATTACCTCAAAAGAATCGATGCTTGCAACAATTCGCGTGGTGGTCATTTAAATGATGCAGTGTTTCACCCATAATGTCAACAGTCAAACTTTATAATAAAAAAGAAATATCATGAAAAAATATTTTATATATGTCTTATTTACGTTTACTTTTGAAACCGCAAAATGGATAACCCTTTAGTTTCAAAGTTGTTTCTTACTTAATTATTTATATACACATTTTTTAATTTTTTTTCTAAAAAAAACTTGGTACGACAATATTAAATAATAAAAACCTAAAAAAATGTTTTTAAATATTATCAATCCGTTTTCGAAATATTGAGTTTTCAAAAAAAAATTTTGTTTTTCACAAATCCAACCAAATTATTTTCGAAAAATTTGGTACCTATGCAGTATTATTTACCATTTGAATGACTTCTCATGTAAAAATTTTGGCAGGTACCGTTAATATCAAAATAGTGCACACAATTTTTTCTATCAAAATCGTTAGAGACTTTTTCGAGATAATTGAGGTGGTAGAAAGAATTGTATGGCATGTACCGTTAGTTTTGGACCTAAAAAAACGAATCAAATATTTCTTTAAGGCGATCACCTAAAACGCTTGAATACCAAGTTTGAAGAAAAATGCCTCAGCCGTTTAGCCTGTAGAGCGTTGTACAGACAGACGGAATTGCGGGACCCACTTCTTTGGTGTTCTCAATCATGGTAATTTCAAATATCAATTAAAATCTCGAGTTCGATTTTTTTTTTCAAATGCAAAACTTGCCCTATAGTTACAGTGACCATTATTTCTGATAAAAAAAAGAACATAACATTTAGTTAACTCAAACAAGTTTAGGAAGAAATTTGTATGTACTTAAGTATTTAATTTAAGAGCTTAACTCAAAGAAACTGTTAGTTTTTATATTTTCCTTCGTGGTGTATTTTTTTCAAATGTTATTAGATATTGAAAAAAATCTTTCCATAGGGGCATTTGAAGCTAGAAGCGACAGAGAACCGTCTGCCAACTTAGTACATTTTCGTACTTAATTTACATTTTCTACATCAACGTGTTTGAAAATTTCAACTCATTTCTGACTTGGTGACAAATAGTCCGCAAAAAAACCAAAAACTGATTTATTCAAACCAGAGATATCTTCATTTTGTGCTTAAGTAATTTATTCCTGAAGAAAATACGTTTCTCTGTAGGAAAAAACAGTACATTAAGAGGACAATTTAGTAAAAAGAGGACACATTACTGTCATCTTAAAGACAAAAAAGGACGGATGGTCACCGAACATATAGTACCTATATCGCAAGTAGAAATAGTCTTGCCAACTTGAAGTAATAATTATTAATATGTGTAGGTATAAAATTTTAATTTTTTTTTTGAAAATTTAAATTTAAATATAAATATATAAATAAATATTTTTTAACTAAATTCTTGGAGCAGTTTTTGAGAAATAAATGTTCTTTCTCAACGGTTTCTCAACAACTGTTTTTTTTTCGTTTTGTTTTAGAAACATAGTTTTCTTAGCTATTCTAGAAAATTTAAAAAAAAATACTAGATTCAAAGTTTCAAAGAAATCGATTAAGTGATATTCAAAATATTGAGTTTTGAAAAAAAAAGTTTTTTTTTTAATTCAAAAAAATGGTTTAGGAAACTATTGGTTTACAATACTAGTTGATCTTTTCAGAAACTTCTCCGTGAAAAATAAAAAAAATATATATGAACCGTTTTCCAGAAAATAGAAAACCAAAAAAATGGGCAGAGGTTCCAAAAATAAGCATTTTTTAGCATTAACAAATTACTGACAACTGATTGACTAACTTTTGCCTTTATTAATTAACTGATTTTTAATTGCGATATATAAAAATACATAGGTACTAAGGCAAGTTTTGCGCTCGTAAAAAAATCGAGCTTGAGGTTTTGATCAAACTTTACACTGCGATAATTGAAAACACCAACAATGTGTTTCCCGCAATTCCATTTGTCTGTCTGTCTATCCGCAGTTCAACCTACAGCCTAAGGGGCTGAAGTGATTTTCTTCAAACTTGGTTCTTAAGCTTCTTAGACATTGTCTCAAATAGATTTTTGAATGGTTTTTTATTCCCAAAAATAACGTTACTTGCTATACAATTTTTTTTACTACGAGTATCTTAATTATAAAGAAAAATGCTCTAGCGATTTTGATAAAAAAAATCTTAGCACTACTATATAGCAGCATTGCCGTTTGGCCACTAAAGTGGCCAAATGGCCACTATTTTGCGTTCAGGACCCGTGGCCACCACTTTTTTGAAAATCACCTTATTGGCCACTGTTTATTAATTCAATAAGATTTACATTCGAAAAGTTCTGAAAATTGGCATTTTGCATACAAAAAATTCAATTCCACAACATTTTGTACTGAACGCTGTCGTTTTACCTCGAAAAATTCACCCATTTTTGCATTCAGCGAAAGCAAACTGACAGAAGAAAGGGACAACACTACACCGTTACCGTATTTTGTTTTAGAATTTATTTAGAAAAGAAAAACAGTTATGTACGTCTACGTTTTATTTTGTGTATAACTGTCATAAAGATGAAAAGGTAAATTATGATTTAAACTTCTGTAAAAATAAATATATAAATAAATTATTTATTAAGGTTTTTAATAGTCGCACCGAAAGTGCAGCTATCACCAACAAATATCTACAGCGATCCTCATCAGAATTCTAAGAATGAAAAACAGATCAAGTTTGAACATAACTTGTTAGCTCAAAGCAATCTAACTCTTCTGATATTGCGCAGATTTCTCTAGAGCACCCACAAAATTCGAATGTATACAAGGTTCCAAAAGAAATGCAACCGACATCATCGACGGTGGTGAATATTTCAAATTAAAGTCAGTTTAAGTTTCTGTTTTTCGAATAGTTTTTTCATGTATGTGTGAATAATCAGATTTTGATTGATATTTTGAATAAATGTTTATGAAATGTCTTTAGTCTATTTTATTTTACACATTGTGCCATTTTTCTATATGGGACCCTTTTTTTGTCTCGGGGCCCTTTTTGGGACACTCTTTAATTTTTTTCAGCGGCAACACTGCTATATGTGTAGACACATATTTTGTTATTACCTGCCATTATAAACATTTATATGATTTGCGACTTTCTCATAAACGGCCCGACGGATTTCGATGAATTTTTTTTATGTAGGAGGTGATTCGAATTATAAATAATAATGCATACCATAATTTTCGAAAAATATTTTTTTAGATTTTTTGAAAAAATATAATTTTGTTTCGAAAATTAAATATTCCGAAAACGAGTGGACTTTTTGCTTTTTAAACTAAAACCTTAAATTTAATATATGTAGGTATGTATTAGGTACTTAAAATTATTAAATTTAAAGAAATTAAAGAAACTTTATATATAGATACAAAAATATATGAAAACGACCTTAAAATACATATTTAGCCGTTTTTACTAAGAATCTTTAACGGTTTCAAATAATTCGATCAAAATTTAAATGAATTCAAAATTAAATCTTTAAAAATACTAAGTGAATTGTCTTCTAAATCAACAAGTGTGACCCATTTAAACCAGACAAGGTCCATCTAAACTTTGAATAGTTTTGCTTGTTGGCAATTTTCTACAGAAAATACCTCATATAAAATTTTCTATATTCTTGCCATGATGTTGTATAGGAAATTGTTAAAGTGATTAAATACAAAACTACAAACCCCTTGAGACACTATAATGGTTAGAATTTATTGTATTCGAACAAAATTATCTAAATTTTTGTATCTATTTAGTTTTTTTTTTTAAGTTTTCGGTCATGTACCATATATTCAACAGACGTTTTGGGCGCCAAATTTGAATTCCACACAAGAGCAGAAGAGAATTCTGTGATAGCTGGGATGGCTGATGGCTCATCATAAACCTTAATCTCTAGAGTTCAATCAATAATTCGTTATGATTAATTGATATCACGATCTAATCTATCACAAGGCTTCAATTTATTTGTTTTGTTTCTCATTTGCCCTCGCATCGGTTCAATCAGTCATTTTTTTTTATTGTAAACTATTTCAGTTTCAATTCAGAAATTCCAGGCCTTAAGCAAAAAAGGCAGCAGAAGAACAGCGCCAGAGATCAACGGGATTACGCTGTTAGTTGTTACACTCGAAAAAGATCGATTATTGGCATCATCGCGTTAGGGTGCATATCACGGCTTGTTACTTTCACAATATATATAGTACATACGTCTACCATTAAGTATATAGGTACCATGGACAGAGGAACGCACTGATATACCTTTATACCAAACAGACGAAACGGTACGGGACGATTTAATAAATCCGCATAGAGATAGAAAATGAAGGATGGATTGATCGACGCGAGTGTCCAACAGATGATATGCCAAAGGGCATGAATGCAGCCAGGCCAAACCAGGCTGCATATTATAGATATCCAATATCCCATATAGACTCCTCGACTCGACTGGAAATGATAGGCAGGAAGAGGAGTGATTGCAGATAGATATGGATATGTATTTATTACTCCCCGAGTCGAAAATTCGTTCAAATTTGTTTGCTGCTGTCAGTTTTGACTCACGGAACTTTTAAATCGAGCTCAGTCAGACTCAGTTCGAGAGAATAGTGTGTAAGGATCATCATATCCCATCCATCATATTTACACCTAATTGATGTTAATATTTTTTTTTTTGTATTTGACTTTTGCATCATTGGAGAGTAGGTATTTACAAAAAAAATTTAAAAAAAGAGCAACACTAACAATGGAAATAAAATCGGTGATTAATGATAATTTGTTGGCAGTGATTGGTGGATGATGGAAAAGGATGTAAGTATTTCATGGATATCATTTTGATTTGAATTTCATTCGTGTTTTGTTTGCTTGTCAAAATAAATGCTGCAGGCAAAATGGGTATGAGTATGAGAAAAGGGTCGAAGATCAGTTATTATTTATTCCAATTCTCACATATACAGAATGTTTGTGTATGAATAGGGTCTTAATCGAATGACACATATAGGTGGGTTAGTTGGATTTTTATACGTTTATGAAAAGAATATGTAGGTTTTTTCTTATTTCATCTGAAGCTAATTGTTCGGTATGATCCGTTTCTTTTTTTACCTACAGGCACACATACATAAATATTATATAAATTTTGTTTTTCATTCAAAATGTTTTACGTGGTATAACAAAATTTAAAATTCAAGGCATTATCTCCTGTTTTAATATGTCATAGATAATCGCTCTGTGGTTAAAATATCATTAATGCGGATAGAATTTCTAACTGTAGTAATTGTTACATTTCAGAATTTGGATGTCTTTCAAGATTCTAAGCTGTTTAGCTTCAATGTGTACTGGCCAATGGTGAGTATGCTTTATCGTGAGGCAACTTATTTGACCAAAATGACCCTATGTCCCTTCTGTCTTCTAATCAGAGTAAGTATGAAGTAGATTGAAGGAGAAGTTCGCACGCTTCAGAATTTCAGTGGCATGCTTGTTAAACTTAATCAAGTTGGTCGAATTTACCCCCCAGATATACTTGATGGGGATTACTGGCTCCCCTAATAGTCTGATGATGATATTCTGTCTAAATTTTACTCTTGTTTACGTTGGTCGCATGCATATAAGTCGGGCTTCGCCAGCGTTGATATTTATACATATTTCACGGAGAAGTTCTCAATGTTTATAACTTGGTCTGGCACGAGTTACAAACTCTGATGATAAAGATGCGTTGAAATAGGAAAATTTGTTTCGTACAAATTTGTAGCTCCGGTTGATCAATAGTGTATATACAAACTGTAGAGAAATGTAGGCCCCTGATTTATTTCATTTATATGATTTTACTTGCGATATAGCATAGGACAAGTTTCACATTGAACTCGAGATATTAATCAAACTAGAAATTACAATGATAGGGCACCTAAACGGCTGCAACGATTTTCGTCAATCTTGTTATTTAGGCATTTAAGGTGATTATCTGAAATAGATTTTTGAAACGTTTTCTTAGCTCCAAAACTAACGTCATATCATTTTCTAAACCAACCTAATTATTTCGAAAACGGCTCTAACAATTTTGATTAAAGAAAATCTGTGCACTTCTATAGGCATTTTCTACATGTTTGGTCTAAATTTTGTTTACACTATTTTGTTATTAACTGTGCCTGCCATACAACCATTTGTCGACTTTCATATAAGCGACTTAACGGATTTCGATCGTTATACTGGAGGAACTTCGAATTCTAAATAATATTGCATACCAAAAATTTTCGAAAGCATTTTTTCTTGTATTTCGTTGAGAAAAAAAAACAAATTATTTTTTTTTTTAAATTTAATATTCCGTAAGCGGATGAAAGATTTTTTTTTAAATTATGTTTTTAAATTTATATTAAAAGGTCTTAAAAATTTCATAACAAATTTTAAAAAATTAAAGAAATTTTGAAAATAAAAAATGAATTAAATAACGAATTTAGAAATATAACTAGCTTTTTTTCTAATAAATTAAAGAAATGTCCTAAATTGTTTTCTAAAAAATGTAAGCCCGACAATTTTGAATATTAAACAGCATAAATTTAAAAACAGTACTTTAAAAAAAAATCATCTACTAGTTTTAGAAATGTTGAATTTAAAAAAAAAACTGATTTTCTTTTTTCAAAAATCAAAAAAAATATTATAATAAATATTTGGCATGCAGTATTATTTAGAATTTGAAGGACCTCTTATATAAGAAGTTTGATTGAAATTCATTGTGGGTATACCGTTAATAACAAAAAATTATATATTTTTAGACCAAAATGTACAAAATACCTAAAGTGGCTTCCGGAATTTACGCCAGAATTTCTTTGGAAAAAATGCCAGATTTGTTTCTGGCTAAAAATTGGAAAAAAGACCAGAATTTTATATTGAGAATAAGCCAGAAATATTGGAAATTATGCCAGGTAGGTTTGGAAAAAGAGCCTTAAAGCAAAATGGAAATTGAGCTAGAAAATTAGAATATTCTGGCCTAATTTCCAAATGAATCGGTGATTATTAAAACAACATAAGTAACATATTTTTCGAAATCACTTTTATTATGGTTTTCCACTGCTTAGGTGTAGAGCTATAGGTACTTATATCTGAAACACACAGAATTTCGAGCGTGAAATCGGCATTTAGTGTTAAAACAACATATCTGTTCTACCATTTTGACAAATGAGTGCTAAAACACATTTAGTGCCTGCAATTAATTTCGTTTTACACCCAACGCTGGCAAAACGTGGTTGGTCAATTGTTGTTTTTTTAAGTTTGAAAATTATAGCCATAGATAGTTGCTCGTGGTCTTTCGGGCGGTGTCTTTAAAAAAGCTAAAAATAATTAAAATATGAATAACAATAGTGAAAATTCTTGTTAAAGTTAATGTCACGTAAAAGATCAAACAATCCAATGCAAGCAATGCTTGTAGAGACTGGGAGTATTTTTAAAACTTGAACAGATATTCCAATAAGAGGACATTTGTTTCTGCCATCTGACCGGGCATTTGGGTGGATAAAAAAAAAATTAAAATAAAAGGCACAACTGGATCGCACGTACTTGTTCTAAGGCACGTTTGCTGATACACAAGCATTTAAGTTCTACTTAAGCGCTTATGTGACAATTTACGCAAAGGAAACAGTAGCTCATAAGCGTTTTAAGTTGAACATAGATATTTATGATTTGTATCAGCCTGGGGGCCTTAATGTTCTATCTCATCGAAACCATAAGATTTTTAGTAGAAACGGCAAATTTTATTTTACGCTCGTTTTCTAAAAAAATGTTGTTGTGAGGATTTTAATTATTTAACAATATAAATTTAGGATCTAAATTTTAAAAAATCCCGTTTTCGAAATAGACACTGAATTTTCAAAAAAAAAATATTTTGTTTTTCAAAAATCCAAAAATTACCATTTCGAAAATTTTGGTATGCATTATTAAAAATTCAAAAAGGACCTCCAACATTAAAAATTTTATCGAAAGCCGTGAAGCCGCTTATGAGAAAGTCGAAATAAAAAAAAATTGTAGTCCAGTTGGCCCAAAATGTAGAATATACCTAAAGTAGTGTACAGTAATACCCGGATAAGTACCTTCCGTTTAACTACCTTTCCCGCGTACTTGCATTTTATTTTGTATACTTTTTGTTGAAATTTATCTGACAAAAATTCTTTTAAGTACACATATGAAATTAGCTGATAAAATACAACAGTTACTTCAAAATTCATAAATAAAAAAGTAATAATCTTAATCTATTATAATGATTCGTGGACCAAAGGCCGATAAAATCTATTTTGAATGAATAATGCAACACATTTGATTAAATATAATATAAAACACCTTCCTAATTAACTATGTCTGACCCAGGAAAAAATCTTCCAATTTAAATGATTATAAATTTTAATCTTGTTGGATATAGTTCACATTGGTTTCTTGTCAAAATCAATTGGTATGGCCCTCACTAGCCAACTTATGGACTAAAGGATTAAAAGCTATTTTAAATTAAAATTTTTTTTATCACAAATGTTTGTTTTAATTGTTGTATTTGTAAATATAGAGGTAAGTACATATGTGCACTTAAGTAGGTTTTTTATAACTGCCTAACCCGCATACGTGCATATTAAAGTAAAGCATTTAACGTGAGGCACTTTTACGGGTTTTACTATACATACTTTTTGCATCAAAAAATAAAGTGCTGAACTCTTAACAATGATTTATCTTATTCACTTTCAGTTATATAGCTAAGACTTAAGAGGCAAACTGAGTGTTAAAACAACAAAAAATAAAGTTAGTTTCCTAAAAGTCTCCATCGCTAAAAATATTTTTTTTTGAAACTGTTAACTATTAACAACTCACAGAACTACCACTAACCAGATTTTAAAGTTAAAATTGTCAATGCGACCGCGTCGTCAGAAATAAAAGGTTTTTTGCCTATCCTGTAAAAGAATAAAAATATCGCTTGTGTTGTTTTAACAATCACCGATTAAAATAATGTTTTGGAAAAAAGGCCAGAAAATGTTTTACGGCATTTTTAAACAAGACTAAGGAGGTAGGTTGAGCGTCCGCGGAAAACATAGTTGCATGACGCATTCCGAGGACCTTAAAAGGAGAAGAAAAAAAAGTTTGAAATCCTTGGAACTTGTGAAGCGAGCCAAGCCAGGTACTGTTGCTATAAAATTAAACTATTGCCTTAAGCGCAGCGTAAATTTTTCATTTTATATAATTTGCCATGATTGCGATTTATAGAAAAAAAATCTGCTTAAGATTTTAGATATTGGGATTGTGATCCCAACCCGTGGCCATGACCTATTAATCTCCATTTGAAACGAATCTGCTGACAATACTTTAACTACTTTGTAAAAAAAAAATATTAAAAAAGTTAAAAGAAGAATTGAAACTGCAAAATTGCAACAAGCATCAGCGCCATAGACATCTTATTTTATAAGAGGTCATCATATTAAACGTCACTGATAAATCTTTTGCCAGAGGCTGTCATAAGCTTTATGGAAATTTTAGCCCAGATCACATGAATTATCGAAAGAAGTACACATTATTACCATGTACTTTTGACTTGTGTGTATTTGCAATCACACGGACATTTCAACAAGATGCTGTATAAGTTGCCGCCTTGAATGCACATTGACCTGTCACAATATGAGTTATTGTCCTGACTATCAAATCACAAACCCATAATGCTGTCTTCCCGCATCCAAATCGAATGATCATTGCAAATTTTATAAAAAAAATACCTTTCAGCGTCTCATTCCATCATCATAACGCAAGGGGCTGAACGGCACGCTTTGGCCATTAAGCTTACAACATCTCTCGCGGGACATCGCCATTGATCGCACAGATCAAATATTCCACGAACTAGCACTACTATCACACCTCCAGACATCATCAAACAAACGGCCAACATCGATTTACTCATATTTTATTGGATTGGACCTTTTGTTTTAATTCATCTTTTGTTCTGTATTTTTTTTTTTTTTCAAAAACAATTGTTTTTCAATAAAAAAGTTGGTAGGTAAGGTACGAGTACCAAGGTAGTTAGGTGTGCGACCCATGTTATTGAAAATCGCACTGACACAAAAACCACTCCTTACAAACGATGTTAAACTAATAAAATAAATTCGTGATTTAAGTTATTGGCATTGTGATGTTTTTACAAGAGTGGAGTGCCGATTGCCCATGTGGCCCATCATCATCTTCGCGGAGCGGAACTCAGTGTGCCCTCTTCTGGCCATCACTACTCTGTAAGCACAGGCACAGGTGAAGTGATGTTGGCTCTTGTCGGACTGGGGCTTTAAGGTGCCTTAGGAGTCAATGTATAAATGGGGTGCCGGATGCCAACCACCATGACATCATAACTCGCACAACAATCGTTGATGGCTGCCAAGAAGCTAATAAGCTTCATAGCTCTGCCGCGCCGCCCGATCGGTTTGCCATCAATGCGGCGGAGATGGAGAAGCATTTCGAAGCGCATTCAATTGGATTTCATGAATTGGATGGAATGACTTTTTGTCGTTTGGTCGGCGGCCTTATGTTTATATGTATATTGTGTGTTTGGGGGCATCTCTGATGCCAACACTGTCCGACACTTAATGGCGGAGTCCTATTGAGAAGTAGGAATTGTGGTGCACGATTTCGGTCAAAGTGTGTCGATGATGCGATGTGATTGTGAGTTGACGGTGCGATGATAACGATGACGACGAAATGCATCTTCCTTGAGTAATGTGTTGAGAACACCTGTGTTCCGAGCGACCTTCTATTGAAATTTGTTAATTCCCAAAAGGTGCCACCACAATAGCGTCTCTAGAGAGGAAACAAATATCATGGGGTCAAGTTCATGAGGTTATTTTTTTTCGTGTCTCCTCTCTCGAGCAATAAAACAATAGTTTATCCGGTCAAAATTTATAGAATTGGAATTCAGTAAAGCTTATGGGCGAGCACCTTTGTGATGTCCAGTTCTGAATAGTGATGGGAATTATTATTTTCTCAGAGATAGCAGTTTTAATTTAATGACTATACACGAGAATATTTAGAAAAGAAGCTTGTTCAATGGAATTGAATGATCAATTAGTGGTCTTTTAATAAAATTACTATCGATGTCGTTAAATTATTGGAAAATTAACATTTTACAGTTTCGTGTGTTAACAAGACGAGGATTGTCTTTTTTTACAATTTTACATGAAATTTTCTTTCATTAGCATAATGTAGTAGGCACTTAAACCTTTTGTAAATGGGGAGGGGAATATTTTTATGTTAGGTATTTGGGACGAAATATTAAAATTTTACATGTAGACTTTAAAAAGAGACAATTTTCTCATAACGATACAATTCATATTTAGGCTGCCTGGATGGATATAGTTATGTCAATGAGTGTTTGTACTGAAAGTGGAATTAAATATCATGTCGGAAGTTATATCAGGATAGGAAAGGCTGTGTTCGAAATGTAGTCCAAAATTATATTGACACTCAACTTAATAACGCCTAAAGTTATTACCACATTTATATTGTATCCACATACCTATCTCAACCCCCCACGGCCAAAACACAGTCTTCAGAAATTGTATAATCCAACAAGCTATATACCGACAGAATAGCTTTAAAGCTTAAAAGCTTTACATTTAAATTTTAAAATGATCAAACATTTATCACTACTTTTATAAAATTCGGTTTTTTGTTTAAGTTCGTTTTTTTTTCTGGAAAAGCTTTCTGGGCAAAGGCTTAAAAATAGGTGATGTTTTTTTTGTCTCTGTCTAATAAAAATTATTATCAGAGCTTTTGAGGGAGTTTTATTCAAAACAGTGGTACAAGGTCAAATTATCACAAAACAAAAAAAATACCACACAACTGACTTACATACAGTTTTTTCTTAAATAGCTTTTTTAATGAGCTTAAAAATATGTCTCATTTACATAAAATTTAAAAAAATAATTCTGTTCAGTAAAAAAATTCAGTACATGCTTTTCGCGGACCCTCTTCTTTCTAACACAGTGGTGCCTGTTTGTGTTATCACATCGAATTAAAAACAAAATATAAAAAATAACAAGCAACTCATTAACCTAAATGAATTACTCTTGATATTTACAGCCAAATTTTATACAGCCTAGAGCTTTTTAACGCCTTTTAGTTTTTTGAAGCTTTTGGGTACAGATTTATGTATGCGACGTATGGGAAGTGTTAGTGCAAGCTGTACGGAAAATTTATGAGTCCCGAGGAAATTGGACGAAAAAGCGATGAGTGGCATTGACAATTTACATGCTAAGTCCAACAACAACTAATCCCAGGGGGTGCTTAGCTTAAGCCCTAAGAATTCTCGGGGCTTAGCTTTCGGAGATGATAAAAACTATGCTAAGAAATTATTTTTCATTATTTTCATTCTGTCAAATGGAACACTGCTGCCAAGCGTTTTCACTAAGCCCCGTAGTCGTTTTTTTTTCAACCAATTATCCCGGGGTTAGGAAAAAAGCGCACCTTTTAATGAAGGTGTCTCTTTGTTGAAGAGGCCGATATTTTGTCGACAAAACGTTTCTTACGTTTTTGGCTGGATTTTTATGAAAACTATTTTGTCCAGAAATTATATAACAGAATTTTTTTTTAAATACCAAAAATTGTTCACACAATGAAAGACAATATAGGTTTTGTCTATATACAATTTAAAGAAATTGTTGATTAAAAAAAACAGTGTTTCGTTTCTTGTAAAAAAAAAAAATGTTTCGTAATTTCTGAGAGAACAAAAAGGCCTAATCTTCTTACTTCACAAAATCTAAAGTCGATACTAACTGCACGTAAATTTAAATAAAATGCATGACTGGATCGCACGTACTTGCTCCTATGTCCGATTACATTATAGCAAAATATTGTTAATATAAAATATTTGTATGTATTTTTAAATTAGTTTTTCACTTAATTTTTTATATATAAAAATTCTTATTTTTTTTTCTAAAAAAAAAATGGTAGGTATGGACATTTTAAGTATTTAATAATAAAAATTCAAAAACAAAATTTCAGAAAAAATCGTCCACCCGTTTTCGAAATATTGAATTTTAAAAAAAAAAATATTTTTTTTTTTCAACAATCCAAAAAACTATTTTTCGAAAATTTTGAAATGCAGTATTATTTACAATTTGAACTTTATCCTGTACACACATTTTGAACGAAATCCATTCAGCCGTTTATGAGAAACTCGAATATCAATAAAATGGTTGTATGGCAGGTACCGTTAATAACAAAATATTAAAAAAAAAATGGCCAAAATGTAGACCATACCCAAAGTAGTACACACACAAATTCTTATCAAAATCGTAAGAGCCGTTTTCGAGATAATTAAGAATAAGATGGTAGAAAAATTTGTATGGCTAAAACAATAATTCAAAAATCTATTTCACCAAAAACGCTTAAGTAAATATCAAGTTTGAAGCAAATCGCTTTAGTTGTTTAGGCTGTATTGAGTTTTACAGACAGACAGACGGAATTGCTGGACCCACTTTTTTGGTGTTTTCCATCATCGTAATGTCAAGTTTGATTAAAATCTCGAGTTGGATTTTTTTTCCAAATGCAAAACTTGCCCTATAGTACGTACTATATCGCAAGTAAAAATTCTGTTTATCATAAAAATCTTTTTTCAAAATTAAAAATACCAGATTTGCATTTTTAACCGTATTTGAATATTTTTTATAATTACTTCCAGAATTTCGGTAAAACATAACCTATTTTTTTTATTGATTTTATTACTTTTTTATTGCATGCTATGTATTCTCCACTTTATTTCGAAATATTTATTATTAAATATTAGATCACTGGTTTTAATTTGTAACTACATTTGTTGAAAAAAAAAAGTTAAATTTAATTCCAGTTAACTCTCATTTGGAATCACAAAAGACCCAAACTACATTTTTTAATTTTTTTAATTATTCGGAATTTTGAACAGTAAAATGTCTTTCTAAAATCAATATCTCCGTTATACGATCTAATAATGGAAAATATAGCAAAGTAATAAAATTAATAATAAACAAAAAAAAACAGAATACACCTTAGCCATATAAAATACATTAAGCCATACAAATATTCTTTTATTTGGCTTTATTGTTCTTGTTTATCTATACTGTTTTTTTTTTAAGTTTAACTTCGAATATCTAATTTATTTAATACTTACTGACAAATTTGAACAGTGTTTTTATTTGCGTATTTCGTTAGTAAATTTTGCACTGAAAATACATAAAACGTAGAATTAAATTTTAGTAAATACAGGGTGGCCCATAAGCAATGAGATCATTTTTTTAAATATATTTTTATCTACCAAAGAAGTATGTACTAAAAATATCAAAACGTTAATGAGAGAAATTCATAAAAGCTTCCGAAGTTTTTGCAGAAACTCTTTCTTTCAAAAAATAAAATTACGCAAAAAATTAGGCAAATAAACTTCTGGGCATTTCACAACTATTGGATATCTGAACGAAATTTGAAGGAAATCGGTCTTCCCATTTAGTATCTAGCTTAAAAAATATTTTTTTCGGATTGGTCTTTGATCGTAATGCTGAACACAAGTCAGAGTAACACCCTGTAAGTATACACAATACTCCACCAAAACCTTACTTCGAACAAAGTTCAGCTTTGTTTTTGAATTAACTAGTTTGTCTGCTCCTCATTCTTCGATCATATACAGACAATCAAAATCTCAAACAAAAAACAAAAATACTTAACAATAATATTTCTATTCAGCCTTGAAGGCAGACTTAATCTACATTTTTTAAAAGGAATTTTCTTTAAGAATGGGCGTATTTTTAATAGCGCATCATTATTAATAATTTCCAAGTATACATACATAAGGCATCCAAAAATCTCATCCATCTCATAAGCAATATGGATTAATTTTAATTTACATAAATTTATTCATAATCTATTGTTCATGGATATCTGGCGGATTCCAATTCCAAGTCTAATTTAGAAATCGAAATAATTAAAATTCAAAAGGTGAAAACAATATAACACACAGCACTAGCTAATGTTTATTAATAGATATTACGTTTGACCTGCTGCTGCTGCTGTTAATGCTGTTGATTCTGCTTGCTGGTGGATGTTGGTGCTAATCGAAACCCCTTTAGCGACTTGAGGCTAGTATCATAAATAAATATACATATACCACAATAATGCATTGGTCTAAAACCAAGTTATATTCTGTTGGGATATTAGATACTTTGTCGCTCAGTTGGATATATTTTTTTTTTCATCGAACTTTAAAACATTTTAAAGTTTACGATCTGCAGGAAGTGGTTCATTTCACATTACGGTGAAACTTATGACTTTTTTTTTGGAAACATTTTGATTGTGCTTTGTTCCGCTCTCTGCTTATATTTAGTCTACTGGGTCGATATATGTAGTATAATCAATATGAGAAATTAATTAAAATGCAATTAATTTTGTCGTTTTAGTGTTGGTTTTATAACCTCTTAAGCCTAATCCCATAAATGCAAGAAATGAGGAAATGATGTTTTTATGTAAATCTAATCAAATTGAGTGTTTCTCTAATTTAAAACGTGAAATGGTGAAATATGATTTGATTTATGTGGAAAATATCTTCATTTTGAAAATTTAAAAAAAGTTTAAATAACATATTCGAACTCATTAACTAATTATCTAGTGTCTAACAATTTCCACTGATGGTTTGAAAGATTCATAATCGTTTGAAATTAACTGAACTGCCTTTAGACTTCTCATCCAGCATTATTTATCAACTTATCATCTACAAAATATCACTCAGTATGTACAACAAAAAAGATATATTGCTACTAAGAAAATTAATTAAAAAATCCATTTCAATTTTTGTATTAAAAACATTTATAATTTCTTTTTCTCCATAATAAGATCAAACTTTGTTTAAAAAAATTTAAAGTTAGGGTGGTAGTAGGAATTCCCCCAACAAAAAATCGCTCTTCTTTAAGGCTAAGGCGGGCGGAAATTGCGACTTCGCCGTACCATTAATTTTCACTTGTAATATAGATAAAAACTATAAGGCAAGTTTTTCATTTAGAAAAAAAAATCAAATTAGATGTTTTGAAAAAACTTAGCATTATGATGATAAGGAACACTAGAAGAGTGGGTCACGTAATAGTGTCAAGTAAATCTGTAATCCCATCTAAGCCGCTGAAGGTTTTTTTTTCAAATCAGGTACGTAAGCGTCTTAAATGATTCCCTATATTATTAATTAAAATTTTTTGTCTGGAACCAAAAATAACGGTACGGCTTTAATAGTGTTGATAAAAATAAAACGTACGACTGGATTGCATTATCTAAAGACCTCCTGTACAAACATTTTGATCAAAATCCGTTGAGCAGTTATTTGCGGTACCTCCCACTGAACTATTTTTTCTGATTTTATACTTTCTTATTAACGGCTCTACCGATCTTGATGGAGGTTCATCAAATTCTTCATCATGCTGCAAACAGACGGTAAATTATTTTGGAAGCAATTGATTTACCAATTATTATTTTATTTTATTTTATTTTATTTTATTTTTCTTATTTTATTTTATTTCATCTTACTTTATTTGATTTTAATCTAATTTAAAATTATTTATTTAATTTGTGTAAGCTTGCTTCTAAATAAAATATACGCTTTTAAAAAAATATTAATCTTTCTAACTCAATTTTTTTCCAAGACTCTCTCTACCTGGAACTAATTTTGATATCCCGTGAAAATTCAACTCAGAGGTAGTCGACTGTATTTAATTGTACATATATACTAAGAACATGAATATGGGTTGGAGGATATTTTTTTTTTTTTTTGAAGATCGAAAGCTTTGAATGACAACTAGGAATGAATTTCATACCTAGTGATTTTGTGTTTTTTTTTGTTTTTTTGAAAATTAAAAGGAACCATTTTAGAGTTTCAAAGTTTTCGCTTTGTGGTGGGCTTGTCAGCCGCACCCAGAAAAAAAATCATTTCCGACAATGGGAAAAACCATAGACCCAAGCGTTAAAAGGGACCAAGCTCTATAATAGCTTACAGTAAACTGATTTGGAGCATCTGTGGAAGCTGCTTTATATTTTACTTATTAGTTCTATTAATAATGATATTTAAAAGAAATGTATTTTACAACTCACAGTATTCTACATCGGGATAAAAATAAACTTTCATACCCACAAACTCGAATGCTGCCTAATGCAAATTTGTTAAACTTTGAATCATATCTACAAAAACGTTTAAATACGTAAGGGTTAATTTCTATCAATTTTATTGATACGGCACAAAGATTAATCCAATAAACGCTATAATAAATCTCGTTTGTATCAAAAAAGATACGGTTTGTCTGAAAAAGATGTACTTTTAAAGAGAAGTGCATACATCAGTTAACACTAACTCTAAAGTCTATTTAGGAAAACTAAAAACCATTTGTGAAAAAATTTAAAGATGATCGACTCCAATGGAAATATTGTTTACGCCAAACAATTTTATAGATGGGATTCAAAGTTAAATTACATGATCATTGCAGTGATTCCCGTTTGTCATGAAAATTATAATATTTGCTCTGAAGCAGATTTATTATTTAACACAAATATTTATTTCCATAAATCCTCTCTCTAAAGAATGTTCACTTTAATGGCAATATCGTTTATCGCCCTTAATAAAGCTTTTACTCTAAATGATTTTAGCAATGAATTTTTAAAAAATCATAAATAATTGGAAAAGTGTGTATTTAATTTCTGAATATGTTTTAAAACATTTACCTCAAGCGATATTTATGATTATTATAGTAGATTTAGGACTTTTGGGTAAGAGAGAAAAGAATTAGATTTATAGCGGCCAAAGCGTCTTTTGAAAGCGAAGAGTTATTTGCTACAAAAGACTATAACAATTATTTTCAAAGAGAACACAAATAATTGGAAAAGTGTTTGTTTATAATTTATGACTATCCGTTTGAACATTTATCTCTAACTAGATTATTGATACCGATTATAGATTTAGAACTTTTGTAAAGAGTGAGAAAAAAAATTTATTTCTATCTATTCTATAATATTTATAATGATTAAGGATATTTAGATAAAAGAGAAAAGTATTTGAAATCTAGTGGTTAAAGCGTATTTTCTAACCTAAAAGCCATTTTCCTACAAAATACACCTACAATTATTAAGAAAAAAAAAACACAAGTACATGGAAACGTGTTTTGAATCTGTATGTACATCTGTTTGAACATTTACCTCAAACTTTATTATTGATAATAACTATGTTCAAACAGATACTCACAAATTGTAAAAACACTTTTCAAATTATTTGTGTTCACTTCGAAAATAATAGTTACAGTCTTTTGCAGAAAATGAATTTAAGTTGAGAAAATCGCTTTGGTCGTTAGAGATCAAATATTTTTCTCACTCACCAAAAACTTTTAAATCTACAAAAGTAAATGTTTAAGCAGATACTCACAAATTGTAAAAAAAACTTTTCCACTTATTTGTATTCTCTTTGAAAATAATTATTATAATGTTTTGTAGCAAAAGACATCAATCTTAGAAAAGATTATTTTCCCGGTCGCAATCAAATATCTCTCACGCTTATCTTATGTTCCATAATCTAGAATTTTATTGTTTGTTGTAAATGCTTTAATTCATATTCATGAATTATTTAATAAACAATTCCACTTATTTGTTTTATTGTAGCTAACGCTTTGCCCGCTCGAAATACAATATCTTTTTAATTAATTAATTTTCTGGTTTTAGGTAAACGTTTATAGAGTTTACAGAAGATATTCTACTGATTTGTATATTCCTTTAATATAATAGATTTTATCTTTTATAGCAAACACTTACAACTTATTAAAATCGTTTTGAGTGTTTGCAGTCTAGTAGATTTAACCCATTATCAGTTAGACTTAAAACTAAGAATATTATTAGTAATACTGTTTACAGTAAACGCTTTTACAGGTTTTCATTAAATTCTAAAGGAATATGCCTCTGATTGATTTTCTCTCATTCATATTAATTAGTTTTCTTGGTAGTTATTCTTGATATTAAGCATGGCTATATTAGGAAATGTAGTTATTGGGTATTAAACTATTCTCTAATCAACATAGGAATATGTTAATGGTTATCGGTTAAAGCAATAATTGTTAACGATATTTTTCTGAAGTTCTAGTAAAATGATAACAATAAATGAAGCTGTTTAAAACTATCGTTTATAGTTCGGATTAAGCGTTTCTTATATCGTAGTGCTTGCAAGGATAGATTTTTTTTTGCGTGCGGACTTAATTCATACACTAGCCTTCAGATCAAGATATTTACATTTTTATCAAGTAGAAGGACGAAATTTGGATAGCTATTCTTCATAAACGCTATCATTTTCTGCCCTATATACATTTTATGCACAGAACTTTTATTCTGGGAGAAAATTTCTAAAATTTGTTGACGGGTGAGGTTGTTGACGACTGACAAATGGTTTGACATAATCTGAAATTAGTATTCAATTATAAAATAAATATAGATTTTAATTTCAATCAGTTAAGAATCCGTGCTTTTTAAATCGATTAATCTCTTCGTCGAATTAGTAATTGAATTTAATAATCGATCTTTACAAATCATATTAAATAAAGTTAAGCTTGAAATTCTAACTCATGGAAATAACCCAGATGTTGGTCCATCTACAAAAAACATATTCTGACGAGAAGGGACTACTAACATTTTGGAGACTTAATTTGTTCTACTACATTAAACGAATTTGTACAAGAACATGTATTGATTTAATTATCTACAAAGTATCCCAAAATTACACCTTAAAAAAATCGGATATCTTTTCATCTTCACACCTTACATTTTTTGTTTTTAAATAAAATGTTTGAATCCTCTCAAACCCATAAAATTAACTAATCAATTATATAATATGTTTGTATGTTTTTCAGTTTTTTTTATATGAATGAACATTGGCTGACTATCCAGTTCACTTGATCTTTTGACTTGTTGCTTAAATTTAGTCTGTCTTTAAAATACATACATAACTATAAACTGAATACTTAACAAATTAAAATAATAACCAATGTCCCTGATATCTCAAGATCATCTTCTTTTTTTTTTTGATAAATATACTTAATCAAAATCAATAAATAAAACATAAATTCCAAAAGCAATACTTAATTTTATATTTCGTTTATGATTTCAAAGCTCATTTGTCATAATTTTTAATTATTCATATTCGACAACATATTTTTTCTTTACTTGACATTAAAATAAAATGGATAGCAAATACATATCATATAATAACTTCTATACTAGCTACTTAAATAATTAAAACAAAATATGTAAGTATGTATAATAATGAAAAAGGGAGTTTTTTTTACTAAGACTAGATAGTTGTTAGATCTTATTTTTATTGAAAAAAAATTCGAGATTGATTGGAGGTAGTTCTTTGACATTTTTCTATTCAACAATATTTGTACGACAAAACTCATGTGACAGGAGTTCGTAAATATTTACGACATTTAATATTAAAAAAACGTAATCTACTTATAAAACTTATAAGAAAAGTATTAGCGTACAGTGCTAAGATTTCAAAATATTTATTTTTGTATAAGGGATTTTGATGAATCTTCAAACTTTTTTAAAATTGTTTTGCAGCACTTTCAAAAAAACACCCTCTATATTTATAGCGAGTTTCATTTAAATTTCAAAGAACTCCTCTCAAAATGTGTGATTTGATCTTTTAAATGAAAATGGCATACCTAAAGCAATCCGGATTGCTTTGTGTTGTTGTAACGCCTAAGGAAAAACCAGCTGATGAACTAAACATATGTTGTCAAACACAAATCTCAAGCTACCCAAAAATTATTTCTAATTTGAGGAACAGCTGATTCAAAACTTCAGATTTGTATGCAATACAACTGACTTAAGAGAGAAAGCTACCTGGATCGTTCGAAAACAAACCCGCTACTAAGGTATATTGGCTAGCCTATCGGCATTGCACCGAACGCGGCCAATGCTGAATGACTGACGCACACATTGCTGAAAAAATAAACATCTTCATCATCAGATGATGAGGAAGATGAAGACAAAGCAATAAAAAACTCCACTAAATTTATAAAACTTAAATTATTAACTTCTTCGTCTATTATTTGTTTATTTTTTAGTTTAATTTTTTAGCAGGGATTGACACAATTTCATAATAAATTAATAACAAAATAGTTTCCAATTGATGTTTGACAGAAAAAACGTTTAACATGTATGCGTGCATTCAGATCAAATCTGCCTACCCACCAAAGATGAGATCTTTCGTGTTGAGATCTGATCTAGATTCCCTTTTTGTGTTGAAATGAAACTCTCAAAATTCAAAAAAGATGAAATCTTTTGTCAGAAAGATCAGATCTTTTCTTAAATGAAACTCGCTATTAGATATTTCAATTCTGATACGTGTGTTTTTGATAACTACTTCTTTTCACGAAAATTTGAAAAAAAAGACAGACGTGTGCTATGTAATCAAGCCTCTGTTAACCCATTAACGTTAACTATAAGAAGCAATAACAATAAACATTAAAATTGGAGTTGAAATCCAATTTTCTAAAAGATAAACAAGGTGAGTTATTAAGAAATTCATAATTTTAGGAATACGTTGAAAAATAGAAATTCCCTAAGCTTACAAAGTTATGAAATACGACTGACTAGTAAAAAAACATAATTTTAATTAAATAGTGTACAAATTTTATTCGTTACTAAAATAGGTGCAAAGGATTTTTTTAAACACGATTTAAACCTTTTTTCAGTTTTAAACCAACAACGTGAATAAATTGGACCTTTGGCGACCTTTATGTAAATTTGAACACTACCATTTGGCAAAATGCCAAAAACCAAGTCACAAATCAAGAAATGTCAAAATGCTCAAAATTCTTGGGAAACTTCATACTATGACAGACCCCCTACAAATAAAAATATCAAATAGAGTTTTGTAACA
Source organism: Philhelius pedissequus (assembly GCA_910595825.1). NCBI lineage: Eukaryota > Metazoa > Arthropoda > Insecta > Diptera > Syrphidae > Philhelius > Philhelius pedissequus. The sequence goes on from OU343163.1 coordinate 29,944,444, forward strand.
AAATTGATGGGTTGACGAATTCGCACGAACGACATAGATACTGTTTAACAATAGAGCATAACCTTACAACAAAAATGCATTTAAGGTGGTTAGGTGATCTGGTAACTAATTATTTAAGAACAAACTGATCCGACAAACGTTATTGTGTCTAAAATAACGACAACATACATTTTCTTTAAACAAATTCCAGCGCCACCTATTGGGCCCAAATGTTGTCAAAGCATTTCTTTTTATTTAAGTATTACACAGTGTCAATTAGAATCAAGTCGATCTATAAATAAGAATTTTCGGAAGAGAAACGAACCCATCGCCACCTAGAGGATTATTAATATAGCCTTAGTTACTTCCTACAACATCAGCCATTTGCGCATAGATCAACCATAGACCAACGAAACAGACAGACAAAAATTTTAAATTGTTAAAAATGTTTTTGTTTTGTTTGTTAAAAGCACTATATTTACTTTCGTATTTATTTAATAAAAATCTATTTTTTATTATTGCAAACATAATTTTATTTATTTGTATCCAATTATGACCCAATTGTATTAAACAATTTCACATATTGTTTTTAACTTTTGGGCGACCTGACATTCCGGTATGTTAGATATGACATAGGCTCCTATTACGATTGTGAATTATCAATTATTATTTAAAAACTCCACAACTATTTAATGGCAATTATCGATTTTCTTGTAATTCACAATGTTCTGCATCATTCTCAATTACCAAAAACTCTTATCAATGACTTTATTTAATACTAGCAGAAAGTCCCCGGCGTTGCCCGGGCACCCGAGGCAAAAGTCTTTTCATGCAATATCTTACAAATGAAATGAAAAATTTAGAGAAAAAATTTGTAATTGAAAAGATTTTTCATTTATTTTGTAGTTCAATACCCATGTTTTGTAACTTTCAAATCGATATATTAGCCGAGAAACAAAAAAAAATTGTTTATTTTGGTTTTAAGATGTCAAAATGACACTTCAATTTATTCTCATAATAACCCCCTGTGAGTAAGGAAATGTTACAGAGTTACGCCTGAGTATGTATGTTAGTATAGCCACTTACAGTCCAAACGGGTTGGTCGAATTCCTTCAAACTTGGTATAGGGTTTTTTTTGTGAAACTGCCATTATGTTAAAACTCATTTTTTCGAAAATGGTTCTAACGATTGTGATTTAAAAACAGTACTTTTTCGGTATGAACTATTATATGGTTGGAAAACAAATTACCAATAATAGCTAAGAACAGTACCTTTCATGAGACCTATTTTTTTGCTTTCTACTATCTGGAAAGAGGCTTAGGTGATGCTCTCGTTCTTTCGAAATTTTACACATATTAAATAAATAGGTTTAGGTACGTCAACTTATGATGCATACCAATATTTTTAATTACCTAATAGTTATTTGTTTGTATTTTAGAAAGCATATTTTAAACCTTTTTTTTAATAATTTAATATTTTCAAAATAGCTCATTATTTTTGTTTCAAATTAAAAGTATGCAAAATATGCTTTATTCCTAGAAAGCGCTCAGCAGATTTTAATAATTATTTTATTCTCATAAAGTGAAATTCATCTTTATTAGTTTGTTTGCTAAGGCTAAACTCGGAAGACACACCTACAATTTAAAAAATTCTTTTGGTTTTGAAATGCTGTTTGCAAGTGGCATGAGGGTTAAATATTTGTTTGCAAAACTTAGCTGTTTGTAGGGTAAAATAGGCTATGCGCAAAAAAAACAGTACTTGTGAAAGTAAAAATTTCGGGACTGTGAAATATTTCACATCGAACTTGATTTTCTTTGTAAACTTAATATGTGCCAATGAAAAAGATGACAGTTAAGTGTAATATCCTATCAACTCTTATAGCTGGCACATGAAAAGTTGGGACCCACCAAATTTTGTTTTACTTCCATGCATATATCAACTTATGCGAAAGCATGAGCTTACATTTGTAAGTTGGTTTTTACGTTCGCAAAAGTAGCCACTGGCGTTGGGGTATCCTTGCAGATGTGAGCTCGGTTAATAGGTTAATTTCAATATTCTCAACAAACTATTTATTTCTAACATGGTGCGAAACACACGCGACCTTACGCTGAAATGCAAGGAATATTGCATGAATTCACCGTCGCCGGCGCCTGTAACCGTGAAAATACAAGATTTCGTCATTGTATGTGTTTACATACTAAAATAAATTTTCCTTGAAACTTGAAAAAATTGATAGTTCAGTGAGAAACTGCTACATTTTTGCTTTCATTAAAATAGTTCTGACGACGGTCAATTCATGTATGTGTATAAACCCCGCATAAATTACAGAAAAGGAACTCGTCTAATGTCGGATTTCTTTCAACGAAATCTTCGGAGTTTTTCATGCTGGGGCCCTGTTAGCGTGAAACTCAAAATGTCGGGTCTTTAATAGTTTAAAGTAAGACCGCACTAATGCGACACTTTCCGTCACTATGGATAATTTTTTTTCAAGTCGCACTTGAATAGCAGCCTTTCTCGTCTTCGCTATCATCATGTGTGATTATTATCTCAATTTTTTTAAAGAATGCATAACTTGCCTTATATTGTACTAACTATAATAGCATGTAAAAAAACGAAAGCGAAGGATCTCAAAATGAAGAATAGTTCGCTTTTAAACAAAAATACAAATAATAAATCTTCTTCGTTAAATTTAATAATAATACTAATCCTGGTTAAATAAAAGACAAAATAAATGATAAATACTTTTCCTTACAAATTTTGTTTCTTAATTTTTTATTTCATTTGGAAGATATTGCATTAAGAGACTTTTGCCTCGGGTACCCGGGCAACACCGGGGACTTTCTGCTAGTGTGGAAATAAAATCCATAACAACAGCGGAAGTAAGCAAAACAAAAACCAATTAGGATATAAAATCCATGGAAACCACAAAACGTAAACAAAACGAAATATAAATTTGGAAATTATATTTCAACATCAGGATAAATTTAAGAGGTAAGTGCAAATATTTGTGTATTAAGCATACAAAACATTACTTATATATTAAATTCAATAGCCTATAAGCTGGTACAAAGGACAACAAAAGATGATAAAATCATTTTTATGGCGTGTCAAATGGTAAATCGTCAGTTTATCTGTCATATACAGACAAACTTACAACGAAACAAAATTACACTTTTATATATTAGTAGATATTAAATTTCAGTATTTATCAGCCATTAATTTGCAATTGACAATCATAATAGGGGTGACATTTTTTTATTTAATTTTGGGCAATTTGAAACTTTCGCCCTTTTATGCGTGTACAAAAATCATCATGTAAATTAAGTAACAATATCCATCAATTGACTAGTTATCATGTTAAAATGAGCACAGCCCCAAAGAATTGAAAAAAAACACCCCAGACGAGATGGATCATATAAGGATAATAATTCGTCATACGCAGTGGTCAAGTTGATCAAGGAAATCTCACAAATTTCTACAGTCTAGCAAGGACTCCTACAGGAGGAAGTGGGGAGCTACCTAGCAGAGCTGGCAGCACTCAACATTGCTATATCCTTTGCTCAAACTCACAGTGGGCGCAGTTTAATCCAAACAACTAACTTGGGAATCCTAACAGGCTTTCCCTTAAAAATGAAATTAATAGATGCCCGACACTGGAATTACTGAGAAGCAAGCTAACGAAGCAAATTATATTTGCATGGGTACCAGGTCATACCGGAATTAAAGGCAATGAAGCTGCAGACCATGCAGCCAAAGATGCGTTTAATTATCCACTTATTTTTGAAACGTCAAACTTCTACCAACTGATTCGAAGCATTTTCCTACATCAGCAAAAGAACGAACTCGCAGATATGTGGACAAATTGTCAAACTTTCCTTCAAACTCACAACCCTAAATATTCCCGTATACCGTACAACAGCTCATTTACTAGAGAAGATTGTATCAAATTACTACGACTGAGAGTTGGAAAAACAATCTTCACTACTAGACATTACTTTAACAATGGAGCAACGGAGCTCCGGATGCGTGTGAGCTCTGTCAAACACCTCTCTCCATATGGCATATCTTTGTTGAATTTCCTTTGTCTCGTCAAATAGATGTATCATTAGGAAGCACAACTATACCAAACCAGTTATCTACCATACTTAACCCAGCAGATTATAGGTCAATACAACATTTAAGAAATGCTACAACTGCACATAATAAATATAACGAAATATAACATTTTTGCGTATTATATTTACTTCTGTTTTAAATAAACGTTTCAATTAAACTTTACATTAAATCTATGTTATAACATTCATTACAAATAAATAGTTCCTATTAATTTTAGTTTTTGTTCTAAAAGACGGCGTCATTTATGGTCTTGCTCCCTGACGCCTTTAATGAAATAATTTGTAAATTAATTTTGTAAATTATTTGAATAAATAAATAAATAAATAAACACCTAAGTCTATTCACCAACTAGATTATCTAGTTAATATAATAACTAAGCGGGCAGGCACAGAGCTAGCAAAACGCAGATCCCGGATAAGTAGTTTATCATGTTTAAAATTGTGGAACATATATAAGTACATAGGTATATGAAAGATTTATATTTACAAAGGTCAATGTTATAATAACATAATAAATGGGTAAAAATTAGCACTGTTGTCATGTGTAAAAGAAACATTTTTCTGTTAAAATAATATTGCCATCTCCCAAGCCAAATTAAATATCGATAAATAAGGATATTCATGCAACGGCGGAAAATCCGTATAAACCACAGAAACCAGATAATTTATTTGAAATTATCTGGTTTCTGAGGTTTATACGGGTTTTTGGCCGTTTCATGAATACCCTAAATAATCGACAATGTTAATTTGACAATGAAAATTTATTGAAATCGTGGAAGTTCCTAAGATTTCAAACAACCTTTTTCAGAAATTATACCTTGTAACTTAATAAGAGACCTGCAAATGTTTTACTAGATTTATTTTTTGTTTTTGTGTTTCAAGGATATGATGCCATAATTCATAAGTCTGTCTTTTATAGTTTACTGATAATTTCACTCCGACAAAATAGTCTACAAAATGTCTAATTTTATTTAATTATGAAAAATAAATAAATAGCTTGTAGTTAGATACCATTATGTATTGTGCTTTAGTAAAATTAACAATGAACTTGACTAAAAGAAAAATATGTATGTGATCAATTGCTAATTCACGAAAAAAATAGAAAATTAATAAAAATAAGACACATTTAAACGGAACCTAGGAGTGGACGCTAAAAAAATATTGGGGCTTATTCATTGTCGCTGATGAACCCAGGTCTTACTAAACTACAGTTTAAGACAATTTTGACTCAACGCTCAATAAATACAGACCGATTTGACTTATAAATCGTCAATTTTATATTTTGATAAGGTTACTAACGTGTCTTACTACAAAAATAACTTCAAATATTTTGGAATGATAAACTTACAAAAATAGAATCAACACCCAAAAATTCAACTAACCTTGGTTTGACATAGTCTCAGTATTAAAATGACTATGAATACACCATATTCTCTTTAAAACGTCTAATATTATATTAGTCTACTTTTCATTTAAAAATATAAAAAGTTGTAAATTTAATTTTCTATAGATTTTTCGTGCAAGCAATAATATTTCCAAAAAAAATCCAATCAAATAGACACTCAGTTTAAATTACAAATTAATCATGTTAAAACTCTACATCGCTGACTATATTATGTGTTACCTTAAAAAAGAATGTCACAAAATATAACACACCTCAGATTTATACCCCTGAATTATGAGCTCGAGTATTTACCGGACGACGACAAGTTTTGTTTCTCTGATCATTAAAACCGTCGCTGATCCGGAAAAGAAATCCAAAAAGACCTACATATACGATATACCTAATTGCGGTTCGAAGCACGCCTTTTTTGGATACCTTCTCGAAATCATAATTCAGTCTGTCAGTATATCTCTCTGGGCCTGGCTTTGTCGTTTTGAATATTTTTCCCCCAACCACAACTTCAACCGCAGAACACTGTTTTAATTATTTGAACCAATTAATTTTAATCTTTTCCAGGGTTCCAAAATATATAAGAAAAATGAACAAAAAAAAAGATTTTATAAGAAATCCCATTTAAATTAACCTTACTGTCACCGAAACAGGGGGTACAGAAGTTTAGGCCCGGGATTCGGATGAACCATTTTTCCATATCTCGTTTCAGGGACACATTGTGTGTTTCTGTTTATTATATGGACTGAAATGCTTGTATGTTTCTGAAAATCGGTAAATTAATATACCAACCAACATACCTGGGACTGGGACCTGATTAAAGCTTAACAAAGTGATACATGTTTCACGTAATTAGTGCTCATCTATTATGGTTTAACGTGTTGGAGAACACAAAATTGAACAACTTAATGCAAAGAGGTTGAGTAGCTATATCGGAATGAGGTTTGGTTCTCATTTGTGGCTTTATTTTATTAGTTAATTAAAATTAAAAGTTAGAAGCAGATAGTTTGACCGCGCGGAAGAAGGAATCACTTGGAATGGATTTCTTATGTAAATCAAGGATTTTTCATTTTATTTTTGTTTTACAATCTTAGTTAAAGACTACTTCTATTATTAATTTAATTAAATAGAGGGCGTAAAAAGGCAATAAAAAATCGAATAGGTTTTATTTTATTTGTTACTCGTAAAATTTCTTACCAAAATGAACTAAAAACCATAAAGGGCCATGAATTACTTAAAAATATAATTAAGAAGCTAACAATAAAATAATCAACACAACATGTTTCATTATTATGACAAAAATAGAGTAAGGGAGTGTCTGAATTTGAAATTTGTTGCTTGAACCAATTTTTTTAAATAAAACTGCTGGTACAATTTATTTCCTACGCAAGGAACTACCGAAATACATATTTGAATCTGTCGTGAATTCGTGAGCAATACACACACTTTATAAATTTTGTTTTAGCTAAACTAAAAGCCCATTTTCACTTTTGAAATTAGTTAAGACCCTATTTTTCTTTTTCTTTTAAACTTAAAACCGATTTCATAATTGAAATAAATTAGAACCCCATTTTTGTTTTAGCTAAACTTAAAGCCTATCTATTAAAGATGTTGCAGTTTTTGCACTTAACTGATTTAAAATATTTATATTCCGTACATCTATTAAATTGTATTTTTTAATTTATGTAGCATGTATTATCTATATCTCTATTTTTTTTTTCATCAGAAATAATAAGAAAGAAAAAATCACATCTTTTGCTGCTTAAAACTTATTACAATCTTGCTTACGCATGTTTCTTAAAATAAAAATCCAATGTTTAAGCTCATTTTTTTCGTTTTTTTTTTAAATAAAATTTTGTTTCTTTATCTATTTAAATGTTTTTTTTTATAAACAAAAGTATTTCAAAAAATTTTACTAATTTCATTATTTTTATCTAATCTAATTTAGTAAAGTCAAATTAAGAAATAGACAGGCGGCTTATAGCCATGCTTTAAAATATTTATAAGATTTTATATATGTATTATTTTATAATCAATAAAAAAATTAATCTAAATCTAATCTAAAAAAATCTAATAAAAAAAATATTTTTAGTAAAAACTTTTTATATGGACACAACGTTATAATGTCATAATTTTTTTTTCAAAAAATTTCTAAATATCTGAAACTATTGTGATTTTTATATTAAATGTTATTTATTTGACAGAAGATAAAAAGTGATGATGAATGGGTTTTCTGATAATGAATTTTGTTAAGAATTTTTTTTTGTGTTTGAAAATAACCCAAAATACAAAAATACAGAGTGGTTCTGATTTTTAATTAAAATATCTTGAAAACGCTTCATGGGAAAAATTAAGAGTTTAATTTTATTTTTGTAAAATTTAATCTAGATGAACTTAAAATTTTTAAATTAAAATGCAACGATAACGAGGAAAATCCTACAATGTCGATTTCAAATTTAATTTTCAGAACAAATTAGTCATACAAATACAAAAAGTTACTTTTTTTCGGAAATGCCATTAAATATTGAACTGAATTCGTAGACCAACTGCTATACCAACTCAGGCAATATGAACTAAAATGATCGTGTTTTTTTTCGATTCGTAAAAAAATTAAATAAAAACATTTTAATTAATCTTGATATTACGATCACAGCGAATGCCAAAGAAAGTAGGTAGCACAATTATTTCTGTCCGCGTAATTACGGCATGAAAACCGCAGCTTTTTCTGAGGCCTGATTGCCGAGATATCAGCTTCCAAAGCAAATCAAATACAGGTTGGTTGATAATGCAGGAGAAAATTTGGTTTGCAATTGGGGTTTTTCTTTTTTATCTCCGAGCAGATCTCTGAGCAGAGCCTGAGTAAACCGAGTTAGATCTGAGTAGAGCATGGTCAAATATCTCCGATTTAATTTTGAAATAAACTTAAGCGCAGAACTGTCATATATTATTATAATTGTTTTTATTAAAACTTATTTACCAGCAAATCCAAAGCTTTCGTTTTCCGAATTCATTTTTGTTTTTAATTGGTTTTACTTTAGTGATTATTGTTAAAATTATGAGTAAGGTTAGCCTTGCCCAGCACTTTGCTCCATTTGATCGGTCATTTTATTTTGAGCTAATGGTTCATGCCCCGATTTAGCTCTGATTTAAAAAAGAAACACAAGTTGAGAGATTAAATGTGTCTGAGCTAAAAAAGAAACACAGATCTTTTCTCGACAGCTGAGTTCTTTACTCGGAGCTAAAAAAGAAAAACGCCAAATATCTCGAGAACCAGAGGCTGCAGAAGCGTTTGGTTTTCAGGTGTAGATAGGTATTTACTAGACCTTTGTTTTCGTGTATATATCGATGGGCTTGGGAAACATTTTTGAAAATCCAAATTTTTTTCCGCAGGGTTAGCCTTGATTTTTTTTTCAAAAATCTTCAAAAAAATTAAATAGTCAAATTTTACAGCAATGCAAAGGTCTGTTAAATAGGGGGGCCAGTGCATCCCCCTTGCTCACTGCGGACGCCTATGGGTATATAACAAATCTCATATAAATAAAAAAAGTGTCTGAATTAAATTGATAATTTATTAAGTTTCTTCAAAAGATGGTCTTTGATTCTTGAACATTTATTTAGGAGACGGATTTATTTTGTCCCTGCTAATTTTTAAACAAAATATTTAAAAGATAAAAAAATGATAAAGTTATATTATAAAAAAAAAAATTACATAATTTTTTTCTATAGAATGACGTTATTTTTAACCATAACACGGATCTGGCGTTTCACAGAGAAACAAAAAACATAAGAATAAAAATGTTTATAAATTATGATTCACAGACTAAAAACCATAATTACTTATCAAACTCTATGATTGCAAAGAAAAAAAACATATATTTTCCACTCACCTACTCATTAAATTTAAAATAACATCATTCCCATCACAAACACACATAGATACAGGTGCCTACCTACATTTTTTGTTTATTCAACTTGAAAAAAAAAAATTAATTTAATTTATAATCACTTTATAAATCGTTATGGTTTCCTTTACATACACTAATACTTCATGGATTAAGCACAGTTGAGCAAAAAATGATTCAGTATGGCAGGTCCATTAGGCATGCAATTAAAGTCGAAACAAAAAAGATACAAAAATCAACCGCAGAGTCGCAGCACATTGCTTTGCTAATTTTCATCACCCAGATGCACTTTTAATGCTTCTGTTTTATTAATTATAAAACTTTTCATTAGGCAGAAGTAGAGGCAGACATTCCCTTTAATTCATTCACCATAAACGTTTAATTATAAAAGATTGTCATTAAATTGTAATTTTGCAAAGGCAGTAAGGTATTATATGTAGTATCTGTAGATACATCTCTATAATATACCTTCTGATTTTATATTATGATTATGTGGATGGATGGGCTAACATTGGTGCAGAAATCCCAGAGTTTTGAGGTCAACAATGCCCACCAGAGATGAGAATATAACAACTAAGCGCTGCATTGTGAGAAATATCTGATCGCAAGGCGCATCTTTTCTCCCATCAATGACATCCATCTCGCGAGATGAGTGTATACCGATGCCGTTTCATAATGACCTCATTAACCATCGCGTACTGTAATATGTTTCCACAGTATACACAGAGGTCTTTTGTTTTTTGATTTTACAATCATCAAACTACATAGCCTTTGATGGCCAAACAAATGATTAAGGCACTCGCTGAAGACACCACCAACAAAAGCCCCTCCTCTAATCAAGAAGGCGCGATTTGTTGGCTCTTCGCCCCGCTTGCTAGCGCAAAGTGTTGTGTTCTTCTGTGAGGAACATCAGAAAAAATCAATCAAAAACCAGAGAACTCGGCTTAAGTCGTGCTGCGAATGACCCTCTCTCGCACACACCTGCCTATCTGCTGAATGCTGAACCCATGCGACAAGACAAGTATAACCTCCCTATCCTAATAGCATTCATATATATATAAAGATACACTACGCATCCTTTTGGATATCAGAGAGTTAACCCGTTAAGGTGACACAATCCCCCACAACAGATATCCAACAGATTGTGCGACACCTAAAGCGAAGGGAGATATGTTGGCAACTACTATACAGTATACAAGCAAAAAAAAAAACACTGTACCCGAATGCGACTGAATTTTATCGGTGCAAAATCTAACACGACATCTATCGTTTTTCATCCTAATCACTGCAGTTTGCAGTTCTATGGTCGTCCGTGTCCATCCGTGTGGCATGGCGTGCTATATGCGATACTGGCTTACCGTTCGTCTGCAATCATTCGTCACTTGATTTACGTGCGATAATCAGAAATGGAAAAACGAAAAATCTCAAAAACGCATATCTATTCGTCAGATTTTCTCCTCCCAGAGCCGTATCAACATCTAATACTAGTACGTACAGTGTTGCCAGCTTTTGAAATGAGGGGAAATAAAATTAATAATATTATAAAATATTATGCATAATTTTTTTTAAACTTACGGCCAAAACATCCTCTGGATTCTTAATAGAGGTTTCCAATGTATTTTCCATCAAATTTTCTAAAAAGAAATTCTAACTGGAATATTATTTTATTTATTTTTTTTTTACTTTTGACATTTAAACACGTTTTTTCATTAAATAATCCCTTTTCGAAAAAAAAGTGTGAAAGAGCATGAAGGTGTTTATTTTGTTTATTTAAATTCGTTTTAAATTTATCGAAGTTATTTTTGCATATCGAAAAATCGTTTTTTAAAACGATTTTCGCCACACAAACAAAAATGTTTACGAGGTATGAGAAAAGATACAACATTCCCCTTTTAAAATTTTAACTGGACATGAAGGTATTAATATTCCCCTTTTTAAATTGGTTTAATATTTCAGAATTTTTGTTACATCGCGAGAAGTCGTTTTTTAAAATAAGAAAAAAACGTTTTTTGACATCATTGCGAGATCTGAAAGTAAAAACCGCTTTTCCCCCTTCAAATTCATTAAAGTTGCTATGTATAAGTTTTACATATTTATAGGCAATTGCAATAGGGCTAAGAAAAGGCATAATGAATTATTGTAGAAGCTGCTTCCGTTTTCCATGTTCTTGAAAAAAATAAATACATTATTGTCAATACGCAATTTTTGCCAAGTTCAGTTCATCTAACATAGATTTCGTGAAGAACATCTAGTGTGAACTATATCCAACAAGACTAGAATTCCTAATCATTAAATTGGAAATTTTTGTTTTTGCCCATGGCCTGGCATTATTTATATAAGAAGTTTTTTTTTTTTAATAATACAAATTCTATATACTACTGAAATACATCAGCCAAGTAGAAGACTTAGCACTATAATATTTGGACTTGTTGAATTATTGATTCAAAATAGCTTTTAACGGCCTTTAGTCCAACAAAAATTGGCGTTTCGTCCCGGTGATCTCACATGGACTCATCAGTTGACTAGTGAGGACCTTTGTCAATATGCAATTTTTGCCAAGTTCAGTTCATCTAACATAGATTTCGTGAAGAACATCTATTGTGAACTATATCCAACAAGACTAGAATTCCTAATCATTAAATTGGAAATTTTTGTTTTTGCCCATGGCCTGGCATTATTTATATAAGAAGTTTTTTTTTTTTAATAATACAAATTCTATATATTACTGAAATACATCAGCCAAGTAGAAGACTTAGCACTATAATATTTGGACTTGTTGAATTATTGATTCAAAATAGCTTTTAACGGCCTTTAGTCCAACAAAAATTGGCGTTTCGTCCCGGTGATCTCACATGGACTCATCAGTTGACTAGTGAGGACCTTTGTCAATACGCATGTGAGATCACCGGGACGAAACGCCAATTTTTGTTGGGCTAAAGGCCGTTAAAAGCTATTTTGAATCAATAATTCAACAAGTCCAAATATTATAGTGCTAAGTCTTCTACTTGGCTGATGTATTTCAGTAGTATATAGAATTTGTATTATTAAAAAAAAAACTTCTTATATAAATACATTATTGCTTGATGTGAAAAAAAAACGTTTTTTGGCACACAGTTAAATTCTATGACAAAAATAAATATCAAGTTAATTTTAAAAATTAATAAAAAAAAAAAAAATTATCCGTTTATACTGGCAATGCTATCTAAAATTTAGTACCAACGGTCAGCCCAGAGTTGACTGTAATGTTTCCTTAATTTATCGCATTAATAAGAAATCGTTTCTCACCGTAACGCCTGAGAAGGCCAAAAAGAAGATGACGAAGAAGAAGAAGGTGGAGGATCCTAACCTCCTTGGAGCGCATCCCATCCGATGGAGCAGTGATAGCGGTGATGATGGGATGCACTCAGTACAACACCAACATCAACTGTTTTTTTTTTTCTTTTTTTTTTTTTGTGATGTTGTTTGGCTATTTGGCCGATGCGATGATTGGAATTTCTTCGACCGACTTGAGTCTGACCGAACGGACCGATGGAAGATGGGAGCGTCGTCGTCAGTTGTACTTATATTTTCGATTCACCTGGCATATCCATTTCCAGGATCCACCATAGTGCTCCGAGTTCTGAAGCGACGCGACGTCGCAGTCGTTGTGGGACAGTTAACTCCAGTTATTTATTTTCGTCGAATTTCTTTTTTATCATCTCTAACTCGCAAATAATATTTGTTGTTTCGGGATGTTTCCCAAACACACATTTATGTCACATGACAGTGGCTCGGACTATACTCGTAGAGGTATAGCCAGCCCACCTGAGGAATTTTCGTGGTTCGACCAGAGCCCGAGTGTGAATTTCCCACCATGCGAGTGCCACCAATTCAACTACACCATCTTCGTGTGTCACTTGTGGTAACTGCATTGGTCCAAACACGATTCTGGGGAGGGGGTGGTGGTGCCCACCAGAAGTTAGTTGATTTTGCTATGCACCGAGAATTATAATTATTTCACTTAGTTTTGCGGGACACTTATGGTGGTATGGTGTTTATAGACACTTAGACGCTAAGGGGGTACTATACTCGTATAGTTGCATGCTGTCGGGATCTTGCTATACAGTTGTGGTGTGTTGCAATGAACAGATTTAAAAAGCGGTACCACTGGTCACTAGCGGTGAATATTGGGTGTAACAGCAACCATGTTAAGTAGGGTGGAGTAGTGTTGGGTAAATGTACCAAACGGTAGGCAATTCTGTGTGCAAGTGTTGAAATGTCAGCCAAATCAACAGCTGTCATGTAGAAGAATGCTAAGTGTCATGTTGTTATAGTTTTTGCTGTGGAAGGTGGAATTGCTTTGCTTAATTAAGTGAGGTGTATAGGTGGTCAAATATAGGAGAAGTAGATTTGATTAAATTTAAATAAAGGTTATTTCACTTTCTTTCAAATAAATCTAAGAATATAATTCTGATTGTTCAGTATTATTTTGACATGTTAAATGGCACTATCGGCGTCAGGGCCGTCGTTATTCTTGTAAATTATATTAAGATGCACACATTTTTGAAATGAAGTCTTAACAATAATGTATAATTCAATCATTTATAGTATAAACACGACGATATCGAGCAAATGATAATAAATTTTACAATTTTTTGAAATGCAACTTTCAAGAGTTTTTCTGGAGTTTGGTTCTTTGAATTAGTGTTCTTACTAGAAATATAGACAAATTACTAGAAGTGGCAAGAAAACCATTTAAAAATATGATATTATTTAAATGACAGTAGAATTAAAAAGCTTTTAAGGACCTTATATCTTGAGGGAATGGGTTTGGGTAAATTGATCCTTTTTCAGTTGTATGAACCGAATATTATTTTTACTTGCGATATAGGTACTATGGGTCAAGTTTTGCATTTGAAAAAAAAATCGAACTCGAGATTTTAATCAAAGTTAACATTACTATCATAGAAAACACCAAAAAAGTGAAATCCAGCAATTCCGTCTGACTGTCTGTCTGTCTGTCTGTAGAACGATCTACAGCCTAATCGGCAGAACCGATTTTGTTCAAACTTGGTGCTTAGGTGTCTTAGGTGATTGTCCAAAACAGATTTTTGAATCGTTGTCTTAGCCCCAAAAATAACTGTACTTGCCATACAAATTTGTCTACCATTTTAATTATCTCGAAAATGGCTCTGACGATTTTGATCAAAATTGGTGAGTGTACTACTTTAGATATGGTCTACATTTTGGCCAACAAAAATTTTCAAAAATTTTGTTATTAACGGTACCTGCCATACAACAATTTTATTGATTTTATTTCACATCAATTTTATACAGAAGTTACTTAAAATTCTAAATAATACTGAATTTCAAAATTTCAAAAGTTTTTTACTATTTTTGAAAAAAAAATTTCATTTTTTGAAAATTCAAAATTTCGAAAACGGGTGGACGATTTTTATTGAAATTTTGTTTTTGAATTTATATTATTAAATACTTAAAATTTTCATACCAATTCGCAATCATAAATCGTTAGAGCCGTTTCCAAGAACCAAGGTGTTCGTGGCAGTGGGCGGATTTTAATTTAATTTTAATTTTTTTTTCGTTTATACAAATAAACTCTGCAAATTTCATTTAAATCATTTGAGTAGTTTTCTAAAACTACGAAAAAAGCAAAGTGGGCGTGACAGTGGGCAGATTTCGATTAAATATTTTTTTTTCTAAAAAGAAACATACCTTGAAACATTGATCCAAATCATCTGAGTCGTGTCAAAGAAAAAGAGCCATTTCCGAGAAACATGAAATATAAAAGTGGGCTTGGGAGTGGGAGTGGGTGGATTTAACTAAATCTATTTTGTAAAATTTTCTTTTCTCGTTCATAGGACCAAACTGTGGAAATTTCATTCACATCGTTATAGCTGTTACGTCCAGTTAAGCCCAAGGGCTATATTCACACGGGAGCGACCAACGAATTAACAAATATTCGTCCATTTTGACATTTCGCTCACATGGCTTGTTTTTATTCATCACGAATATAAGCTGATAGTCTGATTTTGAGTTTAGTTCCGCGCGAACAAATTATTCCTTGAAGTGTGGATGGTATGTATAGCAATAAGGTGTAATTCTCGCCGAACAATATTGTTTTCTCAAATTTATCTTGTTTTGGCAATTAAAAAGTAAATTTTTGTATCTGAACATTAATATAAATTTGTGGAGAATTTCGACTGCTCTTATTGTTATTAAATGATTCAAATTTAAAACACAAACTGCATTCGGCTTTTCATTTATTATTAATATAAATTATATTTTTACAATTTTTTAAGAATATGTGAGGAATTTATGTTGGTAAATTGTTTTAAATCGAAAATATTCGTTTATTCGTCGGTCGTTGGTCGCTCCCATGTGAATAGTCCTTAAGTTAGAAGAATCGTGCAGGAAGAACAGCAGTAATACGATAAATGGGAATCTTGTTCCTCAGTCATTGCAAACCGAGTTCCAGAAACTTCTCTTATAATGTTTTTTTTTAATTAACACACTTTGACTTGTAAACAGCTTCTCCAAACAAATTGCCACTGTTGATTATGTCGTTTTGTCTATAAGTTTGGGGTAGAGAACCATAATTTTGGAACAAGATTTCCAAAATTTGGAAACTTTGTTGGTAAAATGCAGTATTGTGCCATGTATATTAAAAATGTATAATACATGATAGTCTACGTGTAGATAATTCGATGTAGACAATTCCCAATCGTCGACAGAAATTTGTCGACAATGTAGACAATTCATAAAACCATCATAATTCATAATTTTTTCTACTAAAATTTATCAAACCCCAAAACATAAATGGTAAAAAAACAAACAAGTTATTCTATAATACAAAAACATGTATGTATGAAGAAGATAGTCGTGAACTATGTTTATAAAAGTTTCCAATATTTAAATTAGAGATATCGAAAACCTTTCATGATAAACCTACTTACTAAAATTTGACAGGTCCACTAAATCATTTCATTGGTTTGCTACTGGTCGAGTTTCAAAAAACTTTTAAAAATTTAGGAATTTAGTAATAAAATTACAAAAAATTCGGTAAACCTGCAAATATGATTAAGTAATTAAATCGTTAACTGACAAATTTCTCACATAATTTGGAGTTGTTAATTTTTATTGGTCCGATTTCAACAAACTTGCACACATTTTTGCGCAAAATTTTAAACAATTCTCGTTTAGAAAATAAGCCCACAACTATAGGTAAGGCAATCGTCTAGTTGTCATCCCTTGTCTAACTTTGTCTCAATTTTAATTACACTAAACAACTCTTCAAATCGTTGTTTTTTTTTTAAATCGGTATGTTGAATAAAATTCAAGGTCCTTAAGTTCTTCGAACGGGTTTGCTCGAACTTTATATATTTTTGGCTTTCTAAAGAGATCAACATTTTCAAAAATATTAAGATCCTCTTCTTCAGAAAACATTTTCGTTCAATTTTTGTTATGAAATTTCAAACGTCAACTGGAAATGGTTTATAGTTTAAGACAGCTAAGGAAGTGTTTTGCTCTGTTTAATTTTTAACGTAAAAGTAAATCAGTTTAAAACTAATTTTTAGAGTCGACTCCCATTTTAAGACTCATTTTAATTTAAAAAACGTATCAGTATATCTATTGAATTTAATTTAAATGATTACACACTATTAATTTTTATAAAAAGATATTAATTTATTAAATGTATAACCGAAAATATATTTTGTTAACAAGATTAATAAGTAATAAAATAATGCAATACATCCTAATAGCAACCACGCATTTTAAACCTTTATTTTTAAAGAAAATATTATAATTTATTGCTTGAAACTTATTCTCTTACGGTAATTTCCGTTGCAGCAAAGCCTTTTTGAAAAGATTTTATTTGTGAGATTTAAGATATCCAAGTTATTGTTTACATTGTCTACACATTGTCTACATTATGGACATAGTCGACCGATTGTCTACGTTGAAATGTAGACAATTAAAGTCGACACGTAGAGGAACAACACTGGTAAAATGACACAATTTGAAAACTGACATCTACTTTGACAGATATAAACAACAGATATAATATCAATAATTCGTCTACATTTCATACCACAAATGTATCAAATAATTTGCTTAAAAATATTGAAATATTTTACAGAAAAGCTTAAAGCACATGGATAACTTTTTCCGGAGTAAATGAAATGTAAGTAATCGAACAGCTGTGCATATTTGATACAGTTTTGCAGTGAAAGTAAGTGACATTCAGTTGCTACTGAATCAGGAGGCTGGGAGTCCATTTTAACAAAGCACATTCATGTAAAACAGTGGCATTTAAGTTACCTGTATTCTCCACTTAAGTGCCACTTATACACATACTGTAACACAGAACATTAAGTGTCAATGGTCACATTGAAACTAAGCCGTACATAAAGTAGTATTTGTTTAAATTGAATCTTATTTATGTTTTATTCATATAGTACAAACATTTTTAAGAAATTTTGCATTTGATATTCTTATGCAGATTTTCTGAAACTAAATAAATTAATAACGATTAGACGGGTTATTTTCCTGGATCTTTCCATAACAAAGGTGCTCAAACAATAAAGCTTCAAGAAGATAAGAAAAAAATATACACAAACACACAGATAGAATTGAAAACGAATAGAAATCTAAAATTGGTCACTTAAGTATCTAGTTTCAAGATTATTTAATTTTTTTTTCTGTTTTGTATTTAACCGACAGTTACTAATGCTCTCACTTAAAAGCCCATTGTGCTAATAAAATCTCGAGGTGGATGACAAGAAAAACCAAAATCATCTCTTCTGGTATGCATTTCATCAGTGTCACTACTTTTGTGGATCGATTGTATCATTTTGGATTTATTTCAATTTTTTTTTTTAATTTTCGATATAAATTTTGGAATTGATTCTTCATCACCTTTGTTGGGCAGATAAATATGCGAACATCGAACAATACACACACACAAATATAATAATCGGTATAAGCTATAATATGCTTTTGTTTGCCCTAATGGTCCAAACTATATGATGACTCCTCCGATAATGGTGATGATGTTATTTAGTATGAATTGTGTTTTCAACTTTGACAAATCTACATTTTATACAGTTTCCATAAATTAAGTAAATATTCAATTCGCTATTTGTGTGTTATGTTCTAATGTTATGAGTGATTTAGATGAAGGCACTCTTTTTTAACAGTGTCCAAGATCAAGGACGGTTACAGGGGTCACAATTCACCAGGGTTTGGTGGAAGGCCCGTATAGAAATTTCTATCTTCGGTAATTGGAGGAATTTTACAATCTTTTATACCGATTTGTAGTACACATCCGCTCTAAATTATTTGCCAAATACGCAAGCGTTTAAAACCACGTCGATTTAAAAAATGCTTCAAAATCTGCAATCAAACTATTTGTCTTAAGCTTAAAGTCCTCGGAGTTAAAAGCTTTTTCATGTCATGACCAGCGTTGCCGAAAGTACTACTATAGTAGTATTTTACTACTTTCGACATCTCCGTACTAACGTACTCCTCCTTTCACACTTCCACTACTATTTTTTTTTCAAAAGCCAGACAAATCTTGCACATGCAGTAAAGTGAAACGTCACTCTTTAAAAATGTTTTTTTCTTTTAAAATTGAATGCTAATTTGGCATCATTTTAATTAAAAAGTCGTTAAATAAGGAATTCCAGTATCTTTATTAATTTTTTTTTCTGTCGTTGCGTTGGCTCAGACAATGCTGCTGTCATGGTTGGCCAAAAAAGTGGAGTTTGATCTTTTTTTCTAAGGGAGAATTCAAATGTTATGTTTATGTTAGGCTGTGTATGCCATTCCTTACATCGTTGGGTGCTTTCATAAATGCATGGTTGCTTTGTTTACATGCGATCAGTTGCGATCATGTTAACGTCAGAAAAACTATTTGCGCATGCATTTCATTATAAATTTATGAATACTTTCTCTGATTTGCTTCATTTTCCTGTGGAGCAGAAGCAATTCTGATGCGTATTTTTAATTTTAAGTTCAACTTTGAATTTTTTAGCGGAAATTTGGACAGATTGTACCACCATTTATATCCTACTGTCTCTTTCTTTAAGAAAAAATAGGAATGCATGTGAAATTTTATATTTGCTCATTTGCGCTGCAAATATTTGTGTATGAAACTCTGACACTCATCATTTGCATTTATGAATGCTATGCATTCGTCGGACTTTCGCAATCATGCATTTATGAAAGCACCCTTTGTTTCTCAGATACACCTAAAAAAAATGCCACAGAATATTGATTTTTTTTTCTTTAAAAAAAAACATCTAGGTATACTTTGCACATAGCCCAAAAACAAATCGAATTTAAAGAGTTTCAGGACTATTTCAACGTTGAAAAACATAAGATTTTAAAATAATCCATTAATCGGCTAGCTCTTGAACAGGTTGCGGCAGGAACGTTGACACAGTGGCCTGCATTGGTACACTAGTTTTTGCAGAATTCTTTTGAATCTAGATCTTGTCCACAAGATTCAAGAAGAGCTGAATGATACAACGAAATGTTATTTATTATTTTTAGCCTATGTTCTTCAGTTAACTAAACAGCCTAACTTAACTACATTTTTGCCATATAAAAAAACCTTTTACAAAACCATCTTACAATATATCTAATCCAATTTTTTCTGATTTTTTTTTAAATATCAAATATGTGTATGTTGGGGCAAAAGCTGAACTTTGTCTAAAAACCAAAAAAAAAAATCAATTAAATGATATATTCAAAAGTAAGGAGTTTGTCGCAAATATTACATGACCTTGTGTGAGCTTTCAAGCGCATTGATTTTGATGACAAAATTTAAAAATCAGTTCAATGTATTAAACCTTTAAACTTAGCAGAAATCATAGCTTCCATTATTTTATCTATGCCTGATTTGATAGATAAAACCAATATGTTTTGGAATGACGAAATTTCTTAATGAAAGCATGGTATCCAGTTCATTAGATATCGAAGAATTTTGTTCAGAGATATTTATTTAAGAAAAAATGCAGTAAGTGAAACACTTTTCCTCTAACACTGAATTTTGTGAGTGCATTATTATTATTCTTACCCACAGTAGCGCAGCGGCGGAACGAGTTTTTTCTCAACTTTTCTTTATAAATGATACAAAACGAAATAGATTTGACATAAGCACATTAAACGCAATTATGATTTTCAAAGAATTACTAAATGGTGGTGATTGCAGTAGGGGAGACCGGGGCTAAAATTATAACACTTGTTACTATAATTGATGCTGTTCCTAAGGTTTTGAAAATGAGTTAGCAAAATATTTTTCTGTTTAAGGAGCAATATTTTAGCCAAGAAAACCAATAAAAAAGCCAAAATAATACTGATAAGAATTTGTAAAAATATAACTTTTAGACAAAAAAAACGTGTTGTTACGACTTACCCGTATGCGGGGAAAATTGTAACAACGTTTGGGTAAATTGTAACTAAACCTGTCATCTTTAAAAAAAAAAACTATCAATTTATAAACAAGATTAACAACAAAAAATATAGCACATACACCAGCAAAACTTATGAAATTAATATAAAAAATTTAAAAGTTATTATATTAATTCAAAAATTTATTTAATTAATAAATTTTTAATGTTCCTAGAAAAACCACAAAATCAATACTAATGTTTTGGGAAAAAAAAGAATTTAGTCTCATAAAAATTATGAATGCAATTATATATTCCAAAACCAGTATTAGATATATATATATGCATATCATTTAACTAATTAGCGAGATAGGAAAACACATGAGCGACCTCTTTTCTCTTCTGACAATGATATACGTCAAATCGACTTTTTTCTTTTTATAAAAAATAAAGAAAAAATTAAGCAAAACGGAATATAAACAAAGAAAACCATTTCCATTGTCTTGGATCCCAAAAATTGGTTTGAAAATATGAAAGAAGTCTGTTTCTATTTGTTACAACTTACAGACAGAACAATTAGCCTCACCACGAAATTTAACACAAATCACTGCTTACATAAGCTTAAGCAAAACATAAATAAATATTTAAATAAAAACAACTAGAAATATATCTCTTCCGAGAGAAGAGGAATACCAAAAATACAAAGCAAAAATAATGTTACAAACGTATAAATTTTGGGAACTACCCTTATAAATGTTCCTTAGGATGTCCTATTCACAGCACCAGTATACATAACATTAGCTTTGAATTGGACGAACAATTTTCTCATTCACATAACATTAGCTTTGAATTAGACGAACAATTTTCTCATTCACGCGTTTCTTAATTTTCAGGCGAACCCTTTCAATTTA
This sequence comes from Philhelius pedissequus, assembly GCA_910595825.1. Lineage (NCBI taxonomy): Eukaryota > Metazoa > Arthropoda > Insecta > Diptera > Syrphidae > Philhelius > Philhelius pedissequus. The sequence continues at coordinate 29,966,137 of OU343163.1, forward strand.
AGCTGTTACTTCTAGCCCCCGTTCTCCCCTAAATGGAATCCTTCAAAAAGCCTTTCAAATCATATAAAAAATTGTTTGCTCCTTTTTTAATAATTTTCATAACCTTTGAATATTATGATAATATTGATAAATCAAAATACCTTAACACGCTAGCTATTTTCGATCTAGGTATTTAATACTGATATATAAATATCCCTAAATGTGTAGACAAAAAAGACAAAAAAATAAAGTTCTAAAATACAATTTTTTTTCACAAGCTCTCATTTGAAAACTTTTACAATTCTGGAAAGATTTTGTTGAAAATACTACTCTTTGTTGGCATATATGCTCCTTTTGAACATTTCTCTCCGGCAACACTGGTCATGGCTGTTATCGTACTTAGAACGTGGTCAATATAGGGTATTAGAAAAACTTCAGGCGTTCCTCAAGAGAGTCACTTAGATCCGCTACTATTTGCTTTTACCATAATATTGCCTCTGCTGAAGGTTATTCTAAAAATCTCAAGCCTAGAATTAAATCTGCTCAAAGTATATTTCTTTTCATGGCCTTCCATGGTCCAATATCCGCATTTTATAATTAATTATTATAATCGATCATCATAATTCCTTTCTTATGATGATCGATTTAAATTGAACAATTTTTGCAGACCCTTTTTAAAAAGTTACCTCAAATCTGCTTCACTTCTTCGTCCTTTTCGCAAACGCCAAACTATATGAAGTTTGGAATTTTCTCCTCACAGAACACCCTTGACTTTTACAACCCCTCAGAAAATCTCTGCTTCTTCCCACCACATCCAAAATAATTTTCGAAAGCGCACTTCCAAATAATCCAACAGTTGATGTTGTTTTCGAATAGTGCGAAGTTTTAAATTTTGACCAAAATCCCCAAAACCAAAAATCATAAATCTCAGATTTTGTATTACTCAAATAAAAATCCCAGAAAATTAAATAAAAATCCCAAAAAATTAAATTAAATAAAATATAGTGCTGTGTTTAATTTTATGTCAGCAATTGTCTTCTTCAATAGAGCCTAACTAATGCTAGACCCAAATTACGGGTCCCTAGGATTTCATTGAACACCGTTCCTGTGGTCTCTGTACCTCTCACACAACAGTGAGAACTTAAACTTAAAGAGGATTAGAGGTTTCTGGACTTTTGATGTTGTCGATTTTGCGTGTTTGGGTATTTTGTGTTTCGGGGATTTTGGGCTATAGAATATTATGTACGATTCCTTTTACTAAGCTAAATAAAAATTTCTAAAAATATGTCAATTATAAAAAATTGAACCCCCCAACTAATAGCCTGAATCCGCCCTTGACCAAAAGTGCCGTGCCTGTGTAATTTGATATATTATTTGTAAATTGGTAAATTCTGTTATCATACGAATTTCTGAAAGAGGTTTGTTTAATAGAAAAACGACAATAATTCCAGACTTGCCCAAAGGCCAGCGGGCTTTCAGATTGTGGATTCTGAATGTGAAATATCAAAGCACAGGTCAAAAGACGCATCCCTATATACATTCATAATATTCAGAGCAACACACATACTTACGGATACAACAATATAGCCGGGAGCATATTAATATATATCAAATAGATAAATCGATTAAAAACGCTAATCGAATGGTTTCTTTTTGTATATCAGTTTATATGGGTGGCGAAGAGTTATTACCTCATTGGGGCTATTGTCAAATGATTTAGATTATGTTTTTTTTTTTAATATTCATTAAAAACGACGAAATCTATTTTATTAATAAATTTATAATTTCTAACATTAAAAAATTAAAATATCAATTTATTCGATTTAAGAAATTATGTACAGGTATACTAAAAATGTTAACAAAGTTCAGACTGTCTTTTGATTGTGATGAATAATGACTTCATTCAGTATTTGGAATGTTATAGGTTTGGCCTGAACAAACCTAAGAAATTTATGTTTTTTTTTTAATTTAGTAATATTTTAGTTATATAGTGCTGTTTTATTGTTCGATATGGCCTCATTTATTTTAATGGTTATGGTTACACGGAATATATTTAAGAGAATAAATTTGAATGAGTTTTCTATTCTCATTTTTTTTTTTTTTGATGAAGTGGATATACGCCTATAAATTGAACCTCTTAAAATTTATAATCAACTTGCATATTTTTAGAAAGCGGATAGTTATTAATCTAACTTTTTAGAACTAAAATCGAATTCCATTTCCTACTAATTGTTACCAATTTCAGTTTTATTAAGTGTCGCTTCTAAGGGATATGTTTTGGAAATTCAGCAAAATTCAGTTCTGCCTTTGTATTAATTATAAAATTCGGGGTTTTCTTTCGTCAGGTTTCAAAAAATTATTGCTTAGAATATTGCCCTCAAACTTTTTTCAATTGTTAACTTTGTTCGCAAAGTCTGATTAAATTTTTAAACATTAACCCTTTTTTATTTTTTATAATCTGAATATGTCAGAAATAGGTAATTAAAATTAATTTGATATTGGAGATTTTTAACGTGTTTTTTAGTATAAATTAAAGATTTTATTTTATCAACTTAAAACACAAATTTGTTTTTTTAATTTACAAATTAAAATAAAATCTTTAAGTTAAGGTAATTAAAGTTCTAAATATTTTTAAGGACCAGATGAAGTGTCTTTGTAGTGAATATCAGAAAAAAATTAGGTAACCAAAACATTAGCCCTGTGTGTTCCTTCTGCTGGGGTCGCCAAGATGCAGGAGCTATTGGACCACCAAATTTCCTTATATGCTGCTAATTAAATGTCTTTGTTCATTTTGCTAATGAAATAAAAGCTTAACAGAATTATAGCCATCAGTTCAGGTCCCCGAATCGCACAAGTCTCAGAAAACTCGAATATGTGAATGCAATTCCTCAAAGTCGCTAGTGAAAAATCTAAAATTCGAAAAATTTGAAGAACAATATTTGTTTTGCTTTCAGGTTTCTTCACTTAATGTCAAATTGATAACTTAAAATCTCTGAGTTCTCAACGCTAAATATTTTCGTCTTCAGATTTACATTAGAAGACGAATACAATATATATGTATTTGGAAATTATTCACATTTATTTTAAGATACTTGCGAGTAACAAATTAATTATTTGATTTTCTTCCAAGCACGTGGAAAGAAAATCTGCCCTATTAAGGTAACCGTCGCGTCGGAGCGGAATTCTCTCCGATTTACTCCGAATCAGAAACATTTTGCTTCGAGGTAATTCTCCGATCGGCTGATCGGAAATTATGTCCGGCGAAATTCAACGCATGCCATTTGTATGCGATGAAGTACTTGTAATGGTTTTATTTATGACAGATACAAACAAAATATTCTCCGAAGTCCTCCGACAAGTTCTCGTTGCGAAAAGTGTTTTCGTTTTAAAGAAATTGTTTATTAAAACGTAAGTAATGAAGAAATAAACGTTATGTACGTTAACTTGTGAGCTTTTTGTTTTTAGGCAGAACGAATAAACAGGTTCACAGCAATATGAGCGGATGATAAATCTGCCCAGCGAATATCCCGATATTGCATATCTAAAATTACACAAGGACACCCAAACTTGTGGATGTGTTTTAGTTTTGAAAACATCATATATTTTTTAAAGATTTGGAGTGACACCTTCAGACCGATAATTTGTTTTGTATTAGTGTTGAATCTACCCCAAAACAAAAGCAAACGCATTTTTATTTAGGCGAAAGTTTTTCTTCAATCTTGAAGGGAATTATAGAATTAGAGCTGCGTCAGGTAGTCAGCGTATATGTTTTCGTTCTTCTTTTGTTATATAAATAAATAATATTGAATTTCAAAAGTTTTTTTTTCAAATTATTCTTTTGTTGACAGTTCAGGCAAAACATGTATTTGGAAATAGGGAGGGGACTTTATTCGATAGTTTTGATTTTAAAATCTTAAAAACTCTAGAGCATTATAATTGAAAAAAATTCTTTCTATAAGCAATAAATTGCACTGTCTCGCCAATTTTTCATGGTTTAAAACGTTTATAGTTCTATTTTAACAAAAAACTATCGAAAATATATCGAATTTTCGATATATCAGTTAAGTTGCTCATCTCTGCCTGAAGTTTATATCCATCGCAATACGTCGTCGTCTTACTTTAAAATTTCTTCCGATGACAGCTACTTCGAACTGAAATTGAATTTCCAACGAAGATGCGTTGCGGAGAAATCTCCGCTCCGACGGTTACCTCGATAGGACAGAATATTTGTATGCAGCTCAACTGGCCAGCGATTTCACAGATTCGGTTTTTTTTAAATTGTTTATTTATTTCACCTAAAGTCTAACAAATTTCTATATTAGCTTATTTAAACTTAATAAACTATTAAAATTATTTTTTTTATTGTTTTAGTTCGTGCCATAAGGTTTTAAGTATTTAAATTAGCATTTTCTCGTATGCATACTAATTAATGTTTGATTTAGTATAATGAATTATTATTTATTATGAGTGCTTGGTAACATTGTGTTTATGATTATTTTTTTTTTCATTTTAAGAAAAATGTGACAGGAAAACCCTTTTGAAATCTTTATTTTTCATTTTTTTTTCTTAAGAACTAAACTAAAAGATAAAAATACTTTAAAAAAAACTAACTTAACCTAAAATAACCTAGAGGGTGATCTGGTGTATGATCTGTGATCATTCGGAACTTAGGAGGATCAATAATTGCTTCCCATGATCTAACCTGCCCTCTCGACTAATCAGAAACCATAAGTCAGGACAAAGTTATACTAAAAAAAACTAAGTGCTCGCGACAACCCAGTCAAGCCACCAATATCTTTCTCGATTATAACGATCGAAATTTTGTTCATCCCTTTGAGGTATGCTTACGCAATATCTTAGGTACATATTTCCATTTACGAGTTCGGAAGGTTCATAGAGTATTCTTTTATCCGTAGCTCTTCTTGCCAGATGGTATAGTATAGGTACGTTCATGTAGTCGGATAAATAGCCCTGTGCATCCAGAAACAAGAATGCCTCATTAGGTACAAGTCCACTCACAGATTCGGTCATCAATAATATGGCAAAATTGACAAGTATTGACGAAAAGCCTAAATCCAAAAACCACGATAAAATTAAATTGATGAATTTGAGCCTATCCAAAATTGATGTCCGATAACTAGGACGCCGACGCCGAGAACATAAAAAAATGTAATTAAAAGAAAGATGTTTTCGTTTCAACGCTTTATTACAAACTGAACTTATTTCTTTACTTTACAACTAGTGATACCATGGGACAATAAGTAGTATATACTATTTTACAATACTATTTTTTAAAATAACAGTACCTGCCATATAACCAATAAGTTACATCCTATTTTTCTCGGAAACGGCTCTAACGATTTTGATTTAAAAAAATCAGTACAGCTTTTTAGGAACGGACGACCATATGATTGAAAAAAAAATTGTTTAATGTCTAAAAACGGTACTTTCCATAGGACCGTTTTTTTTATTTCGACTATCTCATAAATCGCTCGACCGATTCTTTCGAAATTTCATACGTATATAGGTTTAGGTTGCCCAATTTATACTGCGTACCAATATTTTTAATAAATATTTTTTTTTCTATTTTGAAAAGAATCTTAAACAATTTTTTTTAAATTTATATTTTAAAAACTGCTCAATAATTTTGTTTCAAAAAAAAAGTTATATGTATTTGCTGAATACCTATGAATTGGCCTTTTTGAATTTTTTTTTAATATTTTCAGAAAGTTTTTTTTTAAAAAACTTTTTTTCTCAAAATCCGCTCAACAGGTTTTTAAATTTTTTTTCTCATAAATTCAAATTTATCCAAGAAATAAATTGGCGTATTTTTTTTTTCTTGAGCTCAAATTAGTTTAAGTATTTATTTCAGAATTTTGGATTATTTTTTTTCTTTGACTAATTCGATTTAATTTTTTGATTTTAAGTTTATATTATTAAATATTTAAGATTGTCATACCAATTTTTTTTTACAAAAAAAATAAAGAAACTTTGTGTATAAAAAATGAAGTAAAAAATGGCTCTAAAAATATATTAAGATTTTAAAGAGAAATCTTTTGCATACAATGTGATCGAACATAGATCAAGTTCGTGCGATCCAGTCGTGCATTTAATTTTTTTTTTACAATATTTTTTGAAATTAAATTTTTGTATGCAGTATATTATTTAAGATTTGAAGGAACTCCTATATAAAAATTGTGATCGAGATCCGTTGAGCCGTTTATTAGAAATTCAAAAATTTAAAAAAAATGGTAGTTTGGAATGTAAAATATGCATAAAAAAATGTTTGAACAAAATTGTAGACTATACCTAGTGCACAGATTTTTTATCAAAATCGTTAGAGCCGTTATCGAGACAATTAAGTTGGTAGAAAAGTTGTATGGCAGGTAAAACATATTTGAGAGAATCAACTAAAAGTCTTAAGTACCAAGTTTGAAGAAAATCGCTTCAGTCGTTTAGGCTTTAGATCAACATACAGACATACAGACAAACGGAAATGTGTAGGGCCACATCGTAATGTCAAGTGTGATTAAAACATCGAGTTCGTTTTTTATTTTGCCCATGTCATAGAATATATATTTATACCACACGTCTTTCCGATAATTCTTTCTCTTCCTTAACCTCACGCCCGCGCTGTGTTGAAACATTTATAGGGTAGTATAATCCCTTGAGCGCGTGTGGATTATAAAAAAAAATCTATATATTTATAGTAAAAGTAATTTAATACTTAAATCCGGGAGCAGCTGCTACTCAGAGCTTATACAGTTCGGTCAAGCTCTGCTCAGTGCTCTAGTCGAAGTTAAAAAAGAAAAATGACGATTATAATAAACTTTCCTGAATTATTCCAAACAAGACCATTTTTAGCGAAGATACTTTTTTATTTTTAAATCCATACTAAAGAGGTTTGGATACCTTTAAACAAACAAGTACAGGTAAGTGTTAGGATGATATGAAAGAAAAGCGGATACCGATGCACATTGGTTTTAAATTTCTGAATATTAAACTGAGAGGAAATAATAAAGTCAGGCGAAACATTCTACATTCTCTATATTTGACAGATTTGACAGTACGTCTAAAGTTGTCAGTGTTGGGATATCATCACTGATGTCAGGACGAATACTAATTGACATAGTAATTACATTGTCATCGTCAGTGCATTATTATGTTGACGAATCCGTTGACACGCATTTTTGTGTCAACGCGCTTGGCACATTTTTTTTGTTCACAACCTCTCGGCGGACGTGATACAATTACGACCGGTTCTAACATCATTTTTTTGCGCGTTAACTTTTTATGTTGAAAGTAAGCAAAAAAAACAGATTTATGCCACAAACCCAGCGACAATGGAACATTTTGAATACGTGCTACGAAATATTTGAAAAAATATTGGACACCTAGCTCACACAATGCTTGATTTATTTTCTCCAAAACATTGATCGTCCTTATTGAAAGCCATCAACTTCTATTACCTACGCATTTAGAGGATGCATTAAAAAGTACAATGAATTAGTAGAAATGCGATATTGGTTATATTTGATTTTTTTTTTAATTTCGTATAAGTAAAAGATTCTTCCATAAGTCAATCAGGAAATCAATATATAGAAATAGAGTTGAGAAATATCAGTGGTGTTTGTAACTTTCAAAAAGTTTCAATTTTTAATTACTGTTGGAAAAATGTTGAACTTAGAGACGCAGAGCATTCCATTTTTTAAACTTTGACAAAAAAAATTCTATAAATAAACGTTTATTTAACAACTGTCTAACTAAACAACAATTTAAAGAAATCTAATAAATGCGATACTAATATTCATCAGAACAAATTCCCAACATTTTTGTTCAAAGGATTTTATTTCAGGAAATTTGTTATTGTTCTTAAAAAATCGTCAACAAATTCTTTCTTATAACTGAGATCTTGACAAATTTATTAGAATTTGACTAGTCAATTCCACCTTTAAGAATATTTAAAATTTAAGCAACGTTTAAAGAATTCTTTTCAAGAGAACGTATTCGAGTTTCAAAAAGTAAACATACACATATCACCAGAAAATTGACAAAGTTTTCCTCAATTTAGAGTTGCATATGGTCGCATATTTCTTATACCTAAATAACTCTTGTATTTTGTATGTCAGAGAGTTTAAAATAATCCTTGTACTTTGAAAAGGAGTGACACAAGGTCTATTGAAAAGTTAACCCTGAAATAATTGCTCGCGCTGCCCAGTTGTAGTTAAGTTCCGCATTTAAGGTACCTATGGAATGAGGTATAGCTTTCCAAATAAAATACTTACGTTTTTTTTTCGACTACTAACCTGATTATACAATGGCCATTCGGATTGCTCGCTCCTTTTAGTACTAACATCAAAGTCACCGCAAAAGTATTATTCCAAATTGTCACACTATAATGTGACCCAGATTATCAAGAATTCGTTTTTAAATGTCTTTTAAATGTTTGTGTTCTATCGATGGCAAAAAAAATATTAATTTTCCTACGCCTAAGCCTAAACCATAAACACGTTTTGCATAACCCTGACAAAATTTTCCACCACTGTTAAAACACAACACCTTTTTATGACCCATTCATAGATTGAACCTCACTTCTTGTATATCATTATCCTGCAGACAAGCCTCCATAACATCGAACAAAAAACTCACGCCTAAAAAAATGTGTCATCCTTTCTAAATGAACCCATTGCCAGAAAAAAAGGTCCTCAATAAAAAAAATAACATCTTATTTTTTTATTTGTGTAATTTGCAAAAAGCAAATTGCATGATCCATGATCGTGTCAAAGCTAAAAAAAAACAAAAACTTGAGTAATCCTTCATGAAAATAACCTCGACAAAGGCACACAAAAATCTTCGTAAAAAAATGCAATAAATCTGGTGAAACCTAAATCACTCTCCCAACCCAATATTTATAGGAATGCTATAAAACTTTATTATTACGAGGTCCAATATAGTTCAAATGACCCGAAAAACGATGCTACCATGTCGTAAAGAGTTCCAAAGCGAACCAATTTTTTTGTTCGTTTTTTTTTCTTCTTCTTCTTCTTCTTCTTCCTGTCATTCTTTTGGTGATTTTTTACGATCAAATTTATCCAGAGCGATCCCAATAAATTTCTTAAAACGTTTTTTATGTACGATGATTTGGGTATTGTGTTAGTTTTTTTTTCTTTCTTTTTTTAAAGTTTATTATTTTTTTAACATTTAAGTTTTCTCTTAGGAATTGTAAAAAAAAAATTGTTTTGTATGCTCAATGTTACTTTTTACAGCTACATGCGATGTAGATATGGGAATTTGTTATTTTTTTTTTTTTGCTTTTGCCTGCCTGGTTGGGGACCAGACCACACGGTCAAGATTCGAGAGATCCAAAATAGGGTGTGGTGTGTGTTATATTGTGGTTTTCTGCCGTGGTGCGGCAGAGCGCGGTATCGTATATATCATATTTACGTCCATATTATGGTGTCACATTGTCTTATGAAACTTGAAGTGAACTTTATAGATGTGAGATTGGTTTTTGTTTCACAAAGCAATTTGATTGGTCGAAAATTAACACTTTAGTATGAAAACAAGAGCTTACTTTATCTATTTGCGCAAACCACCATTCAAATGTTAGGGGAATTGTGTGTTTTTTTTATTAGTGGCAAGACTATAATATTGACTAACATTCTTATACCGTTACTTCGAAATGGTGCTTAATTTATTGGCAATAAAAGATTTTTAAAATTAAATTCAGTTCGACACTTTATTCTTTTTTATTGTGCATATATGCAGGAATTTAGTTCAATTTAAATTTGAATGAAGTGACGAAATAATGGAATGGTTATTGAAGTACCATTCAGTGACCACAAACATTTAATTGAGTGGTAAAATTTAATACTTGTAATTTTGGTCCGAAATTCGAAGAATTATTTTTGGGGCAGGATTTTATTGTTGATACAGATAAAGGTTTTGGAATCATTCGTAAGCGTTGTACGGTTATCAGTCTGCCTCAATTACAATTAATATATCTAGGTCATCAGACGACATACACTAAAAGTGTTTAATGATGTCTGGTACTGAGGATACTCGTTATGAAATCAAAACCCATTTATTCAACAATTCAACACGTAATTTGAAAAAATAAATGTCAGTACTGTAAGTGTTCGACATTAAAAATATTTTTGAACATACCCAATCGAACTTTTTGCTTATTTTCGAGATGAAAATTTAGTTTTCGAAAGACAGTTTTCGAAAACAAAAAATTCCGACAGACAATAATTTTTCTAAGACTAAATCTCATAAAATGACGGTTGCCTGATATATGAAGATTTTTTTTAGAGGTGGAGAACTTTAAATTGTCAACACTGTGACAACCGGAGCCCGTTTGTCCTTCAATAACCATCCATACCCAGTTTCTTCAGGCGTCCTGGTTTACGTCAACTTTCTTACTTAATCATAGTTTACCACGCTGTTGTCTGCCATGAAGGAAGCTATAAGTGACTTCCGTAGTCTAATTTTTATCACAATATCTGTTTTGAGATAGATTGCATATAGTTCGTGCAACAATTCTCTGAAAAACTGTAATCTAAAACGCTGCTAAGAGATATGGGTGCCTATTAGCACTTAAGTCTCGGATCCATATGTGAGTACTGGTAGAACCTTAGAATTTATGGTTAGATTTCTGTATTTAAAAAGCCCTGACAGACTGTAGCAGAATTTGCTGAAATTGGGCAGCTGCCAACATATTTCTTCCTCCATATTTGTATCGGCTGCTAGTATTGCCCAAAGAATTTGAGGGATTTCACTACATCACTACATCAAATTCATGCTTAACCAATCCACATACCCAGATCGTTTACGTTACGTTCAACTTATGTTACTCGCTTAATCTTTCTTCAGAGCGATCAATGCAAGAAAATAAGTTTCCTTTCCGTTTTCACAATTTCGTTCGTGGTATTGTAGATGACATGAAGGGGAATATGTAAAGTCGAATGTTGACCCACAACAAATTAAGAGCTTGGAAATCTAGATTGATCCTTTGGCGAGTGTTTGAAAATTGGACAGCAAAATTATTCCAAATTTGCGCCAACCACCGCAGACATAATCGGAATTCATATTCAGACATCAGTGCCATACAAGTATCTCTCAAATAAAGCCGAATACCTGGACATTAAAACCATTTTTGTCTGTGATTGATTTTAATTTACAATTCTTAGTCTCTGAAAAAATGACCTTTAGTTTCAGATTTAGTGCGAAATTGGTAGTTACAGATTACAGATATCATTAGGGTATTCACTATTCAGTAACAGTATGCAACCTGAAAGCATGGTTATCACACAAAATCCACTTTCAAAAATATTTTGTTCAACCATTTACAGTCGTCCGGGAAAGATGATATACTTTTTGTCTGATTTGACCAATTTTTCCTTCTTATAATTTTAAGAGAAAAAAGAAGCTAAATCCAAAAGGAAAGTCATAAACAAAAAAATATATAGGTAATGGAAAAGATAAAATGTAGAATTAAAATCATCATCTGCTTTTGTGAATCCATCAATCAAGTTTGTTTCTCAGCTCTTTTGTTTCCTAATCTACCGCATATTGTCTGCCTACTATAATTTCGAGGACCAACTGAATCATGAATATAATCATCTTACCATATAACATTTTAAATAGTCTAAAAAAAAGTCAATTACATAGTCGGTACATACATACAGTCCTTAAAAATATGTATGTATATTCTTTTTGAACAAAATGTTTGCAAATTCTAATTTCTTTCTTATTTCGAAATGCCGTATCTTTGTTTCTTCGGAGGTTTTTTTTCTTTTTGCGTCGGCTAGGACAAATAATGTTCTTCCGAAAAAATGTCATCGCAGCAAAGTCGCCATCGGGTGATAAATGATTGTTAAAATATTGAACACAACGGTCAAGCCACAGAGAGAGGATATCAGTTTCCTTAAAAATGTGTAGTTGCACCCAAGATGTGTATGGTGCTGCCGCCGCCTTATTTTGTCTCAAGACACCAGATTTGTATTTTTTTCTAAGATAGCGGCCAATAGAGGCAAGAAAACCAAAAAAAAAATCATACAATTCTGGAAAGAAAAGAAAAAAAAAACAATCAACTCTGTTAGTAAGAAATTGTTTCATGTATGTGGTATATTTGGTCGTCGTAAAGGCGTGCCATAAGATATTGTTTGAATGTTTGACTTTTTTTCTAATCCAATTTGCTAACCATTGATAATTTTTTATAAATCGTTGTGGTTTCATCCTTTGTAACTGCCTAACCGCACCGATAAACCCTTTATCGATTGGTTTTTCACAAAAACACACCCCTAATCCTTTTGTTGGGAAATTTGGGTCATAAATTTTGCACATTTTTTTGTATTCTTCTCGAAATCTTGAACTACTTGCCTTTGTTTTGTCCTTTTTCTCTATGTTTTTCTGTCTCTCTTTATATGATACTCTCTGACCATCATTAGAATACTATATATTGACCGTCAGTTGAAGGAAGCAGGTAGAATAAGTGTTTTTGTGAATTTTAGAAAATTTTAGTTTGGAGGCGGATAAAACCATTAATATTTCGCTACCGCTTACAGTTATATGGGACTGTGTTTGCCCTGCATTTGCATTTTCTTCTACGTCATTGTAGTTCTTATCCCCTACTCGGACACAGCACCACATGCATTCTTGAAACAAATCAAAAGGAGTCCTTTGCGGAGAGTCCGGTTGACCACTTTTCACGCTTTAACGTTCCCATTTTATGCAAATGTTTGGAATTTAAAGGGATTCCATGACCGTAAAATGTTTCACTATTGTCTTGATGGTCCTTTCTTCAACATAGTCACATCAATGAGTAGATAATCCGTTTTCTTTGTTGACTATTTTTGTATGTGGTTAGAAATACCGCCGCCACAACCATCACCACATAAGGCCGAATTTCTTAGATCGGGAGGTGTTGTATTTTTCTATGAAACGCCTGTATAACTGTGGTTTTCCTCCGATAGCTGGTGATAATCGTTGAGACAATCCATAACATATGGAGGAAATATGTGTTAGTGTGTTGCACACACACTCTATATAAACATATGTGCTGTTCGTATTGGGGAAAATTAAGCTAGCTAACCGATTAGTGCTGATTAGGAAGGTTAGGCAAACATGCTGTTGAAATTGTTTTTTTTTTTTTTAATTTTCTTAACCGCAGTCTTGACTTCCCGTTAAATTAATGAAGAATGTTAAGCTGGCAATCTGTCTGTTATTTGATAGCATAGAAAATTGTTAATAAATTGATATGTTAATTTTGATGGTAAATTTTATTGGGAACTACAAAAAATTTCATCAAAATCACTGCGAAATTCGTTGTGTTTTGGTAAATGAGAGGTAATTTGTTTTCACGTCACCGAAAATGGATGAGCGATAATTCTACTATGATGGTTTTTGTTTTGTTTTGTGTAATCATATATAGCCATAGACAGGTGATGGACAAAATGTTGAACGATTATTTATATAAATTGTAGGTGGAACAAAATACATTATATGATCTTTTGATATTTTTCGGGTAGGGCTAATTATTAAGAGGAGAAATTTATGTATATTAAAACTAATTTGTTGTGGCCTTTTATTTTTTTTTTTATTAAAATAGAAATCAGACAGATATTAAATTACTTGAAATCTTAACAATTAGTTAATTTGGTGATCCATCAATTGACTGGACACAGACAAATAATAATATTTATGAAATCAAATAACAGTTTAATAATGTTATTTTACCTTGTGAGGTAATAAATAACACAAAAATATAAAAATGGTGTTAACACAAAATAAAATAATAATAATTCAAAATATCGAAAAAAATAATTTGAAATTGTTGAAAACCAAGTGAGGTGTTATAAGAAAGAAACAAGTATTTTGTTCGTGTTATATTAAAGAGAACATGTCTTGAAAAATCAAATAGTATAATAATTGTGTATATGAGTTAGCTATTGATCATGTTGGGTGTAATAAATAATACAATATATATTCCTTTAAAATTTAATATTTATTACCTCATTTTTAAGTGATTTTTTTCCATTTTTTGGCAACACATTTATTTTTACCAGTTAAGCAAAAAAAATGTTACATAATACGTAATTTAAGAACTATTTTAGGAAAAAGTCAATAAAAACGTCATCAAAATTTGTTTGTTCGATTCGTATTTATTTATAATGGTTGTTATATTTTATACATTTGTTCAACCTTGAAACGTTTTAAGACAGAGAAATTGTAGTGGTCTCCATCAAAAATTAAATTATTTAAGTAGATACTGCGTAACAAGAGGGATATATACATATTTTGGTTAACGGCCTTGGCATCATTTCCCATCGATTAGCGGCATCAAGTATAATAGTGCTGTTAGTATTTTGATGGAGGACCGTTCAAAACAATATTCTTTTTGAAAACTATATTTTAGCTTTTAAACTTTAAGCTAGCTTGTGAGATATTGAAGTGGTTTGACTCCTTTCTTTGCATATAGCTCATCTTCTTGATAAATATACAAGACCATTGGATGTCTTAATTATGGTAAATGCCGTACGGTTTGGCGACTTAGCCATTTCAACATCTAATAACATAGAGGTATGGTTCATCAACCTCATGGTTCAGTACAACCTCATATCTAATGAAAAGGTTAATCAGCTTACCTTCACAAAAACTGAAATCGATGTAGAATTCCAACAAATTTCTTGTTATTATTTTTTTAGAGCTTCAAAAAGAACATCATGACTTACTATGTAAAACAAATATTTGCTGAACTCTTCTTTAAATTACAACTTTTAAAGAAATAAAAAATGTCCATCCCTCTTACGAACGCTTTTGATTACGGGTAATAACTAATTATGATTATTCCATAGTTCTAGCTTCGACGAGAAATTCCAATCTTTAACCACTGTTGTTCCCAATTGTTGCTCATTTTTAAGATTTCTGTCTTTAATTCCGTTAAATAGATTGTTCCATTAAATTTAACAGATATATTATAAACTATATTTTGAATTCTCTAGAATTTTAATTTAAAAATGTCACCTGAAATTAATAATTAGGTAAACATTTTCTGAATTCGGGGTTCTTTTAATCAATCGACTAAGCACTATACCCTTTAAAAATTGAAAGCATAAGTGTTTTGGACTTGATTTGTACAAGCCCAGCCAAACGCATATTACCAATGTACTTACTTCTAGTTGCCAGTAACAAAGCCAAGATACTTATTTCCATAATTTATTAAGAGTCTAAATGAATATGAAAGAAAATTGATGCTTCGGATTGGATTTTGGCTTATTTATTGCTGTAATTTTATAAAGGGTGTTGTTTTAGAGATAAAACCATAAAATGTAATAAAACAGACACATTGTATTAATTGCCATAAAATTGACTTTATTTGAAAGATAATTCCTTACCATTTTTATTTTCAGCTCAGACATAGTCCAATATTGGGGTAATATTTTCGAACAGTATTTGCAGCATTTGGGATCGTTAATAAGAAATAACGCAACAAATGTTTTTTCCAAACGTCAATCATATCCGGCTTTTCGGTGTGGACAAGACACTTCACATTAACCCAGAAAATAGTCTGGCAGAGTTTAACCGCATGATCTTGGAGGCCAACTCACAGGTCCAACAGATTTCCTTTAAAAAATCAATTTGGCATACGCTGTGTGACAGGTTGTACCGTCTTTCTGAAACCACAGGTTCAATACATCAAGGATGGATTCAATTCATTCATTGATCATGACTTCATAACGTTCTAAATTGAGTGCAACTCTCTAGTCAGCAATCGCTTTTAAGGAAGTAATGACGAATGACTCCACCAGCCCATAAAGCACCAAACTATCAATTTTTTAGGATGTAACGGTGGCGCTGTGGTGACGTTTCAATAACGGATTGAGGATTACTTAAAACACAAATGCATTGTGGAACAAAATTTTCTTGAGAAAATCGGGATCAAAAGCAATCTCGTATATAGCCTGTTCGAAATAAATAAGCAAAATTTGCATGTGTTGTTCTGGCGTCAGCCTTTTCATGACGCAAGGAAAATTAAAATAAATATAATTCACATGGCAGATGGCCATCAGTGCTGACAACTTAGAGCTTAATACCTCTTAAAAAGAAGCCTTTATTTTATTTATTTATAAGTTTTCAAATATACTGCACTTATTTTGAAGCAGCATTATAATAATTCTCCATTTATGTCATATTTATGTAATTTATTGCGTGATGGGAATTATAGAATTACTAAAAAAAATACTACGCCATTTAATTTTGAAAACTCGTTCAGTTTGAACATATAAGCAACAACAATGGGTAGTGTTAACCATACTGCTTTTATAGTGGACACCAATTTGTTACAGTGTTATATCAACGAAAATATTTATATAATAGTAACGGAGCACCTATATCGTTCAATTAACGACACAATTCAAAATTTTATAAATGCAAATATTTGATATGCTCTGCGCCGAAGTGCTTGTCATATTCTTATTTCAATAAACTACAATTTTTTACTAACATTCCATCACATAACTGTCAATCTATATATTTAGCTTTTATTTTGATATGCTTGTTGCCTAAGAAAACAAACAAAAATCGCCCTTAATTTTGTCATTGTCTGTTCTTATATTAAAAACGATTTACAATACAAAATAAATCAGTTGAATAAAATGAAACTCTCAGTTGGTACAGCGTCAAAAAAAATCGTACCTCACTTAAAAATGTAAATCAGGTAAAATCGCCATTATAAAGCACGTTCAACAAAACGTAGACATAATTTTATTTGTATTATTTTTCATAACCATAAGCGCACGAGCCGAAATCCATTTACAGCAACTGATACGTACGTGTGCTATTCAAAAAAAAATAAAACTGATGCAAAATATTAACAAAACAAAAAATCAAGAAAAATAAATTATCATTATTATATAGATAAATGACAGATTTAATCGAATGATATTCCGTTTTGGTTGACATATTTTAATTTATATTTTGATTTGTCACCACTCAGGAGTTTTTGAATAATCTGGGACAAAAACAAAATAAAAAAAATTAAAACGGAAAATTAACGTCGAATTTTTTTTTTGTTTTTATTTCATTGCATTTTTAGTTCCGCAATTTGTGGTTACCACAAAGCGCTGTACAAATAATATGAACAAACAATTACGGTAGGTCAATCATGAAAAGAACTTATGTACCTTTTTTATTCAGGTACGAACTGTAAATAACAAATACAAACTGAACTGGTTAACGCCCTAAATCTGCAAGAGCTCTATGTATAACTCTCTTATGTGAGACAAAATCTCTTCTTATTTCTAACTAGAAAGCAATTCTCTTTATGGGAATTAAGAGAAATCTATGTACTGTGTAAAAATTCTGCACAAAAGAGCTGGAGAGTCTATGTAAAACAAAAGACATGAGAAACGAACTCGATTTTATAAATTATCAATTTAATGTTTTTTTTTTTTAGGGAAATAATAAAATATCACATGATTCAATCGAAAATACATACTATACATGACTATTCACAATTATTATTTTCCAACTATATTTTAATAGAAGCAATAAAAACCCAACCGAGCGGCAGTTATTGGAAGCTCTTGATTAACTCCTCCCATTTTTATGGAACATAAATCTGCTCTGGATTGGCCAGTGAAATGAGAACAATGTACATACTAATCTACCCCCACTCAGTCCATATGTATTCATAGCAACTGGAGATATGTAACAGTTGCAACCAAATCAATCAGGCCAATGAGATCTCTTTGCTTACTTAGTTTCGCTTCAGTTGCCTCATTGTGCAAGTATATATGTAACTAATATACAAAATAAAGAAAACAAAACGATATTTTAGTCTGCAAAGATCACACTGTTTTTCTCTCTTAATTGTGCTTGCTTGATTTTTAGCTCTCTTGGATGAACACAAAATGAGCAAATTTATATCGTTTAGTGTTTGAATGAAGTAAAATAAGAAAATAAAAAAACATATTGCTGTTTTGTGGATTTTTGCGTCGTTGTCGTCTGCATAAGGTTGTGTTATTGTTTAATACACCACCGATGCCAGTTAGCCAGTACCGTTTTATAGAGACCATCTTCCTTGGGTGGTGGTATTGGTTGCGGGTATATTTGCTTGCTGTGCTTTACGATTGATTGTTAAACTGGTTCCATAGGATTTGTTTGCATGGCAAACGGTTCAGTTGCTTGTGGTACGCGTTTCTTGTGGGCACGGTATTTTCTGTTCGTATCCGCTTTGTGTGTACTTTTCTTAAGAGATTCTTTGCAAGGTAAACAAGCAGTAGCAGCAGCAGCAGCAAAACCTTAAACCGTCGTAGTGTTTTTTTTTTCGTCGTGTCGTCGCTATATTTTGGATTGTCATAATTTAAATCAGATTTTTTGTTCCTCTCAGCGACACGTCGTCGCTTCAGTATCTCAACGGTGAGTCGGAATCAGCTTCGGTGTTTTGACCGATGTTAATTACCTACTGTCACAGTGATTGTCATATAAGAATGCTTATATGTTTTAATATACGGGTGCTACATGTTTAGTGGCTGCTGATAGAACCATTGTTATGTCAATATGCCTGTAACAACGCGTCTTTGTGTTAGCGTTGGATAAATTAGAACTTTTAAACTTGGGCAATTGTCTAACTAGTGTTTGAAACTTTATTGCAATTAATAAAATGTACTCTTTTCGTGTCATTGAAATCCATATTGAGAGCTAGTGATGATGAGTACTTTAAGCTCAGTGCTCTTTCTCATCTTTCTATTGCTGTTAACCACACATCAATGATATACCACTGCGATGTACCAATGAAGTCTAGTGTTCGCCCCATAAAGGTGTGGTCTACTAAGTGATGTGCTATTGCACTGAGTTGTATTGTGTGAGCTTAAGATGATGATGCTATATTGCGATTTGATCTCCTCTGGTCAGATATATCGTTCAATCTGAGATACATTAGAGGATTAGTATATGTACACCTGTTCTAAGTGATAGACGTTTGTTTTGTTCAAATTTTATAAACAAAAAAAAACAAAAATTGCAAATTGCATTGTAATCAGCGCAAAATTTAGCACAAATTTATTTCGCGGAACTTCTGACACAAAAATAATTACACAGTGTTAATTCTGGGTGTGTTAAATAAAATGTTTACAAAGAAGCTTAGAAGTGGAATAAATATATGCAAAACGAGAGGATAATGATTTTGTAAAAATATAATATAAATTCTAATGACATTAATTGCTGCTTTATGGCAGCATTAATGCATTCACGGATTACAACGATAAATAATTGGAAATCATAAAACTCAACACAAGCAAATACCTAACAGGTGAGTACAAAGCCATCAACACAAATAAAAATTATTTCTGTTTGTAGGTATGGCAGTTTTTTTGTATTTCGTTTATCTTTACGAACCTAATTGGTTATCATAAAACAAAAGAGTTGACTTCAGAACTAGTTTTTCTTCGGGAAATAATTTTGCAATGCATGTCCCACAATGAAGTATATGAAAGTCTTAATTTTATGAAACAAGATTGATTTATGATGTTGATTTTAATAATATTAAAACAAAAACAAAAAACAAGGAAGTTTAAAAAGGATAGATCCATAAGCAACAAGCAGTCGGTAGTAAATATTTTATGTAGGTTCACCATTTTTACTACCCCTTTGATGATAAGGTTCGACATTTGAATAGCTGTAATGCAAAACGTGTACTAATACACTTTCACTCAATTGCCTTTAGCGGACATTTAATTAGAGAAAAAAATTACACATTATTTAACTGAAGAATTTTAAAGACACAGTTGGTTGGCCCATGAGTTCAGTATATTTGATTAATGAAAATATTTATGCAAAAAACTTGTATTTTATTAAAGTGTTACCATATTACATTTTCTATTTTACGTTGTCTAAGTTCTTCATTGCGGGATCATTCCAAATACATCAAATTTTGTGAGTTGAATTTAGATTAACTGAAGAGATATAAAAGTGCCGAAATATTAATTAATATTATTATAGATATAGAGAATTTGTATTGAAAGGAATAAATCTGAGTTCTGACCTTGTGTTTAAACTTTCAAATTCAATACTAATGACTTATTGGACTATCATACTGAAAGTCTGTTCACCCCACATTCCATATAAATATTTGGTTTCACCAAAAATGGATATACCCAGCCCATTTCTGAAAATTTGAAAAATATAAATGTAAGTCACTAGGTTTCATCACTGAACTGATGTCGCGGCATAAGCCTTTTTATATTTAATAAGAAAATGCCTTGGATCTCAAATGCTTAAATTCAATTATCATTATCTCTCTTATGGTCTTTTCACAATACGATACGTCTAATGGAGTTGGTAGTGATACTCCCACTTTTAAGTCAGTTGCTGAAGTCAAGCTTTAAAAATACTTTCTTCATATTTAGCTGCAGCGCTTTTACTTAAAGATGCAATTATTCAAAACTATTGGGAGTTTCCGTATATTTCTACCATCCTCATTTTGGCGCAAGGCTGGAATGCTGACCCATTGCTTTATATTCCATCTATACTTTATTCAGCGCCTTACGTGTAAGGGGTTTTGAAGCCATTTGGTTTGAAAATACTAAAGTCTATTCATATCAAATCTCTACTAAGCTATCATTCGGGTAATTTTTCATTTCCATATAAAGTCCTCAACTAACCAACCCCGAAGTGCTGGATTTTACCATTGTTATTTCCAGCTGATATAGGAATTACTTAGAGTGGGAATTAATGACCGCTAATAGAGATAAGAATAGAAGAAGTCGCCTATACAGTAAGTTAGATTATTAGCAAGAAGTGTAGTTGTAAGAAAACAGCCTTAAAAGATGCATAGCACAATAAATATCTAGTATGAAATTATGATATTTCGGTCTTCGTATCTAAGGCAAATTGCCCATTTGTATTCAGCTTTCTTTATATTGGGCTCTTGAGAAACCAAAATCTGCATTTAGCTATTCATCTAAGATCCTCGTAATATGTTGATCAGGTGTTGCTTTATATGTGTTTCACCAACATGCAACCCCAAATTTTCTAACACATATTCATCTGAAAAATTACGACTGAGTTCTTAATACTTTAGAGCACGAGACCGAAGAATTTCAAAAATGTATGTAACAAAATTCAGTGTATTTTAATTGTGTATCCTAGCAAGGGTGTATTAAATTAGAATTTCAATGTTCAGATTATAACGTTGAATAATAATTGTCTCCAAAAAAAAATAGCTACATAGCATTACTCAGGTGTTCCGCAAGGTAGGCAATTTGGACCTTCTCTTTTTTTACAATTTGTCAACACCACTTACAATTCACATTATGTTTGCTATTCACATCTCTCAAATATCAAAGGGCTTGATTTTAATACAAATCAAATTTGGCATTAGAATTTTTGAAGAGTTATTTTTCAAGGCCGGAAATAAAGAGTAATAGAAAGTCCCAGAAAAGGAAAAAAATACAAAGCTGTAAGGTTAGATATGTCTGATTTCTGGTAAAAGTCAATATTTGATATTTCTTATGTTTAAGAAGACCTAAAATGTATACCTTCTATTCGATTATGGAGTACCGTAAGCCGGAGATATTTCACGAAATGTTCGACTAGTAGTATTTAAGACGTTGATATGGAAGACAAATACTGGAATAATGTCAGAAGTATCTTATCAAACATATGTACTATGGAAGCACAATTCTCTAAACAACCATTTTCATACTTATTAATTATGTAATATTGGGGAATTATGTATATGTATACTTAGTTACTACAAAAAATTCCAAATCTATGATATTTCTCTTATATGTATAATCATTAAAAAAAACTACATGCTCAAAATCGTATTCTAACACATTCACAAAATCTCCGAATTATCGAAAAGGATTAAAGTAGTAGTTAATTTAATTGATATTTGCTTTAATTAGCATAACTTATGATCCACAATTTGTAGATACAACAATCATGCATTTGCAAAGTAAATGTCTGGTTTGTTATTTGAATAGAAAAAAATGTCCGCCAATGCGTTATTGCCAAATTTATTCATTATATTAGTTTAAGTCAATAACTTCTATACTGTTTTTTTTTTTTTGCTTCTCAATTAGTACCGTCTGGCGAGCTTAAGTTTTATTTTATGCAAATAAAAAATGCATCAATGCCTTCTATAAGTTATACAAATAATAATCAATTTTGTTTAAAGTTCTTTGACCAAATAATGGTATTGTGGCTTTTTAGTCTAAGTTAAGTTCAATAGAATAAATTTGTGTAAAAAAAACTTCCTGGGATAAATTATTCAATATTAATTTTGAATTATTCAAAATAAATATTAATAAAAATCTCGACGTAGTAAATTGTGTATATTGTGTTATTCATAAACGAAAACTATATTATCCACCTTTGGTAAATATCTATTAGATAGTATGATTTAAATACCTTAGATGAATCCAAAGTCGATAACCAAATCCCAAAATAGTTTCAAATCACAATTTTAGAAAAAAAGAACTTCCGGTTTAATGTTTTTTTTTCAATTTTTAATTTCGACTTTCTGATTGAAGACTTAGCCGATTTGAATAAAATTTTGTTTATGAAAAAGAGTAAATAGGTTTAATTGTATACAAATTTTTACACATGTACAAAATCAAATTTTTAAAAATATTCGTTGTTCTGATTTTCTAAAAAAAAAAATGATTTTTTTAAAATTAAACAAATAGCTATTTGAAAAATAACTTATATATTATTTGAAATTCTGGGACAATAAAAAGAAGGTGGTGGAGTAGAAGTGAAACCAGACTCTGTGTCATTAATATTGAAAAATATAATATTGTCGCTATCTCGTAAATAATTATCGGCTTGTTTGTTTTGGGACAATATTAGCTCAGTGTCACGCCAGGAGATGAAGAATTGTGTCATATCGTGGCCGCGATCAAGATTGGAAATTCAATAGCAAAAACACGAAGGGGTTTTGACTACCCTTAAAATAAGCATGCACCGTGCGAGAGTTAGGATACTATCTAGGTAGTATTTTTTTTAAATTTAAATTTTATTTTATTTTTTATCATCCAAATTATTTGCTGATAAGAAAATCAGTTCCCAAAAGCAGCCAAATTATAGTCATACCCGTTTAAATGACAGAGGTTAGCGGTTGTCGTTGGGAGATAAAATTTAGAAGAAAATGCAAATTATCACAAGAATTAATTATTTATCGGAAATCCGAAGTTTAATTTTTGGAAGTAACTTTTTTAATTCACACGGATCTCAGTGTATAAGAAGGTTTCAGAAATGAAGTGAGTGGAAAATAAGTTTATAGGGAGGACCAGTCCAGACAAAAAAGCCTTAGGTTTAAATAAATTTCCAAAGTAGTCCAAATCTTCAATGAAGTATGCTGATTTTCTGGATTTTGATCTGCATCTTCAACCTGCAGTATTCTTGCTGCTTTAAGTATTAGGTTTTTTTTTCGCTGAAAAATGTTACCAACAATGAAATCAATAGCTAACCATCTACAATCTTCGCAATTCACATTTTTTTCTTATTTCAAATTTCTCTAATTTTTCAGTTTCACATTTGCATCTATTTTGTGAAATTGGACAATAAACTGATGTAATTTGTATTTCAGTTCCAAGTTTTATTTATGCAACGATTACATCAATACTTGAAAGCTATTTACTTGCACTATTATACTTAATTGCTGCAACGTTCGTTAAATTATTTATACCATATAATATTGTATATATATGAAACCATAAACAATTGCTTTAATGGTGACAAGCGATGTATAATTTTTCCCAACAACGTCTTCCACAGAATATTTTATGGAAAAGCCATATTATCCACGAGTATTAACAAATCTAATCCAGTGCATTTTATAACTTTCCACTTCATGACTTTAAACATTCTTCCAAAGGTGCTAATGTGGGATTTAAATAGTTTTTTTTTATTTAGTTTCTTGTGTTGCCTTTTGCAACAAAGTCGCATTGACTTTGTTGCAAAGAACTATAAAACTGCTTTAATGTACAACAGTCGTTTTATGACCACTTTGACCGTGATATACATTTAACGTTGAGATGCTTTTAAATAAATAAACGCGCACCCAGTTTACCGCCTGCCAGAGTCACTACACCACCGTCACTGCCCTCATCCTCCTTGATGTTTGCGATCACTTATTTAATATGAACAAAGCACATCATTGTTGCATTGACATTATTATTGAAAAATAAATGTGTGGCATTTGTGGCGAGTGAATAATGTTTAATGTAAATTAAGTTCTAGTTTAATAATAAATTTAAGTTTTATGGTATTTGAGTTGCTTTTTAGATTTCCATTATATTTCTTTTCAGTGAATGTCATTTTCTATGAGCTCTTGCAGAAATGTTAGCAAATTAAAAGAAGTTAAAATTAAGTATATAAAAACGGCTTCAGTCCAATTAGTTTATTCTCCAAAAATCGGAAATTGAAAATATTTGTATGATTTTTTTTGGATTGCTCTCTCTCCCAGATGAAGAATAAGGAATATGGAATTAACTTAATACAAATATTCCAACTAAAATAATGTGATTTCAACCATTTCCAATTTAACATTTCAAGTAATTAAATTATGGCTTGTATGATTCTACACTAAGGTGAATTAGTAAAAAAAATGTAAGTGAAAGACTAACGTCAATTTCGATTAGAAATTCGAACTTACTGTCGAACTTTAATTCGAACTAAATATTGTCTTCGCAAGTTTCAACATTTGAACACCGCCATCTTGAAAAATGACTTCTTTAAATATTTATCAAATAATCACAAGTAAAACGTTAAATTTATATGTGTGTTCTACTGTTCTATGTCTACTCCCTTATGAAACCGATGACAGATGACAATGCAGTGGAATGAAAATGACATGAAATAGCGAAATTTCCCAATTTATTAACGAAAGCAGAAATTATTTTAGACAATCTGGGAAATACAAAATTCCAACGCAACATTTTTAGTTCAAAATATATATTTAAAGAATTTTTGAAAATAGATCTTGCTATTTATGTTAACCCATCCCAACCCATCTTCCATTTAAAAAATACACAAAACGTCAGTTTCGTTAAATTAAAGATTCTGAAGTTTGAAAATATATGAGATAAGTATAATAATTAGTATTGAAGAAGATCCGTCTTTTACGCAATTATCCTGCTTACCAACTCCATGTCGTCAAAGAATTGATACCAAATTGCCATAGTTCGGTCTAGACTGTGAGTGGTGGGTTTCATGGATGATTTTTACTTGCGAGAAAAGTAGGGAAAATTTTGCATTTGGAGCAAAAATCGAACCCAAGATTTTGATTAAACTTGACGTTACGATGCTAGATGTCACAAAAAAGTTGGTCCCTCCATTCTGTCGGTCTACCTTTCTAATTCTGCATTTCTAACAATTTTGATTATTTTTTTAATTTAACTAAATTTCCTATATAAAAAATAATTTAATATGTTATACATATCTGAGTCTACTAAGAATTTACGATAGATAGAAACGATTAATGGTGTAGCCAAACTAATTCTGTATATCAACATTTTGAATAACTTTTTTTTTTGAATTAAAATTAATTTTTAAAACTTTTTTTTTTCAAAAATCAATAAAATCAATATTTTTTAAACTAATCAACAAAAATAATTTTAAATTTTATAATCACATGTATATTAATAAACTCTAAAAAACTGCATACCAAAATTTCAAAACAAATTTGTTTTCAAAAAACTAAAAATAAAAAAACTGGATTTCATCAAAATCCGTCCTACAATTTTCGAGATACTTTTTTATAAAATTTCCATTGAGCCGTGGCATCCAATCGTGTTCTTTTTTTCGAAAAACCGATTAAAGTGATGGTTTTTACAGTTTTAATAGGTTTAAAAAAACGATTTTTTACCACCTATACACCATTCCCTTTCACTATATACATATGTATGTATGTACAGTATTACCTTCCTAATTTACATAATTGAAATCCATTTAAATATACATTTGTAGGTAGGTACCTATGTAACTATTCCTTGAATCATGCGTTCACCAATTCATCATATTAAGAATTATGTTACCTACATTGGCTCTAAATGTGCATAGGATTACTATAGGACAGCTATCTACCAACCGCGTCAGTGAGTAACACTAAAGTTGTTAGCTACAAGAGCAGGTTTGTACGATCCAGTCGTGCATTTTATTTTCTTAATTTTTTTTATGTTAAAAACTTCTTACATATTTTCTAAATAAAAATTCGGACGACAATTTTAAAAATTTAATAATATAAACTTAAAACCAAAATTTCAGAAAAAATGGTCCACCAGTTTTCGAAATATTGAATTTTCAAAAAACAAATATTATTTTTTTCTAAAATCCAACAAAAACTATTTGTCCAAAATTGTGGAATGCAGTATTATTTAGAATTTAAAGAAACTCCTTTATAAGATTTTGTATCGAAATCCATTGAGCCGTTTATGAAAAAGTTGAAAATAAAAAAAATTGTTGCATGGCAATTACCGTTAATAACAAATTATGTAAAAAAAATGTTTGGCCAAAATGTAGACCCTACCTAAAGTAGTACACATACTTTTTTTTATAAAAATTGTTAGAGCTTTTCAATGTAATTAAGATGGTAGAAAAATTTGTATGATAAGTACCGTTATTTTTGGGGCTAAAACAACGATTCAAAGATCTATTTTAGACAATAACCTAAAATGCCTAAGAACCAAGTTTTAATTGGATCCCGCCCATGGGTTAAAATCATACCGTCAGTACCTGGTTCCCAAATCCACTGACCCAAACTATTGCCGTACAATTCAGGTTGCATTTAAAAGACCTTAGATCTTACAGGCATATAGTTAAACTCAAAAAAAAAACCTAAATGGTAAAAATATAGTTTTTAATCAGTGTCTCTTTTTTAGTTCTTTATTGTATCAGTATTTCTTTCAATGATCAAACATCAAAGTAGATGTATGTATAAGGAAGTTGCAACAAAATTCTTACCCACTTTTGCCTCAATGAATGCTTTACCTGGCGCCTGAGCTGAAACCCAAAAAAATAAAATTTTACTTATATACATATTCTTCCACAACAGTTTTTATTGTTAGAAATCTCAGACCATACACCAAGAGTAATTCAAAGGTGTTTAGATCCAACAAAATGTATCTGGCCTGTTGGTGAAAAAAAAACAACTTACCTAACAGAGCAAGTAAAAAATTAAAAAAAAAAAACAATGCTTTTGATTGTTTTAAGACTTGAAGCTTAAGCAAACTTGTATGTTCTGATAATTTGCGTTAATCCATTCAAAGCTGGATTAAGGTTTAATACCATAATAAATATGGTCGTGCTATTGGAATTCTTAACCCTCCTAAAAGCATTTGGAGACCGGTATTTTAAATACTGGAAGGTGATAATTGAGCTGAGAGGATTGATCTAATTTATCAATCAGTATGTTCAGTTTGACTTGGGTCTGCATTGTCTTGTCATTGGGATTGGGTTTTGTTTGTTTGTTTTCCGGTGAAGCAATTTTGCGGACTACTTCTAATTACAACAATAGTTAATATATTATTGGTTTATATTTTTGTAAATTTCTTCAAAGTTACAAATTCCAAAAAATCACTGTACTTTTTTTAGTTATTTTGTTTGGAGTATTGGTCGTATTGCCATTTTATTTAAGCAAACATGAATTTTAGTTAAAATTTCGCCAACCCATTTGTATGTTTATTTTACTTGGCTTTAAAATTATTAGAATTGTAATACCAAAACAAAACTTCATCGATGACTGAACTCACAACGGAAGTGTAGTTATGCAATAATTAATACTATAGTATAACTGTAATTAAGCACCATGCTGTATGAATATCATAATGATTTTTTCCAAAGCAAGTGGGTTGTCATAGATGTTCTATTTTTTTTTTTTTACTTTTTTGTATCTAAGTCAATGGTGATCTTACAAGTTGAAGTGCGATCATTAACAATAGACAACCTACACAAGATTTGGTGAACTATATGCAATGACAGTGTGATGCAGTTGACATTTTAATGATATTTATATATTTTCTTTGCAATTTTGCAGTTTAAAATGTTTTATTTTGCATAGAAAAGTTATTGTGGCTGCACCTTAACTAAGAGTGATGAATTGTTTTATTTATACTTAAGTGTTAATTTATTATTTAAAGAAATACTACATTTATTATTGTCAATGGTAAATTTAAGAAAATTGCATAAACAGCAATTCGCCGCAAGTTGTAATGCAATTTTTAATAATTTTAATAATTGTACTAATATATGGCCCAAAAAGTGTAACCCAATCGGAGGTGGTGCAAATGTCAATTCTATACATTCTTTGGCATTTGTGAAATAAGCATACGAAATGTTTAAGGCGCTTCTGTTCTTTGGTCTGGTTTTGAAATCAAGACAATTTCATATCGCCTGCAGTGTTGGCAAACGTAATTTACCCTGAGTAAGTTACCATATAGTTACGCGTAACTAATTGAAATTAGTTACGTCTCAATTTTCACGTAACTAATGCAACTTATACAGCCTAATAAACCTACATTATTTGGACGGTCCGAAGGACAACCGACTTCTTAAGGGCGTATGAATTAACCACCATTTTGAAAAGGTTCGCTCAATTTTTCAGAAGAAGTGGGAATTCTTATAAATTTCAGAACAATTTTTGAAAGATTGAAAGCATAAATAGAGACTGATTTTCAAAACAAAATTGGACTCGTAACATTTTTTGTATAATGTTTTAAAAATGACATCTTTGGATTTTTAATCTGATTTCATTCCATAAGCCCATACGAAATTAACATTTTTAAAATAAGTTTATTAATTTCAAAAAGATACTTATTTTTATAGACCATAAATAACTATTTAAATAAAATTACATATTTATGGACCTAAATTTACATATGTGCTTTTAATCGTTGCAAGGCAGTGTTTTGCAATTTCTTCTGGCAAATTTTGCACAGTACCTTCAATCTTAAAATTTCAGAGCATCTTTGAGATATTAGTCCCAGATCGTTGAGTGAAGTAGACATAGGCCTTCAATACTGACGCTTTGTTTTGTGAATTTGTTCAGACATTTATTGTGTTTAGCCAGAATTTAGAACTCAAAAGCAGCGACTTTTTGCTCAAAAATATATTCTGATGTGAATATTCCCGTGAACAAAAATCAACAACGCGAATTTGTTACATTTATTACATTAGTTACGTTAGTTACGGTTAACTTACTAAAATGTGTAAAACTCGCGTACCTTACCAACACTGATCGCCTGTTCAGATTCGGCCCTCTTCAATATCTGCCGATATAAATGGTTAAGATTGAAAGTCAAGTGAGACTGAAGTTGTCTGTCAGTTTAAGTGACTTCGCAATTGACATCATAAAGGAGCCTGAGAGAGATGTCTATGATTTATTAATTAGGAACCACACTTGAATATTGAAATTACTACATTACCTCATTACATACTGAAAATATATCAAATCAAATGAATTTAAGCTAAAAATAAAACTTAAGTAATTTTTTCAATGATTTATATACATAAGGGTAGCTATTATAGTACTTATATACATATCTTACTAATCCTACTAATATTATAAATGTGAAAGTTTGGATGGATGTATGGATGTTTGTTGCTCAATAACTCCGGAACGGCTCAACGGATCTGGATGAAATTTGGTACAGAGATATATTATTGTCTGGAATAGGACACAGGCTACTTTTTATCCCGGCAAAACAAATGGTTCCCGTGGGATAGGTTTGGTTAAATTTTTCATAGAGCTTCTAAAAATAGCCAACATAGCTTTTATTCACAAGGCACCTAAAAGCACGCGGATTTGCATGAAATTTGAGTGGTAGATGAATGTGGTACTGGTTTCATAGGTCATTTTTATCCCAAAAAAAATTAACGGTTCCTATGGGAGAAGTTTAAATATGAAAAAATATACACAAATACTTGGGTGTTTGTTCCGCTTTCACGCCTCAACGACTGAACGGTTTTTAATTGTAGGTGTATAGATGTCATTAGATTCCCGTGGGATAGAAAGTCCGTATACCATAGCACGGACATCTGCTATTAAAAATGGTGTGCAAAAATGTATTGTAATTCATCAATTCAGAACGAATCGGCCGATTTGGCTCGAACTCATTTTTAGTTGTTCGTAAAATCCAGGAGAAGGTTTTTGCGGAAGAAAATTTTGGGTAAGCCCTCCAGAAAAGTCGGGAAATTTTAAAAATCGAAAATTGATTTTTTATATTTAATTGTGTATGCAAATGATCCGGAATGGCTTTTCGAATGAAAAAATTGAAAATTCTTTGTGGAAAAAATTCAAGAAAAACGTAAACATTTTTTCTCGATGATATAAAGATAAATTTAAAGCATGATTTGATAATTTTGGATAACGTAAAGGTGGAAAATTCGTTGTTAAGCTTGGAAATTTTCTGATAATCCTACTGATATTATAAATGTAAAAGTTTGGATGGATGGATGGGTGGGATGGATGGATGTTTTTTGCTCAATAACGAAAGAACGGCTTAACGGATCTGGATAAAATTTGACACATGGACACACACATACTCCATTATCACATAGGTAATTTTTATCCCGAAAATGGAACCGAACAGTTCCTATGCCTATGGGAGAGGCTTATGAACAAAATATATAAAGGGTGATTTTTTTGCTACTTGGTTTTTGACGTTTATATTTTTGACAGATCACACATGACAAATTCCACGAACATTTGACATTTCGATTCAGTATTGTTTGCCATTTTATCATGAATAGACTTACGCCTGAACAACGTTTGCAAATTATTGAAATTTATTATCAAAATTCGTGCTCTGTGAAAAATGTGTTTCGCAAGCTACGTCCGTTTTATGGTCGTCATAATCGTCTTCAGCGACGAGGCTCATTTTTGGCTAAATGGATACGTGAATAAGCAGAATTGCCGTATTTGGAGTGAAGAGCAGCCAGAGGCAATTCAGCAGCTACCAATGCATCCCGAAAAATGCACTGTTTGGTGCGGTTTATGGGCAGGCGGCATCATTGGGCCGTACTTCTTCAAGGACGATGAAGGCCGCAGGGTTACGGTCAATGGAGAAAGGTACCGTTCGATGATAACAGATTTTTTTCTGCCGAAAATGCAAGAATTGAACTCGGTCGACATGTGGTTCCAACAGGACGGTGCCACATGCCACACTGCACGCGAAACCATGCATCAATTGAGAGGCGAATTTGGTGAGCAGTTGATCTCACGTTTTGGCGCAGTCAATTGGCCACCGAGATCATGTGATTTGACCCCGTTAGACTATTTTTTGTGGGGCTATGTTAAGTCTATTGTCTATGGGGACAAGCCAAACACGATTGCTGCCTTGGAAGCCAACATTGAACGCTTCATTGGTGAGATTCCGGCCGAAATGTGTGAAAAAGTTTGCCAAAATTGGACCTTCAGAATTGACCACCTGAAGCGTAGCCGCGGGCAACATTTAAGTGAAATTATTTTTAAAAAGTAAATGGCAGAAATTCATTTATCGATCCAAATAAAAATTTCATTCACTTTTTACAAGTTTCTGTGTTTTTTTGAATGTTCAAAAACCAAGCTCTTAAAAAATCACCGTTTACTTGGTTGTTTGTTCCGTATTCATGCCTCAACCATTGAATGGATTTTAATGAAATTTGGTAAGCAGCTGGAAGATTAGCCATGATTTATTTTTCCCAACTTTATTTTTGTAGTTCTTACTTTTTGAATTCAATATTAAATCTTCATTTTGTTCGCGAACATGACGAACATCGAAGCCAACGAATACGACAAAATCTAAATTTTTGGCAAACAGCAAGCGGCTCGCGAACCAGCCCACATACAAGAAGAGCAAAGCGAGCGCGAGCATGCTAGGCGAGCATGTTCGTCGTTTGTGCCTACATTCAACGACTGAAGGGTTTCGAATGAAATTTTGTAGGTGAGATAGATGATTTCATTAGATTCCCGTGGGTCCGTAGCATCGCACGGGTATCTGCTAGTATATATTTATATATATAGAAGTGTCTGTTTTGGCCCCACTCTTGAACAATTTTTCTAAAATTTCGTAAAGTTATTTTGGCCTGAGCTTACACTCTTAGAAATTAAATTCAAAGAATATATGTTATTGTCTTAAGGTAGTACTTCATTTAAGTAAAAAAAAAATCCTTTAATTACAGGTTAGTCAAAGTATGTATTTTAATTTATCAATATATATACGATGGATATAAATAAATATTTTATTGCAATCGAAAATTACTTTAACATAGTATTTTTTATAGATCGTTTATTTTAATTAATTCATTCTAGTTTCTTGATTGATTAGGTACACTAATTTTTAAATGAATTGGAGTATTTTATTTATTTTGTAATAAATAAACATTTTACGAGAAGTTGTTAAAATTGAGTTATATGTTTTTGTGGTATTGTAGGAAGACATGGGATTTCTTTAAGTGCCTTTGATGTCTTATACTTAAACACATAAAAAGTAGTATGTTATTTTTATTGCCTACACACACAATTTTCGTTAAAAAAAACAAACACAAATACGAAAATGTATTTATTAACTTTTTAAATGGTAGAAGAAAAGTATTAGATAAAAATCAGACAAATTAGTTAGATTTTTATTGCTTCATTAGAAAATGTATCTATCAAAATATACATTTTTTTTGTTTGGCTTAGATGTTTATAGAGGCATAAAATTTTCTCATCAAAAGCGGTAGGTTCACACGAAGGCAATAACAAGTCACACACAAATTAAGAAGAAAGTAATACGTAAAATAGATGATATATTTTTTTTGGAGTTCGATGAATCTAGAAGGACTTATAAATCAAACCAAAATATTAATTGTATAAGATAGCCACTGCGTGCTTGGAGGATTGTAGTTTTCATAATAAGCGTTATTTCACGCTTAAAGTATTCAAGTAACTATATATATATAAAATCTTAAGTTGAAAAATTCTCCATAACACTGAAAACCACATATCAATGTCTTCTACTCTCTTCTTCGTATTCGTAAATTATGGTGTTCAATTTCTTATCCATTAAATTGTTTTGCAGATGACACAGTACCCTCAGCTTTTTGTATTCTAATATCGTTACAGAGGAACAATGTCTGGCGACCGACAAAATCGTCAAAATTGGGTATTCACAAGGCACTCACTATTAAACTGATAACTCCAAAGTGAGATCGCCGGGATGAAACCTAAATTTCGTGGACTAAAGGCCATTAAAAGTATTTAAATATTCAAAGTGTAACCCATTAACTCCATCTTTTGCGGAAATATTTTATCACCATATTGCTAAAAATGCTGATACATTTTCAGGTATTCTCCGGCGAGGCAAAAGCTCTTCAGATCTGGCTGCAATCTATAAAGCCTTCATCCGTCAAAAACATGAGTATTATTCTAATATTTTTGTTGGCCTCCAAAAGAAGTATCTGTTTGAAAAAAAAACTTCTTCAAAATTAATGAAGTCGTTATATGATGGTGCATTGAATAAAAAGCTTGTATACGTTTTTTAAGACGTTTAAAAATGAACTGAAAATAAATGTCAGTAGTGAAATCGGTTCAGCTGTTTTTTAGCCTTTAAATCGATATACGAATATAGGTTAATAATTATGTGTTCAAGCTTCTTTTATAAATAAAAATCATAAAATGATTTTATGACAAAGACGTGTCCATGATACAGATATATTTTACCAAAAAAAAATATTGATACCAAAATTTAAATAAATCGTAAAATTTAAAAAATCGATAATACAAAGGAAACCGACAGATATTTGCCAATATTTTATTTATGACAATACCAAAAAAAATTATGAGTGATGTCATTTTGAATAAACTTTAAACAAAAATCATTTGACCACACATGAAAAATGGTTTTAAGAAAACATCTTCGAAAAATTCAACCTATGTGTTAGATATTTAACACACATTCTCGCAGAAAATTTTATTGAGCTAAGATAAACAAATATGGAAAAAATAATGATAAGCTCTTGTTATTCGAATATAAAACTTGTAGTTGGCAGTTTTGCATGAAACAAATAAAAAACATAAAAAACCGACAGTTAATAGCAGTGGGAGTGTTAATCCTTTGATTTAGGTTCTTTTTTTTCTTAAAAAAATTTTGATTTTTTTAAATTTAAATTTTATCGTGTTTGATATTAGGATCCAATTAAATTTATAAAACAAAGTAGCCATAAGATTTTAATTTAATTTAATCAGAGTTCTGTAGTTGGATTAGGTAATAAAAGCTAATTAGTTTGTTTTCTATGTATAGGTATAAGTTTGACCTTGTTCTTTTTTCTTCGAAATAAAAGGAAGTGTTTGTTTTGAACTGGAAAAATCTGCTCATTTCATATCACTTCAATTTTGAAGGCCACTTTCAATTTTTAACACCTTTATCCTTAAAAAAATCATATTGCTTAAACAATAGAACTCAGCATTAATTAGTATCACACTCAAGTGTTAAGTAGTATTTTATATCAGGTTAAATGTTAAATGAAAGATCAATGTCAACTTCTGTTTAGTTTCTTTCATTTGGATTAATTTCATAAGACTTTTGTATGTTTTTTAATTTGTTTGTTTTATTAACTTCATGTATCTCAGTTCACATTTGAAAAGTGATGTTAATTAAAAATATTTGCTATTTTGTAATTTGGTGCAAATTTATTTAAAAAAAATAACCAAATTAACACATTTTGTTAAGAAACATGTTTTCGATGATTAAATTTCAAATTAAATTTTGTATGTTAGAATTTTGTTTTAAACAATAAATAAAACAATAAATAACCTATATCACCATTTAAAGCCTGCTGAATTCTGTTCAGTAACTGCATCGCTATATAATTATCTATACCTACCGAAGATTATACTAAAAAATATTTTTTTTTGTAGAGGGAGAACTTTAAATTGGCAAGACTTTTTCTCTCTCTCAGTTTTATTGTTATTTTAAGGTTAGCTTGGATGCTTAGCATGAATCATCAACAGAATTCTAATTCAAAATTGGTGTACCTCAAGGAAACGCCTTGGGTCCTATTCCTTTTTACAGTTTTTTCTACTATCTGTTTTGGACAGTAAAATGATACGAAAATGATTAAGTTATTCTTGGGTGGCGATGATGTAAGTATAGGCGAGGATACTATATCTTTAAAATGGACCTCAGAATTAAATTATTTTAACGAAAATTTAAATAACTTTGGGTTATAAATTCATTAAGTGGTGGGGAAACTCCACAATTTTGTGTGACCAAAATATAAATGTACTTAACAATGTTGGAAAAATGTAGGTATCAAAATAATAAAAGATACCTCAGATATATAGAAAGAAAGCCAAGAAAGAATGAATGAAGTATTTTATTACGAGATTGAAAAAAACTGAGTTTATTTTATCAATGACAATGTTGCTTCATTGTTCATAAAAAATCATTCAAATATTGCGAATTTTTTTCATATTTCTGGTCTTCTTTTCTATTTTTCTTCTGATTATTTCATTTACTCCTCTTATGGTTATACAAAAATTGACAAATTCCTATGTTTATTTCATGAACGTAAAATTCCACGCATCTATCGGCAGGGGGTCGGACAGCTCTATAAACCTTCCTTATGACTTGTAGAATAATTTGTTTTTTTTTTTGGCACTAAAGAGGGTTGTGTGCATAGTTTTCGAGACTATAGCGTAAACACACACAAATTTTATATTTATATAGACAAATTAAGCAGTCTGATATAATTATGAAGAATTACTGGTTGTACGAGTTGACATTGTGCAACCTGAATCGTAAATAACTAAATTGGATTTTGTATTCAAATTATATAAACAATTCTAGATATCTATGAAAAATATATTATTAATTAATATATTAAAGTAACACACACAAACTTTCCATTTTTTTGTAAAGCCAATAAAGCCCGCTTTGTGAGATTGTTGAGTACATATCTACTGTCTAAGCGAACCATCATGCAACTAAGTTGTAAAATTAATCGACTGCGTTGTGTGTCCATCATCAATGTATCTCAAGTAAAAAAAAAAAAATAATAAACCACTTTCCAATAGTATGTATTTTTTTTTTTACAAAGTATCGCACATTCTCGAAACTGCTGCTGTGTGTTATACAGCCTATAAACATTTCAAATTATTTGTTTTTACCTTTTTCATTTTATTTTTTTTTTCCTTTTTAGCTGTTCATAAAAATCGTACAGATTGAAAAGCCACCCATAGTTCCAAAGTCAATCAAATATTGATTGAACTACGGCAAACGATTATAGATATGTAGATACATATAGATACAATCTGAGAGATGCCAACAGATTGGATGGTTTGACTATGCGAGTAAAAAAAATGTATATCTATTTCTTGTGTGTTGTAATGATGATGAAGTT
The DNA here is from genome assembly GCA_910595825.1 of Philhelius pedissequus. Lineage (NCBI taxonomy): Eukaryota > Metazoa > Arthropoda > Insecta > Diptera > Syrphidae > Philhelius > Philhelius pedissequus. Next base: position 30,002,488 of record OU343163.1, read on the forward strand.
GTTTCTCATGTGAACATTTAACATTTGAACATTAATTTATGCACGATTGAAAATATGAGTTATTGTGCACTATTACAATGACTTATTGACTTTGTTTTTATTTCTGCTAACCAATCTGCACTAGCTACATTTTTTTCTCATACTGCGACTATACCTATATGTAACGTGTGTACCTAGGTAGATAATAAAAGGGTTGTTTATAGATTCGTTAAAAATATATTTCCATGGAAAATATGGTTATATCAAAAACAATACAGAACAGATCTTGTAAAACCAGGTGATTCTGACCACCCCCACACAAATTACATTATTTTTAGTACGACTGAAATATGAAATTTAAAATTCCCAATATGTGCTAAATGTTGAATTAGTGGTTCCTGGGATTGTATGATTTAAAAAATTGCTCAAATCTCTGACAGATCATCACAATATTTGTTAGAAAACTTCCTGAAACGATAGAACTTTGCAATATAACTGCTTGCGTGTAGGTCTTGCGGTGCTACAAAGGACAAAGTCACAAAATATAGGTTTTCCGTTTAGTGGGCATGTTACTAATGAGTCGTTTAAAGTCGTTTTTCACTTAATTTTTTTATATATAAAAATTCTTATTTTTTTTTTACTAAAAAAATTGGTATTTACTTAAATATTTAATAATAGAAATTTAAAAACAAAATTTCAGAAAAAATCGTCCACAAGTTTTCGAAATATTGAATTTTCAAACAAAAAAAATGTTTTTTTTTTTCAAAAATCCAAAAAAACAATTTTTGTAAGATTTTGAAATGCAATATTATTTAGAATTCAAAGGAGTATAAAAATTTTGATCGAAATCGGTTGAGGCGCTTATGAGAAAGTCAAAAATCAATAAAATGGTTTTATGGCATGTACCGTTAATAACAAAATATTTTACAAAATAAATCCAATTTTCAAAAAAGTTTATATTAGACCTGTAAATTTGTTTGTATAATTTTTTGTGTATTGTGTATTGTGTATTGAATTTTAATATTAATATCAAAATGTCATTATTATTTAAATAGAGCTTACTGACGATGGAAGCATAGTTTCCGAAATGTACATTTAAGCAAAAATAAATAATTTGTTTTTTAATTTGTTAAAAATAAAATCTTTAATTTAATTTTTGTCCTCCAAAATGTATACAAGCCATTGCTCGTACCAATTTTTATCAAAATCGTTATAGCTGTTTTCGAGATAATTAAGATGGTAGAAAAATTTGTATGGCAAGTACCGTTATTTTTGGAGCTAAAACAACGATTCAAAAATCTATTTTGGACAATCACCTAAAACACCTAAGCACCAAGTTTGAACAAAATCGGTTCAGTCGTTTAGGCTGTAGATCGTTCTACAGACATATAGACACAGACAGGCGGCTTTGGCGGACCCACCTTTTTGGTGTTCTCTATCATCGTAATGTAAACTTTGATTAAAACCTCGAGTTCGATTTTTTTTCCAAATGCAAAACTTGCCCTATAGTACCTATATCGCAAGTAAAAATTGATATTATGAGATTTTCCAATGAAAAGGCGTGTCTTCCACCCATTTTTTTTTAAATTCTTATCAATCGTATGGAATGATAATATTTCGCTGATCAATAAGGATAGCAGCCCATTTAAAAATTGACATCGAAAATATGATTTTTTAAATTTATTTTTAATTTTTAAAATTTTATTTTATTTTTATTTTTTATTTTTTTTTTTAAATTTTGTTATGATAATCATATTAAAATTCTTCTGATTTTTGTAGTGTGATGAAGTTAGCTAAAACGATTTTAGCTTCATTCCTGTAAGGCCTAAAAGTTATTTTAAATGCAATATGAAGAAATAGAAAATTTCTTAGTTAGGAGTCCCTGTACCATTGTCACCCCGCCGCAGTGGGACGTAAAGTGGATAAGGAAAAAAATTGAAGTTTTGAGATTTTGGGGATTTGGCAGTCACCCACATTGTGAAAACTTTTGAAAACTTGATCTAGCTGTTTTCTTAATTGCGATATAAATGTAGAAGTAGGTACAATAGGTCAAGATATTTCAAAAACGGTTCGAAGATTTTTTGAAATTATATTTTTAAATTTATATTAACACTTAAAATTGCGATATAAACATTTTTTTAGAAAATGGATTTTTGCTAACAAAAAAACATTTTTGGAATTTCGGTCTTAATGCTGTCTTCTAATTCAAAAAAAAATATATAGGCCTTGCAGAATCTGTGTCTAGTTACTTAATACAACTGAATATCAGATTTTCCTGTAAACGTGTTGCTGATTGGCAGGAATGCAGGGTTCTCCATTTTTCTTTTGCTGTTTCCAAGCAGATAAGATGAGAGGCATACTTTTTTGAGAGATATATACGAGCGATTTTTATATTTATACGGCGTTTGAACATCAGACCCCCTTCCTGATAATTCAACGCACTAAACATTACGTGACAAATTAATAATATTAGATATTGTCTTTTAATCATTTCTTTTTTTAAATGTTTGAAAAATAAACTAAGAATTTTGAAGCACAACTTCTTTCAGCCAATGTTAAAAGATCTATTTTAGTTATAAACAAAATATTAAGCAAAATTTCTGTCAAAAACTATTTAGCCAAGTAATTGATTTTTTTTTTGTCTAATAATATAATTAATCCAACAATTGTGTTGTCAATTCAATCTTCGTTTCCCAGATTTCCATGCAAGTCTGTGCGACCCTTTAATGCATTTAATCTCATTTTCATGTGTGCTGCATATCCGTCATGAATGCATAAAAATATTTACACGCATTCAATGCACTTGAGTTTGTGCGGTATGCACACTGTGAACCTATCTAAAACGGCCGACATAAGATTTAAATGGTCTAATCTAGTTTTGAACAGGTAAAATGTGTTTACATTTTACTGTGCAAATAAAACTCTGTGGACTGATGGATTAAAAAAAATCGCAGATAGACATTAGCGATAGCTATATATAGCTATAGATTGATGATCCAATAAGCAACTTACTGTTTCAGCTATACGTTATAATAGTCTTTGAAACACTAGGTGCGGGTAAGGTGAGAAATGCCAGCAATTACAAATAGGTGTGATTTCTTGTCACTTCATGTGAGTTTTTTTCTTTAATTTTTGTCTGTCTTACGTATAGCCTATATTTGAAGACAGAGAGACGCTATGCGTTTCAACATATATAAAAATATTATATAGGATAGCTTTTGCAACTTGAAAGGTTGTCTTTAATTTTTGAGAAGAAAAAAAAATAATCGAATCCATTGCTAATCGTGTTCAGCTGGTTCAAATAGTATATATGTATTTTTTATGATTTGATATCTATAGACAAAAAAAAATTTGGTGTTGGTGCAGAAATTGATTGCATTTTAAGTTATCACACAATTTGTTGATTGAAAATATGAACACGATTTTATATTTTACGGTTGAGATGTGATGACAGAGTTGCAGTTTGGAACAATGTCGTTGAAATGTCATATTATTGCAGTAAGTAGAGGAGACTATATCATTGTGATATCACCTGTTTCGATCTTAAGCGAAAGAATGGCAATTGGATTGTTTAAGATTAAAAAAATAATAATAATAATGGCACTTTATATCTTACCTAATCCTCTCGAAGGGTTGGTGTTTTCGTAGTTAAATCAGAGTTAGTCAATTTTTCCAAAATATAAAACCGATTTAACTCAGGGAAAGCTTTTCAGTGGAGCATTGACTTTGATTTTTACATCGCGACGCGTCTTTTCAAACATAACTTAAAGAAATGTTGTAAAATTTTTAAACAAATTTAAGTTATTGAAAATTAAATGTCTTTTTCAATGAACACTTTTCGAACAAATAATTAAGAAACACTTTTTGTTTCCACAGTATATTTTTTAATATTTTCTATTCCATTCTATTCAAGATACGTAGACACATAATGGAGACTACATCGCAAAGAAACTTTACTTTCAGCTTTTCACTGAAATATCAATCGTTTGTAATTCGAGGTTAAGTCGGAGAATAGTTATCTATATATTAAATGTTGCTATTTCTAAAATATACGTGTCAAAATTATTTAAAATAATTTTGGCCTTCTTTTCAAAACTAGCTTAAAATATTTACGGCTACTTCTGGTAACATAAATTCATTACCATCAGAAACAGATCGCCTCTAAATGGCCATCCTGCTCCCTCAATTTTAGATTTTTTTTTCGAAAATCCTCGCTTATTCGAGATCCCTTACGGGTGCTAATACAAACACGACAAACGTCAAACATCTTTGTAGTAAGATAATGCAAGTTATGTTGCCATACTCTGTAAAATATCTCATTAAGAGTGAACATTTTTTGGATGTTTGTTACGTAATCACGCCGCAACGATTGAATAGCTTTTGATTACATTTTATAGGTAGATACATTACGGTATTAAATATTTTCGTTATATAGAAAAAGCGGAGCAAAGCATGGCTATCGGCTAGAAGTATTTACAAAAAATCATAACATAAGTCGGAAAAAATCCCTAAGTCTTAAGTCCCCAAATTCTCAAGTTCAGACCAAACAAAATATAATTCAATATTATTCCCTACGGACCTTCCCTCCATATTTCTGAAGAAATTGGACCACGCAATATATAAACGCAAGACGGCCGAATATTTCGTTTGTTGATGAAGCGATTCTTCCATAAATGGACCTTTATCTGAGAAGATGATTTTTCTCGGGCCAAAAAAAGTTCCGCACCCACAACTGCCTACGAACTTTGGTACTTTATAATAAAAAAAAAACGACTAATATATCGAAAAATGTATTGCCCTTATTGAAGTACCCTATAAAATTAGTTTATTACAAAAAAAGGACTTGCTCTATTGACTTAACAATATGGTGTCTATTATTTTTTTTTTCTTTTTGTCCAAAATGATGATTCATTGAATTCATTCACTCTCAGTCACTTTCGCCATAATCAAAAAACTCAAACTCACAAAACATTCCTTAAATTAAACCAAGACACAACTAAACCTTAACAACTTAACATGAATCCAAATTGAAAGATCACTTGCCACCAAATGTCAAAACCTCAAAATGATTTATGTTTTCTATATGAAAATCATTCCCTTATAACATTTTATATGTACATCGAGAGCAACTAAAATGAACCTTTACAAAATACAAGTATAACTCTCTCAATCACCTGCTGTGTGATCTTCTTGTGGTCTTGATATTTCTAACTTAATTTTTTATGTTCAACATAAATTCAATAAAAAAACAAGAAAGAAATAAAGAAAAAACAACAACACATGTGGAGCACTTCGATCAATTTTATCATAAATTCCAATAAATCTCTGTCTGCATTTGTGTAGGAAGAAGGAAACCTCAATCAGTGATATGATAAATCATGATCTTGTTAAAATCTTGTTTTTCCTTAATTCAAATAAAAAAATTAAAAAAAAAAAAAAAAAAAATGTGGAGAACAAAATTTTAAACGTGTTGGCCTTGAAAAAAATATTATGTATTTTTTTGTTCTCTGTTTGATATGATTTCTTTAAACATGCACCCTGGGAACTGTACATGTTTTAGGAGAACTGTTGTTGAATTAAAAAAAAATTGATATTTCCAAGCATGAGCATTTATTACAAGAAACAAGATATGTTGAACTAAATAAGATTATAACCGATTTTGCTTCTTTAAGCAAAGTGAACGAACTTTGCATAACAGCTCTGAAGCCGATTAAGCCAGAAACGTTTTTGCTAGCCATAAGCATATGCATTAGTCACTTTATAAAAAATGTGCTTTAGGAGCTTGAAATTAAAATAAGAAAGTATTGGAGTTCCTGTATGCATTATATTAGCAGAACACGATGTACTACCTCAACCAACATGCCTCTCGAGCTAGCCCGGGTTCTAGCTCCTATCATCCAGTTATGAAAGATAAATTGTTAGGTTATGCCTCGTGGATAAAGTCGAATATTCAATAAGCTGCAGCGTTAGCTTCTATTCGGGCCTCGTGACCCATTCAGTTCCGCCGATAGATTAGCAGATTCTTGACGAATTCAGTGTCGCTGTATAGCTCGAAAAATTTGCTTTTGAATCTCATTCGATAAAGACTGGGCGGAATATTGCTTGAATATTATTGCACTCAACGCAGACCAGCAGATATTCATCCCATATTGTCACAGTCCATATTCCGTCTTTATACAAAATCAACGAGATTCTAAGGGTAATATACAACTTGGTTCTTGGAGAACTTAGATGCCTTCGTAGTTGAAAGAAGCAGAAGCAGCAGCGATTAGCAAGAGTGATTCTTCCGCTCGACCTTAGATCTGCAGGGTGGCGCACGAATCGTGCTTCAAAAATAAAACGTAATAACTTTTTTTCAGTGTGAGTAATCGGCTTATTTTAATTTTTTTTATTTTATTGGCTTCTATTTAGATTTATCAAAATGAAAGCTTGGGATACAGAAAAAAGGATTTGGACAGTGCAGCGATACCATTCTTTGCAGTCCGTCATTTCCGTCCATAGGGAATTTAGGCTGGAGTTTGGCGGTACTCCTCCGAGTACATGGACCATTATGAGGCTAGTGAACATGTTTGCCGAATCTGGAAGCATCGAACAAAGACCGTATCATCGACATCTTAATGTTCGGGTTCAGGATACAATCGTGGCTGTTGCATGGGCAATACAGGCAAACCCAAGTATTTCGACTCGAAACTTATCGGGCTAGCAGACGGTCATTACAAGGGATACTTCATGATGACTTAAACTTGTTTCCGTACAAAGTCCAAATTACAAGCAAGTTAAACCCTCAGGATTTCCTTTTTCGCCTGGAATGTTGCAGAAAAATGATTGCAATGGCCGAAGAAGACAACACATTGATAAATTGGAGCAAGTGCTTACGTAGCGACACAAGTTATGGCGGGGCTCCAACCAAAATTCCCAAACAAATTGATGTCGAGAAACTGCATTTTCCACTGGCCCCCAAGGTCACCTGACCTGACTGCGACAAACTGTTTTTTATGGGGTTATGTCAAGCAGGAAGTGTACAAAACGAAACCCAGGAATTTGACTAAATTGAAGCAGTCCATTAAGAAAATAATTGAGGCCATACCAATTGCAACCCTTCAGGCCGCAATGAACAATTTTCTGATCAGGTGCCGCATATGCGTGGTTGAGCGTGGAGGTCATTTGCGGTCTATTATCTTTAAAAACCATTAGTTATTTAAAATAAAATTTAATTTTTAATCCAATAAAAAAATTAATTAAATACAGCGATTAAAATAAAAGTTATTTAAATTTCTTATTGTAGAACGATTCGTGTGCCACCCAGTAAAATCATTTTAGGTGGTAACAGTAGGAGCCGCTGGCTGTAGACAAAGTCTTGACCTTTTGGCCAAGCCGCCGATAATATACCCCTTTTTGTCTTCATTTATCGCCAAACTAACTTTCGCCACCTCCGATTGCGTTGTCGTGAGAAATGGTTACAATTGCTTGAAGGAGGATTTAGCATTGCAATGCTTGGTTGGACTAAAATAATCAAAGGGTTTCTTACCGAATTTGGCGAAGATATCTGGTAGTGCACCATGTATATACGCACGTACATTCTTCTATGTTCGATCACATTATATGCAAAATATTCTTAATAGAAACGGCTAAATGTATTTTTAAAGTCATTTTTCGCTTAATTTTTTATTCTTAAATTTTTTCTCAAAAAAAAATTGGTATCAACATTTTAAATGTTTAATAATATAAATTCAAAAACAAAATTTCAGAAAAAATAGTCCACCCGTTTTCGAAATATTGAATTTTCAAAAAAAAATATATATTTTTTTTTTCAAAAATCAAAAAAAACTATTTTTCGAAAATCTTGAAATGATATTTCAACTATTTAGAATTTGAAGGAGCTCCTGTACAAAATTTTTGATCGAAATCTTTTGAGCCGTTTATGAGAAAGTCGGAAATCAATAAAATGGTTGTATGGCAGGTACCGATAATAACAAAATATTTTTAAAAATTTTTTAGCCAAAATGTAAACCATACCCAAAATAGTACACACGCCAATTTTTATCAAAATCGTAAGAGCCGTTTTCGATATAATTAAGATGGTAGAAAAATTTGTATGGCAAGTACCGTTATTTCTGGGGCTAAGACAACGATTAAAAATCTATTTTGGACAATCACCTAAAACGCCAAACCCTCCAAGTTTGAACTAAATCGGTTCAGCCGTTTAGGCTGTATATCGTTCTACAGACAGACAGACGGAATTGCGGGGCCCACTTTTTTGGTGTTCTGTATGATCTTAATGTCATGTTTGATTGTTAGAAAAAAAAATGTTTTTTACGAATACATAACTTGCCTTATAATTGCAAGTAAAAATGTTAGAATTCACCAGTCAATATTATCTCAAAATATGATGAAATGCAATATTCTCGGTCAAACAGATTTATCCCAATATGTATCACTGTCAGGTGGTTGACAAGAAATCGTTAACGAACACATGGAAGAAGCAAAATTACATTTTTTGCTTTGACGTACAAGCAGTGGCGGTGTTGACGTTGAAACTGTGTTTTATGCCGCCAAGCCGCATTTTACCGGGAGCGGTAGATAAAAACTGAAAAATTCAGAATGTTTAGAGGTTTTCTTGGTCATTGATATCCTTCCATGAAATTTGACATTCTATAGCTTGATAGATGGTGAATGTACTATAGTTTAAGACAAATAGTGTATGTCGTTCCTTCGGACGAAATCCCAAAAAAAATATATCCAAGAAGACAAAATCCCCAAGGGGAAAAAAAGCCCTATAGACAAAATCTCCAATTTACCTTCTTTTTTGGCAAAATCTCCAAAATCTCAAATAATCTCTAATATGTATATTTTTATTTTGCTTTGGACGATTCAGTTAAAAATTAGTTATTATTTGATACATTTTAATTCAGTAAGTAAAATAATTTTGTTGAAGTGGATATCATATATCCTGTCTTTATCGTTTTTTTCTTCTAGAATTGACATTTATTCCAAATCAGAGTTTTTGTTTGTTTAATAAAAGTAAAACGGATTAGAAAGCACTATGTTTTTATTTTATCAAAAAAGAAGTATGAATCCAATTATTATATAATTATTACATAAAGGAATAAATGTTGTTAAATTTGGCCCCAAATAAGCAGTGCAAGTAGTGAATCAAGCTATAAGATAGCGCGATTTTATTGCTTGCTGCTAATGTGGGGATTTCCTCTTGGGCATTTTGTCTTTGGGTTTTTTTTGGGGATGATGTTTTTGGAGCAAACATCACCAACGCGTTTTGAGTCAATTTTTTATTAAACTCAATTAATTATTACCCTGATAATTGCTGCACGCTAAATATGATCCCCTTTTAATTAACCATAAAACTAAGCAAACACAATTACTTACAAAATATTGACTATACATTTTTGGATTAATTGGCCAACAAATATAAACATTTTAAATTTCAAGCGAAAGCGCCTGATTAATTGACTCTTGATTTTCAATAAACATGTTCGCTCAGAGAATTTTTTTGTTTTAATATGGTCATTACAGACACACTATTTTATTGCGTTTTTAGGGCACCACAGCGTTTTTTTTTTCTCAAATGGGACAACAAATCAATTAATCCGGGTTTCTTGTAATTGTGGTACCCTGCTAAAATTGTGCATTTCAGCTTTCGTAGTTAACCGGGCATTACTGTAATAATAATTATTATTTTATACCGAAAGAAGAGTAAACACAAGATTTTGTTACTGTCTTTTTGAATGACAATAATAAACAATAAGAATGACACGTCAGAAAAATATGACGCGTTAATCTTGGAACCTGGACAACTTATTTACGGACAGACTAATCAAGTGTGTTAATATGCCCCAAAAGTTATTATGGTTTGATTATTGAATCTTAAAACAATATCAACGCAAATGCCAACGCTGGCTTGTGTCAACGCGTTGACGACGTTTTTGCAAGGATTATTATGTTCGACTTGGCAGTCATGGGAGAGAATTTAATGTCATTTTAAAGTCCACAGAGGCAAATAGATCAAGCTCAGGGAATTTATTAACTAACTTTCCACTTGCTTTTCATAATCCTGTTTATAAAAATTTTTGAACTCTATCGCAGCTTTCTTTCTCGACTATATGAGAAAAAAATAAATTAAATAATTTCACCCTCGGTCATTATCAATTATTCATCAAACCGCATATGACAGCTCCGTTACCAAATACATAATGATAATTCATTTCAAGTAATTAAATAATATTTTAACATGAAACGTCACAATTTGAGCGGTACCTAATTGAGTTATCAGTCGAGTTGTTATATGCGTACTTTTCTGCAATGCATTTGCAATTAAGTGAAATCCTGTGCAATATGGCTATGCATCTCTTCAATCTTAAGAATCACCAGCACCACCAGCAAACTGGTCTAATTTGAACGAGTTTAACTCAGGCTATAAGTTCCCAGAGAAAATTCCATATGCGACTGCGACTCTCGGTGCCCCGAGAAATACACAAAGTCACACATGAACCATCACTCGCACCGCACATGGAGAATTTTTATGAATCCATCTAATGATTATGTCTTCGGGTGAAAAGCAAATCCAAATAGATGCAAAACGACCAGACGACCGAACGACGACCGTGCAAAAAGAGATACTTTCCGAGTGTACCGAATTGCAGGCCGTAATCAATTTTAGCCCGCTGAGCAAAAGACTAATTTTTCTTGGTCAAAAGTTACATGCGCCTCAGTATCCATCTGAGAGGGTGGGCAACGTAAAAAGGCTATTAAGAGTTGTTGGATGTGGATGGAGAAGCAGTTGCAGATGCACATATGCACAATGAAATTCATAATTTTGTTCTTCGCCATACTTGATGCCTTGGCCGGACCGGGTGGTGTCAGAGGTGGTATGTGTTGTGTTGTGCGTGCATTAGAGTTTTTTTTGGTTTTTTGTTTTTATGGACGCACTCTTTAGCGGCCGATGATGTGTTTCTGGTCAACTGGTATAATTAAACCCATGAAGAGGATATTTTCCAGTTTATTATTATGCAAGACGTTAAGCTGTAAGTTTTTGGATGTGTGATAGGATGAGTGTGTGCATCAGCGCCGTGCTCTATGCCATGATTGTATGTCAGAGGCTTTAGAAGGTGCGGTGTTATAGTGCATGATTATGGTATTCCAATAATAATTATTGGTTAGTATGGATACATAGTTTACTGTTTTAACGAGAAATATTCCGATTTTTTTTTTTGAAAAAGAAGAAGAAGCTAGCTCTATACATTACGACAATCCCTCAAGAGTTATAGAAATAAGGAACTTGTTTTCTGAGATAGTGCTAAAGGAGACAAACGTATTTAGATAAAAGCTTGATAAATGGGCAATCACTTGTTCGTATGCCTTCACACTATTACTTGTATCCTGAATCGATAATTTTCAAATAATGATAAGTCAAGAGTTCAATATTTACATTAAGACTGGTATTAAATGGAAATTCAATGCATTATATTATCGTCTATTGGCCATATTTTAAATTCTTGTAGAACGGGTAACGGTAGGAATGAAAAAAGTGATGCAAGTCTTGTAATGTTTTACATTTAGTGCTTCGCTTCAAATGCAACAGTTTAGCTAATTGAAATACCCTAACGACTGAAAGAAAGTTTAAGCCCAAAGTTAAACACAATTTTTCGATTCAGTTAATTTTGAGCTCTTTTTGATACAAACTATGATCAGTCGCCTTCAATTCTTGCTTAAGCTGAATAAAATGATTAGGCAAGATACTTTATAGAAAATATGAATGCAACTATTGGTGTAAAAGACTACGTTCAATATCGAAAAATGTAACTTACGTAAGGATAGCAACTTTAATTTTATTGTTAAAATATAAATGTGAGAGAAAGTTATCGTCAATGTGACTTTGAAGAGATCCCAACGAAATTCATTAAAATAAAATTTTCAAATGTGTTTTTGATTGACAGTAGAACCTTAAAGCGTCTTAAAGCAACGGATTTAATAGAATATAATTTAATTGCTTAAGATAATTACAGGGAGTAGTTTGAGATTAGATTCGTATGGCTTACTCCCAAAATGACATTTAACTGAAATATTAATTCCACAGACATTATTTGGCCAGAAACGCACATCCAGGCAATTTTTTTTTCAGAATATTCCACTGGATATTTTTTGTGCGAGTAAGCAACTTTTTTTTTAACTATGGAAATGGCTCTAAAATTAACCGAAATTTATATACAGAGATGAATTATTTTTTGTAGAATAAAATTATGAAAAAAAACTTGTGTTAAAAAATTCCTTTGGAAAAATCATCTTCTTCCTTATATGGTGACAAAATACATTTTTAAAGTAATATTTCTTATTTTATGAATACTATTTTAAAATTGACAGGTAGTCGGGAACACTAAGCACTACTCAGTGAAAAATGATAAAAGTCAAAAGCAGTATATATAAATGCCATTTCATTGAGAATTTTTTTTTAGAGTTTGCTTATCAGCTCTTTCATTTAAATTATGCTTTATTTGATTTACAAAAAAATCTAAGGATATTGTTTCAGTAAAATCCAAATTAGAGAACTTTAATTCAATACTATATGTCCATCCTAAATTAAATAAAATTTTTAAAAGATAATTATGAAAAATGGCTGAATTTTCTTACAAACACGAGCATGTCTTTCATTTTTATTCTACTTTAATAGAATTTTTTAATAGATTGTCATATTTAAGGGTCAGAATTCCTTCAAGAAATACTAATCTGCATGCCACCATGAATATCCCCGCTACCCCTAAATTAAAGGATGACAATATCTTGAAAGATTTTCTATAAAGTGGATGGATTGGACAAATACCACTCTGCTGTAATAAATGACATTAGGCACTCATCGCTTGCATTTGATAAGATGGTGTGTTTCAAACAAAAGGTGTAACAATTGTCTCGGTACAATTCTTACCGCAAAAAACGATAAGTTGGAAACCAATTTCTTTTTTCAATATGGGAACTATTATGTTATCTTTTTTTATCTTGACTACTGAATCAAAATGAAACTGATAGACTTCCATCTGACAACTCTATTTGTGGACTTTCATTCATGCATTCCGCCTTAGAAATTAAGGTTCTTAGTAAGCAGGAAGTTAATTTTTGTCATTGTAATATTTGCGACAGACTGATAATTAGATTATCCTAATTTTCTTTCTCACGATTGATAAATTTCACCCACCCATCTACTTCATATTAAGACATTAAATTATTATGACAAAGTCAATCAAATGCACTTTCTTCCCATAACCATACTTACCATTATATAATACCCTCTCTCCTATGAGAATAAACATAATTTTTTCCTCACCTATCAAATGTGCTAACTACTTTTATGGGAGGATCTGCCCATTCCTATTTCTACCTACCAATTTATCTCTAATAATTTTCTCACCCATATAATATTTTCTTGAAATCTGTGGATATCATGTCATAACCTTCTGCCCTCTTCCCAACATACACTGAATAACCGCAAATTATTTTTTTATACAAACCTCGCATTTAACCTCTTCGAAACCAACAAAAAAAATAAAAAAAAAACTGAAAAGGAGATCGAAAGTAAAGTAAAAAGTAAGACAAAAAAAGAATAAAAAAAACATTTCGGTCACGATTTAAATTCTATCTCACAGATTATACTTTCAAGTGTTTTTTTTCGATTTTTTGTTTTTGCTTTTCACTGAGTGGAGATATTTCCGCGCTTCTTACCTACATTTTTGCCTGTAGCGTACTCCATAAGGGTACCTAAGAGAAGAAGGTGGGGCCCTTAGGTGTTATTTGCTTTTGTTTCGACATTTTATCGATAAAGAAAACAAATATAAAAAAAAAAAAAAAAAGTATCTCAGTGAGGAATTTTTGATCTTTTTTTTTTAATGGATATACACGCATCGTCGCATCAATCGAGAAATCAGATTGTCTTAATCTTAAGTCATGATGTTGATCGTCATTTATACGTTTCAGGTGTGCCCTCGCCCTCATTTATCATCATCTCGTTTTAGGCTCACTCATACACACACTCACATCTTGCATCTGCGTTTTTAATATCGATCAGGTACGCGTTAAGCGGACTTAATTCGCAAAACCCATTAATGGCATGCCATGGCATGGCAGAGGCCTCGAGTTGGGGTACCCCACACGTAAGTGTTATAAGTAAATGCGCTCAACGTCTGATTCATGGCATACTAACACAACTTCAAAAGAAAGAAAAAAGGAGAGCACTTTTCAAACCAGGGATGTTATATTCATTTGAAATAAGCTTGGAAGTCCTTAGTAAAATTCTGCAAGTTAAATTGCAAGGTAAGTTAAGCAAGACGGAAAAAAGAAGGTAATATGTAATGCCCTTTAGCTGCTTCACTATTTTTGTATGGCGCCTACTCAATGTATGAACTTAAACAACTGAGAGCTTGTCTACATGCCACTACTTAAAATAAAAATTATTTAAAAATCTTTCAAGACTTAAAAAAACAAATTTCTTTTTTTAAATCTAATCCTCAAACCCTCTCTTTTCATAATAACGTCCCTGTCTACGAAGCTAACACATCACACATTATATGCAGGACGGGTTGAGCTACTGCATGCTCCTTCAAGCCTTTACCAATTTTTTTTTTCATAGCTTAACTAATGTGTCTCTTTGGGTTTGAAGCGTAAAAGTGAAAATCTCTTACAAGGAACAGAGTATTTTGTGTCGAAAAGGATTGCACCCAAAGATCTAGACTAGACCTGGCCGCAGTCATGGTAAACTAACCAGCTATGTGCATACCTAACCAGTTTTAGTATAGAGAAGTGGAAGAATCGTAATGGTGGTGATTGCACTTTAAGTGAGACCATCCGTGGGAATTGGATCATTAGAATTGCCTGGTGATAATGTTAACGTCAAGATATCTCTTAACCCCCATGAGTTCAGATACCGAGCTCATTCGAAGTAGTAAAGCAAGAGCAGAAGCAACATATCCAATGTGGATTTACAGTATGGAAGAGGTTATGTGTGGCAGCATCAGTGAACAGTGGCTGGGCTACATGAACAAAATGGACAGCAGCTCCTGGCGAAGTATTATTCTTCGAGTTCTGCACTAATAGGCATAGTTACAGATACACTTGGGGGCCAAAGAAATGATCGCCTTTTTTTTGTGTGTTGGCACTTAAGATATGTGATCGTGTTTTAGTGTGGTAAATTGTCATGGCCTTTTCATTTAAGAAAATTATATAGAATACGAGAGTTCTGCATCGCACCGAATGGTGCGTTTGCTCGATCCTTATATTTATTTATTTTAATTTCTCTTTTTTTTTTAATTTCTTTTCTTAATTTTGTTTTGGTATGTTTTATTCGATGAATATTTTGTCAACGCGTGACTTTCCTGCACAACCGGAGAAATTCATGGTGACATGCAGATTATATCTAATAGTATTTGAAACAATTCAGAGTGGTGACCTTTAAATACGATAGATCTTCTTAATAGTTTAGGAAAAATTCTATTTAAAAGAGATCAGAAATAAAATACATGCAGGCGATTTAAGGAAAACTTAGATATTTTAATTTTCAAAATTTGTTTTAGAATTGCAGTTGTATTTTATAAGTTCGATATAATCCAGCATTGAAATATATTTGGATTGTCGATCTCTAATTTTACTGTTTTTAGAAATAGTAGACAAGTTTTGAATAGAAATCAAAAATAATTCAAATTAAATGAAAGAGCTGAGCAACAAACTTTAAAATAAATTTGCCAATTACATAAGTGAAGCTACTTTAAAATTTTAGAAATGTTTACTGCTTTATATTGCCGAATAACAACTCTTACTGATAAGCCTGGGTTAATAAAATATTATTATTATTATTATATTTTTGCCACTAACCAAAGAGAAGTTGTCTTTTTTTGTCAAAGGAAATTTCTTAATCAATTTTGTTTTATAATTTAAATCTACCAAACACAGTAATATCCTACATCTCTACATACGATTTTAGCACCCTTTATTTGCAGCTCATTCCAAAGCTAATAAAGAAACAAGATTATAGCTTATTCGTAAGAACATAGCTATCTCCCGTGGAAAGGCAAACACAAAATTAATTTTCTGTCCACAATTATGTCTATGCAAGAATTCTTAGTTCAGAAAATCGTTCGAGTTAAAGAATAAAATCTATCGCAATTTCAACATGATGATTATAAATATGAGTACTACCTATAAATATTTTTAAAATATATAATTTGAAATAAAATATTGGAAAATAAGGAAAATTGTGATATTTAAATTCCGTATCTTTTCAGATTGTCAATCCACAATCAATTATTTAATTTTTCCTCTACAATATCGATAATAAACTTAAATTGTCAATCATCTTTTATTAAGATGGCTTAGCCATTCAATATTCACTTTCATTGCTATTCTAAATCGTGAAAAGTGGAAAGAAACATACTTAATTATCAGGTAAGAATTATGATCCATAGAGAACAAATTTTAGGTGGGACCATCACCTCTTGTCTTATGTCAAAACATCTGAAGTTCTTTATATATTTGATAGCTTTCAGCAGATTGCCGATGCGGGAACTTGTTTTATTCCGCAATAAGTCATTATACTCTCAATATTTAATTTTATTAAAAAAAAATGATTTAATTTCTTCTAAGAAGAATCGATCAACATCATAAATTAAATTTTAAATAAAAAAAAAACTGAAAACAGAAACATTAAACGATAACATACTCTACTAACTCCGTAACCATGACCTTGAAAGCAAAAACCAATTTTCCGCTTCTTTTTCTTAACACAAAATACAAAACTACGAGTAAACTTATAAAAGAGTTTCCTTCTTCGCTCAAGTTTTCGCTTCTCCGATTATTATTATTATTATTATTAATGCTATTATTACTGTAACGACTACGAATTCGTTACGGATATTTAAAGAAAGCTTATATACGGTGGCGGTCAAAAAATTGTGTTGTTGAAAAAAAAATGTATCTACCACACACTACCGCATCGAATTCAATCGTTTGGAACTTGCCAAAGCCAAAACAAAACCGAAATTACTTTATTGTTTGGATAAAAAAAAGCGAAATTATTTGCTCATCAGAGCTATAAGTCGCAGGTATAACAAATAATACATATACATACATTCATATTTTTCATGTGTAATATGGTGAAGATCAATGTCAGATATTATTTTTGTTTCTTAGCATTTTTTTTAACTTTTGTATTCTGGTGGGGAAAAAAATATTATGAAATCCCATACACGCTCTAATGAGCTCCTTTCGACAGTGAAATGAAGACAAGTAGTTCGTTTTTAACTGGTGCTTGAAGTGAAACATGCATTGGAAAAGGAATAACTTTGATGGATTGTTATTTTCATCTTACCGAGTCAAGGTCATTCTAAAATAGGGTGGCCATATTTTTGTAAGCTGATGTGATCTATATTTTTTCAAGGCTAACTGAATAACTAACATTGGATGTTTGCTCATCCACATATTATATGCAGATACATAAATATGTTTTAAAATATTACTTTAATATAGAAACGTTAGGTTAAGAACAAGAAAAGATATGACCTTCCCGAAGTTAAATCAAAATATAGTAGGAAAAAAATATGTTTTAAAATTATAATTCGAAACTACAAAATTAACAGTAGATGGTCACCATACTTTTAAAGAAGAACCTCTGAAAACATTCAATAAAAATTTAGTTCAAGAGATTAATAAGCTGTTTTTTTTATTATAATGTTGTTATTGTTATTGTGTTCTTATAAACAAAATTATTAATAAGGAGACTAAGCAAGATTAATCATAGTATTTTTTTGGAGATCGAAATTCAAAATACACCAAAGTATCTAAACAAAGAAGATTTATGACATAGACATCGAAATATTTAAATAAATTATTTAAGTTAAGCTTAGTAGATATATGTATATGTCGGCGGCTGATTTTTTTTTTGCACCAAATGATTTAAGATGAGAATTAAATATTATAAGTAAAATTAAGGTGTGGCGCATTAAATAAGGTCAGCAAGTTTTAATAATGCAGAAGAACAAAATAAAAGTTAAGTCACTGTGTAAGTTTTTATAGGAACCATTTATTTAAATTATAAAACAATTTTTTTTATTATATAAGGTTATTTAAAGTATTTTGTTTTTATTTCAGATTCTGAAGAAGGTGAGTTCAAACCCTTTGACGGCAGCTGGGATACCTCTACTGAGTAATGCTCTAGCATGTACGATATGTTTCAATTGAATTCAGCATCAATGTATGTAAGAAAATTTATTACACTTGATTATTTCAAATTTATTATTTTGTAAATTAAAATTGATATGTGGTACTGTTGTGTAGGACTTAAGGTCAAGTGAATTAGGAGAAATAGATTCCGGTGAGATTTTTAGCTTATTTCCCCTTTTTTTTTTTATCAAAGTCTTAGCTATAATTGACGCCAATTAGATATTCCAAAGATTAATATAATTGTCTTACAATTGTGCTTCCACTTTAGGCGAAGTCTTTCTCTACTACGTTGATATTAAAAAGTCGGTATTCCTTTCCAAGAAAATGCTCTATTTAAAGGCTTTTTTGTATGTCATAGGCTCATGGTCTCTGTTACCTTTTTCCAGCAGCTAGCGTTTTCCATGTTTATCCTGTAAACGTTGGCGAATTTGGAAGAAATATAAAAACTAGGAATTTTTAAAATTTCGATATTAAAAATACTGAATTGCTTTGAATTTAGTGCAATTACTAGTGGATTAGAAAAACGGTGCTGAGATTCCATTAGCTCCAGCGTACCTGGTGCAACAGAAGTAAGTGCATATATACTACTATTATTTCCCTACAAAATTGCTATTAATTTAAATTTAAAAAAAATTTCTTTACTAGCAAACTAATATACCACATGAATGCCATGAAAAAATTGGTTGCCAAATAATTTAGATAACACAAAAAAAAAGGCTTTAACCTCAACTCTTTCGTTTTGTGAAACCCAAGCACACAAGCTTGTATCAGTGAAATTTTCACAATATCTCAACCTGAATGCCCATTGCAGTTCAATTTTTGCAATAATTATAGCTCTAAAACAATTCTAGTTCACCACGTCTTGACGAACATATCCGCCGCGCGCCGTTTGCAATCCCTTATAACCTCTGCAACTTGAAAATGAAAATTACAACGAAGAAGATCGCTGAAGAAATAAAATCGTAAAAAAAAACTATCAACCAAACAGTACTAACCTAGTAAACTTCAAGAACAAGCTGGAAAATAAAACGATTTTCAGTTTTCCTATTTGAATATTCAAAGCAGGTGGAAATCAACTCACGATGATCTGAAAGACGACTCGGGCCGTCTAATTGTCTGTCTATTTGTTTTTTTTTTCTTTCAGAGCTGAATAGCTGTCTGTCGTTTAAGCTATGCTATAGCTATTTGTGTGCATTTTGATTCTTTGCCCTACACACACAACGTTGTCAGAGTTTGTCTTCTGATCTGCTCTATTTAGCAGAAAAATTTGCTAACATGGCAATCCTCTAGTTGTCTAGTTAATGGCACACTGATGAATATGTATTTTAACGTGCGTCCTGTCTGCACTCTAAGCACTACACTGCGATATGCTGTTAAAAAAACTCATTGACCATTCATGTAAACTTGCAACTAACGAATTTCTGTGTGTGAAGATCGGCGTTAGGCCAGACTTGAACGTGATAAATATCGCAATGCAATATTAGTGTTGCGAGTGTGTGTGTTTTTTTTTTTTTTGTCTTTCAATGCAATATCGTTGGCGGTATGCGACTATATATTTTGTTTATGCTTTGTAGTTTGTTAATTGTTTAATTTAATTTTTTTTTTTGATTTTCTTTTTAAACTGCTGTCATTGTGAGACAAATGGCGTTACACGTTGCATTGACAAGAAAATAACTAAAGGGGATCGAAGTGACAGGGGAGAGTAGAAATTAAAATTAAGTTGAGGAAAAGAGGAAAGAAATAAAAGGTGATGGACAGAATTTTCAATTGTTTTATAGTGGCTGCTTAACAAGTCAAGTGTATCAAAGAGAGGCTGTTGAAAATGACGATGACGACAGACTGACGACAGCGAATAAGACAACTACGACGACTAGCACAATGACAATGAAGACGGATGGCTACAACTAAAACTGATAGACAAGTAACACACTGCGAATTCTTAGAGGCATATTCTTCTGGGTCAGTATTTTGTTTTATTTTTTTTATTTTTTTTTTTTTCAGTTTCGACTCTTGTAAAAAGTAATGAACAAAAGAATGAAATTTTGATTAACTATGTCCATATAAACGATTACATAGATTGATTTCACAAACGACAGAACTGAGGTACATACTTTTATTTTTCGATGAAGATTTGCAAAATGAGATTATAAAAAATGAGTAGCATGTACTTCGTGTATATGTTAAAATTTTGCTCTTTTTTAATTTTTTTTTTCCTGTCGTAAAATTGTGTCAAAATTGTCTTGCGGCTTTGCAAATTCATTTGATTTTTTATTTAATTGAGACTGCCAAAATTTTTTACTGGATTGGAGCAAGTATTTGTTAATTTTATTGTTGGACACTAATAAATATTGTCATGTTCAGTTGAAGCTCGCCTCTCAAAAAAAAAACGTCGTTTCCAGTTAATTTTTATAGAAGAATTTGCTGTCACACTAAAGGATATGAGAAACATCATAGAAACAGGTTCCTCAGGATTCTTCTAACTTCTGACATTTCAACACAATTCTATAAATAACCGCTAGAATTCAGGAAATTTAAGAACTCAAGTAAAGTAAACTATCAGTCATTCCACATTTTAAGATTTGTTAGTCCTTCTCTTGATCTACTAAGCTTTTCGAGTCAGAACTTTGCAGGCCATTCAATTTGATGAATCGTGGGCTTCATATAGGCAGGAAGAATCGAAGGATTATTCCAGGAAGAGGAAATCAAAGAAATCGACATTGAATACTATCAGCTATGGCAATATGAATATGTTGGTAAGGTGACCGTACTTGATATGCGTATTCCAGCAGGGCACGGGCAAATGTCCCATGTGGGTTGGAGGATTCCTTGGACCATATCGTTTAATGAAGCCAAATTAGGTTTAAGAATTTTGTCATCCAAATGCAAAATGCTTTTAGATCATGATCACATAATATACCAAGGTCGTAATTCAACAATAGATAGGGGTTAACCGTGAAGAATATAAAGCCGTGAAGATGATTCACTACTTTTTCGAAAGCAACCAATGGAATTGCATATAGCTATATTTAAATTCAGATAGTCCTAAAGGCCCGTTTGCTGATTTGAACCATAAATATTTATGTTCAACTTAAAACGCTTATGAGGTACTTTTTCGTCTGCTTAAACTGTGACATAGGTGCATAAAGTAGAACTTAAATGCTTAAGTTGTGTATCAGCAAACGGAACAAAACACCAAGGTGAAAATTTGTCCAGATCAAGTTGGATAAGAGCACAGTCATGTGCAGAAGAAACGGTCTGGGAAAATTTGGTATCGTCATTTTAAAGAGAGATATGATAGTATTTATTAACCACGAATAAAAAAAAAGGCCTAAGTGACTAGCTTGAGGAACTCCCAACTAGGCTAAGAAAGAAGTGGTAGACTGGTGGTTAGAAATAATTTAGTAATGGTTTTGCAGATAAGAAAAACCCATTTTAATAAAATCGGCTCAAAGCTCAGGTATGACAGGTTGAAAAGTATAAGCATATGTAAGAATCTATCAAAGGCCTTTGCTAAAATCGGTTTTTTATAACATTGATTTCTTTACCATTCTCTAAGGCATAGAGGATAATATAAGAGGAAATTAATATGCAAAACACGATATATATATATTAATATTTGTCAATACAAGTACAAAAACCTCGCTGGTTACAAATACTAGTTTCATACCATAGACCAACAAATATTAAGGAGTTTCCATTATCACGTGAAACCTGCGGACCTAAAACACTGTGGCGCTCTATTCACCTCAATCAAGGACAGTGCATCATGATTCTAGTTATCTAATTAGCCAGGTCAAACGAGTTGGCATCCTCTATAGATTGGTATTTAAATTGAAGGTTTAGTCCTCTGACCTATCCAATTTGTTCGTGTTAACTTATTGGCTGATTGAAAACCCGCTCTTTTTAATTTTAATTTTAACTATATGCCTGTAAGACCTATAGTCTTTTAAATGCAACCTGAATTGCACGGCACTAGTTTGGCACAGTGTATTTGAGAACCAAGTATTGACTGTATTATTTTAACCCATGGGCGACATTCAATTAAAATTGGAGGTATAGAAAAGAATGCGCCTATCGTGGAGATCGAACCCACAAGTCCTACCTAGCAATCAAGCACTTCATCCAATGCGCCATTGCCACCCAAACCGCTCTTTCGTCGAAAAAAAATTGCTTTCAAAAAGGTTCAATGTCAGCACTACTTTGTTGGCAATTTTTTAGCGTGTACTTCATCTTTGGTGTGAGGAATCTTGAGCCAATTTGTTTTACCAAACCAAAGAATCCGAGGTCAGGAATATTTGGTACGCGACGATGGCCAAATGGAGCCTGTCGTTTTGATAGTAACACGAATTTTGTCCTATCCTCTTTTACTTCAGAACCTCAATATTTTCCATTTTTTTTTTTTTCAAATTTAGTAAGTGACAACATAGTGACACAATGAGGGCGGCTGAAGACATCGATAGTGTCTATATACCAATTTTGGTTCGAAGGATTTTTTGAAGATAGTGCTTGTGAAAGAAATTTTTCAGAAAGTATTATTTTGGCCTTTGATGATGTCATCCAAGATCATGGTATTTGTCACCATTCGATTTTTTCCTGTAGCCCTATTAAAAAGATGGGTTTTATGCACACAATTCGCCAACTCTTGACAATATGATAATTAATATTCGCCAAGTAATGGCAGATATATGTCGAAAATCCTTCAAAAAATGCAATGACGAAGTTTGCATGATGACATTGGGGTATGACTTTAAATTTGATTGAAAGCAAAAGTATAACTTTATTTTATTTAGATTTATTTTTGGAACCACAAACTTGCAAATAGTCATTCTATTTTCACAAGCTTCCATAAAACAATTAATTTTATCAAAAATAAGTCCTTGTAAATTGACAAACTAAATTACAATCCATCGAATTATTATTCAACCATTAAGCAAAAAAAAATCTGAAATTAATAGAATAACAAATCGATGTGTGTGCACTCATTCATTCGTAAACAATGACAAAGTGATTTAAAATGGTATGATATTGCAAGCACATATTGTCTTCACTTAATTATTTAAGTCACGGTATCGAAATTAACAACATAAAACAAATCAAAATATAAGTAAAATAATACATAAAAATGTATGAACGATCATACTTAACACACAACAACCTTGGTACATTTATACAGTTTTTTTTTATTTTTATTCATGCCATCATTTTCTTATTTATTTTCTGTTTTGTCTGTTTTCTTGGCCTGAACTCAAAAGTAATGCAAAATAAACCAAATATTCACGCATCGCTACAATTTTCCCACCTTGATATTTTTTTAATCGACAAACATAAATTCATGATGAGAATAAATTTTTTGAACGTCCAAAGAAAATAAATGATTAATTTTTTTCTGTGAGTCATATTTTTTGGAAAATAAAAAAAAAAAGAATCAAATTGTAAATATGATCAAACAAAATAAATTGAATGTTACAATTTTAACAATTGATTAATATTGTGAAAGATGCAGTTATGTGTGTAGATGCATTTTTAGAAGGAAGTTCAAATCATATTCCCCCAGGGAGTGATCAATCAGGAAGAGGAAATGGGTGCACATTCTATCTTATATAAAAGGCCCATGTTGCAGCCATGTGCAATTCAACTGTCAAAAATGGATGATCCTAAAAAAGTTGTATGCTCCGACATGCATTTGAAATTCATGACAAATGACCTTTCATAATAAAACCCGCTTTCATATTTTGCTTGTCATTTTTCAATTGGGGAGAAATTGTAGTTCCTTCTTTGAGTTTCAGCACAATTATTGTAGATCGTTAACAAGACCATCGATCATATCTGAAATTTATATAGCTAGTAATTCAATAGACAGTCACACCTTATGTGCTAATTTTCGGATACAAATTGCAGCAAATTTCAATTGTTATGATTTTGTGTGAGAGAGTTGTGCAGCAAATGCGAGTATGGGAGTATTGCGAGTAATTGTTGTTTTCGAATTGTCTTTCTTCTGTTTTTTTTTTTTAATTTACTTTATTTAACTTTCACAAATTAAATCTTCCATTTTGTTTATTTCTGTCCGTATAAATTCAGTGACAGGATATAATAAATGATTCGAAATAAAAAAGGTTGGGGGATCTTCTTGGTTACCAGGTCAAGTTTCAAATATGTCAATAAATGTTTTTTTTTCTAACACAAGGGACAGAGATTCATAATACGCATGGTCAAATTAATTCTAAGGAAATTTAGACTACTGTCTAGGTCCAAGTTTTCATTAGGGAATTATTTTTTAATAAAAATTAGCTAAAGCACGTTACTTTTGAAAATAATGCACAACAAATGTTTAATTCCAAATATACAATTAATTTCATAAACTTGTACAAATCGTCTTTTTTTGAGAAAATAATTCTCTCAAATAGATTTAAATATTTTTAGAGAATTTAACGCATATATTGTTAGTCAATTGTGTAATTTCAATAATGTGTCCTAGTTTATTAGGCACAATTAGCGGTATGAATACAACTAATAAGAATTTGTTGATATGGTTTTGTTATTTTATTTAAATTGTTGAAAAAACTATCACTCTCTTATACAAAATTTGCAAATTCTGGGTGGAGATTTTATTTTAAAGTCTTAAAAAGAGTTTTATTGAAAATCGTGATTGTCAATTTTATTCTTACAATTGTTAAAATTAAAGTACCTAATTGTTAAATAGAAAACAGCAAACATTGAAATTTACGAAAAGAATCATAAAAAGAAAATTATATAAAAGCCAATAACAAGAAATATTTTATTTAAATTGTAAATAATACAAATCATAATAAACAGCTGTAAAAATATTCATAAAACAATCAAATTGAATATGAATGAAAGAAATATACAATATCGTTATACGATATCATTCTGTTTACAGAGAAATTTCCTATTCCAATAAATAAAAGTGAAACTTTATTCGCTTTTTTACAAATTGGTGCTATTGAACTCTAACAATTGAAATTGTAAAATTAACAATTTAATTTGACAATTTAGCAATTCGATTTGACCGATATTCATTCTACAGCAGAGATTACTTATTTAAAGCATAGAAACTTTCCAAATAAATGCTCACTTAATTTCAAAAGACAAATATTATTGTATGTAGAGTTTCATCAAGTGAAAGACAATTACTTAAGTAAAAGGATTAAACGTACAAAAAACCAATTAAGTCTGTGTTTTTATAATTTTGCTTTCAAATTTTTGTTTGGGATTTTGTTTGGTTCAGTTACAAACATACTAGCCTTAAAAAGGATCTTGTGGTCTTTCTTATCTACATGCGCTAGCTAAGGTTAGTCTGACCCTGGTCAGATCGAGTCATGTCAATAATAATGGTTCATTTTTAAATCACCTGAACTCAATTAACCCGGAAATTTTGTATATAGGTATCAACTTTTTTGAATACTTTTAGTTCGAATACAGGGTCTATATAAATACTATATTCTGTTGGTTGTGAAATCAAATTTAAATAAAACACATCATTCATAACCTCAAATTTGTATTTTAGTACATTTTTCTGATCAAATGTTCTTCAAAACAGTTTCTGTAAAGCACGATTCTGAATAGGTTATTTAGGATTACTGTTCGCACATATCAAGCAATAAAACATCTATTACTGTAATCAGGGATCGTTTTGAAAAGTCCCACAAAAAGATACCCAGTGATAACACATCATATACAATCTTGAGAGTCAATTGACATCACCAAAACTCGAAATAATTCGCCTGAAAAAATTCTCTTCCCATAAAGCCCAAACGAGTTTTTTTGGATGAATTGTGGAGCCATTTTTTATAAATCTACATTAGTTTCCACATCCATGTCTTTATTTTTAGATCAACAAAAAAATTGACATAGATTATTTTAAAACTATGGGAATTGGAGGTGGCAGCCTTTTAACTCGCGATACACTTGCATGGTAAGTTTTGTATTCGTAAAAAAAATCGAACTCGATATTTTGATCAACCTTGACATTAGGAAGATAGCGAAGACGAAATAACGAGGCCTCATGCTGTATGTCCGCGAGTCTACAGCCTAATTGTGATTTTCTTCAAACTTGGTACATTATATATGTTTATTCGGTATATGCCCACAGGTTTTTTTTTTTATATTTCATCAAACCGAATAATAACTGTACATGCCATACATTATTTTAGCCAAAAATGTAAATCTAATTTTATGAAGGAAAATGTACTTTTTAAACATTTTTTTAGCTTAACCATTTTTTCTTGGTTTTCGATTTTCTGGATAATAGTTCACTTGATTTTTTTTGAAATTTTTAATGGAGAAGATTCTAAGAAATGTAAACAGTTCTGTAACCCAAAATTTTTCAAAAACGTTTCTTTTTTTAAAAACTTTTTTTTGAAAACTCAATATTTCGAAAACGGCTTTATCGGTTTCTTCAAAACTTTATATTTAATAGTTATTGACATTCTCTTGAAAAAATCATTATCCAAAAACAAAAAACAACAACGGTATACCTACCATACAAATGTAAAAAACCATTGATATTCTTATTCAATTATTGGAGACCATTTTTAGGTAAAAAAAAATTTAATAATATTTAATTTGCGTCCTTATTTATGGTAGGTACTTCCTTTACAACAACTTTTCAATTTTTCGAATTTCTCGTTATTAGATAAGCCGATTAAAATCATTGTTTTTATGCAAAAGTACACATAATACTGCATATTCAATTTCTCAAAAAAAAAAAATCAATTTAAAATAAAATACATTTTTTTTTGAAAAATTGATTTTTTAGAAATCTGTTGCCAAATTTTTATTTTTTGAAATTGATATTCAATAGGGATATTATTAGTTATTTTATATTGGCAATACAATTTTTTTTTTCCTAAAAGTGTTTCCAAACAATTTTTTTTTTAAACCGCTACAACTATTTTTAATTTTTGTTTGTACGAGTATATTCATATTTGTACAAGAATGCAAATGGCATATTTATTTTTTCATCAAACTGTACAGTGTATAAAAAATGGTCTTACTTCACTTTTGGGCATCTTTTTTAGAAAACCTGAAAATCGCCTGCCATTCTCTCTTTCTTAAAAATAGTTAACACTGAATCACTTTAAGTGTTATTTTCAATCGATTATAATCTTACAAACAAAAAAAATAGAGGAAAAAAATTTCGCTCCAATATTTTTTTTGAGAATTGAAGCTCTATAATAGTCCAATATAAATACTAATTTCCGTTGAATTATGATAATCTATATAAAAAAAATATAAAATTAGTGTTTCCTCAACTTTTAAAAATTGCTAAGATATTTTTGTTACCTCCAGCCTTGAAAACGGTTGCACTTCGGTAAATAGTTTTCCTTCAAAATCAATAATTTATTTTTCACGCTCATATTTTTTTTGTTGCTCCCACGTACAATGCAAAAAGTAAATAGACACACTTTATATTTATCTATATTTGTTCTTCTTTGTATAAATTAAAAAGGGATTCGCTCAATTAGCTATACAAACAACAATAATATGAACATAAAAGTGGTAGGTATAAGGTAGCACGAACGAATAGGTTGGTGGCATATTATACGCAACAAAAAAAATATTGTAGTGCTTCAAGCTATATCCAGACCAAACGAAGCTTATTAAAATGTTTAGGTTTCATTTTGTTGTATTTACGAGTAATCCCCTTCCCTCACACAATTTCGAATTGGCATAAAAATGTGATCTTGAGCTCAAAGGTTGAGAGTTTCTCGAAAAGCACTTACACACTTGACAATACTTTGAATGGAATGAATTCGTTGAAATGGAAGCAAATATATATTTCTAAGTAGCGCACTTCAAGATTTTTTATGTAAACAAAACACGGCCGTGTCACCAGTATGTGGCGTCAAATTTTTTTATCTTTTTTTATTTATGTGGCATCATTTACTAAAATAGAAACAAAATAAAAATACTACATATTTTTTTGTATATTTAATTAGATTCAAATTGAATAGATTTTAATTATCTAAGAAACATCATGATAATGAAAATCACTTTTTGAATAAATAATTATATCAATTACAATCTGATATTCTGATGAGCTGAGTATATATATACCTATATGAAAATCAATGCAAATTAAATGTGGGAAAATCCAAAGAAGATGACATTTAGTAAGTGTTCAAATTGCTGATATGTAGCAAACAATTTAAGCAATACTATTCTGTGACAGGAAAGAAATACTGATAAAATTATTAGTTTTAATTTTTGACATAAAAACTTCATAAACTCTATTTAAAAATGTGGTTTCATGGTCTTTAAACAGAAAATCTAGATAAGCTTCAACTTAAGTTTCTATAAAACTTCGTTAGAATGTGCACTAGAAAGGGAATAAGATTTTACTATTTTCTGTATTTAACATAAGCCTCGCTGAATAATGTTTATAGAAGGTATAAGGAAGCTTTATAGAAGCTTTTAAATGTCCACAATTGATATCATAATTGAATCAGTTTCCATTTGACATATACAAATTTTACCAATTTATATTGAATGAAATCAGAACAAGTTGCTGTAATATTATAGATTGCTCACATTTTACCGAAGCTTTAACAAGAATTAGTAAAAGTAGTAAATTAATATTCATCAATATAATTCCTTTAATAAGAAATCATAAATACAAGAATTCAGTAAAAATCAGAAATCTGCATCTTTTATAAAAACATATATATTTGTAGTTCTATAAAGTTTGCATTAACAAAAACTATATAAGTTAATAAGACGGCATGATTTTTACAAGATTCTTAATAAGAATAACAATACAAATAAAATGCACGACTGGATCATACGAACTTGCTCTTGGAGCTACCAACTTTAATGTAGCTAACCATTAAGGTTAAGTTAGTTAGGTGTATCCTATGGAGGTTTACAACCTATGTAGGTAAGATTACCTTGATTCTTAGTATAATGAATTGTCGAATGGATGATTCAAGGAATAGTTACATAAGTAGCTTCTTTCAAATGTATGTTTAAATCTAAGTTATGTACTCGTATTTTAATTATGTAAGTTAGGAGGGTAACATATTGATGGAATCTAAGTATGTGTTATTTTAATTATTACATGTACATGTTATATAATAATGAAAATGAAGGATGTAGGTAGCTATATACATACAACTTCTTAATTTAGGTGCAATATGCATCACATAAGATTCATGTGATTTTTAAAGACACATATATGTATATAAATGTATATGGGCCTATATTGTATTTAGTATTCAGTGACGTACGCAAAAAATCGTAAAAAGGGAATAATAATTAGGTAGAAATAAATGGATAATGCACATATTTAAATGTTTTCATATTGCTTAGTCGTTATATTTTCAGGGAACACAAAGATGCAGTTTGAATTTATTGATAAATAAGCATATATCAAACAAAAAATTCAAAAATCGTTGTAGCGGTTTTTTAATAAGTTAATTTTGTATGTATAAAATTTTGAAAACATTTTTAGAAAAAAAAAATTTGAAACGCCATTTTGAAGACATTATTAGTGTACATATAAAATTCAAATTTAAAAAAAAAATTCTGCGACTGGTTTTTGAAAAATCAATTTTTCAAAAAAATTTATTTTTTAAAAATCGAAAAACTTTTTTTTTTTGAAAATTTGGGTGTGCAGTTTTCTTAACAATTTTGGGGAGCATTCGTCTACATAATGTATTTTAATCGGTTCATCCAATATTGAGAAAGTCGAAAATATGAAAAATGGTTGTATGGGAAGCACCGTTAATAAGTACTAATAAGTACGCAGAAAGAAATGTTTGTATACTTAAAAGTAACTGTACTCATTTAAAAACACACAATTTTGTTCATAAGAATTCTTGGAGCCGTTTTGTAGAAATAATTTTTTTCTTAACGGTTTTTTAACATTTGAAAAATAGTTTCAATATTTAAGCTAATATCAAAAGCCACTAAATACGAAGTTTCGAAAAAATCTATTGAGTCGTTTTCGAAATTTTGAATTTTTTTTTAAATTTTGGTATACAATAGTGATTAAGCTTTCTAGGAGCTTCTGCGTAAAAAATTTCAAAATATCAGATTAACCGTTTCCGAGAATATCGAAAACCAAAAAAATGGTTCTACTAGAGGTAGCAAAAATAACAATTTTTTTTCCAAAAAAAAAACAAAAATATTAAAAGGTAACCTATCCCTTCATTAATGAACTGATTTTTTTTTATGAGAATCGTTGGAGCCATTTTTGAGAAAAATTAGATTTTTGTTTTTAGCCAAAAAAAATGTATGGGAGCTACTGTTATTTGTCGTCTTAAAAAAAATTAAAAAACGTTTGGGCATATTACCGAAAAACAATATGTACCAAGTTTGAAGCAAATCCACCGAACAGTTTATGCTGCAGCCTCGAGGACAGACAGACAGACGGAATTGGGGGACCTACTTTTTTGGTGTTGTCTATGATCGTAATGTCATGTTTGATTGTTAGAAAAAAAAAATTTTTAAGAATACATAACTTGCCTCATAGTACCTATAATCACAAGTAAAAATACAACAATAATATAAAAATGGGAACGTGTGGTACTTTTTGCAAAGGTGTCAAATTTCATTTTACTTTGATATTTTTGTTACAGACTTATAACAGGTATACTCGTCTGAATTAGAGGTTAAGAATCATTGAAGCAAAATACGGAATATTGGTAGTTCTGATTAAACTTCTTCTCTTCTTCTTCTTTGGATCTTTACTTGCGATATAGATAATAGAGATTAAATTTAAATTTATAAAAAATGAACTCAAGATTTCAATCAGACTTAACATTACGATCTACAGCCTTACCCGCTGTAGCGATTTTCTTTAAATTTGGTGAATACACATCTAGGGTTGCCTTGAAACTTTTAACAAAATACTAAGCCCAAAAAGTGACGGCAACTGCCTACCATTTTATATAGCAAAAAGTCTAAATCTTAATTATCCCGAAAACGGCTCTACATACATTTTGGTTAAACATTTTTTTCGTGTCGTGCATTTTAGTTTTAATATACAGCGTATTTCTTACAACAAACCAAACTTGAAAGTCCAGAAGGAAACCATTGAAAAAAATCGTCATTTTGAAGTATGATATTTTACATCCATGATTCAAAATTTTGTCATGCACAAATATTTTTAATGAAAAAAAGGCCCTTACAATGAAAATTTCGCATGAATGTACAAATCAGGCTTAAGACGATGAACTGTTAGTTCGAAAATCAAAGGACAACTTGTTTTTTTTTAAATTGTTTTTTTTTTAATTATAATTTTCACTTTAATTCATTATCTGCAAGCTCCCTTAGCCCAATGACATTAAATTCCGTTTGTAAAACCAATTCTCATTGATTTCATAAACAACCCATCTACCTCTTTCCGAAGTAAAAGGAAAATCATTCATCAATTAGACAAAAAAAAATACATAATTATTGTTCGATTCAAATCTCATCAGTATAGTATCAGATAGAAAACAAAACATTATCCAAAGTTGCACTTCCAGCATTCTAAAGTTGTTGTAAACTTTTACCTTCAAAAGTTATCCGTGTATAAATTTCTTACCAACATCCGACATGGATGATGCGAGAAAAGAGGAAATCCGATTAAAAAACGGCAAGAACAAAACTTTTAATATTGTTTTTGAACTGCATTTAAACAATGGCAACACAAGTAAAATCTTAACAATGACAAATACAGAAAAAAAATAAACACAAAAAGAGCACACAAGGGTATAATAATTTAATTCAAGATAAAGACAAGATCATTAGAGCAAATCGTGAATTATATTTTGATTACGTTCAGTTGCAAAAATATAATAGTATCTAATGCAATAGTAAATGACTTAAAGATAATATGTATACAACGAATGAAAGAGAGAGGAGAAAAAAGCATACAATAATGTCCAACACACTAAAAGCCACTTGACTTGGAAGCTACAAGAAAAGCAGCAACTACAGACAGATAAATAGAACTCGTGCTTGTTATTGTTTTTATTTTTTTTTCTTCAAGTGATGCGCTTTAAAAATAAAACAAGAATACAAAAAAAAACAGTATCTTATGAAAATCAGAGATACACAGATATAGCTAGTCATGTGGATTTATTATTTTCGCATTGAGGGGTAATTTATTTTGTGAAGATCTAGAACTAATGAGGTTTTTCTTCAACACACATATTTGAACACACAAACTGAGTGCGAGTGTCTGTAGCAATGGGAGTTATATTGTTTTGATTTTTATTTTATCTTTTCTTATATAAATCCAATGGGAATTTTAATAGTTGCATAGTACGTTCACTATTTTAGTTTAATCTCTTTTAATATATGATTGTTTGCTTTGATTTGATGGCCAATGCAATTTATTATGAAAATTACGTGAAATTAAATTCTAATTGATTGGTTATGGGAGCTTTTTGTTTTTTTTTTTTAATCCGAAGCACGATGAAAATATTTATAGAATGGAAGAAATAGAAACCTTTTTTTGTAATTTAAACTCAATCTTATTGTCATTCTTGGGTTCCGAGTAAGAAAAAACAGTAGATATGATAAAGGAATAAAAAAAGTTCGTTTGCCAACTCTTTTGTTTATTTTCGTTTTGATGAGAAAATTTAGTTGTGGATGTCCCATAATTCTCCTGAATAAGAACTAATCTATACACAAGTAAGTGATATTAATGAGTTATATGATTTTTAGTTTCAATTCAAAGTCTTACTTGTTTTTTTTTAAAGGTTAAAACTAGGCCGTTTTATTAAGTGGCTAAAACGAAATAAATTGTATCTTAATCTTTGACGATACATTGAATATTATTTTTGCATTAAGAACTCTACATCTTGTTATTTAACTTGAATTAAGCGCGTTATACATACCTACTAACTTGGCCTTTAGAAAGGACGCTTTAAAATCTAAAATATGGTTTTAAAATCGCTGAATGTCTGTTTTGATAAGTTTCGGCAACAACTTTTTGAATTTTTAGCACTCTGAATTTTCCCACAAGCTTTTGTATTCTTATACAAGACTCCAACTTAATATTAATCCTTCGACATATTACCTCTATAGAGAAGCATATAGTTATAACCCAAGAAAGGTATATTAAACAGGGTTTTCCAATAGGGACAAATAGGTTTTGGACATTGTTTTTTGTTCTTGTATTTTTTCTTTCAATTTTTTCTTGTTAAGCACAAAAGACAAATTATCGTGGCAAACTTCATTGTCGATAAACAGGCGGAAATGATAAAACTTGATCGATGCCAATTCACACGAGGTCAACCAATTATAAAAGTACCAACGCACATAGACACCGAGACCGAGTGACTTATTCCACAAGAAAAGTGGGTTTTCCATAAGTCTTAGGTCTACATATAATCTGCAAGCAACTGTACCCTCAAAATTGACTTATACCATCGCTGGTATAATTCAGAATTCAGCTACATTTCATATATTTCATATTCTCATTGCCATTTAAGGCATTTCATATTTCTGAGATCTCTGAAATCTGAACTCAATTCCTCAGCAAATTTTCTTAATTTAACTTCTTAAAAGTTAGGACTGGAATTATTTGGATTCTTTAATTATTCATAATTACTTAATTTCTGATTAGTTCAAACCTAATCATATGCTTTTAAGCCTATTAAGTCGAACTTCCATTTGAATATTCTAACCATAAATGGATAAGCTCTAACCAATCAGGGTCGATAAACGATTATATGTAGAAAACAACATCACTAATTCTATGGGACTCAATATTATTGACTATTCAAATGACAATCAACATCTTGTCAATCAAGTAACACAGAACTCACCATATCAATCGAAAACCACAAATAAATAATAACTGCCCCAACCAATTATAGCCATACCACATCACTCCTCGTATATCACTTAAACTTATGTTAAATTTTCTTGTCTCTTAAATTAATGGCAGGAGCATCAACAGTATAGGAATATATACTAGACACTAGACAGTATAGTTTTTAATTAGATGTGATCAAATTGATCACACCATCACACAATCATCTATGCGTAAATGGCTTACCGGATTCCTCTCTCTCAATTTCAAACCAATTGAATCGAATTTGAATAAACAAACTGACCAATGAGATATAATACTGGTGATAAGAGCGCGCGTTGACAACCGCAAAGAAACACAATCAGTAGTTGGTAGAGATGCTTCCCACTCTGCTTTGAAAATGTCAAGTGGAGTTAAATTCCAATATCAAACCATAATGTACAAACTATCTGTGACATTTTTTTATAGTTGTTTTTTTTATTATTATTATTTTTGATTTTCCCTGTCTCCTCTCTAGTATAATGAATAATTTATTAAATTAGCATTTAATTTCTGCTGCACGCGTTCAACTGGTTTTCTCTGCTTCTGCTTGTTGGTGTGCTGCTACTGCTGCCACAATCTTTTTTCTTTTCTTTCTCGTCTTTGGTTTTGCTGTCATCGTTATCGTCGTCGGTCGGTACGTCTATCTATTCAATTCATTTTTTCACAACTTCGGACAGGGAATGCACGAGCTAGCAAGAAAAATTAAACTCTATACAGCAGGTTGACATCTTTCTGTAACATCTAAGATTTGTTTCAATGCTGCAGCATCATCATGATCATAGCATCCAGCGCCTCAGTTTTAAAAAAATATGATCAAAACCGAAGCATTCACTTCCTCTGGGTCGACGTCGACATCGTCATCGTCAAAGATCTATAAAGGCAACTTCGTTGCAGTTGTTGTCGTTGTCAAGTGTAAACCAATTTTCATAGCCATGAACGAACTTCAGTCTCAGTGACAGTCAACTCGGCACCACCAGTCATCAACCAACCACCATATTGCGCCATTGCCATCGTCTTCAATTTTAATTTATTTATTTTTATTTATTTTGCTTAAACAATTTGAAATATTAAAATACAACACGACAACATGCATTTATTGTAAAATTTATTGAAACTTTGGATATTTTAATGTAAAAGCAGAAAATCTAAAAATATAATAAAGATCCACACAGGTATGTATGTGGAATGGAAATGGAAACGTTTGTTGTAACCAATTAATTAGCTATAAATAAAAATTATCTCATATCTGCAACCTGAATGCAAATGCAGGTGGAAGATTAAAGTGATGCGCGTTCAACAAGCTTGAGGCGCACGCTCGGGCCAGTGACACGGAACATGGCAAGCGGCCAGCGCCGGCCGGAGGGGACTCAGTCTCTCTATTTCTGTATATTAAACTGTGAAATGTGCAGCTCTTGTGAAATAATTTATTTTTATTATAACAACATGAACAACATACCTATGTATGTACGGCATCTTGATGTGGGATCTTATTTTATTTTTTTTTTAAATCCAGGTTATGATAATAATATAATTTAATTGAGCATGAGGCATATGTTGGACGAAATGTAACATAAGAAAATAAATCAGAGAGATTACCAAGGCCAGATTCTTGATCAAGTTTATGAAGAATTCAATAACGGTACTTTTGGGTCAATAACGGAAATACTAAAATATAACTTTTTCTTAAATATATTTTTTATGCAAGCTCAATATTTTGAAATAGCCTAATTGATTTTTTTTGAAACTTTGTATATACTCGTAGTAATTTTTTGTTCATATTTTCCAGAATATTCAAAAAAAAAACAAAGTTCCTAAAAACAAAAACCACAACCAACAATAACACTATACAAATGTTGAATAACCTTTAAGATTTTAGGCCATACAAATTTTGATTGAAAAAATTAGATGTATTCTCAAATAAGCATGAATTACATTTTTAAATAACTTCAATTAGAACCACTTTTAATATTTTTAACTTCCTTACTATTGCATGAACGGATTAAAATAATTTTTGATTTATATAGGTGCTCCTCAAAAGATATAAAATTATTCAAATTTTCCAGAAAAAAAAATGTTTTTGACTGATTTTTGAAAAATCGATTTTCAAAAAAAAAAAAAAAAATTTAATCAAAAAACCAATTCTTTTAAAATTTTAGTATGCAGTCTTATTAACATTTTTAGGCAGCATTTGCATAAACAAAATAATTTTAATCGGTTTATCCAATTGTGAGAAAGTCGAAAAATAAAAAATGGTTCAATGGGAAGTACGCCAAATAAAATTACTCGAAAAACACACATATTTTTTTATAAAAATTCTTGGAGCCGTTTTAAAGAAATACACTTTTTCCTTAACGGATTGTTTTTAACATTTGTATGGGGGGTACCGTTGTTTTAATATTTTATATTCAAGATAATCTCAACAAACTACGAAAAAGATTTAAAAAAAATTCATTGAGTCGTTTTTGAAATTTTAAGTTTTCATAAAAAAAAGTTTTTTTTTTAAGATGTTGGCTTACATTTATGTTAAAACTTTCTAGGAGCTTTTGCATAATCCAAAAGAAAAACAAATAAACCGTTTTCCAGAAAATCGAAAGCCAAAAATAACTATTTAAAAAAAATTACCACAAATTACCTCTTCCTTTTGTTAATGAACTGATTTTTATTTATGAAATTCGTTGGAGCCGTTGAGATTTTTCTGTTTGACAAAAAAAAAATGTATGGCGGGTACCGTTATTTTTCGTCTTCAAAAAAATGAAAAAAAGGCGTGCGCATATTACCAAAAAAACTATATGTACCAAGCTTGAAGCAAATTCATCCAACCGTTTAGACTGTAGACTCGAAAACAGACAGACGGAATTGCGAAACCCACTTTTTTCGTATTTGCTATCATTGTAATATCAAGTTCGATCAAAATCTCGAGTTCGATTTTTTTCACGAATCCATAATTTGCCATATAATACCTATATATCGCAAGTAAAAATGTCACACAACTTCACATCATGAATCACCACTATCAAAATATTA
Organism: Philhelius pedissequus; assembly: GCA_910595825.1. Taxonomy (NCBI): domain Eukaryota; kingdom Metazoa; phylum Arthropoda; class Insecta; order Diptera; family Syrphidae; genus Philhelius; species Philhelius pedissequus. The sequence continues at coordinate 30,039,512 of OU343163.1, forward strand.
TATAATTTATGCTGAATTACTTTTCGATCAATAAATTCTGGAATTGTTTTGACTGCTACACAAGTAGGTACTATAAGATTGTTAGTAAAAAATTAAAATAACCAATGTCGTCATTTATATCAGAAACAAAAACAAATGCGCATTAAATCTGTGATCCCTCTGAGCTATCGCGATCACAATAAAATTATTCACAAATCGCAGATTTCCAATTTTTATGAGCTACAAGGTTTGCTAAGTATCATCTTCGTCAAGGAACGAAATAGACAGGAATTAAAATAAATTGATTTAAGCTTATTTAGAATGTTGTGTTTTCAATGTTCTTCTTAGAAGAAGAAAAAACTAAGATGTACCCATCTAAATAACTATCTCTCCCACTAAATTATAATACAACAAAAAAGTAATCTGTTCCAGAATGCCAATATAAATGACGAAAAGAATAAATTAAAAACGCTTCACATTACTCTTTGTTCCACTCGTAAAACTTTAACAAGATAGTTATGTCGGTCGCATTTAGTGTAAAGTTTTTTTTTCTTTCTTTTTGATTTATCTATAAACCATGAACTATGACCACATTAACATTCCACCATACTCATCATCTTTTCCAATTCCAAGGTGAACTTTAAAAAAATCCACCCTACCGAATATACGACCAAGGAAAAAAAACTAAGAACACAAATATTAATGAACGGTACCCGCATACCAATTTTTTTCTGAAGCATAACACACAACCTATCTTCCTTAGGTACTCTATGGTTATGCTAGAAAAAAATAATTAGTCTTGAAATGAATTCCAAGTCTTCTTCTATATAGTCAAGGCCTTCGAAGAGGCACAATGAATCATAAATTCATGTAGCAAACAGTTTTATAGGTCATATATCTTTGGCATAATTCGTTTCATGCAGAGCCATACAGCCGCTGCGGCTGCCACTGCTTTCAGTAGTGGTAAAAGTATCTTCTTCTTTTTGTTTTTTGTTATTTCTCTGTGTAGCCATCATCACCATAAGTTCGAAACATAAAGACGTTCTTCAGGTTTTAAGATTCCTTATAGTGGAACAACTATTCTCACGGAAAGTAACGACGATTTGCTGTTGATGTTTTTCTTTCACGCTTAAGGATTTAAGATTTTCTTGTCTTACTATCCTTTTTGCGATATGGTTTGGTTTATGGTGATGAGTGATTAAGTGTTACCATTTTAGTTTTTTTTTTGTCAGCTAGGAATTCTAGGTAAAAATATTCTGAAACAAATTTTATGCTAATATATTTACGATGCATTTTTTTTTGATAATCTACACGCGCTCAAGGGATTATACTACCCTTAAATGTTAACACATCGCGGGCGTGAGTTTAAGGAAGAGAAAGAAGGATAGGAAAGATGTGTGGCTTGATGTTCTGAGACTGGGGGTGGTTGTTGTCTTAGATCTTATCTCCAAGGATGGCGGCTGAATTAATGCGGAGAATTTTATTTTAGAATTGGTTTTTAATGAAAAAATTAGAGAACATGGACTACGTCAGGGATCGAAACTGTTACCATGAGGGGGTTCTTTCGGGAAATCTGATCGACGGGCCTTAAGGGAATATACGGAAAGTTGCTTTGCAATGGAGCCGTTCTTCCTGGTCCGTCGTGATGAGCCAAGATAGTACCTCCTCGTGGTGAAAGACGGGCAACGTTCAGGAATGTTTAGCTCTCTTTAATGAGGCTATTCTGCACTGGGCGGCTAATCTATCTGGTTAAGGCGAGCTCTGAGGTGGTAGCGGTAAGTGGAAGGTTCTATGGAACTGGAAACGAAGCCCCTGCTTACCAAGATGAGGATTAGAACGAAAATTTAATATGGCTAGTTGTGGGATACTAACCATGTGGCAAGGTCTATATGGCCTTGTCTATAGTAGAAATACGATGATGCATTATCCCGATGGTGAGGAATAATTTCTACATAGGGTTCCCTTGTCCCTAAGTTGAGTTGCAAAACATAAAAAAGGGCAGGATTATCGTTCCTGGGTAGTCATTCGCCAAAGATAACCTGGTAGTGCATTCTTCACTTAGGTGGATGAAAAGACTCCAGTAATACCGTAATTCGGTACTGCGGGGACTTGTATCCTACTATTTTCCCGCTAATGCCCGAAAATACAAGTCTTGGGAAGGCCTCTTCGGAGAGCTCGCAGTGGCTGTGGTTACTATACAATTCGTGTATATTATGAGTGGCGGTGTTGTCGCTCATAAATAGATGTTTGTAACAGGGAACACTCATGCCTTCTCGTTGAGTCCGTATGTGGGTAGGCCCACCGTGTAATAAAACCGTAACTGGCAGGTGTATACGTTAAACAAGAAACCCATTCTGTTACCATGAGGTTGACAGGTGAACACACAACAATCACCCCACGGCCATGCATAGATGCACAGATGAAAACAATAAGACTCGTACATTTTATTTGAAAACTGTAACAAAAAGGAAGAGTGTAAGTTTTTACACATCTTCTAATAACTGCATCAATGTTTATCAGATTATCTTTTACATCTAAGGCGCAATCAAAACCTCCTCCGAAATGAAAAATTTGGTTGATTCTTCCGTGAAGTCAACTATTTCGCAACTGGCTCATATATCGTTGCGCTCAAAACTCATACCGAACAACTTCCATCAGTCATCATTTATGCAAATGCATGACTAAAAATCAAGGGAGGACATTTTCTCCCGCAAAGCGTCCATTCCACAGGATCTGAATGGTATTACTTCGAGAGTTCCGAATATTGCAAAGAACTTACACGAAATTGTCAATATCGGAGATCCCATTACTGAACTTAATGGAGAAGCGTACCATTGTCATCCAGTGCATGTTCCATGGTGGAATCTCCTAACGAAGCTATCACGCTTTAATTTGAATAATTCGGCCCCGGCCACTTGACCGTCAGTTCCAGCAACGTTATTAGTCTCAAATTAATACATTCACCTCTTCCATATGATTTTCTTAATTAAGATTCCGTTCTAAGCAAATTCATTAGTAAACCGAATTTCGTAATTTTCTTTTATCTTAATTAGAACGGTCACACTGCTGAATTTTCCATTCTTGGTTTCACCAATGTATGTCAAAATCAGATCTCGTGTGCACACGGCTTAACATCGGTTTAAGACTATGGCGCACATTTCTCCCAATCATAACACACAAATCTATGAATTAATAAATTTATGCAAACAAGTCCTCCGAGCAAAGTGCGCGCAACACTCTCTTTTATTCGACATGAAGCTCGCAGCTCTCAAAAAAAAAGAACAGCAACCACCTTCTGTTGAATATTAATCACAAATTCAGTCAGCAAATCGATCTAAATTTTGAAATGCTGCCTTAAAAGTCGTCTCTTACTGAACAAGACGATGCGCGATGCCAAAATGGCTGCAGAGGGACCGGACGCATTCATTTTTCCATTCCATGTCAACATGGTAATGTGAGGTGTTGTTGCGCAAATTTATCAACCAAATGAAACATTTTAATAAATTTCAATGAACAAATAAATAATCTTCAGACCAATTTCTCACGGGATGTCCTGCTCTTCTGCGCCACCGTCGTCACCGCGCGCGCCGGCCGACCGTCGGCTATGTTCAGGAGGTGTTGTATGTAAATAATATAGTTAAGAGTGAGCGCTGAAACATTGGCCTTGTGGATCGATTGACCATAACCGATAAGGACACACAGAAATTATAAAATAATGTTTCATTTAGTTAAGATGGACTTTGAGCAAGGGTGATGAAACTTGGGGGACGTCGATTCTTAGGCAAATATGTCTTTTTCTTCTTCATCTTGTGGCTGTGTTGGCAGGGTCTTATCTCAATATTGATGCCTTTTATATTTTTTTTTTTAGTTTAATTTATTGAGCTGTCTGGTTTTAGAGTGTATACTTTTTTTTTGTATTTTGAACTTGTTAATAATTATTTATTATCAGATAGGTAATTGTTGGGAATATGATATGTTTCTAATAAAATGAATAAATTGTTTATAAATGTTTTTGTTTTCTCTTCTTTTTTTATCGCAGATGAATCAAACGTGTAAGGTTTGTGGAGAACCTGCTGCTGGTTTCCACTTTGGCGCTTTCACTTGTGAAGGATGTAAGGTGAGAAAATTAATTATTATTATTATATATGAGAAATCCAATTAGTAGCACACACTAAACATAATTTTTTGTTTTTGTTTTTTATTTTTGTCTTCATAGAATTGGAAAGTTAGTACGCAAATTATTAGATTTTTCTTAAAGCACAAACAATACCACAATATTATTTTTTTTAAATATAAATGTCGAGATAAGCTTTTTATTAAACTTACAAAATTCAAACACAACCACCTAACACACTTAATATTGCAATTTAATATTAGAAGCTGAAGTCAGCTTGAACTATGCGTATGCAATTCTTCTTTTGATTCGGAGTAAGTTCGGACATAACAGAAGTGTCCAAAAGCTGCAGAGACATAAACTCTTTAATGGGGATGCAGTGTAATGCTTCGATACTAGAGATATTGATTGAATTTTAAGGAAGCATTTAAGCAAGGTGAAAGAAAAACAGAAAATTGAACATTCCATTGTTGAAGATCGTATCCAAATATGCCTGGGAATCGAAAAAATATAACATATTTTCGAAATTATATATAATTTCAAGCTAATTTGCATCAAATTATTTGATGTTCAAATTATGTTAACCACTTCAGAGCCATTTCAATTCGGTGCAAGGCTCTGAAAAACTTTTATATGACAAAATTATATATCACAACATGCGAAGCATTTATGGAGAAAATTTTCGATTGAAACTTTTCTTTATAATTATGTGGAAACTTTGATTGTGAAAGCCACTACTTCCAATTGTATCATTGCAATTCATAATGCGTATAGAATTACTCTGAGGCTTATATTGTCTGGGATAAAATAATGAAATTCTAAGCTGTAAGAATGTGACGGTTGTGACACAACTCCAGTCTTCAGGGTTTATCTCATTATCAAAGCACTTTAATCACTAAAGATAGAGATATACTCTTAGAAGATGCTGTTGTGATGACCTGAATGTATGTGGTAGATTGCTTAACTTTACAGCTTTGTTAAGTCTAGTTGCTTTAATTATCAATAATATCTGTTGGCCCCGGAAATTACGCCAGAGGTAATTACACCAGAATTTAAAAAAAAAACGTCAGAAGATGCTTATTACAAAATTCTTGCCTTTTTTAAAGGAAAAAAGATTTTCTGATATTTTTTCCTAAATTTCTGGCCTTTTCCAAAAAAAAAAATCTGCCGTTTTTTTCCATTTCCTCAAATGGAGGTTCGCGGCATACAAAAAGCTCAGCGCATAAGGGGGTATGCTGCCCAATATAGGATTTGGGGTGGGTACAAGTTTGGGTATATGCAAATTTTTTTTTGAAATTTAAAATTTGCATATACCCAAACTTGTACCCACTCTAAGTCCTATATTGAACAAAGCAGAGAGGTTGCAGGGGGGTAGCATGCCCTCCTACGCGCCGCGCTTTTTGTACGCCGTTGACCTTATTGCAAAAGACACTTCACACAAGCCCGATTTTTATTCTAGCTTCTTAAAATTTATTGTTTACATTTAAAATCTATTTTATGTTTTGAATAAAGATTTCACAATATATCATGTGGCCCGCCCCGACCAGACGCGCATCCCACCCCTTGGTCTTGTTAAAAAATACCTTAAAACATTGTATGGCCTTTCTCCCAAAATGTTATTTGGAAATTAAAAATTTTCTGGCTAAATTTCCATTTTGCTTTGTTTTTCCACGCCTATCTGGCATGATTTCAAATATTTCTGGCTTATTTTCCAAAAAAAAAATCTGCTCCTTTTTTCAAGTTATTGAGCCAGAATAAAAAGTTAGCATTTTTCCCAAAAAAATTCTGGCGCAATTTCCTCTAGCGTAATTGCAAAATGCACTTTGGACAGATAGAACCTAAGAACGAATTGACGTGCAAGAATGTCAGTAATTTGTTAATTTTGTAGATCAAGTTTTTCTTAGGTCATTTTGAGAAAAAATAAGCTGCTTGGGAGTTATTAAATAAATTACTTCTTTTAGCATGGCAGCATTTCATTTCCGGTACCATTCTTAAAACCTGTTTATATTAATAGAATATGTTTTTCCAAACATAGATAACCCAAAAAAAATTACTCCACTCAAAAACATTCGTTTGTTGACTAAATTTACTACAATACATCCCCAATGTTTTCGACCATTTTTCTCCACATCTATTAATTGTACGATAAAAAGTGTCTAGATCTTTTTTGTGTAGAATGACCTGAGCTACATCTCTTTGCAAACGTACCTATGGTTTTCGAGTAATTTGGAAAAAACCTAATTTTTTTAGCGTATCCCCTTTCCACCCTTTAGGACATACAAGTGAATCTCTCCACCAAAATTCATAGTTGGCTTAATTTTTTCGTGGTGAATAGCTATCTTATTTTCCAGAACTCTGTTTTTATTCACAACTGAAAAACGTATACCAATATTCTTCTTCTTTTGCTGTCTCCTTCTCTTTTCATATTTGGGAACTTATATTATATTTAATTATTACTAAGAAATACAGTAAGAAACCCTTAAGTAAAACGACGAAAATGATTAATAATAGCTTCAACTAAGCCGGTTTTCACTTAAACGAACTCCGCACCGAATAACTGGAAACATTTTCAGTGAAGCGGAGTAAGAACACAGAATTATTTGTCAGATATCTGACTTTTTAATTTGAGCGGGTTTCATTCCGAATTTGGGAAATTGAATTTCACAATTTTGTCATATATACGTATTATTGTCACATAATTTTTGACTAACTTTCTGTGTAACGAAAATATTTTCTAAGGCTGTTTCTGTAAAGGGTGAACACTGATTAAATGTAAGCTAAGTTAAGTTCCTCAGTGAGTCAGGTTCCAAAACGAACCGAATCTGACAGTGCATAAAATTCCACAGTAAAACATTTCAATTTTTGAGGAAATCTTTTGCCTAGGAGAAAAGTAAAGCAAAGAATAATTGAATTTATATAAAGAAGCTAAACGATTCCACGATCTACCTGATAGGTATTTTGTGCGTAAACAAATGCGTACTTAACTAAAAAATTTACATTAGAATTTCCATAATTTTACTTTTGTTTGGAGATTTATTAAATACGATTATAATTTGTGCTTATTTTTCTGCAATTTATAAAATCAAGTAAATAAGTAAAATATGTCACAAATTATTCCGAATAAATTAACAAGATAAAAAGTCTTACATTGAAACATACATATTTACCTCTCGTTGTGAAATTAAGTGCCACACTAATGTATATAATATACAATATATAATTATAGGTTTTAAATTGAAATAACAAAAGATGTTTTTTTTTCTTTTAACATATAAACTAATTTATATTTACTTAAAATTTTGTTTACAATTTCTTTAAATTATTTGTATATGTAAATTAATTTATTTGCAAAATATTGTATTATATATTATACATTGTTTAAAACAAAAATAAAATTAATCCTTATAAAAATATAAAACAACACATAAATATTGGCATCCGGGTGTTCTAAGCTAAACACAGGTTATGGTTTGATTAAATCATGTTTTTTTTGTTTGGTTAATTTATGTATATTGTTTATTTGTAGAAATTTTATATTTGTTAGTCATTGAATTATTATTTGTTAAGATATAAACAAATATTTTGTGAATATTGATGGTAATTAAATTATGCTACTGGAATTTCCAAATCTAATACAAAAACAATAATATTATTCATTAGAATATTTTGCTTAGTAATTTTTTTAGTTTGAATTTTAAATGAAGATCTTAATACTTTGAACTCATCATGACAACCATAGACATATAAATTCTATTGGGAACAGAACACAATGAAATAATTAAGTTGTCATTCTTTTGGGTATTTTATGACATTCTTTCAATATTGTCTACGACTTGGGTGAAATACTAAGTTCCTGGTTTGTGTTGCTCTTCTAATATGAAGGGTAATCCAATTCGTGGTTCGGATATGACATCCGGTGATACACGTCAAATCGAACTGTCATCTTTCATTTTAAAGAAGTAAGGCCCAATGATTCCACCAGCTTATAAAGCACACCAAACTTTTAGTATTAACTGGATAAAAAGGCGTCTCAATAGTGGCTTGAGGATTGTTTACACTCCAAAGGTGGCAGTTTTGCTGATTGACATACGCATTCAATTAAAAATGAGCTTCTACGCTGAACAAAATTTATGAGAATCGAGATCAACAGATATCTGCAATCTCCGTTCGAGCCCATTCATTATTTACCGAATGTACGCTTGTACTTTCAATCATCAGTCGTTTCATATATATACAAATTACGGAACAGACGACAAAATGACTATCAATGAAAACAGTGATGCCAACTTCAATTACAACTTTTAAGAAAAAAAAAAACACTTTATATGGCTGCTGATAGTGAAGTCTATAGATTTGCATTTGGATTTGTTCAACTTACACAATTATTAAGGCCAGAACACGGAAAGAATTTTTAGATCAGATCAAGCGAAATGAGATATATATTACAATGTATGTATAACGAGCTACAACCTAAACGGCTTAAGGGATTACCTTCAAATTTGGTATGTGTGATTCTTTTGGCATTCCTCAGGGGGGAAATTAAAATTTTATTTTTGGGCCTAAAAATAACGGTACCTGCCATATAACCGTTTAGGAAAATCATATTTTTCTCGAAAACGGCTCCAAAGATTTTGATTAAATTTTTTGAGAACTTTTTTGTTGGCAATAGCTATCATTTAATATAAACCAAGCTTACGGGAAAAGTCTAATAACGGTACCTTTCATATAATGGCCTTTTTAATTTTTGGCTTTCTCGGTAACGGCACATTGGATTTCCTTCAAATTTAACATCTGAGAAGACCTAAGTAGCCAAACTAATTCTGCAATTCCAAATTTTGAATAACTTTTTTTTCTAATAAAAATTTATTTTTAAAACTTTGAAACATTTTTAAAACTAAACAAAAAAATAATTTTACTGCAAACCAAAATTAAAAAAAAACTATTGTTTCATCAAAATCCGTTCTACAATTTTCGAGATACATTTTTCAAAAAAAATTCATTGATCCGTGGCATCTAATGGCGTTCTCCGTTTTTTCGAGAAACTGATTAAAGTGATGGTTTTGGCAGTTTTTTACATACCTAGCTTCACTATATGTAGGCAGGTACACATTACCCTCCAAATTTACATAATTCAAATCCATTTTAATATACATTTGTAGGTAATTGTCTATGTAACAATTCCTTGAATCATGTGTTCCAAAATTCATTATATTAAAAATCAAGGTATTCTTACGTACATCGGTGTTTACCTACACAAAAGTTGTTAGCTACAAAAGAAAGTTCGTACGATCCAGCCGTGCATTTTATTTTAAACTGTAGTTTTAAAACTATGCAATTTTAAATTTCGTTTTGACTAAATTTAAAGAACAAAAATTGTATAAAATTTAGTGTAGCAGCCTGCCAATTCGAAGTCGGCAAAATAATATATGTATGTAATTGCAATACATGTGTATTATCTATGTAAATTGTAGTTAAAAAAAATCTCTATAAAGTTTACTACTACTACTACTACTACTACTTATGTTCAGTTTGAACGGTTTTAGAGTTTTCGTAAACTTTTAGCTGAAAACCCTGTTTTGGGTTTGGTGTGAAAAGCGTATTTCGGTCGAAAAATAAATACATTCACAAAAAGCCACAATACATATATACACAGGGTAGACGAAAACCATGGGTTTCTGAGGTCATTCTAAGTCGAAAAACTTATGAGGTAATTTTTTCGTTTTCGCTCCGTTTTGGAGTTTTAACGGTTTTTGTGATTTTGGCTCTCTTTGCTTTAAACTGGCGTTATATTTACTAACCGAAATCTGATTCGTCAGATTTTTATTCTTCAACCAAGAACTTAAAACTCTTTTAATTTGATGGCATATAATTTGTTTTTTTGCGAATAACGGTTTTTCGCAAATTTCAATCAAACCCAATTTGTATTATTTTTTAAGTTGTTTTCTCACTTTGATTTTTTTTTATATATTTTGCGCGCACTAAAGGGATTTTGACTACCCTTAATATGATTGAGCACAGTGCGAGCGTTAGGAAAATAGGGAAGGATTTGAAAGGAGAAACCGATGTACATTAGTTTTGAACCTTAGAATATCAAAATGGGAAGGAAAAATCGAGCATGGTAAAGCATTCCACATTCGTGTTGTACAGCTAAAGAAAGAAGCTCTGTACTTGGCAATACGTCCGAAATTGGGCTCAAGGTTAAACTGATGAGCATTCCTAGAAGTGCGAGTATTACGGTTGAATATTTTAAGGGGAGCAATGCAACTGGCTACTTTCCTAGAATACTGTTTATAAAAATGCCGATAAAATAGCGAAATACATGAAACATTTCGACGATGTTTGAGAGATGTAAATGTTTCTACTATAGTTCTATTGCCAATCATTCTAAGAGCTCTATTTTGAAATCTATACAAAAGATTCAAATGAGTTTTAGGAGCTCCTGCCCAAATGTGATAGTTATACTCAAGTTTTGGTCGGATGATGGCTTTATAGATAACAGCCAGATCAGACGGTGAGAAGAATTTCTTGCATCTTCGAAGAAAACTTAAACACTTTGCAGCGTTTTTGGCGACAAAGGATATGTGTTCATTCCACAAGAGGCGGTCTGTGACGCACATACCTAGGACTGAAATCTGATCGGTTTCTTCGATGCAACTGCCGCTCATGGATAACGGCATGGGGGTGGGTTCTGCTTTAACGACAGAACACAGCACTGAGTTTTTAAACATTAAATTCTACGCGTTTTTTTATTCCCCATTGGACAATGCTGTCGAGGTCAGAATTTAATGAGCTTATCATATACTGCCGTTGCAGTTCCACATCCGAAGAACAAGGAGGTGAATCTGAAAATGAATATGAAAAGCTGAGAGTACTATCGTCAGCAAAACAATTAAGTGGATTTTATTCAAGAAACACATTAAAAAGTAGGATTTTTTTTAACTTATTTTGAAAGCCCAGTTTATTTCCTTAAAACTGCATAAGCTTTGTTGCAAAAAAAATATATCAATATTTATAATCAACAAAAACAAAATTAAAATTAAAAAAAAAATTATTATTATTTTATTTTATTAATTTTTATTGAAAAAATTCAATTTCCCTAAGTTTGTTTGTTTTTTTTTTGTTAATTATGAATATTCCTTCAAACTTCAAACGCGAAGAAGGTTACACAGTCAATTCACATGACTTTAGCCAAATCTTAAAAAAAATTATTTGCCTGAAATCGAGGATGTGGAAGATATGTGGTTTCAATTAGACTGTTCCACATCCCACACACACTTGAAACTTAAAGCCCAAATATTCCTCCATTTATACATAGTCGAGTTATAACCGACACATATCAGTGGAAAGGGCATGAAAAATACCTTGTCAGAACCGTGTCCTGATGCTAAAATTTCCTTGCATGACATTTGGATGATATTATCATCCACTCAAAATGACAAGTTCCATTATACGAATTATAAATGGTTCTCCATGAAGATTTCTCTCTCTTTTTTTTCGAAATGTAGATATGTATGTAGTTATTTCTAAGTTTGAACTCTACCTACTCGCAAAAAATAATAAGTACTTTGAAGCAACCAGGAAGTAGAAGGGTCTGTTGACATAACCTTGTCTGAATCTTTCAAAAATGTACTCTCGTTTTCAATGATAAGGTTGCGATGGGATTTTATTCGATTTTTTTTTACGAACTCGCCCAAATGCATTTTAATTATTCTGAAAATAAAACAATAAAATTGCCCAAAGCCATGCGACTTCTTTTACAAAAAACAATAAGAATTTAACTTCCTATCATCATCGCATCAGTGCTATCATTCATGACCAAAGTTTCAAGATGAAAATTGCGCGGACCAACAGACAAAGTAATTAACATAATAATTCGAGTATGAAAGATATAAATTCATTCATCTAAGCCGTGAATCCATGGATCACCGCATCAAATGCTCGGTCGATTGCGATCGAACGATGTAAGCTGGTAGAAGGCGAAGGTGGCGCACAGATCGGCAAATGACCATAAAGAAATCTTCTTTAAGCTGGATCTCTATGTTAAGTTGGAAGTCATTAACTTCGTGCTTTTTGGCGAATTCGTGGAATTACACAATTTTTTTTTGTTTTTTGTAATGTTACTGTTGTTGGTGTGTTTTGTTATTGTTATCCAAAGAAATCTTGTTGTTCTTCATTTTTTCTTAACTTATTTCTCCTTAAATAACTTTTGAGGTCAATTTGCAACAAGTATATAACCTCAGCAAGCGGCATGGCTGCTGCAAGGTATCCGTATAACGCAAAACGTACCAAAAGCCACGGACAAATTGGTCTGCTGGGCGAAGACGTTTGAAAAATGATTATGGGCTACTGTGCGAACAGTCTGCCTCCCGCCTCTGCCACCGATACCTATTACCACCGAACGATCGCAATGTTTCTTGTTGAAGATGCTACACACAGAAGCCCCCCCTCAAGACCGGGGTATCTGCTGCTTAGAGTGAAGGCGGTTCAACAAAAAAAAAATGAAGAAGCAGCGCAGTAAACAATGAAAATTAAAAAAAAAACGTGCAGTGATGATACAACATTTAAGCGAACATATCTTAGAATCTATCGGGTTGAAGGCCGTTCTTGGATCAGAGAAAAAAAAATGCATTTATGGACAATGAAACGCGACAGCACTGAGGCACGGATTGAGGGCCGGTCTTAAACGAAATGAACAACAAGCTACGCAGAACGGTAGATAAACAAAAGCCAAAACAACCAACAACATTAGTAATGGCTTTTGTAAGAATTATTATGCAATTTGGCCGCTCAAAACTAGGCCGATTCTTTTGTCGGTCGCAATAAAGCTTCTATCTATATTATACTATAGCCGGAGCCAAGCTATTAGAACGTGCATTTGGGCAAGAAACTGATGATTAGTGGTGCGGTAAGCTGTGCAGTGTGCTGAGGTATAGTTGGTATGGTAGGCGGTATTCTTTAAGAGAGGTTAAATCGCAGGCGGTGAACCGTAATGGGCATCGGAGAGATGATGGAACGTAATTGAAATAGAATTGTGTAATGGTTAATGCATTAAGCGTTTTTGACAAATTACTTGCAATTGTTATTGTTGAACAACATCATTAGCGCTCAGGGGGGTATTTTTTTTTTGAAACACAAAATCTAGAACACAATTTGAGGGCCAAAAGGTAAAATGAAGGATTTTTTTGTTTCTTTTATTGAATAGGAATTTTGTTGGTATAATTAAGAGATTTGCTGTTTGATGAATTGATTTTGGTTGCTTAATTGGTTTGAAGTAGAATAGATGAAGTTTGCAGTGAAATTCATACAAAATCTCTAACTCAAGATTTATCTTTCAATTCAGCACATTCGCGGTTGTGGAATTCTGAGCCGATAGTATAAAGGAGTTAGCAGCACCTTTACCATAATCAATTAACACTAGCCAACAGTCAAACCTACTTAAATGTAACTCATTAACAAATATTTTCACTGGTTTTTTTTAGTAATTGTGACAAAAAAAAACTCAAAGAAAGAAATTGCAATTATTTAAAGTAGGTAAGCACTTTAAAAAAAAAATATTAAAAACATTACATTATATAGGGAATTTCGAAAGCCGTATTTAGACACATACGGTATTTTGAACCGAACTCATGTTGAACAAATCCACGTAAGCTGAAGTGAACTGTAAAGTTCAAAAATTGCGTATTGTCAAGACACTCACTAGTCAACTGATAAGCCCAAGTGAGATCGCCAGAACCAAAGGCACGCAAAATTTTGTGGACTTAAAGGCCGTAAAAAGCTATTTTGGGTTTTTAATGTCATTTTTTATTTTTTTCTTCACAAAATTTCGTTAATTTTTTCTCTAAAAAAAATAAAAATGTGTGTCAATTTCAGGAATTAAATAATATAAATTTCACAAAATAATATCACAAAAAAATCGTAAGCCCGTTTTTGAAATAATGAATTTCAAAAAAAAGATTAAGAAATCCAAAAAAATATTTTTCAAAAATTTTTGTATGCAGTATAATTTAGAATCAGAAGGACCTCTTCTACAAATTATTTTAATCGAAATCCTTTGAGTCGTGACTGAGAAATTCGAAAATAAAAAAAAAAGTTCTATGGCAGGTACAATTATTGACATTTTATTTAAAAAATATATTTAAACCAAAATGTACCAATAATAGTGGACTGAATTTTTTTATCAAAATCGTTAGAGCAATTTTCGAAAAAATTAAGATTTACCATTTTTGGTACAAAAGTACCACGTTCGAAGGAAATGGCTTTAGCCATTTCGGCTATAGAGCGACCTTCAGGCAGACGGACAAACTGACGTGATCGCGGAACCAAATTTTTTCGTGTTCTCTATCATCCTGATCTCAAGTTTGATTTGGGCTGCCAACGAAACGAGACCAGGCGAGACTTTTGTTAGTCTCGTCTCGGTATCATGCAAATTGAAAAATTTCATTTTCGTCTCGGTCTCGCCTGACCAAGTCTCGTCTCGCTTGGTTTTTTTCGTGTTTTTTGGTGTATGTGATAACGTTAAAAATAGACTTCAAAGTAACGTTATCAGACATCTTTGAAGAGCCGTATTTCCAATATAAATTTTTTATTTTGTAGAGATGTTTTAATCCATTTAAATCGGAGCCATCCTGCAATGGATGTTGATAGTTCATGGCTTTACAGGTAGTCAAAAACCTATAATTTAAAGTTTTGATAATATTTTTTCCCAAATCTCACCCAAAAGGCTTAAAATCAACTTTTTCCGAAGCAAAAAATAAAATCAGAAAAATTTCGAATTTTCTGAGGTAAAATTTGAATTTTGTAGAGATTTTTTCATCCATTTAAATAGGAGACATTCATCGCTCGATTTTGACAGTTCATGGCTTGGCAAGAAGGCAATAAGCTATGTTTTGAAGTGTTTCCAAGAGCAACCTAAAAGTATTAAGTCCACCTTTTTCCGGAGGTGGAAACCAAATCTGGAAAATGAGCGATTTCTATTCCAGTTACATGCATACATAAATCTTACGTTTTCCTCTCTGGATTTCGCAGTACGCCAGTTTATGTATATATGTGTTTTTTAACGTGGATAGATTATTTCGCAAAAAAAAACTTGTGAATATTATAATAATTTAACATAAGTACTAAAAAATAAATAAATACAAATAAATAAATATATTTCTTCTAGCGAAAAACGAAACCAAACCACCGAGACCGTCAAAACCACCGAGACTATCGCCGAATTTCGGTACCAAAAATACGGCCTCGTCTCGCTCTCCTCTCGTATGCTTTTAAATCTTAAAATCTTGAGTAAAGTGAAAACAGCATTAAATATTAGAGACTAGGTTATATTATCTGACGCTTTTCTTATTCAAACTCCAAAGGACACAGTAGATAATATCATTTAACAATCCACAAACAAAGCCTACCTTATAGATAATTGTTAATCATTAATTCACTAAACCATGTAAATTGATTAAATATCATGCAATTTGTCGAAGATATCTTAACCTCTAATCAAAAACTAATCCCCATAACATTCATTCATGCCACATTCATCCATATAATCTGCCACAAGAATAATAATTCTCACAGAACCCCCCAGTAGAGAACATACATTCACATAATATTCATTCAACAAAACAAACAAAAAAACATTTAGTAAAATTTAACTTACAACCTACTTAAGAGAAATATGCGCAATAAATTCCAATTCGAATAGAATCCCGACACGATAGCAATCTGCACTTAAGTCGCAATGCCAAGCTGCGCGAAACAATAATAAGAAAAATAGAATTCAGCCTAGCGAACAAGCGGCTCAAAAAAGGCGCAAAAGGTGAAAAAGTGTTTTGGGGGCGTAAAAAAGTCTTCGGCAGAGTAACAGCTCTGCATTTCCGACCCAGTAATCTTGATGCCCAATTAACCTTAGAAGTTGTATTGTTTAACAGTTGAGAATAAGTGTAATACTGCAATGCAGTCAGTATATACCTTCATAGTGTACCTTGGATGGTTTTTTTTTTTTTTTTTTTATTTTAGTCTTGGCAAGAGATTCATTTGGCATGAACAGTTTATTTGGCTTATCAAAAACATAGTAAAGATCAACTTAGAACATCTGCGTCTGTGGATTTCTTCAAAGAGCAGCAAGTCAAGTTCTTGATGTTTCCCAATTGATTGATGTATCTTAAGAGCTGTTTTTTTTTTTTTTTTTTTTTTTTTAAGTGATGCAAGAGTAATCAAGATTCAATCAATATAAAAAAAGTCTCGCATTCTTTTGGATTGAAATAGAAACATTTTCATAGAAAATACCACTCCGCATTTGATCAAGGGTCTCTGGATCATCTGTATTCCATTCGCATTTTCAAGTCAGCTTTTATCTAAGGACTAACCTTTTAGTTTTACAAATACATTAGCAACTAACTGAAAGTAAGAAATAACTAAGGTCATACAAAAAATAAACTTAAGAGACAAGTTCTGAGATATTGGTTAATACCGAACATAGATTAGATGGATAATCAATTTCAAAGAGTAAGGTCCACTAAGCTGGTAGATAAGTTTAATGTTAGCAATTAAAGGCCAAGGTATTTCATTTCAAGTGCCTGGGCCACTAGGTATTCCTCAATCAACTAATATTATCCCTGTGAAAAATGTAACCACAGTTATCGTATAACAATTTTGAATGTGCATGGAGATGCTGCATTACCCTTAACCAAACCAAACAAACCAGCGACACTGTTCAACCCCACTAAATTACCCCCATACATCATACCAGCAACATTATACGACCACTACGCTATAACTACGCATAGTCATCAACATCTTACTAGCCAACTAGTCACCCACCGAGTCACAATCAATAATAGAAAACAAAACGGTGTAACGTGTGAGCATGGCAACTAAGGGGTTTACATTTGTTTGTTTATAGTTCACAGTGTGGTTAACTGGGAAAGAATTACAAGAAGGGGGTAATAAATTGCAATGGATATTAAGAATATAAGATTCCGATTGACAATTCATGTTTCTTTACTTGGTGCATCCGTGAATCATCTAAGGTTATCCACCTTAGACTTAGACATTGTGGTTCTAAAAAAGTTGTTTTCTCTCGGATTAGCCCTGGGCTGCAAATCCTTTGGAGTGATATCGTAGGCTAAAGTAATTTTCTCTTGGAAGAACCTTGGGCTAGAATCCTACCCTTTTATCCCAGATTCACTTCATGTAGCCTCCTGAAACAGAAGATATATTTGCTTTTCACGAGATACCCTGGTCACCGGCAGGCTTACGTTAGCCTTTGGAAAATAAAATGCACAACTTAGCTAACAACTTTAATGTAGCTGAATATTGACTTTGTTAGAAGGCAGGTGGTCTAGTTATCCTATGCAAGTTTAAATAGAATATAATGAATTATCGAATTGGTGATCCAAGGAACTTAAGGAAAAAAAATGATTATTAAAAATTTCAAAAAATTCAGTGGCTGGTTTTTGAAAAAAAATTAATTATTTTTTATAAATCGAAATACTTCTTTTTTGAAAATTTGAGTATGCAGTATTATCACTACTTTTAGGGAGCATTTGCATAAAAAAATTATTATTTTCTATCTTATTATCAATCGAATAGTGAGAAAGTCGAAAATATTAAAATCGTTCTATTGGAAGTACCCTTAATAAGTACCTACGCAAAATAAAATATTTGTATACTTAAAAGTGGACTGTACTAATTAACGAATACACAATATTTTAAATTAAAATTCTTGGAGCCGTTTTTGAGAAATACATTTTTTTCTTAACTTTTTTAAACATTTGTATGGGATGTACCGTTGTCTTTTATTTTAGGAAAATAAGTTTTTTAACTATTCAAGATAATGTCAAAAAACTACCAAATACGAAGCTTCGAAAAAATCTATTGAGTCGTTTTCGAAATTTTGAGTTTTCAAATACAAAATTTATTTCCAAAATTTTGATTTACAAAAGTGTTTAAACTTTCTAGGAGCTTCTGCGTAAAAAAAATTCAAGAAAATTAAATCAACCGCTTCCCAGATAATCGAAAACCAAAAAAATGGTTCTATTATAGGTACCAAAAATAACCATTTTTTTCCAAAAAAAATGTCCAAAAGGAACGTTTTACCATTCATTAATGAACTGATTTTTTTGTTTATAAAATTCGTAGGAGCCGCTTCTGAGAAAAGTAATTTTTTTGTTTTTGCCAAAAAAGTGTAAGGGAGCTACTGTTATTTGTCGTCTTAAACAAAATTAAAAAATTGCGTGAGCTAATTACCGAAAAACCAATATGTACCAAGTTTGAAGCAAATCTATGCAACCGTTTAGGGTGCAGACTCGAGGACAGGCGGATAGACAGACGGAATTGCGGGATCCACCTTTTTTTGTTCTCTATGGTCGTAATCATGTTTGATTGCTAGAATTTTTTTTTCTCACGAATGCATAACTTGCCGTATAGGGTATAGCACCTACAATCGCAAGTAAAATAGCATTACAAAACACAAATGTTAACTGATTTGTTTTTTTTTTTTGTAGTAAGTTGCTGGATTAAGTGGTCCCGAGTATTGTTGGTTCTAGTGGAAATAATCAACCCTCATACAGACTTCTTTATAAACGACTTTTATAGATTCTCTTATTTCCCACAACAAACCTTACAAGTCGTGAAAACAAACATTGTAGAATAAATCAAAAATTTGAAGCCAGATGTCGTAGGCTAGGTTAAAAGGGCTGTTTAAACGGCAAGCCGCCTCACCACACTCTGATCTCAATGGATCCATTGCCGTCCGTAGGAAAGGAGAAGTTTAAGGAGGGGATTTAATGAGAAGATTAGGATTGAAATGCCTACCTAAACGATCCTGACCTTTGAATACATTTCAGAATATGTTTAATTGGTTTATTAGAGACATCGCCCAGTTCGTCGAAGAAGTAATATCGGAGGGATTCTTTCCTGGTTCGTGTTGGAATAGGGCATTCACAAAGCAAGTGATATGAGACATCTTCCTGATCTTCGTCTATAAACCTCTATATAAATCAGATGTGCTGATGCACATTCTTGTCAGGAGGTACAGTTGAGGTCTGTTAAGTCCTACTAAGTATTCTGTTATCTTCTTAGAAATAACTGTCCAAAGATCCCTCGAAACCCGACAACTATCAATACCTGACCATCTGTCATTTGCGGTTTTGAGGAAAGTTTGTTGGATTCTAAAATATTTTTGCTCCAGTGGCACAAGTATTCCGGAAACGATTTGGATCGGTTCAAGTGATGATCAGGTTTTGGGTCAGTTCATCAGCGATTTCATTCCCATGTAAGTCACTATGTCCTGGGTCCCAAATTATGATGACTAAGTGGGATTCACTAAGAAATCTTCAAGAAGGTGTTTTGTTTTTATAATACAATTCTATATACTACTTAAATTACTCAGCCAAGTAGAAGACTTAGCATTATATTTAATTGGACTTGTTGAATTATTGATTCAAAATAGCTTTTAACGGCCTTTAGTCCACAAAATTTGCGTTTCATCCCGGCAATCTCACTTGGACTCATCAGTTGGTTAGTGAACGCCTTACCAATAAAATCTTCATTCCTTGTGGAAGCGGTCCAATAGTTTTGTCATTGGGACAATTGATTAGATGGCTATTATTGCCGGCTATCTAGGAAAATATCTATGTGTACGTTCAGTTTGCATGAGGAGAGACGTCTTACTACCAATAATGCAAAATATCGTAAGAGAAGCATTATTTTGATCATTTAAATGCCATAATATTTTTAATTTAACACAATTGGGTGTGTGATAAATATTCCAGAAAAAATGTAGGGTGGAGGTAACCGAATTAAAGTACCTAGTTCAAAATTTCTCTATCCGAGGTTCACTATTACCTCCCAAAATGTTCTAGCGAAAAATTAATGTCTTTGGGCTAAAAAAGGTTCTAAGTAGTAAAGCCCTCTCGCAAATAACAGAATCTATATCAGACGGAATCACGATATGAACGTGAAAAGTGAAAAATAGCTATTCAACCACAGAAGGATTCTACCCCAAGTCCTCGAATAATTCATTAACCATCATGGTAAAAATTGGACATAATGTGGAAATTCCCCTAATCCTTATTCCGATTTAATACATTTTTTTTCATCGCAAATCATAACTGTGGTTCAGTCCAGATTAAGAGTTTCCATGAAGTAAGTTTAGCCATACTGCCTTGATCAAATCGAAACCAACAAAAATATATTCGCAAGATGTTAAGTAGATAGTTGATATGTTAGGACGTACAAAACAACCTCCAAGGTGGCAAAAAAAATACAACTTGTTTTTGTTTTCGAAAAAGTAATAGTTCTAAGAATTTGAGTTTGCAACAATAATATTTTAAAGGTTACTAGCAGCAGAATTCAGGAATTAATAAATCATTCTCGACTATACTTAATCACAGAATTGAAATATTTCTTTAAAAATATAATTAATATTATAAAATATTGGAACATGGACATTTGGACAACAATGAAATACAATTAATTTTGTTTATCGAATTAATAACTATTTGGTCTTGCTCTCCGATATACCAGTTCTTCTTTAACAAAAATTGAAATGTGCTAAAAATCCAGTTGATAAAAATTAAATGATGTCATGTCAAATTTTAGCCACAAAACAACTTGTCAATATACAAACTTAGAATTTCCAACTACAAAATAAAAAACAAAGGAAAAAAATCGATCGAACAAAAACACATTAAAGTCTCTGCTCTATCGAAAAAAAAAAACTGTAATTAACATTATTTTTCATGTTTTTTTTGTATTATGTGCTGTCAAATAATATCTACTCCTAATACTTAAATGCTATTATTCAAAATTTGTACCGACCAAGACTACATATGTACATGTATCGAAATTTGTATAACCACCTTGTAGAACTAATTTAAGAACAATGCAAATCTCAACTTAAAATGTCATCGTCAATCAAATCGAAAATTGTGAAGAGCACAAAAAAAAATCAAATAAAAAAAAACACAAGATAAATAATGTTAGCATTGAAAATCAAAGTAAAAAAAATTAACACAAAAACGTGTCTGTAATTATCGGTGAACGAAATAAATGCCAAACCATGTTTCAATCAATCAAAATCACACAAACACATACACGCACGAATAAACATACGCCTTAAAAATCCTTCCTTAACTCTTAACCCATTTAAATCCAATATGGATGTATTGTAGATACATCAGGTTTAATCGAGTTTTTACTTTCAATTGTAATCACAAGAGCAAGCAAAACTCAACATTTAATTATTGACGTCTATCACACCAATCCGTCTCACTTCACTCAATCTTACCAACTAATTTGTATTGTTTTTCTCTTTCTATTTTGCAGTCATTTTTCGGGCGCTCCTACAACAATTTGTCATCGATATCGGAGTGTAAGAACAACGGTGAATGCATCATTAACAAGAAGAATCGGACAGCATGCAAGGCGTGCCGCCTGCGGAAATGTCTCATGGTTGGCATGTCAAAGAGCGGCTCACGCTACGGCCGACGCTCGAATTGGTTTAAAATCCATTGCCTGCTGCAGGAGCAACAACAGCAGGCGGCCGCCGCTGCCGCCGCCCACCACAATAGTCACAACAGCAATCATCAAAAGGGCGCTGCAACGGCTGCGGCGGCGGGCATACAACCATCATCTGCAGTCAACTCACTCAGCATGCTAGGTCATCCGGGTGCGTATCCACCTGGTCTCTATCCACCACGTACAAAAGAAGAACTCATGATGCTGGGCATTACAGAAGATTACGGTAAGCATCTTGCTGCGGCTCAGTCACCTTCGGTCAGTTCACCCGATAGTCATAATTCAGACAATTCCGTGGATGTTAATGTGCGGAATAATGCCTTGCTGCGGCTGGGAAAATCCCCCATGGACATGCCACCGCATATGAGTAAAGACTTGTTCCTGCCACTGCCGTTCCCAGGCTTAGGCTCGATGCCAGTTATGCCACCACCAGCCTTTCTCCCGCCGTCCCATCTCCTGTTTCCTGGATACCATCCTGCTCTCTATCAGCATCATCAAGGACTGTTGAAGCCTTCGCTCGAGCAGCAGCACCACCTCTTCAGCAATACTTCACCACTTTCGACGAGTGGCAGCAGTAGCACGAACAATCGATATACTCCGACGAAAAGTCTAGAAAAGGATGCAATCAGTGATCGGGGTAGTCCTGGCAGCAATGCACTCTTCCTCAACAATAACAACAACAATAACAATAACCACATAGGTAACGGCAGCAAGGCAGCAGCTGAAGAGCTGACAAAGAGGTTCTACTTGGATGCCATGTTGAAGTCTCAACGCCAGCAATCCTCCTCAACATGCAGCACATCCACCACCAACTCGACTACGACTGTGACGCATGCAACAATCACGCCAAATTCTGATAGCGGTGTGGTGTCTGGCAACAAAAGTTCCACCGATGACGACATCGATGCCGAAATCGAGGAGCACTGTGATGAAGATGAGGACATCAATGATGCTGCAACCGACTGTAGTGAGAATCTAGTGGTTTCAATGACACCACCAAGATCACCGATTCAAGGCACAACAGCTATCGATCAGGACAATCCCATTGATTTGAGCATGAAAACCGGAAGTAGTTCGATGAGCAGCAAAAGCAGTATTGATGGTTCGATTGATGACAATCGGCGACTTTCTGCTGTTGACAGTGATGGCAGAAGCGGCCTAGGAGAGGGCGATGATGATGAGACGAGAACTACTATTACAACTACCATAAAAAAGAGTAAACCATTTAGTAACAATAAGGCCAGTAATAATAATAGCGATGATGAAGCTCCATGTGAATTTGACCATCATAGTATAAAAAGAATTAAACTGCATATAACAACAACGCCTTTGGACTTAACGACAAGGGTTTGAGTGTGATTTTTATTTTGATAAATACAGTCAAACCTGATTAATTCAATCTCTGTGAAAAAAATATTCAAAATGACCAACTTGCATTTGCAATTCACTTAATAAGGAAAATCATGTAATATCTTCATTTCAGTTAAATAGGTTTGATTGTAATTGAAATTTTATTTTTGTTTTATTTACAGTGTCTTCTCTATTAGCCGAAAATACTCACAAATGTTTCCTAAAGTGTGACTTCAGTTTGAAAGAAGCACCATTTTCCCTTGTGCTAGATATGAGTGGAAATGTATTCTTCCACTCTCCTTATAAATATTTTGATTTCCCAATGCTCAGAAGGTGGTGAAAAAGTAAATTTGTCAAAAAATGTTCCTAACATTATTTTATTTTTCAAAGACTTGACACAACCATTCTATGAACTTTTCAAAATCTGCTAATGTCAAGAAAAATAAAGCTCTTTAAAATAGGAGATATGGAAGGTAGATAGAGCTTACAAAAATTTTCACGCTGACGATTGTGTATGAACTCTTAATTTTCACTCGAACTGTGAAACTCCTAGACTTACAATTAGATTTCACACATCCTCAAATGGTTGTAGGTGTAAACATTTCAAGTGAAAATGATTTTTTTCTTGCAAATCTAAGTGAGAAATATATCTCGCTTATAATAAATCGTGTTCATATTCTTTTTTAAGTTAGTGTCGAAACATTTCATTAGTGGACTTGATGGAATGTAAAAACAAACATGATTTTTTTGTATTTCAAAAACACTGAAAGTTATACATTTGCAGTTCACTTCTTCACAATGGCAAGCTTCATATTTTTCACACTGATTTATATTTCCACGTGAAATCGATAAAATGTAAAAAAAATCTTAAAATAAATAATACGAAAGTGGAATTTATTTTACTGCAGGAGTGAGTGCTTGAGACTGGTTCATGGAAGCACCAAACTGACAATTTCATTTTGAGAATTTCTTCAATTTTTCTATGATGGCAATATTAAGAGAATACATTTTTACATTTTGTTATATAAAGTTCCACGATGGCATTAGATTTTTTTGTATAAATAATAACTAACTTAAATAAAAACAAACACAAAAATCCCAAAAAAAGAAAATATTACCCTTGGATATTTTACTTTTTTTTCTTAATTTGTTGTTATTTATATAAAATATTAAATATTTAATAAAAATATTCTTTAAACGTAGGTAATCATTATTATTTATTTTTAAGGAAATTTAAATAATAAAGCAACAAACAAAAACTTACTTAAAAACATGTGATTTGAATGTTAATTTTTTTTATTTGGAAAAAATGTATTAATTTATTTATTTCTATTGAAAATTTAAAATTACAAAAAAAAATTGTTATAATTACACTTTATAAGGTAAAGCTAAGTTTAAGAGATAAAAAAACACACAGTTAATTGAGCCAAGTATTTTTTTTATTATTTATGTACAGTAAAATATGAGTATGTACTTTTTTTTAAATAAGTTAAATTGTAAATAATATATAATATTTTATATATTTTGTATCAATATATAGTCAAAACAAAAAATCTAGCAAATTATTTTTTTCCCAATAGCCAGTAAATCTATGACTTAAAAAAAAAGATACACAAAAACAAATTGTTAGTTGAATATTTAAGGAAAATAAAAAAAATATTTTTGAACCAAATTTCTTTTGTTGGAAATTTATTTTATTGTTAAGGTAAGTATGGAACTATTTATTTAAATAATTTCAAATTTTTATGGTTTTTTAAGGATTTTAGATGAATAAAATCAATTTTGTTTCTTTAACAAAATATTTATATATGAGTAAAAAGCACAATAAAGTCATATATTGCTTACATATAATTTCCTAGCATTCAGAATAGGTAAATTTGATTTTTATTCCACACTTAAAAATTAATTTAAAAAAAAAATAATAAGCCTTTTTCGAATAATATAGAATTTTCAAGAAAAAATGTCTTTAATATGTTTTATTTTATAATAAACAAAATTGTCGAAAAATTAATTATAATCAGTTCAGTATTTATTGAGAAAATCTTAAATGTTAAAACGGTTATATTCTAGGTGACGTTAATTTCCTTTTTTTGTAAAAGATATGCTTAAGTAGTTCCCCAATTATTTGAACTCAGAATAATATTTATCGGAATTTTGTAAATATTTTTTTTTGTGAGTATGTATTAAATCGTCAAAGGCATTCTGTGGAAATGGAGAGGAAATGTTAGTAGGTACTAGTGTTTTTTATCAAAATCGTTGAAACCGTTTTCGAGAAACATGTAATTATTGATATAGTATTTGCAGGACTTGTGCCATTTATTTCAGTTTAAAATTGACAAACTTGTAATACCAATAATTTTAAGAAGATCGGCTTAGTTTTTTGAGCTCAAAATCTCTAGTCGCATTCTAAAATCGAATGAAAAACTTAGCGCAGTATTTAAATATCGTTAAAACAATGGCGTAAAATTTTAGTCTATTTAGAAATATGGTCAATCATTTTTAGTATGATACTAGGCTAAAAAGAGGATTTTGTTAATTTTAAACCAGTTTAGTATCGCACTATTTTCTTAACATTTTACTTAAAGTTAAAATCACAAAATGACTACTTTATTTTTTTAGTATCGTACTAAATCCATATGCCACTTTTACATTTACAAACGTCAGGAAGTTATGTTGGCTTACTTTTTTGCGCTATTTTAGGCGTGTTTAGTTGTAGTTTATTAAGAAAATAGATTTAGTATGGTGCTAGTTAAAAAGTGTATAAAATTAAGAAAATATTAGTAAAGTGCTTTAGAATTAGCAAACGGTTAAGTAATGGGTCATCCGTTTTGCGGTTTCAAAAGTAAACGTAAATAAAACACATATGAAATATTTTTGTTCATGATATTTCTTTTTATTATAAAGTTTGAACGTTGACATTATATGTGAAACACTACATCATTTAAATGATCACCACGCGAATTGTTGCCAGCATCGATTCTTTTGAGGTAATTTTCGACCACTTTTTGGCACATATTGGGCGGTATCTCAGCCATAACTGGACGAATGTTGGTTTTCAAGTGCTGAAGAGTTAAAGGTTTATCTGCATAGACACGGTCTTTCGCGTAGCCCCACAAAAAAAGTCCAGCGTTGTCAAATCGCATGATTTTGGTGGCCAGTTGATATCGCCACGACGAGAAATTACGCGGCCAGGAAATGTCTCTTGCAATAAAGCCATAGTCGCTCGAGTAGTGTGGCATGTGGCACCGTCTTGTTGAAACCACATATTCTCCAAGTCGTATTCTTCAATAGCAGACAAAAAAAAGTCGGTTAATATATGACCATAACGCACCGAATTGACGGTGACAGTCGTTACATCGTCGTTTTCGAAGAAGTAAGGTCCAATCACACCTGTGATGTAGTGGCTTCTCTTCAATTACTTGAGGATTCTCAGAACCCCAAATACGACAATTTTGTGTATTAACATACCCACCAGTGAGAAATGTGCTTCGTCGCTGAAGAAAATTTTGTTCGAAAAATCGCCGTCTACCGCCTGTCATTCAAGCACCCATTCGACGTTTCTACGACGTTATGAATGGTCAGCTGGCTTCAGTTGTTATGTGAGCTGGACTTTATATGGATGTCGGTGTAGATCCAAATGCAAAATGTGCAAAACGCCATAATGTGCCGCAAGACAGTCCTAGTTCCTGAGAACGACGAGGAATCGACACATTCGGGTCTTCGGCAACACTTTCACTTACAGCAGCTATATTTTCAGTGGTACGAGCGAAACGATGATGCAGAGGCCTTACAATATCTGTAACCAATCCAGTCTCTTCAAATTTCTTCACAATTTTGTCAATTGCTTGCGTAATTGGACGATTATGTAAACCGTAATCTCCTCTTAAAGCACGATACGTGGCTGTGGCAGAATCACCATTTTTGTAGTAGGTTTTAACAATTTTTATGCGTTGTGCGATAGTTGAGCGATCCATTTTCGTAAATGTCAGACTGAAAAAAAAATTGGTTTTACAACTTAGTTTGACAGATGTCGATTGCCAGCCCTATACTTTTGAAACCGCAAAATGTATAACCCTTTAGTATCATGCTAAGCCCTTAACATCAAGCTGTTTAAAATTTTGCGCCATTGTTTTTATTATTCACAAATGACGTTTTATAATTTCAAATATTGCAATTTCAGGATGAGATTAGCGCCATTAATTTATTCCATGAAGTGTGGATGGTATGGGGAACGCGGATAGAATTTGTCACTTCGTAGCAATCACGGTGCAATTCGCGACGACCAATTTGTTTTCTTAAAATTATCTTATTTTGGCACTTAAAAAAAAGCAAACATAAACTTATTTCCATTATTTTGTTTAGAATTTAGTAGTACTTCTTCCAATCCGCGTCTATTTCCTGTTAAACTATTTTCCATTCATTTAGATTACTTGAGCAACTAAACATCTAATTGATTATGATTCTTAAATATTACAAAGAATTTTTCTACTGCTAAGCATCAGAAATAATAGTTATAAGATCATCATTTGGTATTCACCTGTCTAAGAAGACCTCCTCCTCTATAGAGTTGATGAGCGAATACATATTTGGCAACATTCGCAATCTAAAGGTAAATATATTCTTCTTTAAAGAAGGCTTTCTTCATTATGCAACCAAGCCCGGATCTTGATCGACTTTTAAATCATTCTATACACAATTTATCAAATGATCATCAGCCTGCTCTATTCTAACTTTAGAGTATTCCAATCTTCCTTGTTGCACGAGAAGAAATATATCAAATTTAACTTTGTGCAATTAACCTTAATCTCTAAACAAAACTATACAACTCTGCACCTTCTCCCTTCTCCTTCGCCCCTCCTCAAGCCATCAACCCTTCATAATTCAAATAACCAAGGTTATAGAATATAAAGTTGGCTGTTGGAAATAGAAAATTCATTCGTTAGCACTTTGCCAGCACACAAACTGTTTCAACATCAATTAATCATGTCGTGTTGCCTCGCTGTTACTTCACATCCATAACTCCATCTACATTTAGACACTCAAATGATATTTCAATTCAATTCGATGTGACTTCTTTGGCAGCGACGAAAATGAAAACGACAGAGACAACAAAACGAAGACGACGATGACAACGTCAGGCAGCAGCAGAACATTTTGCAAGAATCGTTCAGCGTGCACAAAGAACAAAAATCGTTCAACAACACAATGATTAATGCGTTTCATTAGCTTCATGGCTTTGAATATTATGGTTGGGTATAAAGTGACAGCCAGTATTGCCAAATCAAAACAAAAAAAATATGAAACAATTTTTTTTTTGTTTGTTAAATATTGTTGTAGTTTTAATTACAGTCAAAAATCGAAAAAGTTTTTTTTTTCAATTTCCGACTTTTTCTTTGAAGTTTTAAGGGAAAAAAGTCTATAATTGGCCCTATGAGATGCGCCCATTTTTAGAAGATTTTAGGAAACTTCTTTGTTTTTTTTTCAACTTTTAGTCTCACGATAGTACCAGATAAACTTATTTGTTGAAAATCACTTAGAACTGTTTAAGTGTCTATAAATTAATATAAAAAAGAGTAGTATGAATAAAAATGGAGAACATGCTCAGACCAGATGCTCACTAATAATAAGCATGGTATGAAATAAATAGGACCAGATGCTCGAAAAATTGCACTTTATCAATATTTGTATTGATACCAAAACCGAGCACTTCCTTCCAAAGTCGAAATCCTGAGCAGGTACTTTCCCTAAAACTTGAATTTCTTGCATATTTTTTTAAGTAATTTTTCTTCTAGGGCATTTTGAAATATAGATTCATACCTGGCAATTCTCAATCTTCAATTAATGATGATGGCTTAAGCCCAGTGTAACTTTACTCGCACCTACGCTTTGAATTTAAATTGCTACAAAGAGCCTTGTAACGAGGAGAAAAGAACTACAGTTGGAGCGCGGCATCGGCACCGCACACAACCTAATAAAGTCATATAGCGATCAGCTGAACCACAGCAGCACCAGCATCTCACACACGCATGTCGCTGTTGTTGCCGTGTCGCTTCGTCGTCTTGTGTCGTGTCGTTAAGCGAGCACCACATTTGGGGGGAACTCCTTAAATTTACGCCTCGCGTTGTTATGATAATCCAATTTCATTACTTTACTTATACCCCCAGAGAGACCTCCTCCGCAATTAGCACGATCATATAGTAGAAATGGATAACCCAGAAATGATGGGAGCCAGCCAGATCTGTGATCGCATTTATGGTAAGCTCTCACAACAAACACCCATCCCATCATTGCTCCTAGATAATGGTAAGTGAATTGCTTGTGCTGACTGCCACAGCAGCCGCAACCACCGCTCGCTACCAACCGACCGACATACACCGCATCATCTCATTCACAGTATAATATGTATATCTTAAGCTCTGGATTGTGCATAGTGTTGCACTGCACCGGATTCGAGTGCAGATTCGTGGAATGAATTTGTATGCAAATTTTTTTCTCAATTTGAATCCATTAAATTTTTTATCCCAGAACGTTTAGATGTAAAACTACACCACACATCAGAATGATGCATCAACGCTCGGCAAAGAGGTTTGTCTGAGTTTCTTTCCTTTCTCCTGTTGGATTTGTTGGGCACGTCACCAGCAGCAGCAGCAACAGCAAAAACTCTGCTCAGTTTCAGGACAAAATTAATGTGTAATGTCAATCTGAATTCATCATTTTGTGGTGCGAAATAAATAAATGTGTTTCCAGCGATCATTTGATGTTGGAATTGCAATGACTGTATATCCTCAGTGTTTTTATGGTTCGGATTACATGACGTTGAGGTGTGGTATTGGACTGATTTATTTTAATTCAAGAATTAGCTCACCAAGATGACCGATATAGATTTCAGAAGTAGCACAGTGTGTTCATTGAAACATATTACTACTGCAAAAACGTTAAAGATACTAACATAAACCGCCTGTTTAATACTTAAGGTAGGAAGAAGAATAAAGGTAGCGACCATTGTTGCAGGATTACCTAATTAGCGCAGAATTGTGCTGTTTTGATTTTGCGTCGCTTAAATTTTAATTTAGGCCGGGCGTACTGTCAAGTATAGAGATTCTTTCTCTGGTATGTACAACGCGAATGTGAGAATAGGTCTGTCCGGCTCAATTTTTCCGTCACATTTTATTAGGAATCTTAAATCTTTCCCTATTTTCTGTACGCTCGCAATGCACTTGAGGGTATACAAATCCCATTTAATGCCAGATCGATTGTAAAAAAGGAAATATGTATTTGTCTACTCAAGAAAAACATCAAGTAAAAATTAATCAAGTTCATTGTTAAACTTACAAGCATGCATTTTGCTAAAAAAATAAACAGTTTTTTTTTATCAAAATCGTTAGAGCGCTTTTCGAGATAATTAAGATGGTAGAAAAATGTGTATAGTAAGTACATACTGTTATTTTTGGTGCCAAGGAAACGTTCCAAAAATATATTTGAGACAATCCAGTTTGATTCAAACCTCGAGTTCGATTTTTTTTCCAAATACAAAACTTGACCTATATTATCTATATCGCAAGTTAAAATCTCTGCATAATCAGAATCTTACATGAATAATAAAAAAATATATATATTTAAAAATTTCTCAAAAAAATATGGATTTGATGGGACTATGACATGTTATTTCAGCATAAGATTCGTGTACATTAAATAATTCAAGAGAAAGCTGCTTTAAACTGTAGATTTTAATTCCACTTCATAGCATGTTGATTAAGCGCCTCATTTAGTTACTTCAACAAACAATTTACATAATTAATTTAACCTGACCTTTATTATTGATTTAGCACTCTGCCTATGTTCATTGAAACATAGCATCGTGTTAAAGCTCTAAAATTATAATTATGTCAAAATTTTTGTATACTTCTTCTAGATTAAATACAAATTACTGTTCTTAATATGTTCATTATATTTCTGGGAATAGCTTTGATTTAACAATTTAACTGTTTAAAGCATCTCATGTGACTCGCATATTTTTATTTGTGTAATTTAAGTAATTTTTCCCTAAATTCTACTACGATTATGCGATTCAAAAGCAACTGATAGTTTAAATACAGATGACGAAGGACATCAACAATGTAATAAGATTATTAGATAAACGGTTTTGCAGGCTTGTTTTAATTTTTAAAAAAAGTAAGTATAACAACGAAATTATTTTAAGTTTAACATGATCACTGGTTAAATTGGGAGTAAAGTTACAAGTGAACACTTTCAAAACTATACTCACATCTCTACATGTTAATCATCCTTGTTAGTACCCAAGCTTACCACTGCTACTGGGTTTATAATTAAACATTGATTCACAGAAAAGAGCTGTCAGTTTAACAGTACCCCTAGTTAATTTATCTACACAAATTATAATTTTGCTTTAACAGATGCCATGTATATATTTAAAAAAAATATGTTGACTTAACAGACCCTTTTAAATAAATAATGAATAACAATTATTTCTAAGTATTCAACATGATTAACAGTGTTAAACTGAACTGTATAACTGATTAATTTTACCTGATATTCTCCCGGAGTCGGAATTTACCAATATTTGGTAAGTTTGTTCAAAACGGCTCTAACGATTTTAATAAGAAATTGGTGTATGTAGTACTTTGGGTATGGTCTACATTTTGGCCATACATTTTTTCTTAAATATTTTGTTATTAACGGTACCTGCCATACAACCATTTTATTGATTTCCGACTATCTCATAAGCGGCTCAACGGATTTCGATCAAAATTTTTATACAAGAGCTCCTTCGAATTTTAAATAATACTGCATTTCAAAATTTTCGAAAAATAGTTGTTTTAGATTTTTGAAAAAAAAAATATTTTTTTTTTGAAAATTCAATAGTTCGAAAACGGATGGACGACTTTTTCTGAAATTTCGTTTTTAAATTTATATTATTAAATATTTATACCAATTTGTTTTTAGAAAAAATTTAAGAATTTTTATATATAAAAAATTAAGTGAAAAACGACTTTAAATATACATTTAGCCGGTTCTATTAAAACTCTTTTGCATATAATATGATCGAACACAGGAGCAAGTACGTGCGATTCAGTCCTGAATTTTATTTTATTTGATATGAGAAAATAAAAAAAAAAATTCGCAAGAAGTATTTGTAAGATATACTTAAAAAAAAAAGACTTGCCATCAAGTACATATTTCGTTTAGGGTTTGTCATGTTCCTGCAGTTTAATTTGTTTTAAGATCCTCTTTCAACTTAAAGAATAAGCATATTTTAAAACCTGCCTTAGCGTTATAAATATTTCTCTATTAAAAGTATAACGTGTACGGTGCCGGAACAAGTCG
This sequence comes from Philhelius pedissequus, assembly GCA_910595825.1. Classification (NCBI taxonomy): domain Eukaryota; kingdom Metazoa; phylum Arthropoda; class Insecta; order Diptera; family Syrphidae; genus Philhelius; species Philhelius pedissequus. Next base: position 30,071,814 of record OU343163.1, read on the forward strand.
ACCTCAGTACAAAACATACGTTTTACTTCCTTGTAATATAGTCAACATTGCAGAATTTTTATCATCCAAAAAGTTATTCCAAATTCTTTGTTTGCTATTTCTACGTCAAAAACCAGAATGCATACTTCCTTAAATAGTGGACTTGTTGCAATGGACCATTTAGTTTTTTGTCAAAATGGCGAGCCTGTAAATTAGTTAACTCAGGAAGTACAATGGCTAAATACCTTAATATTTTCGATCCCTTTGAGCCAACAAGGAACTATAAAACTCCTTAACTGCTTACCCCATCCCATGTTGAATCATTAAACAATTGTTTTTTTTTCAAACTAATAAGGAATTTCGGGCAAGTCGATTAAGTAATAAAACCAGAATGATGATTTTCTTACTTAGAAGGTCAACATCAACCAGAGTTCCGTTTCAAAAGTAAACGCAGAATCTGCGGACAAAATTGTAAATACTTAAAATGGGGGATTGGTTTGAATTTCCAAATACAATGCAAGAAAAAGACTTTGAAAAATCAATTTGGTTAAAAAACATATTGCTTTCCGACATTTATTAGTGCAATAGATTGTGCTCACGTGCGCTTTAAAAAGCCAATACGGCATAGTGATGAATATACAAATTGGAAATTTATGTCCGTTTTTCCAATCTATACCTTGTTTTGTTGTTTTAAAAAGTAATTATTTCAATGCAATTGATGAACAGAAAACCTGCATTGGGTTGGATCTGATGATGTGGGGCTCGGTGGTGTGGTGCGTAGTGCGTTGGCTTCTAAGCAAAGCTTGGTCATGGTTCAATACACGATGAAGGCACAAGAAGTTTTTCAATTAAAATGAAAAAGTAGACCAGCACCACTAGAGCAAAGGAATCTGATGATCGACCTTGGCAAATCGTGAAATAACTATAATTCCAACCAAAAATAATGGAGAGAAACTTGGTGGTAGCACACTGAAGTTGTTGGTCATTCAAAGTCATTAAATTATTTATTAGTATATTAGTCAATAAATGTCAAAAAAAAAGTTATAATAAACTTTTGAAATATATCAAATTAACGAAGAACTTTTGGAGCTCGTCCAGAGACGAGCATGTTTTTTTGTTTTAGCAATTTGCTGCTAAACTATTGTTTTTTTTTTCAATTTTTTGTTTGTACTCGAGTTAACACGCCGCATTTACATGCACCCCGTTATGATTTGCCAGGTCAGCAAATCATGTTCGAGCAAGTTGTAGGTTCCCACGATTGGCGAGGATCATGTATCAGCGCATTTTGAGGTAAATGCACGGAAGCCTTCAAGGTCGCTGACGCTGCGAATCATCGTGCGGCGAATGGAATTGGGATATGGTTTATTAAGTGTGGGAAGAGTTAGTCTTAAGTTAGTCTTAGAACAGGTCGGACGTGGTAATAAAGATCAGTTGATTTTAATAAATAATAAATTGTTTAATTTAAGTAAGTCGAACCGTTGGGCCTGCCCCTAGTGGGCAGGCGTTCGCGTTTTTTTTAGGATCCCTCGGAGGGAATCCTTTTACTGGCGCCCGAACAGGGACCGGTGTCAAAGATCCTTATCCTTATTGCCTGTGAATCTGTATCAGGACCAATACGTCCTATGGGGTGCACGTCACTGTTATCATGGGAACACAGTTGACTATTTTGGATCCCTGATACAACCTTTCCGTATTAACATGGGAACATACGGATATTCTAGAAGGCTTAGGGATGGGGTGGTGGTGTCGACCGTGCCATTAGTAGGTCCACTAATCTGGACTAAACGGGATTAACACGGCTTCCCCCATGTACACCGGTTTCCGTTTGAAGGTGGACACGCCGCGTGAATTTTTAGTAACCGGTTTTTTTTGTCCTTTACAGAACATTATCCTCACTCAATCGATATAATTTGAAAAATAGTAATGATACTGTGAGTGGAAACAATTTACAACAAACAGAAAAATTGAATTAAAATTTGAAAAAATATTTAATTGAAAATTTATGTGAAAAAATTAGTAAAAAAAAAAAAAAAAAAAAAAAAAAAAAAAAAAAAAAAAAAAAAAAAAAAATTATAAATTTGTAAAAATAAAAAAAATTTTCAAGCAAATTATAAAAAGAAAAAATTACAAGTGCTATAAAAAAAATTATATATCGTTGATATATTGTGCAAGAAAATTAGTCAAAAGCTAAAATAGCAAATAATTGCTGAGAAAAATTCTCAGAAAAGTGTGTGTGTGCCTTAGTGAAAAAAAAAAAAGAAAAGAAATTTAAATATTGCAAGATAAAAAGGCTTGAGATTAAAAATAATAAATAATCATTCACGAAAACTGTGTGCCTGTGTCTGAAGTAAGGTAAGTCCACATTTATCTAACGTATTATAGAATGGATCAAGTAGCGCAGCAAATAGTGGAACTAACCGGTGCCGTGAGCAATTTAATAAGCCAAATAAAGGGTCTCGATAGGAGGCTCCAGGTGATCGAAGATAATGCCAGTTCGGCAAATTCAACTGTCCCTTCGGTGGCGGTTCATGACGTTAGCCGTGGCCCTGAGCTCATTCCTCCACAAACAGAGGCTGAGCTCAAAGAAATTAGTAAATTGCCTGACTGCGTTAAGGAGCTTAGAGTGTTTGATGGTAATCCGACGCAATATGTATCTTGGATACATATTGTCGAAGCGATTTTAAAAGACTATGACATAGTCAAAAACAAACCGATTTACAGGGCGATACTACAACATATTCGCCAGAAGGTTAGGGGTAGTGCAGATGCTGCACTTGTTTCGTATAACATTTTTGATAATGATTGGGCGGCCATCAAGGAATGCCTTTCTCTGCATTATGCAGATAAAAGAGACATGCGTACGCTGGAGCACCAACTTAACCAGCTTACGCAGAAGAACTCGAAGTTAGATGAGTTCTATGCGTCTGTTAATCATCAGCTTTCGCTGATGATCAACAAGATTAAAACTGAGACATACAGCCAAGAAACCGTCACGGCTTTGGTAGAAACGTACCGAAATAGGGCTCTAGATGTATTTGTGCGTGGCCTTAACGGCGATATTTCACGAATGCTTATCATTCAGCGGCCTAGGACCCTCCCGGAAGCATATTCCGCTTGCTTAGAGATACAAAATCTCAATTACCGAAGTAACTCTATTCATGTCAACTCCTTTTCTAACACAATTACCGCTCCTCTGAACCAGAACTTCAAGAACTTAGAATTTAAACCCTATTTACCTCCGAGAAGGGCGCAACAGAATTCTGCAGAGAGACCTAATAGGTTCGCCTGGAGCTCTCCTCGCGAAAATGGTCCTCCTAGGACTGGGCCAAAACCATTGCCGAAAATGGAAGTTGACCGAAGTGTTCGAAGCAAACAGGTCAACTACATAAATCGCCCAAAATCACAAAATCCGTTTAAACGTAGAGCGACTTCCGAAAACTTTCCTAACAAGCAGCAACGTCTGTATAATATAGAAGTGGAAAATGAAGTTGATTTAGAGGAATATTCTGCTTCTGCAGAAGAGGCTGCTTGTGAGGAGATAAATTTTATGACAAGGGGTCATCCAGCGTACCATACATAGAGTACGCAACCAAGGATGGAGCCTTGCTGAAATTCCTTGTTGATACGGGGGCCAACAAGAATTTCGTAAGTTCAAAAATCAACCAACCCACTATTTCACTTGAAAAACCATTTAGTGTACAGTCCGCTGCGGGAAAGATTACAATCTCAGAATATGTCAAGGGAAGATTCTTCACTGAAGCCGGTAACGATACAATAATCAAATTCTTTGTCCTCCCGGGGTTAGATTCTTTTGATGGGATTATTGGGGATGACACGCTGAAAGCACTTGAAGCTGTCATTGATAGGAAAAATAATTTGATCACAATAAATTCCGGTATTAAAATTCCATTGAAAGAAAAAATATCACGACAAGTAAATGTAGTCTTTAGTGAAGATCTTACTAGTGAAATTAAGCAAGAGTTACAGTCATTGGTCGAGAAATACAACTCACTCTTTGGGCCAATTAATGTCAACGAAGTAATTGATTCTTCAATTCAGGCTGAAATTAGAACTAATACAGACGAACCTGTATACACAAAGAGCTATCCCTACCCATCTAGCTTAAGAGATGTAGTTGAGGATGAAATAAATAAACTTCTCGATGAAGGAATTATAAGACCTTCAAGGAGTGCTTATAATTCTCCAATCTGGGTGGTGCCCAAAAAACCCAAGGCAAACGGTGAAAAACAATTTAGGATGGTCATTGACTATAAAAGATTGAACAGTGTCACAATTTCCGATGCATATCCAATACCGGATATAAATGCCACACTTGCTAGTCTAGGGAATGCGCGATACTTTACAACTCTAGATTTAACTTCGGGATTTCATCAGATCTCTATGAAACCCTCAGACATCCCAAAAACAGCATTTTCGACTATGAATGGCAAATACGAGTTTTTGAGATTGCCTTTCGGGCTCAAGAACGCACCAGCTATTTTCCAACGTACAATCGATGATGTGCTCAAGCCATTCATAGGAAAAATATGTTATGTTTATATCGACGATATAATCGTTTTTAGTGAAAATGGTAGGAAACACTTGGAAAATCTTGAAGTGGTACTGAAGAGGCTCGATGAAGCCCACTTGAAAGTAAATCTCGAAAAAACCCATTTCATGGACACGAGCGTAGAATTTCTTGGGTATGTCATAACACCTGATGGTATACGACCAGATAGTGGTAAGATTGAGGCGATCCAGAACATACAACCTCCTATAAATCTGAAGGAACTTAAATCATTCCTCGGACTTACATCCTATTACAGGAAATTCATTCGAGACTACGCCAAGGTCGCCAAACCCCTGACTAACTTAACGAGGGGAGATAATGCCCAAGTTAAAGCTAACCAATCAAGAAAAATCCCCGTCAGATTGGACGAGTGTGCGTTGAAGGCTTTCAACGAATTAAAAATACTCCTTACTTCTGCTGAAGTCCTGGCGTTCCCGGACTTCAACATACCATTCACTCTCACGACCGACGCCTCAAATATAGCAATTGGCGCAGTCTTGTCTCAAGAAAAAGCTGGCAAGGAAAAGCCCATAGCCTTCATTTCCAGATCCCTGAGTTCTACTGAAGAAAACTACGCTACAAACGAGAAAGAAATGTTGGCAATAGTCTGGGCTTTAGACAACCTAAGATCTTATCTCTACGGAGCGAAAAAAATCCGCATATTCACCGACCATCAGCCGCTGACTTATGCCCTAGGCAACCGTAATTACAATGCGAAGCTGAAGCGTTGGAAGGCGAGGATAGAGGAATATAACTGCGAATTGATTTACAAACCCGGTAAATCAAATGTCGTAGCGGATGCACTCTCAAGGCTTAGAATTGGTAACGAACACTTAACCGTCTCAGCTGAAGCTGAAATGGAATGTCAAGTGAATTCGCTACACAATAATTCCTCAACCGAAACCGCCTCTGAAAAAAATTCTTTAACAAGTGACAATAGATCCCAGACTGACACAGCTTTGGAGCATTGCTCCTCCACAGAACCCCCAGACCATGAGACGTCTTCCACTGAATCTGCTAATGAAACAATGCATAGTGCAGAGCAGGACGCGACAGACCTGATTCCGCACGTCGAGGTACCCCTTAACGTTTTTCGGAATCAGATAATTATAAATGTGTCAAATCAGCAGGTTGACTCTCATGAGGAACCGCACCCCGGATACGTGAGACACTATTTTGCAACCCCTTATTTAGATAAAGTAGCCTTGACAGACATTCTGAAAGCGAGACTACAGCCTAGTATTATCAACGGTATTAAGATTCCGGAACCGTGTATGGAGCTACTGCAGAATGTCTATTTGGAAACCTTTTCCAACTATAAGATCAGACTAACCCAAAGATTGGTGCAGGATGTCAAGGACGAAAACCAAGTGTGGGAACTTATTAGCAAAGAACATAAAAGAGCACACAGGAATGCTCGAGAAAACAAAGAACAACTTCTCGAGAAATATTATTTCCCAAAAATGAACAGCTTAATAACACGCTATGTGAAGTCCTGTGACATCTGTCTTACCAATAAATACGATAGGCATCCTGCAACTCCAATGTTTCAGCCTACCCCGATTCCGTCATATCCCTGTGAAATACTTCATATGGACATTATGGAAATCCAAGGGGAAAAATTTATTTCATGCATTGACAAGTTCTCTAAATTTGCCAAATTATTCCATATAAGAAATAAATCTTCTCTCCATCTAAGAGATAAAGTGATAAAAATTCTTCACTATTTCACTGTCCCAAAGATACTTGTCACGGACAATGAGAGAAGTTTCCTTAGTCCCATAATGGTTAACTTCATTAAAGTGCTAGGTATTCAAATGTATCAGACTCCCGTCAACCGGAGTGAAGTTAATGGACAAGTGGAAAGATTCCACTCAACCATTCTAGAAATCTACCGATGCTTGAAAGTTGAATACAAAGAGCTTAAACTAAGGGAACTGATAAATATCTCTGTTGATCGTTATAACAACACGATCCACTCTATTACTCAACGAAAACCATCTGATATATTTTTTAACAGAAGTACCAGAGTGAACTTCCAAAATATGGCAAATTTCAGAGTAAACGTTAACCAAGAGCTTAGGGAAAAGCTACGACAACAACAAAAAACCAGAAATGCATGGTTTAATAAAAATAGGACAATCCCTAAGAAATTCAAAAAAGGTGATATAGTTTACACTACCTACAAGAGGATTCAGGGCAAACATAAACCACTGTACCGGAAGGAAGTGGTGGCTAGGGATAATAAAGTTACTATCATAACAGACACAGGGCGCAAAATACATAAGGCACAAGTTCGAAATGCATAAATTATAAGGCACACACTACACCCAAATGGGAAAGCTAGCACTATAACAAAGAAAGCACATTCAAAAAATGTTACAAATGTAACAAAATGTACAATAAAGTACAACAAATTGTATATCCCAAAATTATGGGAAAAATCACATACCTATGTATATACATAAAACACAAAATTAAGTACTAATGAAATGTACATTCCACCACTGACAATATATATATGAAATATATAAATATAATTTGAATTATAAAATATATACAATATTAGTATATATATATACATATATATTAAAAAAAAAAAAAAAAAAAAAAAAAAAAAGGGGGAAGGAGGATTTGATCCTTTAATACATAAACCCCAAAAAACCTAATAAAAAAAAAATTCTTTTTTTAAATAATTTCCTATGATTACATATGCTTATTAATACTTTTAATTTTTATCTTTTTCCATTATTTAATGATTTTTAATTCCATAGGACTTATTTTTATTATTAGTGTAATAATATAAAATTGTTTCAGCTTAATCAATATTTCATAATATAACTTGTATAACTTGTAATTTTAAAAAATTATCTCTTTCCTACACAAATAAGACTAACCATTATGATGGCAACAATCGCTGAGGGCGTAAACATCTTCGACTACAAAGCACCACTTATTTCCCTAAAAGAAGGCAGAGGATGGATAATAGACGGCAACTTCAAGCTGATACACGTGATTGACCTTGGCCATTTCGAAGAAATGCTGTCGAAATTGGAAACAATTATAGATACCAATCTTAAAGAACAGGATCGCAAACCATTAATTCAGTACCACCTCAAGCAAACTAAGGAGCGTATAGATCTCTTGAAAGGTAAATCGCTTAGGAAAACAAGATCAATAAACTGGATAGGAAGTGCTTGGAAGTGGATAGCGGGCAACCCTGATGCCGCAGACTGGGATCAGATCCTTCGAACTGAAGAACAAATTACGCTTAACAATAATCAACAATACAAGATAAACAGCAAAATTTTCGGAATAACTGCCGAAATAACTGGAAAAATCAACCTTCTCATAAGCAGAGTAAACGATGGTATAAAGGATACGATTTCCGGCAGAATTGAACAGGACATTATAAATGAAATACTCGTTGTCAAAGGAGAAATAAATGAAATAATACGTGCCTGCCAGATTGCGAAAAAAGGTCTGATTAACACCAATCTACTGGATAAGGAAGAAATTACTAGGCTTATCAACGAAGTTGGAACTTTACCGTATGCTAACGAGATCGAGGCAATAGAGTATGGTACACCAGCAGTTTTTACGAACGAGACGATCTTGCTCTACATATTATCAATGCCTAAGGTTAGAAAAGATGAATTTAACCTCCTACAAACAAGAGCATCGATCATAGAGAACAAGCAAATCGATCTTAATTTTAAAAGAATGCTTGTAAACCACGAAGAGACGTACGGCATCATAGACAATTGCCTTTCGGTAAGCAACACGACAGTTTGTAGCGAAACAGCATTAGAAAAGGTCCCTGAAGATCATTGCGTGGCTAAACTATTAAAAGGAGGTTCGGCAACGTGCACATACCGTACAAACACAAGGGAGGTTATTGAACTCATCAATCCGGACACTATCTTCCTGACTAATTTTAAGGGTGAGGTCAAGTCCAATAATATCCAGAGATTTCTGGAGGGGACCTTTATCCTACAGATTCAAAACGAAACGGTACAATTGAATAACCAAACCTTTCGAAGCCACACTGTAACAGCTCTACAAGCCCTTCCTCCAGTACTGACGAGCATCACCAAGCAGGACAACAAAGTAGATCTGGGCTATGTCCACAATATCGGTCTAACGAACATCGAACGTCTTAGTAACTTGGACGAAAAATTTAAAATCTCTCTTATCGCAGAAGCTCTGATTATCCTATTATTCGTTATTACTATACATTACCTTTGGAGGAAGATGCACCCGAAAATCAACTTTCCACCAATACAAACATCAGTGCATTTGTTTCCTATCAGAGGTCAGTATCCTACCCCACGGAATCAACCAAACCAGTCCTGCAATTCTGACGTCACAACTGATCTACGGGACGTAGATCTTTGAAGGGGGAGGAGTTAACACGCCGCATTTACATGCACCCCGTTATGATTTGCCAGGTCAGCAAATCATGTTCGAGCAAGTTGTAGGTTCCCACGATTGGCGAGGATCATGTATCAGCGCATTTTGAGGTAAATGCACGGAAGCCTTCAAGGTCGCTGACGCTGCGAATCATCGTGCGGCGAATGGAATTGGGATATGGTTTATTAAGTGTGGGAAGAGTTAGTCTTAAGTTAGTCTTAGAACAGGTCGGACGTGGTAATAAAGATCAGTTGATTTTAATAAATAATAAATTGTTTAATTTAAGTAAGTCGAACCGTTGGGCCTGCCCCTAGTGGGCAGGCGTTCGCGTTTTTTTTAGGATCCCTCGGAGGGAATCCTTTTACTACTCGCATTTAAAAGCTAAACAAGCATTCTTTTGTTTTTTTTTTTTTTACTTTCGGAATTTGACTTTTTGTTATCAGCGCATAACAATATATTTTTCTTTAAATCTTCACAAAAAAGCGATTGGTATCCTCAGTTCTGTTGGAGTCACATTCACTTGATGAACATATTTTTCAAATTAATGTTTTTTTTTGGAATGAGACAGTGAGATGAGACAATCCTCTTGCATACAAAATTGAGATTTTTCGCACTACAAATGCTCAATCGCACTATCTGGAGCTCATCTCAGAGCTCAATCTCATAAGACTGAGTAAATTGCTTTTGCATAACGCCCATGGTATGCAAACTTTATTTAAATCCCAAAAAAACTTATATCAACAAGACACTCGGCCGATATTTCCTATTTTTCAAAACCAAATCCATTCATGGTTGAAAAAGTCAAAATTTCAAAACAGGTGGTGTATCATATGTTCAATTCACGCCAATTCGTTCAATTCACGCCAATTCGTTCCACACACGAATATATGGTAAGTTGTTGCGATGTCTATTTTTAAGCAATTTTCCATAAACGCATTAACACTTTCATTTTGAACTTCTTCAACTGCATAGTATAAATATTTTCCCACCATCCCACTAATTGATTGGACTTCCAATACTTTTTCATTCAGCTGTTCGTTTGGTTGAAATGGAAAGAGAGAAGTGAAGTGAACGTGAGTCGAGTGGCCAATATGACGACAGCAAAATGTTATCCTCACCTAACACTTGCAATGATTATCTCTAAACATAATTGCTGCTGTCAATAAAACTATCCTTCCAAGCCCCCAACTCCACCACCCGACAATTGATAGAGTGTTGCACTGTTGTACATTAACGTTTTGCCAGAAAGTGTTGAATTTTTATAAGACACTTACACAACCTGTCATTATGGGTAATCCAGTAATAGAACAGGACATGATTTAGCAAAACATGTCCATATGGATGTTCATTGATTTGGTAATTGTTCCCTCCTGCGATCGTACGATAATAGCCTTTCCAGACATCACCATCAACCCATCATCCGTCTGTCTGCTGAATTTCTATAGTCTGCGACTCATATTATGAATAGATCGCGGGCGCGATCGTCTGGCAGTTCAATTTTTTTGTAAAGAGGCATATACGAAACACACCTCCTTCCTTATATGAGTGCATTATATATACATACACATTTATGTATATTTATAAGAGTTGATGAGAGACGTTCTAATGTGGCCTAAAAGGGGTCTTAAACTGTTTGTCAGTTATGATGGGATTGCAAACAGTCTTGATATTGTATTTTAACACGCTCAATAGACATCAATTTGCACCTAAGAGGAGTTGTGAAGGAGAACAAGACATGTCTGCTACAATCTATCTTTAATTTTTTTTTTCTTCATGTTGTTGTTATTTTGTCGTGATTAAGCTCGTCTTCTTGATACTTTGTTCTGGTTAATACCACTCTTGTTGTGGCAGACTTAAAAGTGAATGATTTTCTTGTTAAGCGTGTAGCACAGTAAGGATCCTAGTAAATGTTTCCATTAATCTAAAAAAAAAAAGTTTAAAAGATGGGCTCTGCGTACGTTATAATAGGAAAGGGTCATTAAGTTGAGTTTTTAATGTGTATTTATATATAGTTTGGTAATATCAAGGCTAGAATTTCAATCCTTATGATGATCTAACGGAGTCCATTCCTTTACAACCTTTTAACGCAAGAGTTATGGTAATTTCCTACTGTCTTCTTATAAGCTGTCAAAATTGATAAAGGGTTTTGATTTGAGGGAAACTAAGTTTTAGCTAAATTCAAAAAAATATTTAGTCTGGGAAATTCCCCGTGTTCGGGATATTACCTACTATATATAAAACTAAATAATTTACAAAATTTTTTGACAATTTTAGTTGTCGAAAACGGAGTATATCAAATTCGGAAATATAGAACTGGAGTACGATGTTTAATATTTGCCAGTGAGCTGTGGCTGTCCAAGACTTTACCTATAGCATATACCTGGTTTTGGTTTTGTCTTGTACTTTCCATTAAGCTAAACTACAAATATAAGTAAAGAGAACTTCAATTAGCCTCCAATTTACAACTAAATCATTTATATGACTGAAATTCATTCTCGATTTTCCAAAAAGTTTTTCTTATACTCAAAAAATTAGACTTTCTTGAATTAGCATTTCTTGGTGCCGTGAAAAAAAATTGATTAATTTGAGCTGCGCAAAAAGCGATTTTCTCAAAGTGGTGACTTCGATTAGCTGATTCAAGCTGCGAAAAGTATATTAGACACAGAATCTTCGTACAATAAGGTCTTGAATATAAGCTCAAGTCAAATTCCTTAAAAACAGAGGTTAAAAAAGGTGTTTTTAGCGCATTGTAGCCTTTTTTTAACGGATGCGCGCACTAAGGGGGTTTTGACTGCCCTTAAAATGAGGAAGCACAGTGCGAGCATTAGGAAAATAGGGAAGGGTGTAAGAGAAGATACAGATGCACATTTGTTTTGAATTTCTGAATATTAAAATGGGTGGGGAAAATAGAGCCGGGTAGGGCATTCCACATTCGCGTTGTACGGCTAAAGAAAGAATCTCCGTACTTAACAGTACGTCCGAAGTTGGGCTCAATGGTCAACTGATGAGCATTCCTTGAAGCGCGAGTTAAACAATTTAAGGGGAGGAATGCAACTAGCTATTTCGCTCGAACATTGTTTATAAGAATAGCGATAAAATAATGAGGGACATATAACTTTTCGACGGTGTTCTAGAGATGTAAATATTCCCATTATAGTTTTATCGCCTATCATTCTTAAAGCTCTATTCTGAATTCTATCTAAAAGGCTCAAATGAGTTTTGGGAGCTCCTGCACAAATGTGCGAGTTATACTCCAGCTTTGGACGAATGAAGGCCTTATAGATTACAGACAGATCAGACGGGGAAAAGAATTTCTTGCATCTTCGTATGTGTTCATTCCAGAAGAGGTGATCTGTGATGCACATACCAAGTACCGAAAGCTGATCGATTTCTTCAATGCAAGTACCGCTCATGGATAGCGGCATTGGGGGTGGGTTTTGCTTTAACGATAGGAGAGTTGGGCAATGCTGCCGTGATCAGAATTTAATCAGCTTATCATACGCTGCCGTTGCAGTTCCACATCCGAAGAACAAGGAAGTAAATCTGAAAACGAATATGAGAAGCTGAGAGTACTATCGTCAGCAAAACAGTTTAGTGGATTAGAAGTTCCAGATAAGAGATCATTAATAAAAATGAGAAAAAGGGTCGGAGACAATACGGAGCCCTGGGGCACACAAGCATTTATTTTGTGCATATCAGACTTGAAACCATCCAATACAACTTGTATTGAGCGGTCCGAAAGGTAATTTCTAATCCATCGAATAAGAGATTCATCGATACCAAATGCACGCATTTCTGATAAGAGAGCTTGATGCCAAACTCTATCAAATGCTTTAGAAATATCAAGTGCAATAATCTTACTTTCTCCAAAACGATGTAAAGTTTTGTGCCACAGTTCGGTGATATACACCATCAGATCACCAGTGGACCTATTGCTACCAAAGGGGCTTTCGCTCTTCAAGATATTTCTTAAGCTGATAATTAATCATCGTTTCCATGATCTTAGAAAGAAGGAACGTAGGTGCATATGGAGGTTGAGGAAAATTCGCCTTTTTTAGGGACAGGATGGACAAATACTGTTTTCAATCCATCCAATCGGAAAGAGACCAGTAGAATAGGACAGATGGGTGGCCGTGGCGCGATAGTTGTGTGCTCGCCTGTCAACCTCTTGGTCGCAGGTTCGATTCATGCCGTTGTCTATGTCTTCCTATATTCCATTAAAATCCAATTCTCAAAATTGTCATAAAATAGTTCCTGGTTTACTCATTACATGCTGTTCAGGCATAACACTAACAACATGTGATTGAGTAAACTAAGATACCCATATGACACCGAAATATAAATAAAATAATGCGAATTATAAGGGGCATAAATAAATAAGACACGGGAATTCTCTCAGCATTAGTTCAGCCGCCATCCCTGGAGATAAAACTGAGACAACAACCAGCTCTAGTCTCAGAACATCGCGCCACACATCTTTCCTATCCTTCTTTCTCTTCTTTCATTGGATGCCCGCGCTGTGTTAAAAACATATAAAGTGTATTCATAATCCCTTGAGCGCGTGCAAAATTATAAAAAAAAATATGCAAAAGCCTACACAGTGGTTTTGCCAGCGTTGAAGAACACCTCTTCAGAACGATGGGAGGGTACTATTGACTGCGAATATATTACTTTTTTTTTAGTTAACGTTAATTATTGATGATTATTGAAATTTCATCAACATTGGTTAAGTCGATAATTATGCATGAAGTTTTTTGCGTATTCTGATAAAAAGTGAATTTTTGTTGAAGCTTGTCATGTAACGATTTCTCATTTTCGATTTCTCCAACTATTCGAATTAAATTTTGTAAACTGTGCCCAGCGAAAAAAAGCGCATGTAAATCGATGATTGAAGGTAATTGAGAGGGGCATTGCTACGACGCCGGCGAGTCTGATTTTCGGTACTATTGCTAATAAACTGCAACAATATCTTCAGGTACCTTGAGCTTTTCACCTAATTTTATTGTAAATATTATAAATACAGTGAAATCTCCCTTTGCGGACACCTCCCTTAGGCGGACACATTTTTTTTGTACGGAAATTGTTCCCTATACGTTGTATTGTTTTCAGTTTCTCTTGGGCGGACATTCCCTTGAAAAGACACCGACAGGAACTTCACATATGAATGACAAAATATTTTCTCTTAGACGGACACCAGAGTAGTATTGAACATGTCATCACGTTGATAATTTTGGAAACGGCAAACCAAACAAAAAAATATTGAAATATTTTTTTTTATAATCTGCATACGCATCCATCCTATCCTAACTATTTATCACCACTGACTTATGGAGTACGTGAGATTTAACACCCTCAACTGACATAATCAAACCATATTATGCTTTTGGCGAACTTGGATAAAAATAGGGTAGACATAAACATATTTACTACATACCTATCCGCACTTTATAGTAGCCCAAACCATACAACTAATTCACATATATTGAAGCGTTCTTGCTAATATATAGGATTTGTCCTCATTTTCAGGGGCGGACTGGAAAATTTTACGGTGGGCCCCCAATACCCTGGCTCAAAATATTTTCGATCAGCGGTGATAGTTTTCTTACCTTTAGTTTGTTAAGTCTTTATCACCCAAATTAATAAACATGGACTAGGGAAGAGCACTTATTCCGTGGATTAAAACAATAAAACAGAATTTCTGCTATTTGACGTTTACAAACTTAGTCATTTGCTAGTCCATCGAAGACGGTGGTCTAGTGGAGGACTAAAAATTGACATTTAAGAACAAAATTTACAGAGACATAGAATAAAAAGCGGTTGGGGTCAAAATACTGTATAGGACATAATACTGTATTTAAAATACTGTATCTAAAAAAAAAATTATTTCAAAATACTGTATGTACAAAATACGGTATGACTAAAACACTGTAAGTCAAAATCCTGGTTTGTCGAAATTATGTATTTCAAAATGCTGTAAATAGGCTGAAAAATAAGTGAGCATTTTTTTACATTATCAAAACGATTTTTATTTTTCAGCCTATTTACAGCATTTCGAAACACAGAATTTTGAAACCAGAATACGTTTTTTAAGAATACATACTAATATACTTCCCTTGAGCAATAACATGTACCTATGATAAATTCATATGTCTTTGAATTAATTAAAACCAAAACAAAATTAATCGTATCTGGTTCTTATTTTCTCTTCCTGATTTTCAATAAAAATGTAAATGATAAATACATACATCGATTTTTGTTTTTCTTTGTAGTATAAGTTTAAGAACGGAATTATGCAAAAATAATAATAATTATAATAATTAAGAAAAATACAGTATTTTTGGATAGAATTTTGAGATACAATGTTATGGGATACAGTATTTTGATAATAAAGCATTTTGAGATACAGTATTTTAGATTTACAGTATTTTGAAATACAGAATATTAACCATATAGTACAGTATCATACCGAATTTTGACAAAAAAAAGAGATAGAATTGATACTTATTTTAGTAGGTTTTGTTCGATTTTTTATTAATACGAAATTTTGGTTCATAACCTATAGTCTTTATTAATAGGGCTGTATAAGTAAAAAGAGAACATTTGTTACGCTTTGTATTCTATTGGTTTTTCAGTACTGAGCTGAAACTATATCAAATATTCTAACGGAAACCATTTTCATAAAACTGGACTCATCATGGGTTCCACAATAAATACTACACTATGATTTAAGGCCGAGAAGCGATAAGGTAACAGTTAATATGTGGGCCAGATTGGACTCTATAGGACCCTAATATCCCCGAATCAATTGAAGAGCTGTTCCTGTCGTGGAGTGTCTAAGCTCATCAGATAGTAAGATGATTTTCGCTTTATCTAAAATTGACGACCTGACGGGGGGAGGAAGCTTTGATGACGAGTATGCGCCCCTGCCTTAGTAAGTACAATAACACCGCAATTCAAAAAAGGACATTGTGTATGTGTTTGTTGGGAACATGTGCTCAATTCGCATATACTTGTCTGAAATATGATATGATGGCATCATCTTCATTAGGAAATCAATAAATGTCACAAAAAAAGTCAACATTAATCCGTGCTGTACAGACCCCACAGGAGAAGATTGCCGACCGGTTGGAAATGGAAATTTTGCAAAAACATACCCAACACACATTCATGGCTGCAGCATTATTCCCAAAAAAGATTTCGCCGTACAGATCGTTGGGTCACATATGAACTCATGAGCTCCTTCTTTAATATTCGCATACTATACTCTCCCAGACCAAGCATGAAATTGCTTTATAGTTTCATGATATAGCCAAAAGCCAATGTGTCTCTTCTCTTAGCCACAGGCCGTCGCATCGTCGCAATGACAGAGCGCGTCCAGACAACCATGCTGATTGACCTGTGAGGTCAACCGCACGTATTTCCGCGTAAAACAATTAACAGATGAAAATATCTCACACACACACACATTCACAATGCAATATGTCACCACCGCGCCGTGCAGCTGTCCATATTGCAATAGGTACGCGTTTATCAAGTATCATCATTTTGTCCTATAACAGCATTATATCTATGTGTGCTTTGCAGGAGCCAACAAAAAAAATCACAAGAATAAAATTGCATCTGAATCTGAAAGGCATCTAGATTCCAAAACAAAGCCAAAGATGTCACCCACTCGGAGTCGCCACCGTTCGAAGATGTTATGCATAAATTGAGGTTGTGCGTTTTTTTTTATTTTTTTTTTTTTTGTCATCGTCATGGTTGTCCGTGACTGTGAATAACTTAAGCAAGTAGGAACCCATTTATCCCAAAGTAAACAAGATGCAAAAATATAGAGTGTTTTTGTGAGTACACCTTAGGTACCTATATTGAGGAAAATGAAAGAGGAGGACCATCATCCGATAGCTGTTGTAGTGAAGACGGCAGCTACAAATATGGTGATAGAGCTCAAGCCCGGGTTAGTTCACATACTTTACTTTGCCAGAACAATATTGCAGATACAAACTTTAAGGTGAATTTCATCGAGTGGTAACTCTTAGTGATGTTTAATTTTAAGTCAAACATCTTCTTATAAAGTTGGAACGTCATGAAAATAGTGGGGATCAAACCGACATGTCAAAGTTAGCAGTCAAGTACTACATTCACTGCACCATTGCATTATTACAACTGTCACAGGAGTGTGCAATATTTGATTACATTATCCGTTTGCCATCTGCAGCAAAATTGATAGGAAGAGGGATTGGTGGACATACCCTCTATCAGATCATTGGATCAGCGCTCGCATTCTGAGTTCTACAACAAAATGACAAGCTAGGAAATTTGTTTTCTCGCACGTAGTCGCGCCTTATTAAATACTATTGAATATCTGAATGTGGCGCTTCAATTGCCCTGGCGTTCATCAGACATTTCCCTTAGATTAGTTTCACGGCATCTGACGAACTAATCAACTTCTTGACTGGTTCTGCTGCGAAAACCATAGAAACCATGTGATGTGCCAGCAACTGTGTACCATGAAATCCTATGGAAACTTTTAGTCCGCTAAACCGGCGGTCTTAAGTAGTTGATGGTAAAAGCAGTACTGTAGCTACTAAAATTCATTTAACAGTAATTTTGCCAGTTCAGAAAGTTCCCATTTATTAAATGTTCTGTCAATGCCTAGTACGTCCATCAGCCTGTTTATTTCCTTCAGTACAATTGTGATCTCTGGAGGTATTGAAAAGAATGTTGCCTAGCGTGGGGCTCGAACTCACACGTCTACGTTAGCAGTCAAGCACTATATCCTTTGCGCCATTGCTGGCAAAATATTACAGGAACAGGTAAGCAATTGCGATGAGGGGCAAAACTTTAAGATTTATCGTGATTCTTGATCGATAGCTTAGCTAGCGTGTATCCGTATATCATCTAAGGTGACCTTCTGGTTATAAAAGAGTTGTTTTCCCTCGGATTGGCTTTTTGCTGGAATTAGATTCCTAGATATTTTTCTCTACTTCACTTTTTCTAAGACGATGTTGTGAGGTCAGTCTCTTTCTGTAGCTGACTTTATCTTAGATTTACATTTTATAAAGTTTTAAGTGTTGTTTGAAAAAATAATCACAAGTTCATTAATTTCAAAAATCATCAATTTCATCCTTCGTGGTTTTCATTTTTTTACTTGTTCTTTTCTATTCTTTAAAGTTTATATGTGTTATTATTTGCGATTGTGTTAATTTCATCTTTGAAAAGATGAAAAAGAAATAACCTATTATTGAACAAGTTTTGTGGTTGAAATGCAAATGGCTGTATTTATTTCCCAAGATCAAATTACATTTTCTTGCTCCTACTAACGCGTTCCATGAATTTTGCGCCCTGTGCATTTGCACAGCTTGCACCTATTGTTGGTCCGGCCCTGCTTCTATGGATACCTATTTCTCCTGGAATTCCAGTAAATTTCGCATCGAATAATTTAGGTTTCTCTAGTTTTAGATGCACGTTGGTTAGCATCACTGTTAAGTTCGTTGAAAGTATACTTTCAGTAAGGTGTCTTTGAAATGCATCCCTTTTTTTTAAGATAATACTTCCAATTGTTCTTCCGTATATCACGCAATTGATACAGGGGATTTTCTTTCCTATTGAAAATTAGTGAAAGTCCTGCCCATACCCGCAAATGCTAAATATAAATAATTTAGGCCAATTTCAATGTTAGCTTTTCTTTCAAAGGTTTTTGAAATTATCTTGAAAACGCAAATGGGCGATTTTCTTAATCATCGTCTTATCGTCTAAGGGTAAGTCAGAGTGGTTTTTGAAAAAAGCACACCTGTGTCACCGCTTTGCTAAATGTAATTGAGAACTTTCGTCATGCACAGGAAGAAGATAAAGTAATTTCCTAGTTCTCTTCGGTTTTTTAAAGGCATATGACACAGTTGTAAAACGGAAAAATTGAACATGAACTTCGGCAGCCTTATGACTTCTCGACTGATGCTTAAAAACTTATATCTTCCTATTTATTCGATAGAATGCACGCCGTTGAAAAGGTAACAATTGATCCAATTTTCTCTCTACCACCCACGAGTGAAGTTCCACAAGGATATATTCTTAGCACATTACTTTTTTCCCAGTCATACACTCCGATGAATACGAGTGCAATGCTTGCGAAAAGTTAGATATGATTGTGAAATTTTCAGCAGATGTTATTATGCCTGCAAGAGGAAGCTCAATGTCGTCTTCAATAGAATCATTATTATCATCAATTTTGTCTTTACTTAACATGCCACCGGAGAACTACTTTCAGTTCCGCACCTTGTGCTTGCTCGCGGATATCCTGTTCACAACCCAGCCTCCATATCTTTATGAGAGAAATACAATTTAATTCGATTGTTAAATTTTATATCTTAACACAAGCTTATAAGGTATTTATCTTAATGTGTAAAGCATTTCGAAATATAGAAATGAATAAATAAAATAATCTTTATACATACATATATACATTTTAAATATTTGGGTATATAAAATTCAAAATTTGTGTGTGCTTAGGCTATAGTCTCGAAAACTATGCACAAAACCCTATTGAGTGATCAAAGCAATTTATTCTACAAGTCATAAGGAAGGCTTATAGAGCGTAGGTGTATCAACGCGTGGAATTTTACGTTCATATTAGAAACAGGAATTTTTCAATTTTTGTATAAACATAAGAGGAGTAATAATAAGAAGAAACATCGAATCAATGAAGCAACATTGTCATTGTTAAAATAAATTCAGTTCTTTCAATCTCTAAATAAAATACTTCATTCAATTTTTCTTGGACGTAACAACGTACCCCGGGTAAGACTAGTTTATGATAATCTGTAAGCAATATTAATAAAAATTTAGACAGTATTCAGAATAAATAAATAAAAAATATAAATCAGTTAATCAATATCAATTATCCAATTTTTTTTTTTAAATGGTGAAATTCAACTTAACCAAATTAAAAAGTAAGAAAAAAGGTCAATCATCTGCCATAGGGTAAACCAAAGAGACAGCAAAGATGTGTAATTCAAATGCAAGCACAATACCCAAACACCAATCCACTGACTAAAAACCAATAGAAGCCCCAATTGAATTGTTTGAAAGTTGCAAAGAAGTGCTCCTATGTGGCAGCAAGTGCGAGCTAAATACCTAGAGAGATATGCGCGCAAAAATGAATCATCATCACATCACTATCAAGAGTAAAACGCTGCACAGCCTTAAAAGTGCAGCATTTTAAATTAAGAAAAGGTAAACATTTTGTCAAGAGTAATAGTGAATAGAATTTATAAATGTGTAATTCGAGTTTTACCGTTCAGTAATATGGATGCACAGTCACACACAATTATTCCAACTACCTCTACTGTATGGATGAACGTATGTAGGTTCCTGGTGTTTATTTGTGCCTTATGAAAGAGTAAACTCAAAAAGAGGTATAAAACGATGCATCAAGGATGTGAATGATGTTTGACATTGAAGTGCGGTTGGTTTATTCATTGTCAAGAGTTTTTTTTTTGCGGCGTTGTGGGAGAAGTATTCGTGCTCTTTGGGTCAGAGTTGAGATTTTGTAGAGTATTTTAGGCTTGGATGTTTAAAGGTACGTTATACCTACCTAAATGTTTTTATTACATTAAAAAATCTTTTCGTTAAAAAAACAGTAAGGTCTTAGAATTATCAAATTAATTAACAACTGGGAAGACCCTTTGATGCAACACGTTCACTATAATTATACGTAATGGTTTAGTGTTACAGGTGTTTGGTATAAGTAAACATATTAGGTACCCTCAGGATCAGAGGAAAAGATAAACATTTTAAATCTTTATCCGTTTAGGGAGATTGGTGTTGACTTAAAGCTTATTCTAATAAACGGTGATTTTTTAAGAGCTTGGTTATTGTAAATTCAAAAAAACACATAAACTTGTAAAAAGTGAATGAAATTTTTATTTGGATCGATAAATCAATTTCTGCCATTTACTTTTTAAAAATAATTTCACTTAAATGTTGTCCGCGGCTACGCTTCAGGTGGTCCATTCTGAAGGTCCAATTTTGGCTAACTTTTTCACACATTTCGGCCGGAATCTCACCAATGACGCGTTCAATGTTGGCTTCCAAGGCAGCAATCGTGTTTGGCTTGTCCCCATAGACAATAGACTTAACATAGCCCCACAAAAAATAGTCTAACGGGGTCAAATCACATGATCTTGGTGGCCAATTGACTGCGCCAAAACGTGAGATCAACTGCTCACCAAATTCGCCACAATTGATGCATGGTTTCGCGTGCAGTGTGGCATGTGGCACCGTCCTGTTGGAACCACATGTCGACCGAGTTCAATTCTTGCATTTTCGGCAAAAAAAAATCTGTTATCATCGAACGGTACCTTTCTCCATTGACCGTAACCCTGCGGCCTTCATCGTCCTTGAAGAAGTACGGCCCAATGATGCCGCCTGCCCATAAACCGCACCAAACAGTGCATTTTTCGGGATGCATTGGTAGCTGCTGAATTGCCTCTGGCTGCTCTTCACTCCAAATACGGCAATTCTGCTTATTCACGTATCCATTTAGCCAAAAATGAGCGGAAAAATAACGGACGTAGCTTGCGAAAAACATTTTTAACAGAGCACGAATTTTGATAATAAATTTCAATAATTTGCAAACGTAGTTCAGGCGTAAGTCTATTCATGATGAAATGGCAAACAATACTGAATCGAAATGTCAAATGTTCGTGGAATTTGTCATGTGTGATCTGTCAAAAATATAAACGTCAAAAACCAAGTAGCAAAAAAATCACCCGTTACATTAAATGGCAATTGTCACACATCTATCTTTTTTTTTTATTTAATATTACATAAATAAATTTTATATCAATTTGATAGTTTTAAGAAATTAGAAATTCACTATATAAATGAAATTTTGTATAATATAAATTGTTGATAAGCACTTATATTGTAAATCTAAATGCGGGTTGTTATGTTTTTTGAAAAAAAAAATTATCGTAAGCACCTACGATTTGCTAGGACGTTTTTTGGTGACACAGCGCTCGATTTTGAGGAAAAAAAATGGACTTAATTTCTTAGTTATTATGGTTTCAGCCAATGGTATGCAAAAAAAAATAAATCGTTGGATAACACAGGTCAACACTATTTTTGTTTCTGGGTTCCTGATACGATTTTCTTGTAATCTCATATAACTTATAAAAAAAAATATACGTGAAAAAGTTTGTTTTTATAGCTAGAAGTTTGATATTTTAATTTTGTGGGAAAACCTATTTTTTGTTTTGTTTTAATGTCTTTATTCAAATAAAATAAAATTTTAAAATGATTTCAAATAACTATTTTTTATCTGTATATAGTTTAAACTTAATAAAGAATACATGTCAATATTTAAAAATTAAAATTTTTTGTTTTTCCTGTTTCTCCAATCATTCTGTCATTAACAATTACAAGAAAAATGTTATGGGAAACGAAACTGGATTCCGTCCCTTACCTTCGAGAATGACTTTCCAGCAACTACTTGAAAAATAAGGAGCCCAGCAGTGCTGCCGTCCAAAAATTTTGGAAAAACAGGAGATATCCTGTTCAATGAGTAGACAGTTTACCTAAAACGCTTAATTGAACTCAAATTTCTTAGTGAACCTTCCAAAGCCCGCTCAATCTTATTATTGGAAATCACTAAAAATCAAATATAATTGATTTTTGTACCAATTTTTCTTCTAAATTGAATAACGTTTTAAGTTCAAAAAATCGAACGTTCGATTCGCGAACCTTAACAAGGGGTAAAATGAAAAAAAAATTCGAATACCTTGATTTGGTCTAATCAGACTAAAAATAATTTAATATATTTTTTCTAGTCCAAATTAGTCCAACAGGGATGAACTCGGGGAAGAACTTGAACAGGTATGTTTTATAGTAGCATTGTTTCTTGGAGTTGAAGATGCCGCACAATGTTTTAAGAAGTTACATAAACTTTTGGAAGTAATAAAATGTTTTATTAAGAAGCCTATAACTTTAATAGTAAGACAAATCGGAAAAACAGGAGAATTGAGCAAAAAATGACGTGGAAACAGGATACAGCGAAAAAGGAGCGAAAAAAGCGAAATCTACTGTCGTAACAGTAGACACGGCAGCAATGGAGCCCAGGACTATTATTAGCTTATAGGAAGGTTAAAATAAGATGCATAGGCTTCACAAAGCTTTAAATTAGTACTTAAATCTAAATTTGTATCTTTTTCATGATCAAGAGGCGAGTAATGATGCTACCGTTAAGATGAATCGCTGAAATATGATTTTCAGCACTGATTTGTCACCACGTGATGGGTAAAACGTCATTATTCCCTTACCGCTCATATTCCGCTCTTACTAAAGAGAACACCTTATAATCTTGGTTGACAAGACGTATTATTTATTTATCATTCTAAAAGGTATAGAAACAAACTTACCATATTTTTCAATTAAAAGATCGAAAAATCGCCACTTGAACACAGAAACGAAAAAAAAATATTTTTTTGTTGACCTGTGTAATTTGTGTGTGTATAAAATTTTGAAAATATTTTTAGGAAAAAAAATTGCATCGCCAATTTAAATTCCGTATTATATTAATATACGTAAAAAATTTTAATTTAAAAAAAATCACTAAACTTTTTTTTTTTTGAAAAATCGAATTTTCAAACAATTTTTTTTTAAATTAAAAAAACTTTTTTTTTTAGAAAAATTGAATATGCAATAATATTCATACTTTTAAAGAGCATCTGCATGGAAATATAATTTTAGTCGGTTAATGAGAAAATCGAAAAAAATATAAAAGAAGATAAGGAAGCACTTTAAAAGAACGCAAAATAATTTTTTTTTTTTTATTTAAAAGTGGAATGCATTAATTTATGCATACATATTTGGCAAATATAAATAAACATATTTTCGGGCAAAAAATTGTTAAGCGTTTTTTCAACATTATGTGTATTTAGTAGCAATCTCTTATCAGCTAGAAAAATAAAAAAATACTAAACACAAAGTTTAAAAGAAATAGTTTAAGGCGCCGGCGCCGGTTATAGCTTTCATTGAAACTTATCATTGAAATATTTGACTATCAATTTTGAGGCACTTAAACAAATAAAACTGATGTCGCTTTGGTACCAAAATGATGGTAATAAGATACATATATAATATTTTTTGTCAAACAATTTTTTATTTGCTCTACCACTATCTTGTAAATTAACGCTTTCCATCATTGAAAAATCATAAGTGAATTTACAAGAAATTGGTAGAGCAAATAAAATATTTTTTAACAAAAAATAGTATATATGTATCTTATAACCATCATTTTGGTACCAAAACGACATCAGTTTTATTTGTTTAAGTGCCGCAGAATTGATAGTCAAAGTTTTCAATTATGAGTTTCAATGAAAGCTATAACTAGCGCTTAAGTCGTTTTCGAAATATTGAGTTTTCAAAAAAAAAAAGAGTTTTTAAAAAAATAAAAAAATTGAACTTTTTAGAAGCTTCTCCACAAAAAAATTACGACGTAACGATGATTATAGTTCACGAAAAAACTGGGTCTAGCAATTTCGTCTGTATGTCTGTTTGTCTCCCGTCAGGCTACAGCCTAAACGGGTTGATGAATTTTCATTAAACTTGGTAGATACTGTTTCTAAGCCCATATGATTTTTTGATTTTAATTTTTTTAAGAGCAAAATAACGGCAATTTTTTTTTTTTGCCCAAAAGATAAATTTTATTTTCCTAAAAACGGTTCCAACCATTTGACCAAAAAAGTTAGTTAATTAATAAAGGTGAAAGGTAATTTTGGTATTTTTTTTCAAAAAATGTTATTTTGGTATACCTCTAATAGATCCTTGTTCTTAGGATTCAGTGGTGAATTTAATTTTTATAAAAACCGTTGGAGCAGTTTTTGAGAAAAATAAGATTTACTTTTTTTGCCACAAAAATTACCGTGATTTTTGGTTCTCAAAAAAAAAAAAGATTTCTATTAAGAATATTTTTAAAGTCGTTTCTTAATTAATTTTTTTATATACAAAATGTCTTACATTTTTGTTCAAATTGGTATGACAACTTACAATATTTAATAATATAAGCTTAAAAACAAAATTTCAACAAAAAATCAATTTTTTTCATTTATACGAAATATTAAATTTTCAAAAAAAAAATATTTTTTTCTTAAAATATATTTTTCGAAAAATATTTAAATATGCATGTTAAATAATTTTAAGTAGAAGGTTCTTGGAATTAATAAGAAGGTGTTTTTTTCTTACAATACAATTCTATATACTACTACTAAATTACTCATTATATTTAATTGGACTTGTCTTGTTGTTGTTTTTTTATCAAAAAAAATCCAGGTAAGTTGAACTGAACTTAACAAAAATTGCGTATAGGTAAGGCGCTCACTAACCAACTGATGAGTCCAAGTGAGATTGCCAGGACGAAACGCAAATTTTGTGGACTAAAGGCCGTTAAAAGCTATTTGGGTTCTTCGAATTATATAAATTACTGCATACCAACAGTATTATTTCTAGTTCGAACTTCGAAGGACCTTCTACTTAAAATGTTTGATCGAAATCCATTGAGCCGTTTATGAGAAAGTCGAAAATCGAAAAAATTGTTGTTGGCAGGAACCGTTAACAAAATATTAAACAAACACTTTTAACCAAAATACCTAATGTAATGCACACAATTTTTTTTATCAAAATCTTTATAGCCGTTTTCGAGATAATAAAGATGGTAGAAAAAATTGTATGACCCCTTATTTTTGGGGCTAAAAAAACGATTCAAAAATCTATTTGAGAAAATCACCTACACTTATGACCGTATTTTTTTCGACTATCTCATTAACTGGTCAATTGATTTCGATCAAATTTTTTATACAGTAGGTCCTTTTAATTGTAAATAATACTGCGCACCAAAATATTCGAAAAATATTCTGTACTAAGAATATTGTGCATACAATTTGACCGAACAAAAAAGCAAATTCGTGAGATACATTAAACTTTTTCAAAATAAAACATAAAAAACCGTGTATATAGGTTTTTTCCCCCCTGTGAAGCACATAGTTCTTGCCTTCATTACATTCAAGAAATGTATCGCCATAATACCGCAACTCAAAGTGTAACCGTTCTTCATCGGCAATTATTCTCTCCTCACATGAAAACAAGATCATATTAAATTTGACATAGTTCAGAGGTTGTTTCCTGAGTAATAATATTGCCATTCCACTCGTAGCAATCAACAATAATGCAAACTGCGAGTTAGTTTTCCCAATGCGTGCAAGGTGCATTATAATTGTAAGCATCCATAAGGACACCATTTGGATTTTCTACTTGGCGCGCTTTGCGCACAATAATGATTTGTAATCCCATTCGCAGCGTCGAATTCGTTTTAGCTAATACCAGCTTTGATGCTCGAGGCTATTATTCAATTGGTCATCTTCATTCACCGTCACCATCACCGTCACAGCCACCAGTGGCGTACGGATTAAAATTACTTTGATACAGTGGAGAAGGAGCGACAGTATACGGCGACAAGCGGTTCGAGTTATGTCTGCATACGTCCAGCGGTCTGCCACAATATGCGAACGAAGGGATACCCGCTGTGACTCAGTCTGTCAATTACTTTAAACAAATTATATCACAAATTAGATGAAATCTCATGCTGATTCTCTTCTTTATCAAAGACCCAACAATAATAACAGCAACAAAAAGCAAAAACAAAAGCACCATCCGCACGGAGCGGGCACATTTCGTTTCGCAAGAATTGCACTCCACTGAGTTATCGCGTTGCATTGCGAAAATGTATCTAGATGTTGCGGTTGCGGACATCGTTGTTCTCATGGTCAGCTGGTGGCGGCCGCAATGAGCCTCACACATGAAGATTTCGGATGTGTGGTGTGCTGTGTTGCACTTCTGCAATGATGCACATATATACTGCAGCTAGACAAAACGCCAGATTGCAATTGGCACGCTGCTGGCTTCAACAACTAAACGATGGTGCAACATGGAAATATTAATAGACTTCTGTATATCTCATGGATACGTTAGTTTTCCCTTCCCATACCTACGAGTATAAGTCATAAGCTATAGGCATCTAAGTTTTGTGAGATCTTCCTGGGATTTGTATTCGATCTCGAAGTATATAGTCATTTCTCTTGGGCGTTGGTTGAGAAGCGCAAGCGGGTCGGCTGGGGGGCCTTTGCTGCGAGACCTGAGAATTTTGTTTGGATGATTTCCTGATTTTCTGGCAGAATAATTGATTAAGATGAATCAGCCTTGGGGTCAACATATGTGATACTTCTTTTTTTTTTTTGTATTATTCATTTTGGCTTGGGAATAACATTTTTGTTTTTTATTTATGATTTTTGAATATATTTTTTGTACTATTATGCGCACGATTGGGATCGCGTTCGATTGATGGCGCTCAAAAGTGTTCAAATAAATCAGGTATTAGGTACATACTCGAATGTGGATTTCACTTCAATGAAATAATGTATTCATTTATTTTACAAGTACCTATACGATGTAGAGTTTGACCGCACCAAGGTGTGCAGTATGAATAATGGTAATGAAGCTGCATCGTATAAATTGTGTTTCTCAATGTGAAATGATTGGTTACATATCTGGAGAGAAATCAATGACTGATTGGTGAAAATATTAAACAAATAGATAATATGTATAATTTGTATATTTTCAGATATGTTAAGAATGCCAAGACGTTCGAATGGGGTACTTAATCAGGTAGGTACAGCAATTAGTTAATTTGTGATCAAATCAGTCCGGTGAGGACTACTTTACTAACATTTTAGATTCTTTAAAGTTTCGGTAAGGTCTTATGGAAGCTAAGATTATACTTACCGAAGCTTTATCGAAGGTGAAATGTTACTTACGGTAATATTCTAAGAGAACGTCAGTTGATATTAATACTGGTCATCATCCCAAATAAATCTGTTATGCTTATCACTATGGTTAGTAAGATAAATTTTGAGCTGGGGACCAAACTCCGGTTAGGTTTAATCTGGAAACCAATTTTTCACTGGTATAGTGACTCTACATTTCTTAAAAGAGTATATCTTGCAATCGCAGTGTCTGTTCTTTAGACTTTCGGATCCGGCAGAAATTTTGACAAAACCCACAAAGGAATGGTTGAGAGTTGTATGTCCTGGTTCTCCTTTGAGCTGTTGAATGAAAAAGTTTTTTTCGTATTTTCTTTTTTTTTTTTTGTTAAAAACTCATTATGCTACCAGTTTTCGATTTACTGGAAAACGTTTCAGTTGATTTTTTTGAATATGTATTTCAAAAGACATTCCTAAAAAGCTTACAGTATTGTATGCCAAAAGTTTTCAATGTTTTTTTATTATTAAAACAATTTTATTTTTCAAAACTCAATGTTTCAAAAACGAATTGGTGGATTTGTTTCGAAACTTTGTATATTTTAGTTTGTTGACATTTTCTCGAAAACTCGAAAAAAAAACATTTTTCTAAAACAAAAACAAAACAAAACTCGTTAAAAAAATCTTGTTCTCTTAAAAAATATTTATACTCTTAAATTAATGTGCAGTCCATTTCGCGTGCTTATTAACAGAACGTCCCATAAGTCAGTTTTCATTTTCGAACTTTCTCACTATTGGATAAGCGAATTAAAATTAGTTTTATTATGCAAATGAACCCTAAAAGTATGAATAGTATTTTTGCATATTTAAATTTTCAAAAAACAAAATGTGTTTTTTTCCGATTTTTAAGAAATAAATTAGTTAATACAATTAATAAAAGATTATATATGTATATATTAATAATTACTTTAAATTGTCGTTTCAATTTTCTTTTAAATGGTTTCAAAACTGTATAATAAAAAATTTTTTTTTACTTGGAGTATACATAGAGTAAGAGCCCAGGGCTGGCAGACATACGTCGTTTTATCATAGCTGATTTTTTTTCTGTGAATTGATACCAAAGTAGATAAAAACAAATGGACATTCCGAATTTTCAAAGCTAGGGCTTTTCGGAGAAATGCAGTTTTAACAGTGCATTCTCAACTACGTTATTTTATCAAAGCTGATTTTTCAATATGTTTAAGGGGATAATGTACCAAACTTCGTTTGACACTTGTCAAACCCCTACTGGAGGGGTCTGACAATTGTCAAACAAAGTTTGAGGCACTATCCCCTTAAATCGTTTGGAATTTTACTAAAAATGATTTAACATATTGCTAAATCGTTTAAAATTTGGCGCCATTGTTTTTAACACGAAAAACAAAGGTTCTGTAATACACTTTTTTTTGCCAAAAGGAAAAATCTTATTTTTCTCAAAAACGACTCCAATGATTTTTATAAAAAAAATTAGTTCATTAATGAAGGGAAAAGGTACTTTTTGGGTAATTTGTTTGGGGGGGGGGCAAATTAATATTTTTGGTACATCTACTAATAGGTTTTCGATTTTCTGGAAAACAGTTCATTTGATTTTTTTGAAATTTTTTATTCAAAAGCCCCTAGAAAGTTTAAATACTAATGTAATCCGAAATATTTCAAAAAAAAAAATTTTTTTGAAAACTCAAAATATCGAAAACGACTTAATAGATTTTATTAAGACTTCGTATTTGGTAGTTTCTTGACATTATCTTGAATATTAAAAAAAACTATTTTCCAACAATAAAAACACAACGGTTCTTCACATACAAATGTTAAAAAACCATAATAAGAAAAAAATGTATTTCTTAAAAACGGTTCCAAGTATTTTGATTAATAAAATGTGAGCGTGCACTTTCAAGTAAGAAAATATTTTATTTTGCGTACTTATTAACCATAGACCCACTTTTTATATTTTCGACTTTCTCGCTATTGGAGGAACCGATTTAAATTATTTTTTTTATACAAATGCTCTCTAAAATTGTAAATAAGACTGCTTATTCAAATTTTCAAAATATTGGTTTTTCAATATTTAAAAAATAAATATTTTTTTTTTGTAAAAGCAATTTTTCAAAAACGAGTTACTGAATTGTATTGAAATTAAAATTTTATATGCACATTAATAATTACTTCAAAATGGCATTTCAATTTTTATTTTCTAAAAATGTTTTTTTTTTTTATTTTATTAATGAAAACTAATTTTTTTAAGAACCGATCCAACGATTTTTGATTTTTTACTTGCGATTATAGGTACTATAAGGCAAGTTATGTATTCGTAAAAAAAAATTCTAACAACACACCAAAAAAGTGGGTCCTGCAATTCCGTCTGTCTGTCCTCGAGTCTGCAGCCTAAAGTGTTCGGTTAATTTGCTTCAAACTTGTTACATATTATTTTTTCGGCAATATGACGACACGTTTTTTTCATTTATTTTAAGACGACAAATAACAGTAGCCCCGATAAATTTTTTTTGGCCAAAAACAAAAATCTTATTTTACTCAAAAACGGCTACAACGATTTTTATAAAAAAAATCAGTTCATTAATGAAGGGAAAGGGTACCTTTTGATAATTTTTTTTTTGGAAAAAAATTGTTATTTTTGGTACCTCTAGCACAACCATTTTTTTTGTTTACGATTTTCTCGGAAACGGTTGATTTGATTTTTTTGAAATTTTTTACGCAGAAGCTCCTGGAAAGTTTAAACACCATTGTATACCCAATTTTTGCAAAAAAAAAAATTTGTAAATTACTTTTTTTTTGAAAACTCAAAATTTCGAAAACGACTCAATAGAATTTTTTTAAACTTCGTATTTGGTAGATTTTTGGCAATATCTTGAATAGTTAAAAAAAACTATTTTTTTTTTAAATAAAAAAGAACGGTACCTCCCATACAAATGTTAAAAAACCGTTAAGAAAAAAATGTATTTCTCGAAAACGGCTCCGAGATTTTCACTTTCAAGTATAAAAATAGTTTTTTTGCGTACTTATTAACAGTACTTCCCATAGAACCACTTTACATATTTCCGATTTTCTCAATATTGGATGAACCGATTAAAATATTTTTTTTTATAAAAATGCTCCCTAAGACAGCATACGAAAATTTTCAATAAAAAGGTTTTTCGATTTTTAAAAAATAAATAAATTTTTTTTTTTGAAAAATCGAATTTTCAAAAACCACATTTTTTTGAAATTTGAATCTTATATGTATATTAATAATATCTTCAAAATGGCGTTTCAATTTTTCTTCTAAAAATGTTTTCAACATTTTAAACATAAGAAATTAATTTATTAAAAAATAGCTCCAACGATTTTGAATTTTTTTTTGATATATTCTTATTTATCCATGAATTCAA
The DNA here is from genome assembly GCA_910595825.1 of Philhelius pedissequus. Lineage (NCBI taxonomy): Eukaryota > Metazoa > Arthropoda > Insecta > Diptera > Syrphidae > Philhelius > Philhelius pedissequus. The sequence continues at coordinate 30,103,004 of OU343163.1, forward strand.
CTGGCATCTTTGTTTTTTCTCAAACTATAACGACTAAGCAATATAAAAACATTTAATTATGTGTATTATCCATTTATGTCTACCTTATTATTATACCCTTTTTACGATTTTTTGCGTACGTCACTTAATACTAAATAAAATGTAGGCCCTCATACATTTATATGTACATATATATACCTATTTTTTTGAATAATATACATTTGTAGGTAGGTACATATGTAACTATTCCTTAAACCATCCATTCTACAATTCATAATAATAAGAATCAAGGTAATCTTACCTACATAGGCTTTAAACCTGCATATGATAACTACACCTCACTAACTTATCCTCAATGGTTAGCTACATTAATGTTGTTAGCTACAAGAGCAAGTTCGTGCGATCCAGTCGTGTATTTTTTTTAATTTTGATGTTGGTAATCATATTTGTCCCACAATTCAAACGCGATCTTTTTTCTCGCAAACTGTAGCAACTAAGACTAGGACTGGCAACGCCATTGATTCGTGTCGGTAACAGTTTTTTTTTCCAGAATAAGAGTTAAAACCGAAAATTCATTGCGGCTTCAATGCCTCGTCGTTATCATCCACTGCCACAGCACAACTGCAGAATTTTTGCGTACCCTGCATATTTTCTGACTTTGATAGCTTACACTAAGAACATGGCATAAAAAGCCCAACTTCAATAAAAAAAGGACTTATCAGAATTACGCATTTAGTTGACAAATTATATTCCTCGCATCAATATGGCTACTTCATGTCCTTAAATTGAAGGAATTTATTGGAGGAAGTTTAGTATGCATTACTTTTGAACGAAAAAAAATGATGCTGAGGAAATTTTATTTTTTCTGACAGCTCTCTTCGTTTTTCCACAAAACAATGTCCCTGACAAAAAAATATTTGCTGTGCGTCTAATTGTTTTCGATAAAAAATTAAACGTCAGACATTTTTTGCGCAAAAATCAGCCCCTAAAAAAATACATTTAGTATTTTTTCTTCGAGGAACTCTAAAAGGCTTGAGGAAAATGGTTTACAATTTAAAACTCCCAAAATTTGTATTTTTTTCTAACCATTTTTAAAGTCTATATTTTTGTGGTGAACTCATCTTCCTTTCTCTCTTCATATTGCATTTGACTTAATTAATTAAATCCTCTTAAAAGAGAATCCTTAACTAAATGACTTACATAACTATTGCAACGTGATTACATCAAACTCACATACGCTTTAATTGTTCGTAATTAAAATGAAATCTCTTGATGGGGCAAAATGGTTAACTCAATTACCGAGGCAATTCTTTCAATGACTTCATCGTCTTCTTCAGTTGTTGGTGGCATTAAAAACTATTTAAGAGTCCTCTCCTCAATATACCAAACATATATATGTATGTCTTTGCCCAACCAACCATCCCTGGCTGGAATCTATGCGCAGGCGCACTCATCATCCATACACTGCTATACACTGGCTGGCGTCGAGTCACTCACCGTCATATCGTTATTTTTTATCCTCCGTGAAATGCTGCACGGCAAAGTTTAAAACTAAATTAAAACGTAAGATGCTGTGATGAATTCTTACCAATATATCACAACATTCATCCCCCTCTTACTTCTTTAGAAACAGAGTTAAAAATCCATTTTGCCTCTTACAGTGATCGTATGTACCATGGAAGGTTTGCATTTTGTGCGATTTTAGTTTAATGAACTGGTCTGCCAGTGAAAAGATCATAATTACAAATTTCCTCTTAAAAATATACAAGATGAACCGAACCAAACCAAACGGAAAGCATCCAAAGAAGAAGTATCTATGGTCTCTCAATGATTTAGCTCTAGATTACAGAGCTGCCAAATCCTATAGTCCTAGCTCTAGGAGTCATTCCATTCCATTTCAGCTATATGTGCAAAGGTGTAATTGCAGTCCGGGAGCTATTCATCAGCATTGTACACAACTTTAAGACACATCATTGCGATGCTGATATTTGCGCTGTGGTGTTTTATTTTTGTTTTGTTGTTTTGGTCAGTTGAAGATCTCATCATCATCCATCCGGTTCTATTCAGAGTGCCATTGAGTTTCATTGAAGTGGTAATTAATTTTGTAGATCTTTCGCACTGAGCACCATAACTTTTCTAAAATATCATCAGAGAAAGATCGATTTAAAAATTTCAAGAAAACAAAAATAACAAAGTCGTAAGAAGTTGCACGTGATTATAGGTCATTGATATATAGTGTTTTTTGTAACCCTTACTAACTTAAGACAATACTCGTAACATCTGTCAACCACGTGTCCGATTGTAAGCTGTCAGTGTAAGTTTTATTCAGAAGTCTTTGCAGTTTTTAATAGCCATGATATGCATGCTTCAAAAATGTTATCAATTTTTTTTAATTTCTTCTAAAATTATTATTAGAAGAAGCATTAGCAATCTCCACTTAAGAAAAGCCCAGAACAGAATAGAACAGAAGTATCAGAAAGAGTCAGAACAAAAAATTAAACGTCAATAAAGAAAAAGTTATAGGATTTTTTAATTATTTTTTTTTTAATTAGTAACAAAATAATTATCAAAATAAAAGTGTACTCGAATAATTTTAACCACAAACCAAATAGAAAACATATCAAAAGGTTAATAAAAAGGAAATCAATAAATGATGTTGACAGTTCTTACTATTCTGTTCTGGTTTGATTTTACTCAAAACCAAGAACTGACAATTTTCTCCTGTTCTAGAAAGCTTCACGGTTTATGAACACAGAATTATCAAAAACACAAAAATCATACTTGAACACAAAAAAGGTGGAATATTTTCTCCGAAACATTTCAGGACAATGTCACTGAACGTTTTTGCACAAGATTTCGTAAAAAAAATATTTTTTTTCCCACAAGCATACTCGTAAATACCGCATTAGCTTAGAAGAGTTTTTGAATAAGTTGCATAAGTATCGATTCGACGTTGTTCCTCGTCCGTTGGTCCTCGTCCTTCCTGTTTTCCTAAAAGTCATTGGTTATAAGTCCTACAAGATTCCGCTCTTAGAATAACTGAAACCGGATGAATATAGTTTCTTCCCCAATCTGCCATTTGGTGGCCCCCTTACGGGCTTGCATCCTCTTAAATCCAGAAATGTAGTTTTTTGACGTAACAGTTTAAAAAAAGTGGAACCTGATTGCTCAGGATTTTTTTTGTTCAAATCAGAGTTCGAGCCAGAGACGACACGGCTCGAAATGTTGCTGGACGATGTAAAATATCGCGACGATTGGCATTTGGCATCTGAAAAATAAAAAATGAAAAATTCATATGAGATAAAACAGGCTCCCGGAAATTAAGCCAGAATTTTGTTTGGAAAAAACGCCAGAAAATTCTTCAAACAAAATTCTGGCCTTTTTTCCTAGGAAAAAAGCCAAAGTCTTCTAATATTTTTTTTCCTAAATTTCTGACCTGTTTTCAAAAAAAATCAGGCGATTTTCATCGCCATTCCATTTGGGAAATTAAAAAAAAAAGAATGAAAAAAGGCGTACAAAAACCTCTGCGTGTAAGGGCAGGCGTGCTGCCCCCCTGAAACCCCCTGCTGGACCCAATATAGGATTTGGGGTGGGTACAAGTTTGTTATATGCAAATTTTTTGGGGGATTTTAAGATTTCTTTTTAAAAACTTCCAAGAAAAATTTGCATATACCCAAGCTTGTACCCACCCGAAATCCTATATTGGACCATAAAGGGGGGTTACGCACGAAGCTTAAACATTTTCTGACTTAATTTCCATTTGCTTTCAGGCTATTTTTCCTCACCTATCTGGCATATTTTTCAATATTTCTGGTTTATTTGCCAAATAAAAATCTCTTCTTTTTTTTCGAATGTATATTCCAAAAAAAATTCCGGCACAATTTCCCCTGGCTTAATTTCCGGGAACCGATAAAACAACATGGCGGGCATGTATGTTCTGTCAAAATATCCCAGTTCCCAGTCCCTGTTGGGAAATTCTTTGTATAAAAAAGTTCGTTGAGATTTTTACAGCCATAAAGCTTTTAATAGTAAATGTAGTTTTTTTTAATCCGCCCACTGACACGCCCACTTTTAATTTAAATTTTATCTTTATTCAACATTCTTTTATTAAAAATGTTTGTAGCTGGGAGCCTTCTCTATTACCGAAAAGACAATATACTATCCACTTTAACTGCTGCTCCTTAAAAGTTGTCCCTAAAATTCTGAACATGTGAAATTTATTTGAGAAATCTGCCTTCTGACACTCTTTTATTTTGTATTTGAAAAAAAAAAACATCAGTCGACTATACATAAAGCTAGGTTGCACTAATCGGCATCGGTCCAATCCTGGTGAAAGCGACAAAATTATACTTGACATTATTTTTGGTGTACCTTCATAATACGACCAGATACATCTAATACCAATATCACGTCCACACTTTATTTTGGACAGACATTGCATTACTGTATTCAGCCATTAATAGAGCAAGTTAAAATTTTGTTTTTCTAATAAAAAAATAAATGTGAATATTTGAATTTTTTTTCATAATTCCAATACTTACCCGCTTTTTATATCAACAAGTGAAAAGAATTTCTCACTGACAATCAAAAAAAAAAAAAAAAAAAAAGACGCCTCAAAAACGCTCTGAGCCCCCAGAAAATAGATTCACCTGAGCTTGATCCCATGGTGCTTATGGCTTGCCAAAGAGTGCACATACTGGCGCAATGAGAGAGATGTGTGTAATCCTAGATGACGTCTGGAATTAAGATAAAGTGCTAGCTAGTATTCAGCTGCTGGATATGGGTATAAGATTAGAGCTGCTCTTTGGGGGTAGGTAGGACAGTAAATCATTGTTTACGCTGTAGTCACAGTGAAAAAGTGCCAACCATTAGGAGTTAGGCTAGTAATCTGTCTTCTTTTCATTCTTCCTTGATATAAGTTATTTTTGTCTTATTTTTTAAATTTTATTTTAAAGTTTGCAAGATATGCTACTTGAGGTGCGCGGGAGGGGAGCAACCATCTTATGTCTCTTCAAGCTAAATTCTTCTTGTTTTTTTTCTTGTTCTGTAATGTCCAGTATAATATGAGAATGAAGCTATAGATGAGGAAGCGTAAAAGCAAAATGATTTTCTAGATAAACTTTGAACTGGCTACTGCATTTTTGTGGGAAACATCATTTTCCAGCTGTGATGAATTGATGGCTAATTATTTTTTTGTTCTTTTTTTTTGTTCTTAAAGAAATACTTGAAATTAAAACATATTTGTAGATTCCTAAGCCTTATAAATATTTAATTGAATATTAAAGACTGACTGAATTAAGATAGAATTGCTCTGTAAAACTTTACCATGTGATAGAGTCGATGTCGATGCTGAGGATATGGAAACATTATTTCTGAAAACAAGACAGATGCTAAATCGTATTGTGCTGTTAATTAGATAGGACCATTTAACCTAAAAGATGCATTCCAACAATTTCTTCTAGCCGACCTTGTTAAAGTAAAGAAAGTTTTTAGTGGCATCTGAATCGTAGGAGTAATGGTAGCATAGTTTCACTGATATTCTAAGAAGGCGACCATTTCTGAAAACTTCCAACTTAATGTCATCAGTCTCTTTGACATCGCCTTGAACGTAATTTGGAAGTTCTCGGACAATTACACTCTCCCGATCTGGCTATGTGGTGCAGAGGAAAATTGTCAGTATGATTTTTTGTGTTGACAGTGAGTTGGGATAAAGATAAAATAATACAGACTGTACACAGTGTACAGAGAGCATAGCCTTGGTTAAGGTACAGCTACTGAGGTATCTGGGGCATGTAGATGTTAAGCAGATGGACTCCAGAGCCGTCCGGTTACGAAGGACAATTCTGTACAGAAACACATGTTTTCACACTATGGCGCCCACTTTTAGGGGCTTTTATATACATATCAAAAAATTATAAAATGTGTACCACATCCTTTTTTTGGGGTTGCTTTTGACTGAAGTCCTGTCTCTATGGCTAAAGGCGATTTCTAAGAATGTGAAAAAAACTAGAACATGTATGTACCATATGACTTTTTTAACAATAATTTCTGTACCGGGCAATCGGAAAATTTCCCGGTGCTCGGCCCAAATTTTGTGTCGTTCTCGTCGGTAATATTTTTCTTGTCAGCATATCTCTTTTATTAAAGAAAACATTCTCATATCTGTATAAAAAGCGTTGCACAGTTAAGAGTGGGCTGTTTTTGGATGTATCTAGAGGCAGTAATAGAAATAAGACCCTGTTATGGTCCTTAGGGTGTCTGTAGGGGTATACGTACAAGTTTTGCATTAGGAAAAAATCGAATTCCAGATTTTAATCAAATTTGACATTACGATGATAGAGAACACAAGATTCCATCTGTCTGTCTGTCTATGTGTATAGGTCGATGTACATGCTAAACGCATGAATATTCTTCAAACTTTGTACTGTTTAGAGTTTTGGGAATTATTTCAATTACTCAATTATTTTTTTCTAATCTATTTGGAGCCCTAAAAATGACGGTACTTGCCATACAATTTTGTCTACCGTCTTAATTATATCGACAATGGAACTAACGATTTTGAAAAAAAAAATTTCAGCTTTCTCAGAAACGGACCTATGTATTTTGAAAATAATATTTATATTGGAGGTCCTTTGAAATAATAATACTACTTCCAAAATTTTAGAAAAAAATTTTTTTTTGGATTTTTGAAAATATAAAATATATTTTGCGGTTTCTATTAAGAACCTTTTGTATACCATGCGATCGAACATAAAAGGAAGTACGTGCGATCCAGTCGTGCATTTTATTTTGATCAAAATAGTGTCAGTCGTTTTGGAGATAATTAAGATGGTACAAAGAATTTTATGACAGGTGCCGTTATTTTTGGGGCTAAAACAACGATTCAAAAGTCAATTTGAGAGAATCACAATAAAGGCTTAAGTACACAGTTTAAAGAAAATCGCTTAAGTCTCAAAGGCTGTAGATAGTTCTACAGACTAAGGACCCACTTTTTTGGTGTTCTCTATCATCGTAATGTCAAGTTTGATTAAAATCTCAAGTTCGATTTTTTTCCAAATGCAAAACTTGCCCTATGGTATCTATGTATATCGCTAGTAAAAATTCAGCGCACTCTTATAGGAGTAGGTTATTAAATCTTTATTTTATTATTTAATAATCTAATTTTCATTAACGTCTCAACTTATTTCGATCAAGATTTTAATACAGAAGACCCTTCGGATTTTAAATAATACTACGTATCTAATTTTTTGTAAATTAATTTATTGGACTTTTTATTTAAAAATTTAATATATATTTCGAAAACGGGTGGACGGTTATTTGTGATATTATCTTGTTAAATTTATATTATTAAGTACGTAAAATTTACAAACACGTGTTTTTAGAAAGAAATTAACAAAAATGTGTAGGTAGATGAAAAATTAAGTAAAAAAACGATTTTAAATAAAATGCACGACTGTATCGCACATACTTGCTCCTATGCCCGATTACATTATATGCAAAATATTCTTAATAGAACAATATTTGTGTGTATGTCCACTCGTTTTCGAAATATAGAATTTTCAAAAAAAAATATTTTTTTTTTTCAAAAATCCAAAAAAACTATTTTTCGAAAATTTTGAAATGCAGTATTATTTAGAATTTGAAGGAGCTCCTGTGTAAGAATTTTGAACGAAATCCGTTAAGCCGTTTATGAGAAAGTCGAAAACAAATAAAATGTTTTTTTTTTTTTTTTTGTGTATGGCAAGTCGTTATTTTTGGGGCTAAAACAAAAATTTAGTGGCACAGTGGATAAAGTGCTTGATTGCTAACTAAGAAATGTGGGTTCGATTTCTTCTTCTTTTTTTCTTTTCTATACCTCCAATTTTAATTGGATGCCGCCCATGGGTTAAAATGAGAAAGTCAATACCTGGTTCTCAAATCCACTGTGCCAAACTAATGCCGTGCAATTCAGGTTGCATTTAAAAGATCTCAGGTCTTACAGGCATATAGTTAAAAGTAAAAAAAAAAAACTAATTTGGATAATCACCTAAAACGCTTAAATACCAAGTTTAAAGAAAATCGCTTCAGCCCATCATCGTAATGTCAAGTTTGATTAAAATCTCGAGTTCGATTTTTTTTCCAAATGCAAAACTTGACCTATAGTACCTATATCGTAAGTAAAAATATATTTAGCCATTTCAACTCATAATTTTGTGCTTAATATGTGATCGAACATAAGAGCAAGTACGAGAGATCAAGCCATGAATTTTTCCCTCAGGCAATTTAGTTTCCGAATTAACTTAACCCTAGAAAGCTAACCTTCGTCAAAATGGCACACATCGATCAAATATTTCCCTATCCCTTCCCTACTGTTTACTTACATAATCGTGCTTTAACGCCAAATAAGCCGCTGCCGGTTACTTGTCTCGCGTGGTGGATGCGTTTTTCTTGTAATTGTTATTATTTATAAAAAAATATGTACAATTTACTCGTCATTTTTAATAATTTTTGATCAGAAACAAAAAAAAACATGTGCTATGAAAAATGTAATTTTAGTATTAAAACTGAAGTAAATATTTATTTTAACTTTAATTTCCCTTGATTTAAAACCCATTTTTGTATAATTATCATCGCCTTTAACAAAAAGTAATAACTTATTACAAAAAAAAAAAAAAAATTTAAATGTTCGTCAAAAAGTCGAATGATTAGCTTTTCATTGGGTTAATAGGGTTAATATAGGTTCACAGAATTAACTATGCGTCAAGGAACTATCAAAACAAATTTGAGAAATAATACTCGTAGTAAAAATGAAAAAGTTACAGCTAAATTTATTCCTCCGCTAAAAAACTGGTTTCTATTTGCCTGCTGGTTAATTTTTCTTATTTAGAGAACACTAACTCAAACACATAAAAACTAGGACTTAAGAGGCTTAATCCTCATTATGGATAACAGCTTTTCAGTCGCGGTTTAACTAAACTAAAAGTCCCTTGCAATAAATAAGTAAAGTAAATTTCAAATTATTTTCCAAAAAAATAAAAAAAAAGTTCAAGCCTTCCTGTAAATAAATCTTGTATATAGCAGCTACCACTCGGACAGACGGCCTTAATAACATGTCCTATATAATTATTCGATAGGAAATTACATAATTGTTAAAAAAAAATGATTCTATTAAATGAATAAAAATCTAATCTTATCTTATCTAGTCGAGGTTTATATCACTGTTAAGGAGAATTTTCCTTTTTTGACTTAGTGAATTGTCGGCTGTCGACTTCAAAACATTTGAGAGCAAATTCATTTTGTCTATTTCTCTAAGATGCTATAAACTTATAAGCGTCCTACCAAGTGTAAGACATCTTGAATAGGTACCTCATTAAACTTAATACTAAAACAACTTTTGTTATTTAAAGTTGCACAAATCGCTTGAGCATTATATTCCTGGTTCAACATTCAAATCTCATAGATAAAATATAAAAACAAGTCTTTCATCATAACAAACGCTTCTAATAACCTTACGACTATAGTGTCTTCAATGTAGGTAGGAACATTAAATCTAAATAATAGAACAACCCAAAAAACATTGAAACAAAAGTTTAAGACCCATGTTCCCATTCAAAACATCAATAAAAATCATTCAATCAACAATTATTAATTTTCCATCGAAATTCTGATGTTTTATTTTTGTTAACACAAAAGCTTTCTATCGACACGCGAAGACGAAGCCACACCGACCGCCGAGTATACCCATCATGACCAGGGTACATGTTAAGACTAACAGCAACACAAGAAAAAATAATGGTTCGTTTATCAGTGAGAATTGTTTTATTTCAAAATACCTTGGGTGTAATTTTTCCGACTAACTGACTGCACTGGAAAATAAAATGGTGCATTGTGCACCATTTAACATGGAAAGTGTTTTGTCTTGTTCACGATTATTTCATTATCAAAACCAAATGAATGATTGATCTTTCGGTTGGATGACCTTTTTTCGAAAATGATTGCAAATGAAACAAGATTGATTTTGACCAGATTTCAATTTTATTGAATTATTATAATCTTGAATTTGTTAGACGGGCGTTATGTGGGAATGCTACTTCGTCTGTTTGTTTTTATTCATGTTTTATCTTATCTTGGAGAACATTTGGATAACAAATCGATCTGTCATTGAAAATTTAAAAGGATATTTAATTTATGACTAACTACAAAATACTTAGATGTAATTACAGTCGCTTCTTAAAATTCTAGTTAGAAAGCTAAAGGGTTGAATTCAAAGAAATCAGCATGGAAAGTGGCTATGCACACGATCTGTAATGTTCGCAATAAAAGCCAAAGCTTGTTTCGAGTTCAAGAGTAGTTTAATGACTGACGTAATTCTAAGTTAACAATCTATATATAAAGAGTTCATGTATTACATGGTAGTGTATAGGTACAAATAAGGTATATATCAATTAGTACATACATAGGTACTATACAGATCGTCCATCGAAATCAGTACTGTCATTTTCTTAGAAATGAATAATCCCAATGAAAAATGAGTAACAATAAAATAAAAAACATCCACCACAGGTTTGCTCTTGTGATTCAAAGCAATAATATGGATAACATAATTTTTAGCAAGTTGGAGAAATTTTCGCGCAAGAAACAATCATTACCTACCCTTTCCAGATGAGCTACCACTCAAATTCTCTTGACACATCGTACCTTAAACGTCACACTTCGCACTTTGTACTTCATTCAATTCACTTCACACTTTGAACTTCACAGGTCGAAATTTTCAATTCGCACTTCATATTTCGTATTCATACTTTTGCAATTCACATTTCGCACTAAAATGGCAAAATTTCGCAAAATTGATATGTTTTCAAAACTATTTAAAATAAACAAAAATCATTGCCTAATCTTTTAAGTTGAATCAAAATTCTCTTGACACTTCGCACTAACTTGGCGAAACATCATGTTTCGAAAAATTAAGCATTTTCAAAAAGATTTAAAAAAAACAAAAATTATTAAATGACAACTTCCCTTTTCTGGAAGTCCCAACACTAAAATTTTATTGTAACTTCTGTTTTTCACTTCACACATCGAACGTTACATTCCGCATTTCACACTGTGGACATTTCGCACTAACATAGCTAATTTTCATTTTTCGGAAGTTAGAGCCATTTTTACTACACAATGATTTAAAAAAACCTTATATTGCAGTTTCCTTCCTTAAGATGAACTAACACAAAAGTTCTTGCTTAAACTTTGGTTTTGCACTGGCACTTCACGCTTTGGAATTCGCACAGCGAACTTTCACACTTTGTGGTTCACACTTTGCACACTATACTTTGCAATTCAGAGTTTGTGCTTCGCAATTCACTCATTGCACTTCATACCTTACGTACTTTCATTTCGTACGTTAAGGTCTGCTTTTCACAATTCGCACTTTACAATTAAAATTTTACACTTCATATTTCGCAACATCACGGCTATGTATTATGTTTTGCAAGCTGGAGCCGTTCTCGAGAACATTTAAAATAAATAAAATTTTCTAGAAAAACTAACACTTATATTTAATCTGTTTCGCATTTCACATTTTTTACGTCGCACTTTATACTTTGTAATTCACTCTTTGCATCTCACACTTCGGGTTCATACTTCGCACTTCAAATTTTACACTTCACACATCACGATTTAAACTTCGAACTTCATACAATTAAATACAAATTATCATTTTCCATTTTACTAGCTCATCTACTACAATTTTATTGACACTTCGATTTCGCACCTCGCACTTTGCCTTTTTCATTTCGCATTTAATAATTTGCACTTCTCAATTCACACTTCATACCTCAGATTTCGAACTTACAAGCTAACACACTAAAAGTCGGTTGACACTTCGCAAATTACTTCGCAATTCGCTGTCAGATTGCACATTTAGTAGGAAAATTATTAGAATGCGCCCTGATTTTGTGGATTACGAATTTTCGGCGGAGATTTGTAATTTTAAAAAAAATTGAAGCAACAATAAGATATGTGTTTCAGAAATTGACTCAAAAGATTTATTCGCAATCGCATGTCGCAGTTCTTCATTTGCAAGACGCCTTACCTTACACTCAGTAAAATATGAAAGTGGCTATTTTCTTACGACGCGACGCGACACCAACCTGCAAATTTTTGACGTAAATGTTACATTCGCAAATGCAACAAGGCAAAATGAAATTTGCAATTTTTAGGTTACAGAGTTACCTCCAACAGCCTCGGATGTCAAAAAAATAATTTCGGGCGAACATCTTAATTAAAATAAATTATTAAAATCGTTTAGCAAGAAAAAACTAATTTTATATACAAACACACATCTTTAGCCAAGTTAAATTGCGTGGGCATAATAATTCCTGGGTGTGGCCAATAATCAAAAATCCATTTTACTTAAGCGCACATTATCAAATGAAAATTAATCTTGCTGCGTTATTTAGAAAACATCATTGTATAGAGTATAATGTGCAAGCGCAGCACAAGCAACCAACCAACATGCACCTTGTGCACTTGTAAAATTGCACAATAATTCAGTGCAGAATATGGCCATTATACTTCGGCATTGGAGCGTAGCGGTCGATTGGTAAGACGGGAAGGGGAGGGCGAAAGCCCGCTACAAAGCCAGAGTGAAGCTATATGCGCTATCAAGTTATGGGCGCCTTTATGATGATGATGCACTCTCACTCCATCTGTATGCCAAAGCCGACAACAAACTAAAGAAGGTCGTAGGTCATCTGACCGCACACATAATTTTCTTTACGGCTTTTGACCAAAAGAGTTGCCAATTGCCAGAGATGTTTGGATGGTTGCTAAAGTAGTTGTGTACAAGCCATAGAGTTATAGCCTATAATGCACGCAGATGCAGAAATATAAAGCGTGCAACCGAGTCATAGATTTTATGTTGTTGCGATGCCAACCCCATAAGCGCAGTATTCTGCGTGGATTTATTTATAAACCAATAAACGTTAAATGGGGTCCATCACCTATCGGATTGAATATAAAAAATAAATATATCGATTATCGAAGATATGCGCCGATTTGTTGCTCGTAAGGTACTCGTACAATCGACAAAAATTATAACGAGTCTATGTTGCTTAAGAAAAAAAAAGTAATAGATTACAATTTAATTGGATTTTAATAGAGAGCAGAGACCGCACATTGGAATTATAATAAAATGTGTATGAGAAACATTCTGGTGAATTAGGTCAGAAAATAATTGAAATTTTGTAATCTCCTTTGAATGTGAGAATAAAATTCTGACGTCAAAACTGTTTTCAGGCGAATGCACATTATTTGTGTGTATAGGGCATAAGGCGTCCACAAGGTGGGACAAAAGTTATGTTATAATATATCGCATAAATGCCGCCATTCTGAAATCTATGCAGCGAGCTTTGCACTTGAGTGTCCTAATGTTCTATCACATCGAAAGCACAAGTTTCTTAATAGATACAGCTAATAGCATGCTGTAACAATTTCTGGAACTGTTATTAATTTATTCAACAAACATTTAAGAAAATTGCTTAGCCACCAAGAGAATGAAGGTTAACCATTTTGCGCCATTTATAACTTCTTTTATTATTCTAAATTTATTTGACCAAAGAAAGATTCCATTTGAATTCTTGGACCAATAGCTAAAAAAGGCTTAAAAATCGTTTGAGCTATTTAAAAAACAAACAGAAATATAAAATACATATTTGTTTACGTATAAAACTCTGAAAACATTTTTAGGAAAACAAATTGGATCGGAAATTTAAACAATTATTAATATGCGTATAAAACTTTAATTTGAAAAAACCTTTTGACCGAATTTTGATAAAAATGATTTGATTTGATTTGACTATTTTTTTTGAAAATTTGAATAATCAATACTATTAGTCCTTTCAAGAATCATATGCGAAAAAAATATATTAATCCGTTCATTCAATAATAAGAAAATCGAAAATATGAAAATTGTTTCGATGGGAAGTATTGCTTGAGTCCTTGCAAAATAATATTAATTATATCTTCTTAAAGTGGACTGTAATAATTTCAGAATCCAAGCACACATTTTTTATCAATATTTTTCTTGGCTGTTTTTTTAAGTCAAGGTTTCTTAGAAAATGTCAAAAATACTCAATACAAAGTTTTTTTTTTAAGAAATGAATTATAAGTCTTTTTCGAAATATTCTGTTTCTAAGAATAGATAACTATTTATTTTGACATGCGATATATGTAGTTAATATAGGGCAAGTTTTGCATTTGGAAAAAAAATCGAACTCGAGATTTTAATCAAAGTTGACATTACAATGATAGAGAACACTAAAAAAGTGGGTCCCGCAATTCCGTTTGTCTGTCTGTGGAACGATCTACAGTCTAAACAATTGAACCGATTTTGTGCATACTTGGTGCTTAAATCGTTGGTTTAGACCCAAAAATAACATTACTTGCCATACAAATCTTTCTACCATCTTAATTATCTCGAAAACGGCTCCAACGATTTTGATAAAAAAAAGAATGTGAACCAGCTTAGATAAAGTCTACATTTTGGCCAACATTTTTTTAACACATTTTATTATTAACGGTACCTGCCATACAACGAATTTATTAATTTTAATCTTTCTCATGACTGGCTCAATGGATTTCGATAAAAATTTTTATACAAGAGTTTCTTTGAAAAAAAAATAGTTTTTTTTTGATTTTTGAAATAAAAAATATTTTTTTTTTTTTGAAAATTAAATATTTTGAAAACGGGTGGACGAATTTTTCTGAAATTTCGTTTAAAGATTTATATTATTAAATATTTAAAAGTTCATACCATTTATTTTAGACAAAATTTAAGAATGTTTTTATATAACACATTAAGTGAAAAACGACCTTAAATTTCTATTAAAAATTGTTTACATACAATGGGATCGAACATAAGAGCAAGTACATACAATCCAGTCGTGCATTTTATTTTTATTTAAAAAAAGATTTTACAAAAATGTTAGTTTCCAATATTAATTATTTATTTATTTTTTAAAGATTCTCCATAAAAATTCAACTGAACCGCTTACAGAAAATGGAAAACCAAAAGAGGGTACTACTAGATTTACCAAAATCAATATATTTTTTTAAAATTAAGAAATAGTACATTTTTCCTTTATTAGTTAACAGAATTTTTTTAATCTTTGGAGCTGTTTTTGAGAAAATAAAATGCACGACTGAATCGCCGCCCTTGCTCTTAGTTCGATCACACCATAAGCAAACGATTTTTAGTAAAAACGCAAAATATATTTTTGAGGTCGGTTTTTCTTAATTTTTTATATAAATAACTTCTTAATTTTTTTTTCTAAAAAAAAATTTTGGTAGCAATATAAATTTAAAAACAGAATCTAAAAAAAATCCTCCTCATATATTCAAAATATTTAATTTTCAAGAAATAATTTTTCGAAAATTTTGGTATACCTACGTTATTATTTATAATTCTAAGGACCACGAATGTAAAAATGTTGATCAATTTATTAATAATTGGGGTTTGATGGACATAATATTAATTAAGGTTGAACCCAATTCACATCACGACGCTACTCTTGCCCCGAAGTTTTGAATTTAACAGAATTTAGTTTAGCTACAAAATTCCATTTTCCCCTGAAAAATTCTCGGCATTTTATTTTTGAGAGGAGTCGGGGATACATTTTTTTAAAGCAAACACTTGAAATTTGGGCTTCCGGAAACTACGCCAGATTTTTTTTTTGGAAAACAAACGCTAAAAAATTCCTCATACAAAATTCTGAACTTTTTTTCAAAGAAAAAAAGTCAAAGTTTTCTGATAATCTTTCCCAAATTTCTGGCTTTTTTTCCAGAAAAAATTTTTTTTTTTCAATTTCCTAATGGAAATATGCAATTAGGCATATACCCAAACTTGTACCCACCTCAAATCCTATATTGACCATGCAGGGGGACAGCATCCACCCTTACGCGTCGCACGTTTTAAAATTTATTGTTTGCCTTTGAAAATTTTCTGGCTTAATTTCCATTGTCCTTTCGGGCTCTTTTTACACACCCATCTGGCATAATTTCCAATATTTCTGGCTTATTTTTTACATAAACTTTTGTTCTTTTTTTTTAATTTTGAGCCAGAAAAAAATTCTGACGTTTTTTCCAACAAAAATTCTGACGCAATTTCCTCTGGCGTAATTTCAGGGAGCCTTAGATTTTAATTAGGCAAACGCAAAAAAAAGCCTTTTCCCTCGTTTCATTGGAATTTTGTTAGCTATTTACATATTTTGTTTAGAAGTTTTGTGGAACTTATATATTTCACAATTGGTTCAACTCGAAATGCTGTTAAAAATACAATTGTACCTATCAAAACTAAGACCGCTTTAAGCATCTTTTTTTGCGGAAGCCCATAGAGTATCGCCGTATTTTTGTCTCTCTTGAGAACAAGTGATAAATTCTATAGAGTACCGCTTCTCACGTTTTGGAATGGACAGCAAGAGAATGAGCTTCCAAAAGTTTTTGCACCAAACAAATTGTTTCTATAAAACAATTTTTTTTCCGTCTTTCAGAAGCTACTATTTGTTTTTTGTACAATAGTACTGTCCATAATATAAATGTACAAGATATTTACAATAATAATTGATGTCAGATCGGTGTAATATCTGAAGTTAAATCGATCTTGGGAACTGCTATAAAAACCTTCGAGTCCATCTTCGAGCCATTATTTAACATTATTCATCTTTTCGATCGATCATTACTTTTAGATTGCCACGATTGATCAATATCACGCAATTCACCTTTGAGAGCCCTTTTGCAGACATATAGTCATCGTCATAATCACCATCGTTACGGGTATAGATACTCATGATTCTTATCTTAATTCTTGTTCTGCTGATGTACGATTATTATCTCTCCAGCATCAATAACTTCATTAAATCATATGATAACTAAATCAAGGATAATACACTCGTGAGGACTTCGACGACAAGCATAAAACACTCTCTATTTCTCACATTTATTTGTAATTCATTACCTCTGCCCACAATATTTCATAACAGTCCAGCTAGCAACGCTGCGCTTAATATATACACATAGGTACCTTTGGGCCAACATAACGATGACGACGAGCCACGATGGCCGGCGGTCGAGCCTCCAATATGGAAATTTTCCCAGCCCACTAGGACCAATAACTCAAACTAAAACGCCTTTTACTGTCCAATTTTCGACACGTAGTCATTCATATACACAACTAGCTAGATGAGCTATAAGTTGCCGCATCGTAGCGTCGCACAATAACGTATATAACCTGCATTCTTCCTCTCTCTCTCTCTCTCTGCGAATAAAAATGGCTACGTCGCGTAGACGACGTTGGAGACAGCCACCAGGATGTGGACAGATCAATCGACTTGGGCAATGTTTACACGTAATACGACAAATAAATTACACCGATCAAACATTCATCGTCATATCGGTTCGTATGCATCTGGTTGGGGTTGGATGATGATGATGATGATGGTATTCATTATGTTATGATGCTTATGATTAAAGGAAGCTGAACAGTGATGCCAGGTATAAAATATATTAAACTAAAATCAACATGATAGTTATTTGTTATTGTGCGTGGTTCAAATCATAAGGAGATTATTACCTCTAAAACCTTTTATAAAAATCTGGTTAATAAATATATAATAACTATTTTAGGTGCATTTAATTTTTACTTGGTGTTCACACAGGCCACTGTAGGCACATAAAGCTGGAGCCGGAACGATTTGCTTAAAATTTGTGTTAGCGATTTTCTATACAGAAAGGAATAATATGTAATGACTTTGTTTTTTGTTTTTTGAATGATTTTCACTGCCACGAGTCATAGATCAAATTCTAGACTATAGTCCAAAAATATCTCTTGTCTCTAAAAAGTGCATCTGAGTTTAGCAGTCAAACAATAAATTGTAACTGTAGGTACAAACCATTTCTGTCGAATCAGTAATAGTTGAGCATTATATATATATCAATAGGATTTGGTTCTCCACGAGCTATTGCGAAAACTGCTATAACGATTTCAATAAAATTTAGTTCCGTTCTCATCTCGGAAATTAACGTTACCTTTGTTTTGAGGAAATTGAATTGCCAATTTTTGAGATATTGCACTATATTTATTCTATTGGGCCAATTAATCCTTGGTGTAAATGAAATAAAACTAAATTTTAAGACTGGGTCGCACTCACTCTAGCACACACATCTTGACACAAGATTTTTTATTATATCAAGCTAAATAAATTTTTATAATCGCCCACCCGATTTCGAAATATTGAATTTTCCAAAGGAAATCGAAGAAATCGATTTAAAAATAAAATGCATAACTGAATCGTACGAACTTCTCTTGGAGCTAACAACTTTAATGTAGCTAAAGCTTGACGCTGTTTAGTATTTATAGGTAGTATAGTTATTCTATGCAGGCTAAAGCCGATGGAAGTAAGCTTACCTTGATTCCTAGTATAATGAATAGTCGGATGGATGATTTAAGGAATAGTTACATACGTACCTACAAATGTATATTTAAATCTAGGTTATGGATTTTATGTTCGAAGAAAACGCAAACAATATTTACATATTATTATTGTTTCTGTTTTATCAAATTAACCGTTTCCCAGAAAATCGAAAACTAAGAAAATGGTTAAACTAGAGGTACCAAAAATAACAATTTTTTATCAGAAAGTACCTTCATTAATGAACTGATTTTTTTTTGTAAAAATCGTTGGATCCGTTTTTGAGAAAAATAAGATTTTTGTTTTTGTCCAAAAAAAATTATGGGAGCTACTGTTATTTGTTGTCTTAAAAAAAATGAAAAAAAACATGTGGGCATCTTACCGAAAAAACAATATGTACCAAGTTCGAAGCAAATCCATTTAAACGTTTAGGCTGTAAACTCCAGGGCAGACAGCCAGGTGGACAGACGGAATTGCAGGACCCACTTTTTTCGTTCGTCTTCGTTATCATCGTAATGTCAATTTTGATCAAAATCTCGAGTTCGAATTTTTTTTCGAATCCATAGCTTGCCATATTTATTTATTTAAGTATTTTTTTTATCGCAAAAAATCAGGCGTTGACGCCGTCGACGATGAATCGGTCTTTTAACAGTATGTTCGATACTATACTTATTGCCTCAAAGTAAAAGCTTGGTTTTTTCTGCGACTGACATTTCTTGTGACAAACTCTTGAGTACTTACATATTCCAAAAAATATTTGCTTTTTTTGATTTTGCCTTTGCGGTTCTCCCTATATTTTGTAATTTCTTCTACAATTAGTTCTTTTAACACAAAATATTATTGGCAGATTCGTGGTCGTCAACCAAAATGTTGTACAATCGTTTAAAATTCTTCCATGAGTGTTTTGTTTTACAACACTTGATCCATTGAATGAAATTAGAAAGCTATCACATCATAACGAAATATAATATGACACGCAGCTGTGGAAATTCAGTCTTCATTGCGAACGAATATCGTTCCACAGCTCTTTTCAATTTGCTCGGTAAGAAATCTTTTTTAGAACTATAGCTACTTGCTATACGAAGTTCTTTCAACGATAACAACAGTTATTGTTGAAAGAACCTTTACAAAAAAAACAGGATTAAGACAGTGTCAGGAAGCGAACTTGCTGACATATCTGCTTACTATCTTTATCTTAATAAAGTAATTGATCACATGACAACAAAAAATTCAAAAATGTAATAAATTCTACACGGAGATTTTTGTTTGCTCGTAAAAACTACAGATTTTTTTAATGAAAAATTGGTTATGGCAATGCTTGCTTCTGTGTCGTATTTAAAAGACAGTTTTATTCGTAATCGAAATCGAAAGTATTCTTTCATCAGCGCAATTTTATAGCTAATGATTTCGCATGTTCACACACCCATCATCTGCATCACCGTATTCATTGAAATTCAGTAACAGTTAACAATTTTTTTCCGTTTAAATCATTAAACCTATCACAGGAATGGTTCTGATGAAAACAGCAGCCAACAAATATGATGACGCAGTGATTATAATGATGATGCTTTACATGGAGCTACTGTGCCTCTATATTACTTGTCTGACACCTCACAATAGCTCAGACATCCAGATTAAAGTGGGAGAAAAATTGCCTGGGAACCATTTAATCTATTGCATTTTTTTTTTGTATCTCACCAGAAGCCATGTCAAGGCGCAAAAGTGCGTGGACGGATAACCACAATATTCTACATGAAACCATTTTTCGTTTGTATATTATCTTGAGGGAATACAGATGATATGGTTGTATTTATAGTAAATAATAATTATGGATGTGGATTTGTGAGATACACACTCATATATATTCGTAGATATATTTTATTTGGGCTTAATTTTGGGTTGGGATTTTGATGCCTAACCCTTGTTTGGGTGTGATGGCGAAACTGACTGGGTATATTTTTACAGTCATAACGTTTTGATCCATAAAACCTAGCAATTATAATCTTTTGCGAGGTCGGCTTTTATTGCGTTGAAACGTAGGTAAATTACACTTTTGTTTGAATCTGTCGAGTAATACAGTGACTGCTGAAAGAAATGTTAATAAAAAAAATGTTGAACAAAAATATTTGTTTACATAAGTATGATTGAGATGTCTAAAATGGCGTCCGTAATACCGAACGTGTCGGTCTGTGTATACAGTACATCGAGCTAGAGTCTACACAGGTTGCCTGATACCTAAAGGACGAACGTTTATTTTAATTGTAGCTCATATATTACGGCGTAGCTGTCAGCTGTCATTAAATATTTACAAAATTTACTTCAATCTTATACAATTTTTAATATGTTTAATATACAAACTACTACTGATTCTGAGTCACACCTAAAATAGTGGCCCTTCAAGCTAAAAAATTGCGCAAACACACTTTGTTTGACATTTATCGTTGTCAAAGTGACACATGGAGTTAGTACGGTACTAAACAGTTAAAAAAAGTGTACGCGCATTTTACTTTTAATAAAATCTATGTGCAAAAACGTCTTTATATTTTAAACATATTTTTGTTTAGCTTTGATACGCCCCAAATTTTGTTTCTGTCATAGAACCAATTTTTTTAACACCACTGTTATATAAGTACTTACTTCAAGCTTGTCTATAGATTTCATTCATGTGAGTCACTCAATCAAATTTATTGGATCAATTAAAACGCCCCATATGGAAAATGTTTACCAAGCGATTTAGGAAACAAGGTGGAAACAGCTCACTATTATTTCTTCACCTCACCTACTTTGAGTGAGATAGGAACCACTCTCACAAGATGTTAATTTTTTTTTTTATTGAAGGAAGTTCAACTGTATTTGAAGACCTACATCCAATCAACATCAGAAATTATTGCTAAGCAATTACAGGGTTAATGTGGGCACACATTCATTTAAAATAGCTCTAAGTATTGTGTTTGTTGGTCCACCATGCGTTCATCATTGGTTTAGCTTAACGCATGGTGGACCAGACCATCTTGGACGGGAAAATAGCCAAATGCACAATATGGCAGTTGAAGTTGAAATGCATTTCAATAATTCACATGATCAGTCATTGGGTGTATCTTATAGCGCGAACCTTCGGAATCTAAGAATCTAAAAAAGGGAGAAATGTATTTATGCAAAAACGCATTATTTGATTAAAATGGATGGTTCACCACAGGTAAATAGACTTTCCAACATATCTTCATGTTTAAAAGTTTTTTTTTGTTTTTTTTTTTTGTAAATCAATCACAGCAGTTGGTTGATGTTTTTCCTTGAACAAGAATCACAGTGAAATATTGGTTTTTCTTTTATCATACGGTGTAATTGATTATGTTTACCTTCCTAGAAGATATTAGAATTGATTTCATGATTTGGATTACTCATTTCTTATGAATCAATATTGGAATATTAATAATACAGGAAAACCATAAATATAAACGAGTTCTAGAAATTCAAAAAATTAGGTTTGGATGCCGTTTTGAAACTTCTAATGAAAATGATTATAAAATTAAAGTGCTAGGTATCACCGATTTTTAATTACAATACAGGTATCTACTGAAAACATTTTAACGAACAAAAATTCGACCGTTAAATGTAAACTAAATAGTAATATTCGTATTAGGGTGGTCCTTATTTTTCGACTTTTGAATTATCCCAGTGGCACTTTCTCATTTGATCATATACCTCTTTATATGAAATAAGTAATTTTTGTTTTTTTTTTTATTCGGATTTAGAGGTTGCTACCAGCTGTAAAAATTCTTACAAAAAGCGTTGAAGTACAGCTTAAATTATGATTGCATTAATGTTTCATTTAAATGTTTACATCACATTTTAAGAACAAGTGATACTCCCATAGACAATCGCGTCTTATCCCTCCTCCCCTCGACCCCTCTTCTGTACCGACGCGTCGAGATCTAGCATTATAAGATTTAGATTTCTTTTCAATGTAATAAATTACGTCATAATTACAACCAATGAAGAAATGTTGGTGAAAAAGTACCCTAATACCAACAACTCAATACTTATATCTTAAAAATAAATGATTAAAATATCTACAGAATATCTTAATTCATAATAACAACAATAATTTTGTAATATTTTTTTATATTCTGCCTAAAAATTAAAAGAATCTAACAAAAAACTTCAAATTTTGGTAACGACCTCTACATGTCATTTAAAATTGAAAAAAAAACTGAAATAATTTCCAATGGTACCCTGCGAAATTAAAGAAACTAATTTTTTTTTCTTAGGATTAAGGACCACCCTTATACGTATACAATATTTCAATTTAAAAAAATCCGTTTTTGAAATATTTATTTTCTGCAATATTAATTATACTTTTAATGAATAAAAACATTGGCGCAAAATTTTGAACGATTTAATAAAATGCAAAAGCCACTTTTAGCAATGTACTAAGCTAAAAAGATGATTTAGCTAATTTTAAACGATTTTAACATTTTGCTAAAGTTAAAATCGCGGAATGCCTACTTTAGCTTTTAGCAATTTGCTAAATCCATTATGGCATCTAATAGTATATCAATGGACCCGAGGGGCCCAGGTTCGAGTCCTGCTGGTGAACATTTCTTTTTTTTTTTTTGTAAATATTGATGTTAAAATGATAAAAATAGAAATATCTTATGAATTGCTCTAAGCACAAGTTGGGTTTTCATCAACATATAATTAATTTATAACGCATAACAACAATTCATCAAAATTCAAAACCTACAAATGCACAGCTTATCTCTGCTTAACTTAATAAGCAATTTACTAGTTTAGAAAAGGTTTTAAAATTTTGAAATAGTTATTAAATCAACAAGTCAAAATTTTGCGCCATTCATTTTAAGTTAAGTTCAATAATTAGAAAAGTAGACAGTCGAAGAAATGTAATAAGAACGCAAAATAAAATATATATATTTTTTTTGCAAAAGTGGACTACATTAATTTAAGAACACTCACATTTGTTATTAAAATTTTGAGCTCATAATAAAATGTACAACAAAAAATACTAAATCAAAGGGCACGGTAGTGCTCAGCCAAGTTCTGGCACTACACCCTTTTTTTTTTTTTTATAATCTACCCGCGCTCAAGGGATTATGAATACCCTTTAAATGTTTCAACACAGCGCGGGCGTGAGGGTGAGGTTAAGGAAGACAAAGAATGATAGGAAAGAACATGAACAAACTCAGGCGATTTTTGACCCACCTCTAACTTCACTACCAATAAAGTTAGGAACTTCAAACGCTCAGCATTTGATAAACTCACCAGACAACTCACCAAATTTCAATTCTTTAGCTTTAGTGGTTCTCGAGATATAGGACTGTAAAAATCGCAAAAATCGTAACTGACTCACTCACTCACTGATAGATCATCAAAATTATGGAGCACTTCCCGACATCGTAGAATCTTGTAATTTCGCACAACGGTATTCTGTGTGGTATACACAAAGGAAAAAATTGAAAATTTAAGATTTTCCGTTCAGGGGGCGTGGTACCCGACCATTTTCATAAATTGATATACATTATTTGGAGCACTGATTGTCGTAGATTTATGAAATTTGGTACAGTGGTAGGGCTTTAAGTGCAGGCAAAGACTACATTTTAAAATTTAAGATTTTTCATTCAGGGGGCGTGGTATTCACCCATATTCATAGAATTGTTAAATTTGGAATGAATAAATTCGGTACAGGCGTAATGCTCAAAGCGCAAGCAAAGGCAACATTTAAAAATTTGAGATTTTACATTCAGGGGCGGGGCAACCGCCCATTTGCATAGAATTGATATCAACTATGTAGAGAACTACTGATTGTCGTAGAATGATGAAAATTAGTAGAGCGATAGGATAGCGATAAACACCCATTTTCACAGAATTAATATTAAATATATTGAGAGCACTTCCGATTGATGAAGGATTATATTTGTTAGAGCAGTCAGCTTTACAAAGAAAAAATTGAAATTACAAATTTTTCATCCAGGGGCGTTTCATCCACGCACTTCCTATCAATTATTACCATTTCAATAGATCACTTCACAAAAGGCATAAATTAAAAACTTACGTTTACTTATGAGACATTCATTGGGCGTTTATTCCACCCACATTTCCTGATTAAAAGAATGTTTGCAAAAAGTAGTGAAATCACACCAAAAATATAAATGTTAAAAAAGTAGCCAAGTTCTTCTATATACAAAAACCTTTGCGTAACAAGTCAGCCTTGAAAAATAGTGAGATTTAAAAGTACGCTAAGTTCTAAGTTTATTAATGTTAAATGTCAAATATTTTAAGTAGAGTAATGGAAGAACCTAAAAATTATTAGAGAAATCTGTTATTTAATGATTACTGGCCTTAATTGTGTTCGTTTTGTTGTCAAGGTTTTCATTTCAAAACTGACTAATTAGGTAATAAAAGAAAACTTGCCAACTAAACGAACACAATTAAGGCCAGTAATCATTAGATAACAGATTTATCTGATAATTTTGAGGTTCTTCCATATTACTCTACTAAAAATGTTTGATATTAAATACTAATAAACTTACGAGTAGAACTTAGCGTAATTTTAGATCTCACTACTTTTCACGGCTGACTTGTTACGCAAAGGTTTTTGTACATAGAAGAACTGGGCTACTTTTTTAACATTTATGTTTTTGGTGTGATACAAAGTTTCAAGAAATGGAATAAGTCGTTTTCAAAATATTTGGTTTTCAAATTATAAACTTGTTTTTTTTTTCAAATAAGAAAACCCTTTGAAAATTTTTAAATTAAATATTATTTAAACTTTTTAGGAGCTTCTCCAAAATAAATTCTAAAAAATCGACTTAATCGAGAAAAAAGGTGCCATTACCGTTTTTCGAAAGAAAAAGTAGGTAGGCACCCTTTATACTATCGATATAAGTAGGTATTATGGGACAAGTCTTGTCTGTCTGCAACTCGACCTACAGCCTTAACGGCTGAAGTGATTTTCTTCAAACTTGGCATTTAAGCTTTAAGGTGATTTTTTGAAACAGATTCTTGAATCGTTTTTGTAGCCCCAAATCTAACGGTACTTGGCATGCGATTTTTTCTACCATTCTAAATATCTCGAAAACGGTTCTTAACCAGAAAATCTGTTAAAGAAAGTTTGTATATAAAAAATTAGGTAAAAACTACATTAACTCTTTGTACTAAGAATCTTGTGTTCGCTATATGATCCAACATATGAGTAGGTACGTTCTTTACAATCGTGCATTATATATTTTTTTTAAATCTTTGCAGAAATTTTTGAGATAAATAAGGCTTACCCTTTTGGCTAAAATAATGTATGGTATAGGCATTGTTATATTTGGTCTTTCGAAAAAATCAAAAATGAATATTATATTGTGCTTACCACAAAAATAATATTCACCAAGGTGGAGATAATATATCAATCCAACCTTTTAGGCTAGAGCAAATTGCTAATATTATAACCCAGAGCTTAACATAAATATTTCAGACATAAGATGTTTCCAAACATGTCTGATTTCGTCACGGTCATGGTCTTTCAAAAGTTCGAACAAACTATATTATAGCCTATTTTCTGGTATGGAAAAATCATTCCCCTAAATAGATACGGCGCAGAGCACCTTATAACCCATTCAGGTAGGCTCAAAAATCATGTTGAATGCCTGTTCATTAAACTTATGACCCTGCGCCAATATGTGATTGTATGTTCCGAGCTTTACTTACTTATACCATCGCGGTGTTGATTGTGACCCACCTTTTTTTTAAGGAGAAGGCGAAATTATGGCCCAAGTAAATATTATTGTTATTTAAAACAAAAAACATCATAAATACACAGCCACGCAATCTCAACAATTTGACTGCTGTGAATAATTGAATACCACAGTTTATTTAATAAATATTTAAATGTAGGCCGTCCCATTGCCTGCCCAGTTCCCACAGTATTTATAATTTAACAAAACACTTCATGGTTTGATAAATTTATAGTTTGAACCATTAAATCGATCACTCGAGGGCGTATACTTAACCGAAAAAATTCTATTCCATCATCATTTCATTTCAAACTAGATAGATGTTATTCCAATCATCACAAGCGGATGCAGGTGGGGGTTAAGTGTCGGTATTTGTACCCTTTTATTTTAAATCCAGCCAAAAATCCGATTTGAAAAAAAATGTTTTGCGGGCGCATATGCTTGTTGCTTGTCCGAAACGTTATAATGGCACAGGGCCAATTTCGCCAACTTCCAAATTAGGAACATCGCGTATCTGACTTATAACAGTCCAATATATTCGTTTCGATTATGAACGACAGCATTAGCCCAATAGGCGAGAGTGGCTATATGGCTATCTGGCAATATGTTGATTGACCAAAAAAAAAAACACCATCTTCTTGGTCTCTGGGAATTCAAATTTCCAAAGACTGTGACTGCCTGATCGGATGACTGCTACCAAAGAGTTGTACATAATTGCTTTTGCTTCTGGCCAAGTGTAATAAATTACATCTCATGATACGCTTGTTGCTATTATGGTCCATTATACTTTGAATTGATTGTCAAAAGTGCGATTAGGTTGGGAATATATTTTTTGTCTGTCTGTCTGTGCGCAGGATGATTTTCATATACTCGTACAACCATATTGTTAAATTGGTCTGCGTTTGCAGACTGCCAACATATAAAATTGTGTCGATATGATTAATGTTATGGGGAAGTCTTGGAGCTTTCACGTGGTATATTTTGTCTGTTAATAGACAAGGAATATGAATAATGGCAATAATGGGGGTCGATGTGTGCCACTGATTTTCGCATAATGCTTGTGGTTGTGTGTGTGGTGTGTGGGTTGAGATTGGTTTCGATTGGAATTTAATTGACAAGTGTTGGGATTTATGTTAAAATTGTTGTCAATTAATAGTGATTTAACAAATATGATTTTTATATTGATGACCAGGGAATTAAATATTAACAAAAAAAAAACAATTAATGATATTTTTTCGCTATTAATCAAAATTCCCGTGACCTTTTCACAAATCTGTTTTTTTTTTTTTTTTGACAATAAAAGCAGTTATGACTATAGGCACAATTTTACTGCAATATTTTTGAACCTATGTAGTAGGTATTAAAATTAAGAAACAGATTAAAAAAATCGAATTCCTTACCCATTCAGCTTAAAACGTATGTATATTGTTCCGATGGTGTGTCTTAGAATTTTCGTCAAAATCCACAAATTCGTCAATTTCTAGAGAAGAAAAGATATTCGTATTAGAATTTTAATTTAACAATAATTTCAAAAAAAAATCGTCGGCAAGTTTTAGAAATTTTGAATTTTCAAAAAATAGTGACTTTTTTGACAGATATAAAAAAAATTGACCGAAATCGGAAAAGAGGTTGATGAAAAAATAAAATGTGAAAAAAACGTTGTTTGACAAGTACTGCTTTAGCAACATTTTATATTATTTTTTTTTTTGCCAACATATAGACCAAACCTATGTATACTATAGAACACAGATTTTTTTTTTCAAAATCGTTTTAGCCGTTTTGTGAGATAATTAAGTGGGAAAGTTTTGGATTAGTAAAAAAAATTAAACTCGAAATTTTTATCAAAATTTCTATAACGATGATAGCGAAGACGAAAAACATGGGATTCTAATTTGTCTGTCTGCAAGCCAACAGTCTGAGCGGGTGGATGAATTTTCTTCAAACTTAGTACATATTGTTTTGTCGAAATATGTCCACAATTTTTTTTTTTTTTTTGATTATTTTTTAATACCAAAATAAGCGACACCTTATAATACCTTATAATTTTTTAAGCCCAAAAAGAAAATCCTATTTATATAAAAACTAGTCCAACAATTTTAATAAGAAAAAAACAGTTAATTAATAAAGAGAAAGACCGAATTTTTTTGTCAAAAATGATAATTTTTGGTACCATTTTGTTTTCGATTTTCTGGAAAACGGTTCAGTTGAGTTTTTATGGAGAAGCTTCTAAAATGTTGAAACATTATTGTCAACCAAATTTTATTTTAAATCAAAAAATATATATGTTCCCAAAAATTCATTAATATATTTTTTTGGAACCTTGTATTTAGTATTCTTTTTAATTTTACTTGCGATTATGGGGACTATAAGGCAAGTTATGTATTCGTAAAAATTTTTTTTTCTAACAATCAAACATGACATTACGATCATAGAGAATGCCAAAAAAGTGGGTCCCGCAATTCCGTCTGTCTGTCTGTCTGTCTGTAGAACGATCTACAGCCTGAACGGCTGAACAATTTTGTTCAAACTTGGTGCTTAGGCGTTTTAGGTGATTGTCCAAAATAGATTTTTGAATCGTTGTTTAACCCCAAAAATAACCGTACTTGCCATACAAATTTGTCTACCATCTTAATTATCTCGAAAATGGGTCTAACGATTTTGATACTGTGTGTACTACCTTGGGTATGGTCTACATTTTGGCTAAGAAAAAATTTTAAATATTTTGTTATTAACGGTACCTGCCATACACCCATTATATTGATTTCCGACTTTCTCATAAACGGCTCAACGGATTTCAATAAAAAAAATTATACAGGAGCTCCTTCAAATTCTAATTAGTATTGCATTTCAAAATTTTCGAATAATATTTTTTTTTGGATTTTTGAAAAAAAAAATATTTTTTTTTTTGAAAATTCAATATTTGGAAAACGGGTGGACAATTTTTTCTTAAATTTTGTTTTTAAATTTATATTATTAAACATTTAAAATGTTCTTACCAATTTTTTTTAGAAAAAAATTTAAGAATTTTTATATATAAAAAATTAAGTGAAAAACGACTTTAAAATCCATTTAGCCGTTTCTATTAAGAATATTTTGCATATAATGTGATCGAATATAGGAGCAAGTACGTGCGATCCAGTCGTCAATTTTATTTTTTGACATTTTTGAAACAGAAAAACGTACCTTGTTTATTACAAAAAATTGATATTTTTCTGTAGATTTATGGTAAAAATAGTTTTTTAACCGATCCTTCTATAGAAAAAATTGGAAAAAATATCAAAAGCACTGGATGTGTTATAGATACTTGAAGGCATCATAGAAATCCATGCTCAACAGAATATATGGCTACGGATAGTGAACGTTTTGAAAAGGATACAAAGTATGGATTTCACGACGAACATACGAAGAGTTAGTGGAGCACTAACGCACCATATCGCATAGTTTTCTATCAAATTTGTATAACTATAACCTTATAACCTTCAATTCACTCAAGGTCGCCTCACCATGAAATGTTTAACGAGCAGCGTTTTCAATCTTTACACAAAATGAATAGGCTATTTCCCCACCCTGTGGGTGAAAATACCGAAGTGAAAGTCCACATGTATTTGTCTAACAAATATTATTTCCACAAGAATTAACTGTATATGCGTTCACACTTTCGAAGATAAAAATATACATTTTTCGGTGTTAATAACATGGTGCCACATTTCACACAACACTATCCGTTTTGGCTACATATTTCTTTAGTGGGAATATACAAAACATCAGAATTTGTACAGAATTTGCATACTTTCGACGCTTTGGTAACAAATATAGAGATCATTGTCCGATATGTGTCCATAAATTTAAATTCTATGTTGTAATCGAATCCTGCAAGAAATACTTTGGAAGAATTTTGAATTATTTTAAATTTCAGACCTAAACTTTAGTAAAATTCGAAATACAAAAATTATAAAATAATGTAAATAAATTGTAGAGACTTTGAAGGGTTGACAGCACTGGTACTTCATAACAAATGACAGCCAAAGACACCACATTATTAAGAGAGGAAATATCGATTGTCATATCTGTTTGCCTGCAAACTCAAAAAAGCAAGAGATGTTCAAATAATTTCAAAAATATGTGTTACCTCAGCTACTGGGCTGGGTAATTATTTCTTGCATTAATGAACGCCATCAGAACCAACTATGTGACAAAATTTAACATTTTTATGGCCAAGTTTTATTTCCTTTACAGACACACGAGATTACCCGAAACCAAGACCGGGGGCTTAACCCATTAAGTGCCATTGTACTCAATTGTGCACAGTACTTTTGAAAATTTCAGTTATACAATTTTATAATTTTAATTTCTTTCGACTTGAAAGCAAGCATGGACATGTCTTTTTGTTACTCGGAAGAATTTTGTTGATGTTGCAAGCCATTTTCAAATAATTTTGTCAACTTTTGTGTCGTGCATTTTTTGTTTTAAGCAATTTTGTGTCCTTTTGAAAGTAAAATGTACACTGTCGGCTAATTTGTGAATTGCCAATTCTGCTCAATAGATTTTTTGCCTAAGAACTACATTGTGAATAATTCTCATTAAAACATTTTTTTTGTTCGTGGTAACTGGTCTTCAAAAGTGGTATACTCAATTCAGTATACTGGCCAAAACTGTGCTAATTTTTTTTCTTACTGGTTTTGCAGAGAAATGGGTTTTTCAACAAATAGCTACCTGCAACAGCTTTTATGGTAGGCGCTACGTAAATCTCTACTTGGCTGTTGATGATTTTCCGGACGATGGAAATGAAAGAAATGAAGGATGTAGTGGTTATTTCACTGGAAGTTAATATTCAAACGGACGGGGAGGATTTATGTGACGATGACTTGCTTGAGGAGCAGTAGCTGTCAAATTCAACGATGGATATGAAAGCAAAGACGATATTCCACATGATTATCTAAGGAAAGAAAGCTCAGCCAGAGGTGGATCTCAGGATAATGCTCCAAAATGGTCAAAGCATGTGGTTTATTATTCTGAAGTAGACGAAACTTTAAACTAAAGAAATCAATCATCAATAAGGCTAAAAAGAATGCGAAAATTCGACCTTTGATGAAAATATTTGGGTTTTTCTTCAAGACAAGCTTTCGATTGATGAGGCGATGGTCGAATACAAAGGCGAAGTGAGTACACCGTATTTTATGAAAATTATTTCACCAAACAAGATCTTACGGCTACTTTACGCAAAAAAGGATTTCTGGCAACTGGTACGGTTCGTGACAATAGAGGAAATAAATGTGGTAAATGCTTGGCCGATCCATTGTTAGCAAACCAAAGAAAATCGTAATCTATTTCTATTTGTCAGGGCCATAGCGAAGACTTATATACGTTCAGGTCCTTCAACAAAAGCACCAAATAATACGTTGGCATTGAAGGCGGATATTTCCGAAAAAAAATTAAAAATCAACTAAGACGCCGAATATGTCACAGCAGAGTTCGAAGGATATGTGACACATGACGCAAACTACACTTGGCATCGTAAAGTATGTTGCAAAATATTTCCTAACTAGGTAATGAATGTACCCAAATCTCTTTTGAGTACATTCTCATTAATTAGGTAATGAATGTACCCAAATCTCGTTTGAGTACAACCCTCTAAATACCAAACTTAACAAAATAGTTTTAAAAAAAATGTATTTTTAGTCATAATAACTCATTAAACAGGATTAGGTTTTTCATTTATCTTTATTTTTAAGGTGCTTGGTATTTAATGGGTTAATTCAGCACGCGTGGATCGTTTTCCGTGCAAAAAATTAATTCACCTTCAAAAAATGCGTGAATAAATTTGCTATTTGTGTCCACGTTATCTGTCAAAAAAAATGAACCTCACTCTTGCGGAATCGCAAATATACATGTGTACCCGATTTTGTATGTACACAGAGAAAATTCACGCTTGCAGAATTGGGCTCCAGAACCTTCTTTATAATTCTTTAAGATTTTGAAGAAGGACCACATTAGGCATTGAAGTTCTAAATTATTAAATAAAAAAAAAACATTATTAATCAAATATTGGTAAAAAAAAATAGTAGAATTTTTAATTTTTCTTTTTCAATTTTTCCCGAAGTTATTCTATAAGTTAACGCTGATGTTTTTTGAGAAATTGAAGAAATCGGTAAAGTAATTGGTCGGTTATTGATCCACGAGGAAAAAACTAACAAAATTGTTAATGCAATTAAACGGGATATACTGTAAAGCAACACTCTTTTGACCTGCTTTATGTAGAAATGTATTTATGTTCTAAAAAGTGATTTTCAAATTAATTTATCGCTTCTCCGTGACGCCACAAATCATTTTCAGTTATTGGTTGTCATTAATTGTGTTAATTCACAGTTAATTTTTCACATCTATTCAAACAGTCCTTATGCCACTACCGCAAAGACAATATAAGGCAAAAGTAGCTTTTCAAATAGATTTGGCATGACTGATAATTTTGTGTATTTTTTTTTTCGAACAAGAAGGCGTTATGAATTCAGGTACTTCGAATAGTACCGAACTTAAAGTTACAAGTGCAAGAATGTATTATGAACTACACACTACACAGTCTTCGAACGATGAACGACGCCATGCAGCCATCATTTCGTTCACCCAGATTTATACCCTCATTTCAAGCTTGATGAGTGATAGATTGGCAATCTTACAGATATCTTGACGGTTTAATTTATGAGCAGAAATAATTATAACATTTTCAAAAGGAGCCGTGAGGAAGTCAAAACGAACGAGGAGGAGCAGCACAAAGCGGCTAGAAAATTGGGTTTCATTTCGATATGGGTTGTGTTTTTTTTTTTGTAGAAGTCCTGTAGTTTTATGGGTTTTCGTTAAATAAGTTCACATCGCATATGGTAGGTAGAGGGTTTGGCTGAGTGAAGTCTTTTTGCTAATAAAGATAGTTCGTTCAACTTAATTGTTTTAAATTAGCTTTTTTGTTTTTTTTTTGTTCTTGGAGGGGAAAAGGAGTCTCTTTTGATGGTATGGTGCCGATGTTGATGGCTGATGGTTGATGCAACTTCTCAGCCGCTGAAACTCTGTTTATGACCTCGAGTCTATGCACACTATATGTAACCCCATGGCCAGAGAGAATAAGAAGCTGGCTATTTGAGCTATGTGAGCAACGAAATTTCGAACATTGCAAAGAAGCATTAAAAAGATTTATGATCGAGTGTTGCAGTTTTGTTAGTTCGTTGCGCTGGTTGGCTTATTGCAGTTTTGGCCTACATAGCATAAAGATGCGCTCCTTGTCTATAAAGCCTCATAGTCTGGTCATCATTTTGGCTAGCGAGGCGATTTGCGGCGGCTTGGTGGAATATGAGTGGTGGTTTGAAGGTTTTTTACTTCCATTTTTTTTTTTGTGGATGAATTTCCTCATCGACACACAAGAGTTGAGTCTACACTTTTAAGCCATCGCAGTCTCAGTGCCGGCAATCAACCTTATAATTGGAGATATGTTCACAATTATGGAATGCGAAAATGGACGACGCTAAATCAGGGACTTTGTTGCGGCCCCCGATAGAAGGAGGTGGGCTGCTTCAATGAAGCTCTCTCTCTTAAGCCCAACAAGGCCGACCGGCCGACGAGACGAGACTACAGGTACTCGTTTTGTATATATGAGGCGAGGAAATTTTCAATTTTAATTATTTATGCTATGTTATGAGGCAATTTTAGTATTTGAATGGATTATGGAGGAGGAGACGAACGGTGCAATGAATGCACTGATGATGATGAGTCTATACCTGGTTTGTGGTCACACCTATGTACTCATATCTATATGAATATGAAGAAGATGCGCGGGCACTTATCAAATCCAGAATCAATATACCTCTCAAGTTAAATATATACATTCAATGGGTACAGGATACACGATGCGTGTTGTGGTGGTGGCCAGTGAAAATGTTTGATAATTGCATGAAACTGGGTATTAAATTGCAAATGGGTGCGTTACTTTTTTTTTCTTAAGTTTATTTCTTATTTCTTGAAGTTCGTGGGGGAGAAAACGATGAGTTATTATATGGTTGTGATACCAGATTTGGATTTAAATTGGCGGAAAAAGAACCTGATAGTAAAATTAACTCGTTTTGATTTTGTAGAAACTTGAAATTCAAATTGTAAGGTATTTTTTATTGAATAACGGAGTTGGAATATGGATTTAAATCAATAAAATACAGGCTTTTATGGGCAAATTTTAGAAAGTTATGTAGGTCCAGGCCCATTCGTGCGGATTTGCTAGGGTCTTTAAGTTTTAAATCACCAATATCCGAGTGCCAGGACCTTGGACGAAAAAGTGTTGCGAAAACCCGATGTTTTTGCGTTGACACTACGATACTAGAGAACCCACCCTAGGTAAGTTGAACATTTATTCGTCATGTAGTCAAATAACTGTGATTGCTATGAGAGGTTGAACTTAAGGTTAACGACACACCAAACCGACTACTATTCTGCAACGAAATAGAATCCCACACCAAATGTATTCCCGTATTTTCTAAACTGGAAAATATGACACTTTCAAGTCCCGTACATACATTTTGTTGCAGCTTTTCACAAAAGAGGTCGCTTACGAGAGATTCATTTCCCTAGAATACGAATTACAGTCCCAGAACTTTCTTTGCATACAAATATGAAGACTCTAAAATAAAAGAAGAAAAAAAAAGTAAGTCTCGCAGCTGCAGGTGATAAAAATCAAATTTATCGTGTCGTCGGGCTTATTCCTTGTTTATCTTAAAAAAGAATCACAAAAACTTTTTTTTAACTTTTTTGATGTTGATGCGATCCTCTCTACTTTTGTGAACGTTTTTCTCTCTGGGAGATTTTTACCCCCTCCCTTGAAAAATAAGTCTATGATTTTTTGTGCACAGGGTATAGCCAGCTATTCTTGTAGAACTGTTTTGAGAAGGATGTAATGTTGGTTGGTGTCAGACCCCGCAAACACAAATTCTCGAAAATCAGAGCAATGGAGTTGAATGATGGCTATACAGTAGGGTAGTCCTTATTCCTCAGAAAAATTAAAATGCACGACAATATCGTACGAACTTGTTCTTATAGCTAACAACTTTAATGT
The DNA here is from genome assembly GCA_910595825.1 of Philhelius pedissequus. NCBI lineage: Eukaryota > Metazoa > Arthropoda > Insecta > Diptera > Syrphidae > Philhelius > Philhelius pedissequus. The sequence goes on from OU343163.1 coordinate 30,138,247, forward strand.
AGCTTATCATTGACGCTGTTTAGTAGGCAGGTAGTCTAGTTATCCTATGCAGATTTAAAGTCGATGTAGGTATAATTAATTGTGCAATAGATGATTCAAGAAATAGTTACTTAGGTACCTATGCCTACAAATGCATATATAAATCTAGGTTATGGATTTCAATTATGTAAGTTAGGAGAGAAATATGTACCTACATACACGGATGGAACTTAGATATGTAAATACGTACTTACATACCTCTTCGTATATCATTATGAAGGTTGGTAGGTAGCTATATGCATATAACTTTATAATTTAGGTCTAAAATGCATACCTACATAAGGTTCATGTGATTTTTAAAAACACATATGTTTATATAAATGTATGAGGGCCTACTTTGTATGTAGTATTCAGTGACGCAGGCAAAAATTAATTAAAACGGAATAATAATAAGGAAGAAATAAATGGATAGTACGCATAATTAAATGTTTTTATATTGCTTAGTTGTTATAGTTTGAGGGAAAACAAAGATGCCACTTGAATTCCTGGGCCCATGTTCTGTAACTTTCGAATCCATAAAAGTGTCGAGAAACAAAAAAAAATTTTTGTTTTGTTGTTAAGATGCTTTAATTACTTTTTCCATTTATCCTTCCATTGGAAAATCCCAGTCAAAATTGAAACGCTATTTTGAAGCTATTATAGGTATATAAAATTAAAATTTCAAAAAAAGTCAGTGAATGGTTTTTGAAAAATCGATTTTTCAAAACAAAATTTTTATTTATTTTTTTAAAATATTTTTTTTTGAAAATTTGAGTATGCAGTCTTATTAACACTTAAGTATTTGCATAAAAAAATAATTTATTTTTGCAATATAGGTTTTTAAGTATGAAGTTTCGAAAAAATTAGTCGTTTTCGAAATTTTGAGTTTTCAAAAAAATAAAACGTTTTTTTTTTTGTGTAATTTGTAATTAGTAAAAATGAAATAATTTAAACAAAAAATTTCATTTGAAAAATGTTGGTTTACTTAGTGTTTAGCCTTTTTAGGGGCGTATTCATGAAAAATGTGAAAAAAATCAAATCAACTATTTTCAGAAAATCGAAAATCAAAAAAATGGTACTACCTACTAGAGGTACCAAAAATAACAATTTTTTCCAAAAAAATGTTACCAAAATATTGCCTTTCCCTTCATTAATGAACTGATTTGTTATTATAAAAATCATTGGAGCCTTTGAGAAAATTTTTCAGTTGAAAGTCTGACATTTACGAAAATGGATAGCTTAACTATCGCACAACGCATACAAATTGTTAAAACCTACTACAAAAATGGTGATTCTGCCAAAGCCACATATCGTGCTTTAAGAGGAGCAAAATTGTGAAGAAATTCGAAGAGACTGGGTTGGTTACAGATATTGTAAAGCCTGTGCATCATCGTGTCGCTCGTACCACTGAAAATATCGCTGCTGTAAGTGAAAGTGTTGCAGAAGACCCGAACGTGTCGATTCCTCGTCGTTCTCAGGAATTAGGACTGTCTTACGGAACATTATGGCGTATTTTGCATTTGGATCTACACCTACATCCATATAAAGTTCAGCTCACACAACAACTGAAGCCAGCTGACCAATCACAACGTCGTAGATACGTCCAATGGGTGCTTGAACAACAGGCGGTGGACAGCGATTTTTCGAATAAAATTTTCTTCAGCGACGTATATTAATATACAAAATTTACGTATTTGGAGTTCTGAGAATCCTCAAGTAATTGAAGAGAGGCCATTACATCCACAAAAAGTCACTGTTTGGGGCGCTCTTTGTTCCGGAGGTGTGACTGGACCTTACTTTTTCGAAAACGACGGTGGAACGACTGTCACCGTCAATTAGGAACGTTATGGTCATATAATAACCGACTTTTTTTGCCTGCTATTGAAGAATACGAATTGGAGAATATGTGTTTTCAACAACACGTTGACACATGCCACACTATTCGAGCGAATATGGCTTTATTGCAAGAGACATTTCCTGGCCACGTAATTTCTCGTCGTGGCGATATCTAGTGGCCGCCAAGATGTGATTTGACACCGCTGTACTTTTTTTTGTGGGGTTACGCGAAAGACCGTGTTTATGCAGATAAACCTTTAACTCTTCAGCACTTGAAAACCAACATTCGTCAAGTAATGTGTCAAAAAGTGGTCGACAATTACCGCAAAAGAATCGATGCTTGCAACAATTCGCGTGGTGGCCATTTAAATGATGTAGTGTTTCACACATAATGTCAATTTTATAAATAAAAATATTTTATATGAATTTTTTTTATTATTCTACTTTTGAAAGCGCAAAATGGATAACCCATTATTATGTAGACAAAATGGGTTGACTTATTAGTATTAGGAGACTTCTTCAAATACTCATCCACCAACATTTCTTCATTGGTGGTGGTAATTAATTTATTTTCTAAAGAAATCTAAATCTAATAATACTAAATTTTGACGCGTCGGAACAGAAGAAGGGTCGAGGAGAGATAAGAAGGGATTTTCTATGCTAGTTTCATCTGCACGTAAAATTTAATGTATGTAAACAACTAAATGAAACCTTAGTGAAACCATCATTTTTAAGCTGTACTTCAACGCTTTTTATAAAAAATTTAACAGCTGTCGACCTCTAAATTTTAACAAAATAAAAACCAAAAAATAAACGTATATCATATTTAGAGGTATATAATCAAATGAGAAAGTGCCCCCGGAGATAATTCAAAAGTCGAAAACTAGGCACCACCCTACTGTACAGGTATAGTTGAAATCCTTGGAACCCAGAAAGCACCGTACAGCATGACCGGGATGATGAATGTTTTGTACAGCACCTGATTGATTTTTCTCTATATGGCCTTATTTCTTAATTGATTTTTTATCTCAAGAAACATCTGTTTACAAGAGCTAGTACCTGTTTCACTTCCGCGCCGATATTGTTTGCCGAGCTTACAGAGCTTACAAATTATTTAAATAGCTACCTACGATGTTCTGACTAAGTCTATAATGTAAACTGCTTTTGCGGATGAAAGCATTAATTTTGTCTTGTCCTCGTTCATTATTGATCAATTCCATCTGTTTCTTGATGAATCCATGCTCGTCAAAGCACCGGAAACTGCTCGCTTTATCCTTCAAAACCCCGTTCTCTCCGGTGTCATACTGGATACGTATAGTTGGTTAAGTAGGATATTTAAGCTGAACATGGCACTATATAATTCTTCCTAATATTCTCCAAGGTCTTGTCCAATGTGAAGGTTTAGCATGGTCCAAGTCTGGATAGAATCTTATACGCGATCTTAAGAAGGCTTATGCCTCTATTTTAGGTGCAGAAAAGGCGATAGCCTTTTTTGACGATAGTATACTGAGCTTACAATCTTCATACAATTCACAAAATGTCCTCCGAACATATCGTAGCTTTGGTGAATACTCCTGACGAATTAAACACTTGTGTATTTAAAATGTGGCCCTTGTGCCTCTACTGATATTAATTACCACACTTAATTGCACTCTGTATCTTCTAAACTTCTATATCTCAACGCAATGATTTATGCAGAATCTCTGCAAGTTTTTTTTTTTGAATTTTACTAAATCGTGCCAAATTAATATAGCAAAAGGCTAATTATGACTTTGATAAAAATGAGAGTTTTTTCCTCTCTCTGTAACATTGAAAACCTAATAGAGTATCCAGAACCATATTTCAACATCAAATTAAATTTCAACTTCTCTTACATTTTTACATTCCAAAATAACCTTCAACTTAAAATGCTATAATATATTTTATTCAACATCTATTCATCATTTCAATACCTCAAACTGTGAGCTGTGTGTATGTATGTACTTGCCTTTATGATTATAAAAAGAACTTCGTGCTGCCCATTAACCGCAGCCCCTGTAAATAAATCATAAGCCCATAGAGACCATCTCATATCTGGGTGCTTCATAAGGAGGCAGCAGCAATCACTTTTGAGCTGATATTTTATTAACGTGCCGCATTAAATTCAATTTAACGAATCTCAATGATCCATGCCACTATTATTTTTAAATTAAATACGATGCAGCTAAGCTATATGTATACCTACAGCGAGAGAGCTATAGTGTTCTCTGATTCACGTTCACTTAAAAGCCGATGAAATAAATCTGGTCCATAGATGCTGCTCGCCTATGTCGTAGAGTTTCAGCTTCAGCTCATGAATGCGCACGAAACCTGAGACCTGACGACAATGCTTGAACTCTCGGGTGAACATATTCAGTGCAGATATACCTTAATTCCCATGTTTAACAGCCAGAAATATCGCACGCAAACGACATGAACCGTCACCGTCACTGCCGCGCCGCCACACCGACCGTACTGCCATCTATTCGTCTAGAGATTGCGGAAAATAGAACTGGAAATTCCTGGCGTGAGTATCGATTGGGGTCCTCAATGATATATCGAGGGCAAGGTGCGCGAGGGCCGGACTTGGTGAATCGCTTAATGGAAAAGTCGATATATAATTCACCCTCATTTCATAATAAATTGCTCTCAATTGATCACGACAAACAGAGTTCTGGAAATAAGTCTGCATTGATCTTAAATCTTTGCCACGCCAAGTAAGATCCAATGATGATGAGGATGGTTCAGTGATATGGAAACGCGGTTGCCTTTCTCAAGTGTCCATTTACAAAAAAAAGATGATATATTTTGATCCTTGGCTGTTTCAATTAAAATGACAGAAATAGTACCTCTTGAATTTCAAAATGACAAAACAAATCAAAATCTCATTTTGTATACATCCGCTTTGGTTAGCCGGAAATTAAGGTAAGATGGCATAGCGTGATGGGACAGTGTTTGAATGGCATCATCGTCTAATATTTTTTTATTTTTCTTAATTCTAATCTGCATCGTGCGGTATGAATGATTTAAAATGTATTGCTTGAGGTTACATTTAGCCAACATTGCGCACACCGCACACCGTTATACTGTAGTACGGCTGAAAAATGAGCGTTCTATCAAGCAGACTGTTCGTCCGTGTCCAGGCGTGAATGTGGCATTATATGCATACAGCCCATCAGTAGGCGATTATATCGATGGGAAAATATAGAGGCGAGAGTTGCAGCATTTTGCATGACTTTTCGTGTGTCTGAATCTCTGGTAGCCGAATCATTAGTGATGCATTCGAGCTGGAGGATGAGAAAATTATTTCTAAAAATACAACCCGAGGGATTATTGGTTGAAGAAGCTTCAGTAGCAGCAATACTGACACATCAATCTATCGAACTTTAATTTTATTTCATTTTTTTCTAAAAGACATAAATTAGAGGTTTGGTTATTTAAGAGATTCTTGATAGTCAAACTTCCTCAAAGGAATTTAGGTTAAAAATATGGCACTAGCCAAATTTCTTATTTGGTTTAGTTAATTTCTCATTCTAAAAATTTACCCAAAATGTTTTTTTGTTTTTACATTTGCTAAAATTTAATATCAAATAATTTATAAAATATTGTAAAATGTTCTTCTGCACGAATACAGTAGTCTCCGCTTAGTTGCACGTCGCTTAATTGTATGTACTAGAACTCCACCTAATAAAAATTCATTTTTAATTAATAATTAATTAATTGATTTAAAAAAAATGGTAAGAAGCTATAACATGTGCTTTTTATTATTAAGCAAGCACCAGCAACAACCGCAACAATATTTTAAAATCTAAATAAACTGTAACAACTTTGAACACTGAAATTTGGAGCACAGCATAATAAGTGACAGCCAAAGACATTTTAAAGGCATTTAAATGCCTACAAATGCTTATTTAGGTTTGTTTTTCTTTCACTAAAAGTGAAGGAATTCTACAATTAACTGGTTAACTCTTCGTTCAATAATAACGTATAGTTGTCGAAAAAATATGCCAAAAAATTGAGGAAAATTTTAACGAAAATTAAGTTAAGAAAATTTCGCACATTCAATAAGGTTTTACAATTAAATTTTCTAAAAGAATATTTGAGCAAAATAAATAAATTAACATAAATATTAGTTTTACAAAGTCTCTAATTGCAAACACGACGAAATCAGCTACAATTTTGAAAAGTGATACCTAATTCATAAATAAGAAAAAAGAACATAAGCACCAGAAGTGAAATATAAATATGTTTCTCCCCCACTCATTCCTAGTGCATCGAAAAAATTGTTTGTCATCCACTCACTCAATGTGCAAGCGAAAAAAGGGAATTTTAAATCACAGAAGTAATACTTATTTTTCTCTTTCACTCATTCAATGGGTTAAAAGTAAGGTATTCTTTATATAAAATTATTTATTTATTGAATTATTTGAATTTACCGAAATTTATAGAAAATAAGGTGATATAACATAATGGGTTTATGCAATGTCATCGCTATGTTTAAATTCCTATCCAGTGATACCTAATTCAGTGCATTTATACATATGAGAAAAAAGGAGTTCAACAACAGAAATAATTAAATTAAGATATCGTTAAGCAAAAAAGATCGATTTCCATAACGATAGTTATTTGTACAATATCTTATAAAAATGGGGTTGTCTTAGGGCAAACTGATGGGGTAACGATTTATTAGATTTCACGATGAGATATCCCATCACTCTTATGTACCCAAATGGTCCAACTTATATCCCTGCTTCTAGGAGATCTTCACCATCTACAATAGATCTTTTTCTTTCAAACATCCCCCTTTGTTTTACGACCCCTATTACTGCGAATGCGCTTAGTTCGGATCATCTTCCTGTCTGCTGTGATACTACGCTTAGTCCAAATTTATTAAATGTTCAATATTTAGACCTTAAGAATGCTAATTGGCACTTGTATCGTTCCTACCTTAACTCTAATATTCGTCAATCCCCAAGTTGCATTGAAACCGTTACATGTTGTCAAGACATAGATGCCTGTGTTGATTTTTTTGAAAAAAAAAACATTTTAGAAAGTATTAGTGTATCAGTCCCTAAAAAATCAATTAACAAACGAGCTATTACTCTTCCTCGCTTAATATTAGATCTTATTAAAGCGGGAAATATGTTCAGGCGAAAATGGCAAACATTCCGACAGCAATATGATTTACAAGAAATGAATCATCTTAACAAATTGGAAACAGCATCAATTTTAGAATTTAGAAAAAAAGAGTGGAATAAAAAACTTTGTTCATTACATCCTTCTACAAAACCTTTTTGGAACATTTATAAGATAATTAAAAAAAAACAGTCAAATACCACCGCTCGAGTCATCAGGTATAGTCTTCACTTCTAATGAAGAAAAAGCAAATGCATTTGCAAATACTTTTGCTAGTAATCATATTTCACCTTTAAATCTTAACTTCGACCCAGTTCTGACTAACCTCGTAGACACATCTATCAGAGAATTTAATAGAACTGCAATAAACTTTCCGGCTAATGAGCTAATTTCTGTAGAAGATGTAGAGTATTTAATATGTGATCTGCGGAACCAAAAATCTCCAGGAATTGATGGCATAAAAAATCAATTTCTGAAAGAACTACCCATGAGTGGATTTATATATCTAACATGCTTAATAAATGCATGTTTGAGAAGTCAATATTTCCCATTAAAATGGAAGATGGCAAAAGTTGTCCCAATTTTGAAGCCAGGTAAGCGCCGTAGTGATCCTGTGAGTTATAGACCGATAAGTCTACTGAGTAGTATGAGCAAGATTTTTGAAAAGGTTATTCGAAGCAAATTCGATTTTTTTCTGAATGATAAGAATGTAATACCAATGCATCAATTTGGTTTCAGGAAAGAGCATAATACGTCCCATCAGGTTCTTAGAATCTGCAGACATGTAAAAGAAAAATTCAACCAAAAAAAATCTACTGGACTAGTTCTACTAGATGTAGAAAAAGCTTTTGATACAGTATGGCATCTTGCACTCATACACAAGCTTATTATGAATGAATGTCCAGCTTATTTAATTAAGCTTATTCAAAGTTTTTTGAGTGATAGAAAACTCATAGTTTCAGTCAAAGGAATAAGTTCCGTCTCGAAAATTATCCCTGCGGGCGTTCCCAAGGATCTGTTTTATCACCCACCCTATTTAATATATTTACATCGGACTTCCCAGTCCTACAAAGTTGTGATTTTGGAATGTACGCAGATGACATTGCGATATACTCATCCGATGAACATCCTTCGAATATAATGAACAATATTCAAAATGCTCTTGTCGTTATTTTCGAATATTATAAACATTGGAAAATTAAAATAAATGCTGGAAAGAGTCAAGCTATCTTTTTCACCAGAAAAAGAAAGGATTGCTCTTTACCCAGCAGCAATTTAAATATAAATAACTGTGATATCCCATGGGTCAACTCTGTTAAGTACTTAGGTGACTACTTAGACAAGAAGTTGTCCTTTAAGGAACACACACTAATGGCAACGAATAAAATAAATATTGGTATTAAACTGTTATACCCGCTTATCAACCGGAAGTCGTTATTAAGTAAATACAACAAATTAATCATTTTTAAGGTCGTTTTTCAAACGATAATATTATATGGATCACCTGTTTGGGGAAACTGTGCTGAAATGCATAAGAAAAAATTACAAATCTTACAAAATAAAATTTTAAAAATGATCCTAAAGGTCCCATGGCATTTTTCAACTCAGGAGTTACACGAAAGAGCAAACGCGTTAAAAATACACAGAAAATTGAAGTTCTCAATGAAATTTTTTTTAGAAAATGTGAATCAAGTGAAAACACTCTTATAAGAAACCTAATTTAACACAAAAAAAAACCTAATTTAAAAAAAAAAAAAAAATTATATATTAAGCAACAAAAAAAAATGTTAATAATATCAAAAATATATATACTAGGTATCATTATTGTTTCCTTTCTTGATTATTGCTTTTGATAGTTTAACTTATTTATTTGTGTATTTTGTTTTACTTATTTATTTATAATTTACTCTATATTTACATATTTATTTACTGTATCTCTCATATGAAAATTTACTTATTTGTTTGTTTATTTATTTTATTACTTGCTTGTTTACTTATTTATTTATTTATTTGCTTGTTTGTTTATTTATTTATTTATATATTTAATTTTTTTTTATATATATATATATTTATTTATTTATTTACTTATTTATTAATTAATTTATTTATGTATTTATTTCCTTGTTTGTTAATTTATTTATATATTTTATTATGTTCTTATACACATTTATTTATATATTTATTGATTTATTTATTTATGTACCTATTCATTTACTTCTGAATAAGTATTCAGTTATTATTAGATTTAAGCTTTTTCTGTGATATATGTAATTATAAACAAATCTCAAATGAAGGTTTTAGTAATCTTTTTCCTTCGATTTTATAAATATTAAAACGTAAGCTTTTCAGAAACCTAATATTGATTTTTCAATAGTAAGATACAACTTGTTATCATATCTCTGTGCTATGCAATGACTTTAAAATATTGTTAACTATGTAATTCTTCTTTTCGAAACAATAATAAAATATCTATCTATCTATCTATCTTATAAAAATATTCTTTACAATGAACCAACTTATTACTTTGAAAGTGCGTGTTAAAGAAGTTCGACTGTATTACCTTCTTTTAATTTTTATTTGCAATTTTAAAACAACCCATTTCTTTCTTTGACTTTATGAAAAATTATAAGTATGTACCACAAATAAATTAAAATCCTAATTTTTGACACCCGCACAGTGGGGCAAAAAACCATAAAAGTTGGAATGTTTAAAAAAAAACATCGAACTCGATATTTTGATAAAACGTAACATTAAGATGATAGAGAACACCAAAAGTAGTGCTACAATTCCGTTTGTCTGTAGGTCGATCTATATCTGAAGCAATTTCTTTCAAAATTGTTATTTAAGGCTAGATACTCATTTTTATTATTTTTTAGTCTCAACAATAACGGTAGAAAAAAGTACATAAATCTTAATTTCTCGAAAACGAATCCAACAATTTTGGTTACAAAAAATTCTGTTCACTATTGTAATGTATATTCTACATTTTGGTCTAAACCACATTTCATATAAAATGATTATTTTCAACTTTATCATTACCAGATCAATGGATGTCTATTAAAATTCTTACACAGTAGATTTTTGAAAATCTTAATAACAATCCATAGCAACATTTTCTAAAAATATTTTTTTTTGGATTTTTTTTTTGAAAAAATCCATAATAAATTAAATGCACGACCTTGATCTTATGTTCGATCACATTGTATGCGAAAGGTTTCTATTAAGAGTCTAAATAAATTTTCAAAGTCGTTTTTTACTACATTTTCTATACACAATTTTTTTTTTTTCTAAAAAAAATGCAAAATTTGCCCTATTACGTTGACCATCCGTCCCGTATTTCCCGGAACAGTCCGTATTACGCTCGACTGTCCCGGGTAAATTTTAAGAAAATCCGGACGTACAAATGTTTATATTTTATTTTTTGTCCCGGGTTTGTCCCGTGTTTCTCCCGTATTAGCATATATTTATATTATTTGAATAACGTTAGAAAAAATTAACAATTTTATTTACAATAATTTAAATTATGTATTTAATATTTTTATATCAAAGTGCAAATCCGCCTTAACAAATGGTTCAGAGGGATTTACTATTAAAGCATGTTCACTGAACGCTTAATTTGTCACCTTCGTTGAGCTGTCAGATTTATTTTCAAACTGTATCTTTACAGACTTCAAACTGTATCTTCACAAAAAAAACACAATACATAATTTTGAAATGTGAGTGTTTATTTGTATAAACAAATGGAATTTGTTTCTTTTAATTATTTACAATAAATGTATAAATTTGTGAAATGCCTTCAAATAGAAAATGTGAATTCAACGATGATCTTTAGAGGGAATTTTTCTTCATAAACAACAATGAAAAAGCCAATACCGTAACCTGTTTAAAATAAGTTTCTACGTTTTCTATAAGCAGTGGTGGAAGATAGCTATGAATCTGACTTTGATGCCACTTCAAGCAAAATGTACGATGCTTTTATATTTCGACAAATTTTCAAGGGCCTGCAAGGAAGAATGCAATTAATGATGGCACCTGGACTCATTCAGGTCTAATGATTGCACAATGCACATCGAAGCTTATTAAAAGCTGTTTTGATTAAATATCTTCCTGTGCACGCACAAAATGTGAAGCTATTTTGTTCAATGTTCTTGAACCAAATTATATGGAAGGAATTAAGACTCTCTGTGCAGAATAAGTTTTGTGACAGGTTTTTTCTGATTTGTTCTAATCATTGCTGTGCAAAACTGTCCGCTCTTGGTTCGTTATTCGTTATTATTATAACTAGGTATCGTTGTCAAGACTTTGGAGGTTGAAAATCTGCCAAGGAAAACATCGGATATCACTTCAAAATACATAGATAAGACTTTGGTATTTTTTTTTTCAATTTGTTGTTGTAAGCTGTAACTGTAATTTTGGCGGGTCAGCAAGGAAAGGCAAGAACAACACTTTTTGATAAACCTCAAGCCATTGCCGATAAAGACTTCATTGAAGTTAATTGTGATGCTCATGATTTAAATAACTATTCGTTTTTTATCTCTACACTGTTCATGTTGAAAAATTTAAGGAAATTTGCGAAAAGTCACAGACTAAGTACTTCAAACTAGTTGGTTACAGAAAACTAGTTGGCTATTTCTAAAACCAGATATTGAGAGAATAATACAACTTTATAATCCTTTAAGAGCATTTTTCTTATTTTAAAGAATTTGCTTAACAACTCTTCATCTGAGGTCCTTCTTTCTTATTTCAATCAATCCGAGGCCTCAATTTTACATTAGTAGAGTCCCAAAAAATTTGCATGTCCAAAGTTGCGCTAGCAATGAAATGCCTTAAATTTAAATTTAAATCTAGATTAGGAGAACAATTGATAATATATTACTTGCAAGGAAATTGATCAATCAATAATTCAAATAAAAATTAATTGACCAAATGTAATGTAAAGCAAATATTCATCAATTTTACATAACGTGTTACGAATACTTAAATCATGGGGATGTGTAAATAATATGATGTTTTTTAGTTGGGTAATTCTTCGAAACATTCCTTTTTCCCTCCTGGTCAGAAAAAGAATCTTCGTTATCTTTTGTCAACCAAAAACAGAGGTTACAACTATTAATGATTCCACCTTGTTTGACGAATTTGTGTCACAAAATTATTTCAAAATGAATAAAGAACAAAATAACTGTGGCCGAGGAATGGAAAGACATATTTTTGCAAACAATGTAAAAACCTCCAAAATCTTTTACTTATTGTCGAGTTAGGCCTCTCTCTGCCAGGTTCAAATGCTCCAACCGAAAGAGTTTTTTTTCATAATGAAAAATAGTTTACAAATGAAAATCCACAACTGAGTGTTGAAACTCTCAGAGCCTTGTTAATGGTAAAATTAAACTATAATTTTTGCTGTCAGGAAATTAAAAAATATTTAATAGGAAACGATAGTAATCATCAAAGAAATTTGATTAAATAAATTTTCAAAGTCGTTTTTTACTACATTTTCTATACACAATTTTTTTTTTTCTAAAAAAAATGCAAAATTTGCCCTATTACGTTGACCATCCGTCCCGTATTTCCCGGAACAGTCCGTATTACGCTCGACTGTCCCGGGTAAATTTTAAGAAAATCCGGACGTACAAATGTTTATATTTTATTTTTTGTCCCGGGTTTGTCCCGTGTTTCTCCCGTATTAGCATATATTTATATTATTTGAATAACGTTAGAAAAAATTAACAATTTTATTTACAATAATTTAAATTATGTATTTAATATTTTTATATCAAAGTGCAAATCCGCCTTAACAAATGGTTCAGAGGGATTTACTATTAAAGCATGTTCACTGAACGCTTAATTTGTCACCTTCGTTGAGCTGTCAGATTTATTTTCAAACTGTATCTTTACAGACTTCAAACTGTATCTTCACAAAAAAAACACAATACATAATTTTGAAATGTGAGTGTTTATTTGTATAAACAAATGGAATTTGTTTCTTTTAATTATTTACAATAAATGTATAAATTTGTGAAATGCCTTCAAATAGAAAATGTGAATTCAACGATGATCTTTAGAGGGAATTTTTCTTCATAAACAACAATGAAAAAGCCAATACCGTAACCTGTTTAAAATAAGTTTCTACGTTTTCTATAAGCAGTGGTGGAAGATAGCTATGAATCTGACTTTGATGCCACTTCAAGCAAAATGTACGATGCTTTTATATTTCGACAAATTTTCAAGGGCCTGCAAGGAAGAATGCAATTAATGATGGCACCTGGACTCATTCAGGTCTAATGATTGCACAATGCACATCGAAGCTTATTAAAAGCTGTTTTGATTAAATATCTTCCTGTGCACGCACAAAATGTGAAGCTATTTTGTTCAATGTTCTTGAACCAAATTATATGGAAGGAATTAAGACTCTCTGTGCAGAATAAGTTTTGTGACAGGTTTTTTCTGATTTGTTCTAATCATTGCTGTGCAAAACTGTCCGCTCTTGGTTCGTTATTCGTTATTATTATAACTAGGTATCGTTGTCAAGACTTTGGAGGTTGAAAATCTGCCAAGGAAAACATCGGATATCACTTCAAAATACATAGATAAGACTTTGGTATTTTTTTTTTCAATTTGTTGTTGTAAGCTGTAACTGTAATTTTGGCGGGTCAGCAAGGAAAGGCAAGAACAACACTTTTTGATAAACCTCAAGCCATTGCCGATAAAGACTTCATTGAAGTTAATTGTGATGCTCATGATTTAAATAACTATTCGTTTTTTATCTCTACACTGTTCATGTTGAAAAATTTAAGGAAATTTGCGAAAAGTCACAGACTAAGTACTTCAAACTAGTTGGTTACAGAAAACTAGTTGGCTATTTCTAAAACCAGATATTGAGAGAATAATACAACTTTATAATCCTTTAAGAGCATTTTTCTTATTTTAAAGAATTTGCTTAACAACTCTTCATCTGAGGTCCTTCTTTCTTATTTCAATCAATCCGAGGCCTCAATTTTACATTAGTAGAGTCCCAAAAAATTTGCATGTCCAAAGTTGCGCTAGCAATGAAATGCCTTAAATTTAAATTTAAATCTAGATTAGGAGAACAATTGAAAATATATTACTTGCAAGGAAATTGATCAATCAATAATTCAAATAAAAATTAATTGACCAAATGTAATGTAAAGCAAATATTCATCAATTTTACATAACGTGTTACGAATACTTAAATCATGGGGATGTGTAAATAATATGATGTTTTTTAGTTGGGTAATTCTTCGAAACATTCCTTTTTCCCTCCTGGTCAGAAAAAGAATCTTCGTTATCTTTTGTCAACCAAAAACAGAGGTTACAACTATTAATGATTCCACCTTGTTTGACGAATTTGTGTCACAAAATTATTTCAAAATGAATAAAGAACAAAATAACTGTGGCCGAGGAATGGAAAGACATATTTTTGCAAACAATGTAAAAACCTCCAAAATCTTTTACTTATTGTCGAGTTAGGCCTCTCTCTGCCAGGTTCAAATGCTCCAACCGAAAGAGTTTTTTTTCATAATGAAAAATAGTTTACAAATGAAAATCCACAACTGAGTGTTGAAACTCTCAGAGCCTTGTTAATGGTAAAATTAAACTATAATTTTTGCTGTCAGGAAATTAAAAAATATTTAATAGGAAACGATAGTAATCATCAAAGAAATTTGTTAGACAAAAATTACCAAGTACCAAAAATTGTGTTGGTAATGTGGCAAAGACTTGGTAAAAAAAGGTAGAATATTGAAAAAAATTAGTTTTTGCATTTTGTGCTGTTTTTTTTTAAATTTTTTTTTTGATTTCGAGAATTTTGTTGATTTTGTACCAAACCCGGTTTTTCAATTTTTAAATTTATGTCCCGGGTCTTGCTTAGAGAAATATGGTCACTGTACCTAGAATACCTATATCGCAAGTAAAAATGTGGACCCAATTTAAAAAAATAGCTATTTTGTTCTGATTTTATTTTGTAAAATGTTTATAGCTGTTTACTTTTCAATATTTTGTAAATTTAATATTTCTAGAAAATTCAAAATTACGAAAACCTTTCTTTTAGAAAAGTTTTCTGACTATCAAAAAAGTTATAATAGGGTAATAATAGGGTAACTGTTGTACCTTTTTTAACCTATATCAATTTTTAGGTCAAAAATCCACGTCGTGTCTAACTGGTGGTAGGTAGACACTATCACACGATTGTTCTTAAATTATCAATTGAAGCATGAATCGAAATAACTATAAGTGCAGAAAATGATCAACATTTCACTACGAGACCACTAAAACCTTTAAAGAATACACAATATACGAGTACGACGTGCATTTTAACGCACTTATGTCTTTCAGTCATATACAAGTTAAAAAAAGCCGCATATAGCTACTTGCATGTTCTAAATTACTCGTGCGTACCCTACTTATTCCTCAAATTAGGGAAAACAAATGCGCATTTATGTTTGCAAAATTTCATATATTTCTGCATATCAGAACGGACTTACACAAGTTTTGTTAATTAAATTAAAAAATGATATACAAATCCTTATAGCCTTTGTGGTATTTTTTTTAAATAGTTTTTGAAATATGCAACGAATTCATTCACCATTTTCTAGTATCAGTTTCACTCGAAAATTATAGTATAATTTCTATAGACCTAACTTTCTTTATACATTTGATTAAATTTAGCTAAATTTAAACAAAAAATATCAAAGTCAAAAATATTTTATATGTATTTTTTATGAAAATTGATTTGACATTGTTTGGTTGGTTTCTTCTGTTTTTTTATAGAAAATCACAAAGCGCATCATTCGTGCCATCATCACCTTTCCCAAGGCCAATTATTCACATAATCCATTCAATCATCGGATTTTTCTTTGGTTTCCTATTGATCTCAACACTAATATTATACACAAATCTAGGCGATTGCAAATTACCGGGAAAATCCACAAAACAAATCAAGGAAATCTTCGGTAAGAAAAACAAAACAACAATTTCAAGCCGAAACCTCGAAAAACCTTTTGAAACCTCTCTGGACACTTCGTGGATGATGTGTGTGACCTGCTGATTGGCCGTGCAAATCTTAAATTGTGAAATTGCGACTTTCATCTCCGGTCCGGATCGAACACTCTTTGATCGAATCTATGGAACTTTAAACAAAACAAAAAAATACTGTCCTAGCCGGCATATGCGCTTGCACCGATTGAGCTGCCAATTGGTAGTGACGGAATCCACCATTCGGCCTCCTGACCGCCAAGCTGGTGATGTGTGTAGTACGTATATGCTTGCGCCGGCCACCACGCTCTGCAGAGACTGCGCAGCGGTCTAGCCTTTCGATTTGGCTGATTATGGCCAGGGCGGCCAGTGTATTCGATGCCGGCGTGAAACATTGATCGGATTTGATCGATGTGATCTATTGATACCCTCAGATATCAGGCGACGAAGAAAATATACATTCATAGCCCCTTGCATCAGTGTCAGGTTATAGAGCATCGCGCATCAAAGGTGATGAAGGTGGCTTCGATGGACATCATTGATTGGAGGTCTATGTGTGCACAGAGTTCACGGGCAGGGCAAAATATGCGACGTCAAATTATTTAGTTCCCATCGTCCCATCATCGATCGCATCGTAGGAAATTTATATAAGTATGCGCCAAGGAAATGTATACAATTTTAGTTTTTTGTTTTTATAAACGTAATAACCATTTTCCATCGAGGGGTACTTATAGATTTTGAAGACTATGGTGTGGCTAATTTTCAACGATGAGAACCTTTTTGAATATATGATGAAGCAGGTATACCAGTTTTAAAAGAAATCGACTTTTATGGTGTTTGTCATTAATAATGACGATAACGAGGAAAATTTTAAATTATGGAAAAATCAATTCGATTCTTGGTTATGTTGAATAAAGTAATCCGAAGGTTAAGATATCGATTTATAGTTGAAGTCTTACCAAATCGAAGAACTCGCCAAAGATGAAGACCTACAACTATTTCGTGTTGGACTTTTAGTTGAAAAATTTAACACTTTCATATTTATCAATAAATCGTACAACATTAAATGTAAAGGACTGATAAATTTAAATTAAATTAAATTAAATAAGTGATTATTTGTTCATTTCTTATTTAAAAATTAACTTACAGAATTTTATTCTACTGAAAACTTAATTGGCAACAATGTTTTCTGTGACAGCCGATTTGATAGTTCTCGGTTGATTTGCGGTTAGTTTGATTTTTAAAATTAAATACAAATTTTAAAAGAGCCATTCTTATCCCTATGAAGACTCAATTCCTTCCTAGTGGATACTTGGCGGTAATGATAATTAGTTTTATTTATGTGAGGTGTGAAGAATATTTTCAGCTATTGCAGAGGTGTTTCCCAAATTCTTAATATCTTAACACACAGCAATGCGATTTGGCCATAGATACGAGTTCTGTTAATTTTCGTTGATGTAATGAGCAGTTTCATATGCATCTGGGTTGTAAAAACGGGCTCAGGTTCCGTTTAATTTTCTGCCTTACCCCGGTATATACGACTCTGACGGAAGTGACCATATCTTTCCGACGTACCTACTCTTGAGATTTCAATTTAAATTTTGAAACTATTGAGGTTTTAGATAAAGATGTACCTTTGGCTACCAGCCAGGAAATCTACTACTTGAGGAAGCACAGCTGTAGACACAGTTCCCTTCTGCCCCATATAATGCGAAAATATCAACGCGGATGATCACTCTACAAACAGCTGGGTCCAATGTATATGTGTTTGCTTTCCAGCGTAGGTTTCGTACAATAGTATTCTGGTAAAAATCTGGTACTTGAGGTATTTCCTTCTAAAAGTCATACTTTGGTCATAAGCACACAATTTCTGGAACCAGTTCTGCACTTAGGTATTCAGTGTTTCTACGGCTAAAGTGTCTACAGACTGTGCTGGCTTTTTTGGGGTATTTGATCAACTGGTATTCTGGTACTGGACTGCATCAGCAGTTAAAACGCTCCTGGTGACACTCGAAACAATAGTCCGGGACTCTGGTAAATCAACCGGTATCAAAATCACTGAAGGCATTCAACCTATATTTGCAATGATTGCAATGTAACTCCTTACCACTGGTACGGGGGAGGGAAAATTCCAGCAAATTAGCTTACATGACCAGATCCACTTATGCCTCACCTATGGTCAAATTCAAACTGTAGGCAAATGTCAAATGAAAGCAGAGGTTTCCGGTCTTTACATTATTAGTTTATGGTATTAGGGCAAGTTTTGCATTTGGAAAAAAAATCCAACTCGAGATTTTAATCAAACTTCACATAACGATGATAGATAACACCAAACAAGTGGGTCCCGCAATTCCGTTTGTCTGTCTGTTTATCTGTCTACCTGTCTATCTCTCTGTCTGTCTGTACAACGCTCTACAGCTTAACCGGCTAGAGCGATTTTCTTCAAACTTGGTATTTAAGCGTTTTAGGTGATTGTCTAAAATAGATTTTTGAATCGTATTTTAAGGGCCAAACTAACGGTACCAGCCATACAATTTTTTCTACCGTCTTAATTATATCGAAAACGGTTTTAACGGTTTTGATAAAAAAAGTGTGTACACCACTACGCTTTGGTAAATTTCTTTTTTTAAATATTTTGTTCTTAACGGTATCTGCCATACAACTATTTTTTTTAATTTTCGACTTACTTATAAGCGGCTTGACGAATTCAATCAACATTTATACGTAGGAGGTCCCTTAAATTATAAATAATATTGCATACCAAATTTTTCGAACATTTTTTTTGGATTTTTGAAAAAAAAAATATTTTTTCTTTTTTTTTTGAAAATTCAATATTTCGAAAACGGGAGAATGATTTTTTTTTTAATTTTGTTTTTAAGTTTATATTATAAAATTATAAAAATTAAAGAAATTTTGTATATAAAAATTAAGTAAAAAACGACTTTAAACATACGAGTACATTTAGCTTCTTCATAGAAATATTTAGCATACGATGTGATCGAATATAAGAGCAAGTAAGTGCGATCCAGTCGAAGCATGTGTCCTTTCCAAAATTGAAATGTGAATGGTCTAGAAGACTTCTTGCTCTTGGTTAGAGTGAAACAGCCTCAATCATGAACGCGTTTTAGATACTGCTTAAAGTTACAATAGCTCTACACGCAGAAATGTTATTCGTAAAAGTTATGTAACATTAAATAGAGGCAAGCTAATTTTTTTTAACATCATGGCATTGTAACTAAAATGGGATGGAAAATGTTGCACGTATGTATGTATATGAGTTTATACAACGTTGAGTAAAACCAGAATAAATGTTTCTTCATTGCATAATTATTCAATCTTTAGAGATGTATTCTAGTGAATTTTATTGAATAGGCAAAACCACTCAACATCAAATTCAACTTTCTAAAATGCAACTTTATTTCCCTGATTATTATGAATTCTAAGCTACTCCATTCTAGCATTCAAATTGTGAATTGAGTTTATTATTAACAAACCGCATAGATTTGCCTAAAGCAAAATTATTTGATTAACCAATAAACATTGAGCTTCATTTGATATGTGGTCGTTTTTGTTTTCTTTCTTTTTTTAACTCGATAGTCTACATTAGTATTTTATTCGTTAACGTAAATAATTGCACATAAAGCACGAGTGCTAAATACCAGCCCGCACAAACTTGAGATTTTGACCGAGAAGTCCAACAACGGACATTGCTACCACTGCACAGATACATATATGCATATATGTAGATATATATCCTCCTCCCGACAATAAAGACGACCGGACGACCAACGACCAACGACCACCACCAAAGATGGCTTTCGTTGAGAAATCGAAAGGCGGTCGTATCGTATATCATTCGATGGATTTTAATGTCGTCTTATTGACCCAGCACGCCACCACTGCCTTGGCTAAGGAACCAACTCTGGTAAACTCGTGGCATCAGCGCGCCAAATCAACGTATTACAGACTATACCGACACCCTCCCCCCATTATTTCTATTCCACTAAGTCCAAGTCGTTGCGATTAATTGTTATTATCGCCACCTCCATTGCTAGTTTTTCACCTCTTTTTGCCACTGGCGCACTATCATCATTGTAATGACCATTACTCGCGCCATAATTTTAAATTGATATAAAAAAAAAAAACAAAATTAGCTATGAGCACTACACTGGACATAATTTCAAAAAAAAAAAACAAAAAGAAAACATTGTATTCTAGAAAAGACTAATCTCGCATCGGTTTAATATGGGCATGCAAATTAATGTTATGATTAAAAGTCATCTTCACCTCTATCATCACTGCATTCTCGTAGAAATACAAACAAATATTAAGAGTACTAAATTTCATCAGGTGCAATCATGGTTCTTTAATGCATCGGATTAACATTCAACTATAAATCTAGCACTTAAAATTTATTATCTACATCACTATCGAAGCCTTCAAAAAATCATAACATTTATTGAAGCATTAATTGATAAATACTCTTAGATATCTATCTAGATACATATGCTGCCAAAGCCATATATTTATGAGCATTTTATGTCAAACAACTTCGAGGAATCTGAACACTTAAGTGTTATCCTAGATAGACTGGTGTTTTCTATCTTTAACTCTCTTCTATTGATACTCTTTTTATTTGCGGAAACAAATCGAACTCGAGATTTTGATCAAACTTGATCAGGTATTCGTAGTTTCATAGCAGAAATTGATTTTTTAAAATTTATTGTCTGAAAAACTGCTACAGAATATACCTAACTGTCTCATAGCACATCCATGGACCTTTTACGGAATCACTCTATAGATGCTTTAAACCAAACTGTTTTGCCCATTACCCAGTTTTGTATAGGATTGTTCTCCTTACTATTTAGAAAAAAAATGTGCTGGCCTGGTGAAAGCATAATTTCCACAGCACTGCTTTTCAGTTATTTTGACGAATCAGTATTGTTTATACAAATATTAATCAGTCTCCTTCTGAGAGCTCTTATTAATCTCAAAAATGCCAATGGAATTCCTCAACAAAACTCTTCCCTTCTGCTGTCAAAAAGAGACTGATATTTTTACTTGCGATATAGGTACTATAGCCTATAGTAGGGCAAGATTTTCATTTGGAAAAAATCCAATTCGATATTTTAATCAAACTTGACATTACGATAATAGAGAACACTAAAAAAGTGAATCCCGAAATTCCGTCTGTCTGCTTGTCTGTACAACGCTCTATAGCCTAAACAGCTGAATCGATTTTCTTTAAACTTATGGTATTTTCTAAAATAGATTCTTGACCCGTTTTTTAGGCTCAAAACGTTAACTGCTATACAATCAATTTTTTCTACCATCTTAATTATCTCGGAAACGGCTTTTACAATTTTGATTAAAAAAATAATTGCACTACTATAGGCATTTCTATATTTTGGTTAACATTTTTTTTTTGCACATATTTTTTTATTAACGGTTCCTGCCATACAACCATTTTTTGATTTTGGACTTTCTCATAATCGGCTCAATAATCGGATTTCGATCAAAATGTTTATGTAAGAGGTCGTTTGATTTCTAAATAATACCGAATACCAACATTTCAAAAAATATTTTTTAGATTTTTGGAAAAAAAATTTATTTTGAAAATTCAATATTTCGAAAATAGGTGGACAGTTTTTTTTTAAATTCAGTTTTGAAATTTATATTATTCAATACATAAAATTGTCACACAAAATTTACCAAATTTTGTAATTAAAAAAACTAGGTAAAAATACTAAAAACATATTGAGCTGTTTCTACTAAAAATCTTTAAAAAAAAATTGAAAATTATGAAATTAGGTTAAAAAAATAAGATCTCTAGTTGTCCCGGCAAACACTGTTCGCAGCCTAAAAATGACTATATTTACCGGGTTAAAATTTCGCCAAAAACTTTCTGTTTATTTAAATATTATATTGTCTAAATTAGGATATAATCGGTAAAGTTACTCCTTAAAACATTAGCTATATGCAAATTAATGACAATGATTTTAATTTTAATGAACAATTGTTCAGTTCATTTTTATCCTCAGTAAAACTAATTAATTGTCTGAGAAATTCCGTTCATGTAAGAGAGATATCGCCAAACAATATCGTGCGATCGTTTTCGTTTTACAGAATGAGAACCATGGTCTACATTAAGGTAGATCATAAAAGGTTATACAGATTTGAATCAAATTTCATTTACAGCATTGTAAGTTAACTTACTTAACTAAAACGCGAACAAATGAAATGTTTTTTTTTGGCAACAGCAGCTTACTGGTGCCAAAAACAAAACATACAAAATTGAATTTTTAGCAAAACAGCTAATTTTATAAGCAAAATATGTATTATTAAGCAACATAAATTTAAAAATATAATTTCAAAAATATCGTTTAAACGTTTTCGAAATATTGAATTTTCAAAAGTCTAAAAAAACTTATTTTGCGAATATTTTGATATGCAGTATTATTTAGGATTTCATCGATCTGCACACCGACAGACGGAATTGCAAGACCCACATTGTGTATATTCTCTATCATCGTAATAATGGGATATCCATTTTGCAGTTTCAAAAGTAAACGTAAATAAAACACATATAAAATATTTTTTTCATGATGTTTCTTTTTTATTATAAAGTTTGAACGTTGACATTATGTGTGAAACACTACAAAATGACCACCACGCGAATTGTTGCAAGCATCGATTCTTTTGAGGTAATTTTCGACCACTTTTTGACACATATTGGGCGGTATCTTAGAATGTTGGTTTTCAAGTGCTCAAGAGTTAAAGGTTTATCTCCAGCGGTGTCAAATCGCATGATCGTGGTGGCCAGTTGATATCGCCACGACGAGAAATTACGGGGCCAGGAAATATCTCTTGCAATAAAGCCATATTCGCTCGAGTAGTGTGGCATGTGTCACCGTCTTGTTGAAAGCACATATTCTCCAAGTCGTATTCTTCAATAGCAGGCAAAAACAGTCGGTTATTATATGACCATAACGTTCCTAATTGACGGTGACAGTCGTTCCATCGTCGTTTTCGAAAAAGTAAGGTCCAGTCACACCTCCGGAACAAAGAGCGCCCCAAACAGTGACTTTTTGTGGATGTAATGGCCTCTCTTCAATTACTTGAGGATTCTCAGAACTCCAAATACGACAATTTTGTTTATTAACATACCCACCGAGTGAGAAATGTGCTTCGTCGCTGAAGAAAATTTTGTTCGAAAAATCGACGTCCACCGCCTGTTGTTCAAGCACCCATTCGACGTATCTACGACGTTGTGAATGGTCAGCTGGCTTCAGTTGTTGTATGAGCTGGACTTTATATGGATGTATGTGTAGATCCAAATGCAAAATACGCCATAATGTGCTGTAAGACAGTCCTAATTCTTAAGAACGACGATGAATCGACAGCAGCGATATTTTCAGTTGGACGAACGGTGATGCACATGCCTCACAATATCTGTAACTAATCTAGTCTCTTCAAATTTCTTCATAATTTTGGCGATTGCTTGCGTAGTTGGACGATTATGTAAACCATAATCTCGTCTTAAAGCACGATATATGTCTGTGGCAGAATCACCATTTTTGTAGTAGGTTTTAACAATTTTTATGCGTTGTGCGATAGTTAAGCGATCCATTTGCGTAAATGTCAGACATATATGTTGATGGTGGTGACCTTTTAGATTATAGTTTTATTTGAAAATGGGCTTTAGGTCAATGAAACAAGTTAAATCTTTGTCACGACGTTTCGTTCATGTCTATGAACATCATCAGGTGTCAATGAATCTGTATTTTAACATTAATAATAGGTTACATATTTTAACATAATACATCAAACAACAATAAAAATTACTTACACTTGTTAAATTACATATATAGTAAATACAAAATTTTTTGAAAACAACAATAAATAAAATGAGCTTCAAAGCCAGACTCCACTGTACAACTTTAAATTGACAATAGCAAGCATGAAGAAGAAAGAAAGAAAATTAAAGTTACTCTATTGTAAAGATCATACATATGTTAAAAGCTTTTAAATCCGTTCCCCTCTAGTAGGTGTTTGTATTGTGGGCTGATTTCCTCGATATCAGTTCGTCGGTTCATGGTGTGGTCAGCATTGATAATGTGCAGAGTTTCCATTATCATTCTCTTGTTCTGATGTTCCTCTCTTTGCAATACTTGGACGCTTTCAAAATTGGGAGAGTGATTTTTTAAAGTACAATGTGATGCCAGTGCTGTCTTCTGCGTTGCGTTACTTTTTATGTCAGATTTATGTCCTGCCAGTCTATTTTTTAATTTTTGTTTTGTCGTTCCGATGTATATTTGGTTACATTCTTCGTCAGCGTTGCCATTACAATTGATTTTGTAAATAAGGTCAGAATGTTCCATTACATCGATTTTTGTTTTTAGGTTGGCGTATAATTGTCGAGTTGTATAGTTTGATTTCATCGCTATTTTATACCTCTCTTTATCAAAAAGTTGAGCGTTTTTAAACCTTTCAGTTATGCCTGTTACGTAAGTGAAGGATTTGTATATTGGTTTTAGTTTTTCTTCTTCTGTTGTATGTTGTTTTTGTTTTTCATGTTGAATTATTAGTGTATTTATTATTTTGTGTGGAAATGCATTGTTCTGTAGTGTATTTCTAATTTTTATTTTATTGTCCTTATGGTATTCTGGTAAATTGGTAGATAAGTTTCAACTCAGTTGCATTCGGGAGGAGATTGTGTTTTTAGTGCAGTAAGAATCTCACACTCCTTTCAGCACGCGTTTTTCAATCCTCATAGAGCCGGGAAAAAAAAGAGAACAAAGGAAACAAGTAGAAATCGTTTGATTCGAAATTTCATTCAAAATCCGTCTTATGACCTTTTAAATAAAAATGTAGTTTTTGACAAGCTAAAGAAAATGTTTTTTTAAAATACGTAAAAATTTCAACGGAGCAAAGTTTAAATCCAAGTATTTTTCATCATCTTTTAACTGATAAATGTAATTTTTTAATTCAAGTCAGAATTTTTAGCAGGAAATTACTGACGACGGGTTCGATGCGATATTCATTTTTTTAGTTATTGGTAAAATGTCAGTAATATCACAAGAAATATTATACCACCTAAAAAGCTACTAAGCTCTGTCATAGACGGTCAGGTTATTACAGTAATTGATCAACCAGTATCTTTCTTGTCAAGGTCGTAGAGACTTTCAAGAACTTTTTTTTAATTCGTTAAAAAATCTATGATTGATAGCTTAATGAAATTTGGGACGTGTAGTGATCTTGCTAATGACATTCATGTTTTTTTAAACCAGAAATGACCTACTTACAACCTATAATGTGATGTTGACAAAATTTGTGCTAATTCTACAAAAACATCTCTTCAAAATTCAACAAATCAATTAGAAAATATAAATATTCAATATTTCTAAAAAAAATATAACGTTAACGTTTAGTTCATTCGAGTTAGCTTATAAGCTTTTAAGCCTTTTTTAGTTTCTATTTAGAAAAGTATGAATCGTATTTTGAATAAAAGTCAATTTTATGAATTATACAAACTTTTTGAGGACCAAGTTAAGGCAACTTTTCGTATGATCGTATATATTCTGAAGAATCCTGATCCTAAGACTTAAATAAATCTTAGATCAACCTATTACATTAATTATTATTCACAGAAACAAGCTTCCGAACAAAAATCAGATCTAATTTCAAAAACAAAAACAAAAAAATACCATTTAGTGTAAGGCTAATTGTCGTATGCCTATAAAAGTTCTCACCGTTGACACTACTTCTGACTTTTTGATTACACGTTACGCAACTTGTCCTATTTGGCGAAATCAGCAAAGGAGGTCCAATCCCACCAGACATTCGTTGGCAAACCAACAAACAAAAAAAAAAAAAAAACTAAAACATAAAACCAAACCCGTGTAGTGAGGTCTCAAAATACCGTGGCAAAACATATAACCCGGTCTGTGGCTGTTGGCTGTTTGCTGGTGGCATGTTGAGGAGGTGAATCCATACCCGTGGTAAACATTGTAGTCGCGACCATCCTAATTACCCGATAAATTACGTTTCGTATACGTCAACACACACTGGCGTGCGATAAAAATCTGCTCATAGGAGCAATTGTGGAAAATCAATAAAATCGGAGAAGGAGCAACCGATAACATGCGGACCTCATGTTACTGTTTGGCGATATCGTAACACGGAGACGCATGACGGTTGTAATTGCTGGTTAAGCTGCTGTGCGTTGTCCGGGACCGGGACGTATATATACAGACGAAGTCCACATAAAACAACAACCACGATCAGACGATGGCTTGCTAACCATCAAGCTACACAACATCAGCCCAGCTCTACAACTATAACCAACCAAACCAACGAAACCAAAACGATTGAGGATGATCTTTCGAATTGGAAGATTCTGACTTTAATTTGTTCATAACATTGAAAGATTCTTTCTCTTATTTTAGGATTAAAGTATACCAACTAAGCAAAAGGATTGCTACTTGAACTTTCGTTCTTATCAAGATCTTGTCATCGTATCATCATCATATGGTAAAGCTGGTAAACCAACCTGGTAAGCCTGGCAAAGCTGGTAAAGCTATAGGAAGATGTGTCATAAAATTGCAAATATATGTCTAGATGGAAGTTATTGCGCTGCCAAAGTCTTATCGCAGCCTCAAAACCGGGTTGCTCTTTCGGTCACTATTAAGTGCGCCTAATTAGTGTACGGGTTAGTTGAATATTTTATGCATCGGCTATAATTATCATGTTGGAATACGGTAAAGATAGGCAACATTTTTTTGAGGATTTATTGCAACTTGTCAAACAGAAAGAATCTCATCAATCTTAATCAAGCAAAAATATTAAACAAGTTGGAGTTCTTAAATTGTGGTTTGATGCATTTGTACGCAACTTTGTCGATTAAGAAGCCGAAGTTATATTATTTAGAATAAATTGAAATTGTTATAATTTGTAGAAGAGATGGGATGTGCTGGCCACTTATTTTAGTCAAGTTTTTTTTTGAAAATTGATCCGAACAAATTATAGCCAAATAAAAAAATTCTAAATGTTTCTATATATCCTATGACATGTGGAGGAAAAGATAGTTGAATTAAAACAAAAAACAGCTATAAAAGTTGAAGGTACATCGGTTAACTTGAATTAAAATAATGAGTTTCTACTGATTTCCATGTAGTCACTATCCTTGTAAAAGCCAAAAAAATCTCCATACAAAATTATATATTTTACTTTCTCTACATCAAAATTTTGTATTACAAAATTTTGTGAATCAATAATTGGTGGGTGGCAATGGCGCAGTGGACTAGGTGCTTGATTGCTAACTTAGACGTGTGGGTTCGATCCCCACGCTAGGCGCATTCTTTTCTATACCTCCAATTTTAATTGGATGCCGCCTATGGGTTAAAATGAGACAGTCAATATCTGGTTCTCAAATCCACTGTACCAAGCTAGTGCCGTGCAATTCAGGTTGCATTTAAAAGACCTTAGATCTTACAGGCATATAGTTAAAAAAAATCTATATTTTAAATTTTTAAAACATACAAATTTGATATTTTCTAACGGCTTAAAGTCAACTTGGGCGCGATAGTTGTGTGCTCGCCTGTTAACCTCGTGGTTGCAGGTTCGATTCCTGCCGTTGTCTATGTCTTCTTATATTCCATTAAAAACCAGTTCTCAAAATTGTCATAAAATAAGTTGCTGCTTTGCTCATTATATGTTGTTTAGACATAACACTAACAACATGTGATTGAGTAAACTAGCATACCCATAAAGTATGACATCGAAATAAATAAAATAATGCGAATCATAAGGGGCATAAATAAATAAGACACGGTAATTCTCTCCGCAGTAGTTCAGCCGCCATCCCTGGAGATAAATCTGAGACAACAACCAGCTCTAGTCTCAGAACATCGCGGCACACATCTTTCTTGTCCTTCTTTCTCTTCTTCACCAGATGCCCGCGCTGTGTTAAGAAAAACATATAAAGGGTATTCATAACCCCTTGAGCGCGTGCAAATTTATAAAAAAAAAAAAGAAAAAAAAATGTATGTAAGAGTATTTCAGTGCTGGTTCTATTTTTAAATTGCTAAAAAAATAAAATTATGTATTTGAAAATTGAATTTATTCAAAATTCTTTTCCACCAAATTTTAAAATGGACGATGGCGGTTAGAACGATAACGTCCCTTCTGGCTATTCAAATTATTGTATTTCCTTCCTGCATCCTCCGTCGCATAGTCTAGCCTACGTAAGGTATTTTAAGAGTTGCCAGTTTCTCTAACCAAGAATTTTCCTAATGCAGACTCAATATTATTTTATTTCATTGAAATACCATAATAAGTATTAAAGATATACCGAAATTCGGCATTGAATTCCGAGCGTATTTGGTATTTGGGATTGGAGGTTGGGAATTTTGGCTATTCCGGATTCTTGTCACGCATTCGAGATTTTGAATAATGGTGTTAATATATTTCTGCATGTACCAAAATTCGGTTTGCAAAATTCTGTATTTTAAATATCTGAAAAATGAATTTTTTCAAATGAAAAAAATGAATACTTTTTGGCTTTACCGGGCACACAACAATAAATTACAAAAATTTTATTTTTATTAAAAGAACCCAACTAGAATCTTCACGGATTTTCAAATCTCTCATTAACGACTCAAGGAATTTCTATCAATATTTGTATACAGGAGGTCCTCCAAATTCTAAATAATAAACTATATACTATAAATTTCGTAAAATTCTTTTTTTTTTATTTTTCCAAAAAATAATTAATTTTTTTTGGGAAATTCAATATTTTGAAAAAAAAGTATTTGAATTTGAAATCATCATTTTGGCAACATTGAGCATTCCTCAGCAAAATTTTATATGTATATAGCATTCTGTGTTAAATAATTTAAACTCAATATTTAAATTCAGAAAATTAAAAAAAAAACAATATCTCGATCTTGTTCGTTTGCAAAAAATTTTGAATTCAATGTAACATTTTGATTAACAAGAAAAAAAATCCTATTTTTAAGTTTCATATTTCCGCTAAAAAGTAACATTACAAATTTGTAATACATTTAATAATTAATTAATAATTATATAATAGTTTAAATTCATTCTTTTTCAAAATCAACCATTTTGTATTTCAAAATAATGTGCTGTCTAATTTAGAATATTTATATGTTTCTTAAATTAAAATACATTTTTTAATTTTTGTTGTCATTAAATCTTGCAAAATATTTTAGAGTAGTAAAGTTTAAAGGGGTAAACAAAATGTTTGACTCTTTATTAATTTTTGGAAAAAAAATATTTATTTGAGAACTAAATTTATTTTCTACTTAATTTTTTTTATATACAAAATGCCTTTAATTTTTTTTTCTAAAGAATATGATGGTATGGCAATTTTAAGTATTTAATAATTTAATTTTAAAAACATAACTTCAAAAAAAAACTGCCCACCCGTATACCAAATATTGAATTTGCAAAAAAAAAATTATTTTTCTTAAATACAAAAATTTATTTTTGGAAAATTTGTATATGCATTTTTATAAGTTTATAAGCAAGAAATGGTTCTATTTCAGGCAACGATAATAATGTTTTATGGTAAAATTTATGTTTTAACAAATTTGTAGACTATACCTACAATATAGCAGTTTTGTTTATTAAAATCGTTTGAGCCGTTTTCGAGATCATTCAAATTTAGCTTTTTTCTCTAAAAAATTGTATGACTAAACAAAATATTTTAAAAAAGATTTTAGGCGATCACCTCTAAGACGCGTAAGTACCAAGTTTGTAGAAAATAGCTTCAGCGGTTTAACCTTTAGATCGGCATACAAACAGATGGTGTTTGGAGACTCCAGTTTTTTCATGTACTCTTTCATTGCAATGTCAAGTTTGATCAAAATATTGAGTTGAATTTTGTTTCCAAATGCAAAACTTACCGAATTATACCAAGCAAAAATGTATTCGCTCCTAGAATGCAAGAATACACTATTTTGTTGCATTCAAAACTATGTCTTTGGATAAGATAAATAATTTTAATCTAACCTTTATTACAATCTAAACAAATTTTTAAAGTCACTTTCTTATAACACTAAATTACAACTTAAAACCCAACCAATTTCATATTATGTTAATATTGAAAACATTTCAGCCGGCCTGACAACACACTATTTTACATCCACATGCTCTCAGCCTGCATTATTTATTTGCGATAAAATAACTATACCTAATAATAAATAATTTATAACAATCATTCGGTGTAGTGCTCAGTGGTGGAGATGAAGGTTCAGAACGTTAATCAAATGTTCAGTTCAAAAGTCCAAATCAACTCAATAATTTCACGAACCTTAGAGATCATCACAAATTTGTTACTGTCCTCGATTGAAATCAGTTATTCCAACAAGGAGATCTTGTTCCGAGGACGTACCTCATGTTTCATTCCAAAACAACCCAAATGCCTAGGGAGCAGCGTTTGGGTACCCATCGCTTCACCTCTCTCATCTGTTGTGGAGGAAGCTTATTTTTATACTCGTGTTCGAGACCATCCAGCGAGCTATGTGCACTGTGTAGATGGAGGGCAGACGGGTACCAAAAGGAGGTGAATTGTATGAATGCCAGCGAGATGATCATGAGCGACGAAAACGAAAACAAAACGACAACCAGATCGGTTTGTTCGACGACCGACCGGCCGGCCGGTCTGTCTGTCCATCTGACTGTTGTCGACCGTGATTCAAGTCAACAAGCCTAGCGAACACCATCCAAATGAGAGGGCAGCTTTCTGGGCAGGGTCAGGATGTCATCGACAAGCCGAAGTGTGGGCACAAATCACACACACTTTACCGCACCGAATACAATATTCACATTCAGAATCTTATTATAAACTGAAACTAAACATTTAACGCAGGGCAAGGAGTGAATATTGAAAACGAAGTGCTCGTCAGGCGACACGACCGAAAGCGACAACGACAACGATCGCACACTGATGGCAATAGTGTGGAAGTGCGCATACACTATATTGTATACCATCAGATGAAGAATGTCGAATTCAGCTTAAATTCACAGCAGGACACCTTGATCCTGGCCATTAATGATGTCTAGCAGCACGAGTGAGAAATTCCCCCGTGTGGCGAAATCGAGACAAAAGTTATGCTTACATTTTCTGGACTATTGGTGTTTGTTAGTTTCTGGATGGACGCAGAGTATTCGTTTCAAAGAGGATATGTCTTAGTCTCTCATCCCTGGGAAGTTTTAATGTTTAGTGTCTCATGTTTTGACATTTTTTTTTTTTCAAATTTTAGTTTTAATTGAAAGTCACAATTTAAAACAAAATTTAAACAAATATTTTGTAAGTCCGAATCTTCTTAATATATTGTTATGGAAATTGAAATAAATTATTTTTTTTTACATATAAAGGTGGCATTTTTCTAAAAACATTGTTTAAATAATCATAGGGATATTAATCAAAAATGTACTAAGTCCGACCAAATGTACCAAGTCCGTAACAAAGTCCGACCATAATCAGATCAAAGCTATAATAAATATTGTTGCTTTGAATTTATAAACAGAAAAGAATTCTAATAAATAGGGACCACTCAAGCCATGATCAGTTCATTACTCAAATCTGTCACCACTTACAGATATCACGCAGTATTGCATTGTGTTCCCAGAGTGGCGCCTACACTTCAATCAATATTGTAGAAAGACCATTAAAGTGCACGCAATCAATTAACATTTCAAAAGGTGTGTCCGCTTAAGTTGACATATTTATCTCAATTTTATTTTGTATCTAGTAATTCAATATGTTTGTAATATTCTGAATAGCACATAATGTTCAAGCACATATGAGTGAAAAAGAGATTGCTTCAATGAATTATAAACACATATGTATCTTATTTGTGAGTTGATATGACCTTGTAAAGAAAAATAAGAATGTTTATATGTTGATTTTTTCATGGCCGTCAGTGGCCGAACTGATACATCAAAATCGATGAATATAGATCAATATTGAGGACTAAATTTACTAGCCAAATACAGTACCTTAAAGCTGTATTTTCTGCATTTGTGGTATGCATTCAATTTTACCAAAATATAAGTCTTTATTCACATTTTACCGCATTTGACAAAATAAAAATCAGAAAGACGTGTAGATCTTTGTTTTGTATTTCTTTAAAGGTAACAATTAATTATTTGTTTTGGTTAATATGCCACGTTTAAGTCATTTGACATTATATTAATATTAAATATTCAAATGTATATAAGTTCTCTCTTTCAATATTCTATTCTACTGCAATATAACCTAAAAATAAAAAAAAGTTCGTAGCTCAACTCTTTCATTTACAAAAATAAATAATAGCTCAATATAATTTTAACTGATTTTATATTCAAAAACATTTTGAAAATCATCATAATTAGGACGGTGTTTATATTGAATTTATTAATAACAAAAAAAAATCTAATGGAATGGATTCTAGATAACAGAAATAGCTGCAAAATAATAAGTAAAGCGTTTTCACATTTTTTTTTTGTTTTCACCAAAACCACTTTTTGCAATAATAAAAAATAAAGTTGATAGTTTTTGTAATATTTGCAAAAATACCCCTAGTGGCCAAACGAGGGGGTACAGACACAGGGCAACACTCTGCTGGGAGCGGCAATTTGGAGCGTTTTCAAAATTTAAAAAATTTTACCATTAACACTGCTTCATTAAGTAATCCGATATTCCCTGTGTTTGTCAGCCACAAAATACCATGAATCCTGCTGCCTAGTATGCAACTACATACATGAAAGATAAGACTTCAAAATGTTTAACTTAGATTTATCTTTGCAATCATTTTCATTTCTATGTTTCTCTGGGAACCAGTACTAAACAAAGTTAATGATGCCGAAATATACTTGCAAGCAGGGGACCTCAACCTACATCAATGTCTTCAAAAAATAAGTGCTTTACAGATTTTGCTTATAGAAAAATGAGATGAACTAGTAGACGGTGCTTTTACTTATGCTAAGAAAGTAAATTTGGAAATTTAGTGGAACGTGTCGCAGGACAATATAAAAAAAAAACATATTTTTTTCAGAGAAATATAATATGTACAATGTGCATGCTGCTTTATCATGTGAAAATGAACTGCGACGAAAATTATTTTGCTCTTTAGAATGGGCCATTGCTTAAATACATCAAATATTTCAGCAACTACTAGATTTGGTGACAAAATACGACTTTCTCGAGATATAAGCTATGAAAACAATTTATATCTTGTACCTCATGAGATTGATGTTGATAAGCAAAAAATTTGAGATTGAAAGCGTAATAACAATTATTAAGTTCGCAAAAAATTGGGTCTGCCCGAGGCGACTCTAACCCACGCTATGCCACTGAATACCTCTCCATAAAAAATATTATTCCTAGTCGAAATTTAGTTTAATTTATGTAGGAAATGCCTATCATATCTAAAGAGAAGGCCATAAACAAAAAGTTTGACAATATGTTTGTCTAAAGTATCTGGGCATGACTTGCTGATTGCTTGGCTGATCTTGTTCAAATTGCACAAATAATACCTTCTTAGGGGTAGTTAAATTAGTTTACATCTTTAATGATTATCAGTAAAGCCTCGAACAAAAACGAAGAGGTTCACGCAATCTAAAAATACATTCTGCTAATATAATATCATTTTTACATCCATTATATTACAGAAGTTTATAGAAATAACTCAAATTTTAAAGCCAAAAATCCCAAAGTATTTTTTGTTGGACTTATTCGACTAAAGCTTTAATCAGCCTTACATAGATATTCAAATAAAAATGATCAAATAATTTATTCATACTTTTAAAAATACATTTGAACGTCAAACAAAAATATTTAAGTAAAAACATAATACAACTCTAGCGCATCTATATACCTACTTTGCTTATACAAGTTTGACAAAATCGCCAGAGGCAAACTCTACGCTCTGAGAATTTATAACCGCCAGTGACAAATGGGCAATGTTCAAACACGGTTATGGACATGTTAAGTTAGTACTAATGATGCTTGTGTTTTTTTTTTTTTTTTTTTTCATTGTAACCTTTTCGGCGATGATATAGATACTAATTGGTCCAAAAGCGCTTGCATGGTCAACAAGCCAGAATAATTTATTGGTTTTGTTGGGCGCTTGAATGGGTTGCCTTAATTTAAATGACTATAACCCAAACCGTATCCATTCGAGAATGAGAGCCATTTCGCAGAATTTAATTAACGCAGATACAAATGATGATGCCAAGATAACTTTGACTGAGACAACCTTATTCTGAGCGCAATCGCCGGCCGCGGAGCGGTAACAGGGGTTTGTGTTTACTAATTAAGAACGCGTAAACTGAGATCGCTGTATGTCGTCCTCGTCATTATGGTCTTGGCAGTACGTTGACCTGAAATGTTCTGCGAGATCGATGATAAGACAAGGGTCAAATTTATCTTATGACAAGAGAAATTAAATTATTTATAACTGTTATAAATCGTTTATGTATATATGTATGTATGAGTGTTCTATGGGATATAACAGTGCTCCAATTAAAAATATACATCCTCCTTCTCCCCATCAGATAAATATTCCCTGCATATGCGACTTATGCAATAAACTTATAAAATAATCGTCATTCATTTGTATGGCATATAATAAACGGGCATTTGTCATCGTAAAAATGTTATCCTGCTGAGATTTCAGTCTCATACTGAGTGCACAACAATAAAGACGATGATTCCCGAACAAAAGAGATACGATTTCATTTAAAGCAAATGGTGATTCCATTTTATTTCGATTTGTTTTATTTTTTTGTTTAATGGCGGAAATTATTTCGAATGTGATTTTATTTTTATTTGCAGAAATGCATAATTTAATAAAACATTTAAAATCAGCATGTGGTATACAAATATATGAAGATTGATTTTTATTGTTAATGTACCCACATAAGTGCATTTTTTGAATTGGGATTGATAAAGGTTGTTTAGCTTGACAGGTACTGTTATTTTTTTGTTTTTTGTTTTGCCGTTGAATTTAGTTATCTTTAATGAAATTTCAAAAGGCCAAATAACGGATATTTTTTTAGACGTGTGGTTTCAATCTGGCAAATACTTTTTTCGGAGTTGGTATTTTTGACAGCTGTCACTTGATTTATGCTCAGTTGGGTTTGCCATTTCATAATAAATAGACTTACTCCTGAACAACGTTTGCAAATCGTGCAAATTTATTACCAAAATAATGGTTCGGTTCGCCCGACGCATTGCGCGAGTTACATTGACCTCTCCATACAACAACAACATTAGCTGACTATCTGATATTTTATTTCTTCTAAATTATTATTATTTATTCAAGTACATTGACTTCTCCATAAAACATTAGCTGACTATGTCATATTTTATTTTTCTAAATTACTTTATTCTTTATTATATCAAATTACTTATTTCTCATGCATACTGCATTCCCGCTTACTATTTCTCACTCAGTAAAATTCCATTAATTATTTTCCCAGCGAATAAAATGTAAACATAAGCAAATAAAATAGATAAATGAGAATGTAAATCAGTTTTAAGTGTCTTTTGTTAAATAAACATCAATGGGCGAAGTTCTGCCTAAGTAAAAAAGTGTTTTTTTTAATAAACCGGGAAAGCCATATCGTAACTGGCGCAGTCGGTAGTTCGGGACGTACACAAATAATAAACGACGGTTCATCGTTTTAAAAACAGTCAAAGGATAATTGACAAGAAAAAGAAAACCTATCTGAAAGTGTTTTGTGTGTTAATAAACGACGGTTCATCGTTTTAAAAACAGTCAAAGGATAATTGACAAGAAAAAGAAAACCTATCTGAAAGTGTTTTGTGTGTTAATAAACGACGGTTCATCGTTTTAAAAACAGTCAAAGGATAATTGACAAGAAAAAAAAAACCTATCTGAAAGTGTTTTGTGTGTTAATAAACGACGGTTCATCGTTTTAAAAACAGTCAAAGGATAATTGACAAGAAAAAAAACTATCAGAAAGTGTTTTGTGTGCTGTGTTTTTACACTTAAGTTCCGCCCGAACCTAACAACAACAACGAGAAAGCTGATTCCCGGTAGAAGACCAAAATCATGAAGATAAGATTAATTCTAAGGCATATTAGCGTGTAAGTCAAAAGTAAAAATATTTATTATTTATCCTTAAGAACTCTCAATCCTTTCCTCTATCCAATCCATGTCCAGTAAAAAAAATAGACCAAGGAGAACCCCATATTCACGAGTAAATTTAGATTTAGAAAGCATAAGTGAAAGTTCAGAGGAAGAAAAAGAATCGAAGAGTGACGTTGATAAAAGTGATATTTTGGCAAAGCAACTAAATAAATTAACGCATTATAATACATTAAGTAACCTTGTTAATCTCTTTAATAATCTCACGTTAACTAACTTTGACAATAATTTTTTAAAACAAAAAATGGCAAACAGTGGTGACGACCGAATAAATGACGGTAATGACATTTTTAAAGCACTCAGGGTCCCTGATGCTATTAAGGATTTACCGAAATTTGATGGTAACCCCAGACTCCTTTTTGAGTTCATTCAGAACGTAGAAGAAATTTTATCTTTAATTCCGGAAGTGGACGGCACAGCCCAGGGAAGAATACTTCTTCGTGCCATCCGAAATAAAATAATCGGACCTGCCAACGAAATTCTAAACATGTATGGCACTCCACTTGCATGGACATCAATTAGAAGCAACTTAGTTTTACACTATAGCGATAAAAGAAATGAGACCTCTCTCATTCGTGACCTCCATAGCCTTAAACAACAAAACAATACTGTTGAACAATTTTATAGTAAAATAATCGAAATTTTTGCTACTATAAGCAACCACATTAAAGTTCACGATACAGACTTAAATGTAATTAAAGCCAAAAATGAACTCTATGAAGAAATGTGCCTTAACACCTTTCTAGTAGGTTTAAGAGAACCCCTTGGTTCAACTGTCCGTGCAATGAAACCCACCTCATTGCCAAGTGCATTTGCATTCTGTATCCAGGAGCAGAATATATTTTACTCGAAAACAAACTTGCCACTTTTTGATAACAAGATGTACAAGAAAAGTTTTGAAATTCAAAATCGACAACCCCAAAATTTTAATTACCCATATAATTCATTTTCATTTAATCAACAGAAACCACAACTACAACATTTTAATTCCCCATATAATACGTTTTCATCCAATCAACAAAAACCACAACCCCAATATTTTAATCCCTCACACAGTACATTTCCGCTAAGTCCACCAAGAACACAACCCCAACAATACTATCAACAACGGGTCCCACAGCAACATATGAATCCTCAACTTCAACCCCCAAAACCTCAACAGAATTATCAACCACAGTTTCAACAACAATCACCTTCCCAACGTTATTCTCAAAAACCTCAGCAGTTTTCACAAAACCAACAAAGAAAATTCGATCCAATGGAACTTGGTTCCACTAGAGTTACTCGTTTGACTCAACCATCTCCATACAATTTTACTAAACCAAATGAACTTCAAAATTTTAGAAAACAAGAACTACATAATGTAATTGTACCACAAGAAACAGACAACTTCTCAAATAACGTAGAATACCCTACTGATGTTATTGATAATTACCAACAGTTAGATTCCTACTATGATTATAATGATCACCCTGATCAACAAGATCTAGAACTTTTAAACGCAATGCATGAATTAGATGACGAAAATTTTTTCACACCTGCCCCGACAGACCAATTGGGTACGTAGACATTAACAAACATGGTACTGTTCTTCCTTATATCAGCATTTCCTCACCTTTTGGCCGTCCATTAAAATTTTTAATTGACACAGGAGCCACCACTTCTCTCATCAACCCCGAATTTGTACATCCTGATTATTTAGTTTCAATAGAACCGACATCTATTAAAACAATTCTAAGTACACATAAAATAAACAAAGAAGTTTATCTTCCCATCTTCTTAGAGTTTAATCAACCTGGAGAAACCAGATTCTTAGTTTTTCGCTTTCATGGATACTTTGATGGTTTACTAGGACTCGACGCCCTTACGGCACTAGGAGCAAACATTGATTTAGTTAACAAACTCATTATTACAAAAAATTCAAAATTACCCTTAGAACTAAAACCCAATTTTATATCCCAAAAATATATTCTTTCGGCAAACTCTAAAACAATCGTAAATTTACCAGTTGACATAGAAGAAGGAGACATTCTTATTAAAACAACATACATTTCACCTCAGTTATATATTCCAGAAGGTATATATAAAACAATTAAATGGTACACCAATTGCATGGTAATTAATGCATCCAATGCTGAAAAAACACTCTTTCTAGAACAACCTCTCAAAGTCACAAAATTCAATAAACAAGAATTTTACGAGCTTAACAATTTTGAAATCAATAGTGAAATTCCTCAAACAAACCCTATAACTTCTGATGACGTAACAAATCTTATTCGAACTTCACACCTTAACCTTGAAGAAAAGAAAGTTATTTACAAATTATGCCGAGAATACGATGATATTTTTTTTAAAGACGGACAAAAATTAACATTCACTAACAAAATTAAACATGGCATCAATACCAGCGATGACATCCCCATCTATTCTAAATCTTATAGGTATCCTCATATTCATAAACAAGAAGTCCAAGCACAAATTGAGCAAATGTTAGAACAAGGTGTAATAAGACCCAGTTATTCACCTTGGAGCTCACCAATCTGGATTGTCCCAAAGAAAATGGACGCCAGTGGAAAAGTCAAATGGCGACTTGTGATTGACTACAGGAAACTGAACGAGAAAACAGTTAGTGACAAATATCCCTTACCTAACATTAATGATGTGTTAGACAAATTAGGCCGAAGTATATACTTCACGACACTCGATCTGGCTAGCGGTTTTCACCAGATTGAGATGAAACAAAAAGACATCGAAAAAACAGCATTCACCGTAGAAAGTGGGCACTATGAGTATTTAAGAATGCCCTTCGGGTTGAAGAATGCTCCATCGACCTTTCAAAGAGTCATGGACAATCTGCTCAGGGATCTACAAGGAAAAATCTGTCTCGTTTATTTGGATGATATCATCATCTTTTCTACTTCACTCCAAGAGCATACAGAAAATTTAAAGAAAGTTTTTGATAGGTTACGAGAAGCAAACTTCAAAATTCAGATCGATAAATCTGAATTCCTCCGTAAAGAAGTAGCTTTCTTAGGTCATATAGTTACAAGTGAAGGTGTAAAACCAAACCCCGATAAAATTTTCGCAATTCAAAATTTTCCAATACCTAAAACCCAAAAAGAAATTAAATCTTTCTTAGGCCTTCTTGGATATTACCGTAAATTCATCAAAGATTTCGCGAAACTTACAAAGCCACTTACAGAATGCCTGAAGAAAGGTAGGAATATTGACTTAAATGAAAAATATGTTAAAGCATTCGAAATGAGTAAAGAATTACTAGTTAATGATCCAATACTACAATATCCTGATTTTACTAAGCCATTCATATTAACCACCGACGCGAGTAATTTTGCACTAGGCGCGATTTTATCCCAAGGCGCTTTAGGTAACGATAAGCCTATTTGTTATGCCAGTCGGACCTTAACAGATTCAGAAACCAATTATTCTACCATTGAAAAAGAATTATTGGCGATCGTTTGGGCAACAAAATATTTCCGCCCATACCTATTCGGTCAGAAATTCAAAATTGTAACCGACCATAAGCCCTTGCAATGGCTCATGAGTTTAAAAGACCCAAATTCCAAACTAATCAGATGGCGTTTAAAGCTCGAGGAATTCGATTATCAAATAATCTACAAAAAAGGAAAACTAAATTTAAATGCAGATGCGTTAAGTCGAATTCAAATACAGCCCCCAAATAGTAAAATCGAATTAAATATTAACGAAACAACTGCTGCTACCATTCATTCTGCAGCTGAAAATTTAGATGATCGCATTTTTATTTCAGAACGACCCCTAAATGAATTCAATATACAGCTTATTTTAAAGAAAAATGACAGAGACAAACCACCAAAACTTGAAATGCTATTCAAAAACAAACAAAGAAGAACTGTGTACAAACAAGACTTTACTGAAAATAACATTACAGACATTTTTAAACAACATTTACCCCCAAACAAATGCTGTGCAATATACACAGACAATGAAACATTCAGAATTGTACAAGAAGTATATTCAAAATACTTCTCTAACAGCAAGACCTTCAAACTTATCCGTTGCACCGACATACTAACAGATATAACAGACAATGACGAACAAGACAAAACTATTACTGACTACCATAATAATAATAACCACAGAGGAATCAATGAAACACTCCTACATCTAAAAAGACAATATTTTTTTCCGTATATGAAGACAAAAATTACAACAATAATAAATAATTGCGAAACCTGTCAACTTATGAAATATGACCGAAACCCTCCAAAAATAAAACATGAAATCCCGCCAACTCCAAAGAAACCACTCAATATAATCCACATAGATGTCTATAGTATAAATAATAGGAAAATTCTAACAATAATCGACAAATTTTCAAAATTTGCAGCGGCATACACACTCGCCGTGCAGAATAGCTTAAATATAATAAAATCTATTAAGCATTTTATTAGCCTTCACGGCATACCCAATCACTTAGTATCCGATCAAGGATCAGAATTCACAGCCATAATTTTTAAAGATTTCTGTGCACAATATAGCATTAATTTGCATATTACGTCTTTTCAACAGTCCAGTAGCAATAGCCCCGTCGAACGATTACATTCAACACTTACTGAAATTTATAGAATAATCTACAACAAAAGAAAGGAAAGAGACCATAGCTCTATTTTAAGCGAAACTATAATTACTTACAACAATTCCATTCACACATCTACAAATTATACCCCATATGAATTATTTTACGGTAGGACTTATAAGTTTAACAAAGAAGTAAATTTTAATAATGAACATGAGTATCTTCAAAAACTCAATGAATTTCAAGAAAAATTATTTCCCACTATAAAAGAAAAATTAGAAAAAGTAGTATCTAAGAACATTGAAAAAATTAACACGAATCGAAAAGAAGCCGTAGATTTTAAGGAAAATTCAATCATTTATAGAAAAGAATTTAGACGAAACAAATTGACACCTAGATTTAGCAAACATAGAATTAAAACAAATAATAAAGTTACAGTTATCACTAATGACTACAAAAAACTACATAAATCAAAAATAAAACACAAACGAAAATTTCAGGCTCATGACGATGACAACACTGACGACAATAGCCAAAGGACAACAAATGGAACTGCAAGAACTTAATGGAAACATGGGAATTCTTCCTATGAAATTAGGAACAAGTAGAATCATAAGCAAATACGATAACCTAGTACACATCGTCAGGTTAAACTCATATAAACAGAACATAAACAAAATAACTACATCATTACTAGCCTTCAAAGACATAAACGACTTCAAAGACTCATTGACCGTTATAAACGTCAAAGTTGACGAACTGAGAGCCAAATTAGAAACGTTGATGCCAAAGTTTAGGCATAAAAGAGGACTCATTAACGGACTTGGTTCGGTAGTCAAAAGTATTACTGGAAATATGGACGCAGATGATGCCATGCATCTGAACAACAAAATAGACCAATTAACACAAGACCAACTGCTAGTAAAAGACAAAATAAATAGAATCACTCAATTAAACAACCAAATGACACAGAGATTTACAAACATTACCGACCACATAAACAGACAGCAAGAAATTATAGAAGGTTATTTAAGGTATTCCCAAAATCAAATCAGAACAGATGAAACCGCAATCAAGTATTCCCAATACCTGAACCAAATAAACTATAACATTGATTTATTAAATAGTCACCTTTCTAATATAGCAGAAGCCATAATTCTCGCCAAACTTAACGTCATTTCAAAACAGATACTAAATTCTGATGAACTTGATTACATATATAAAGTCTTTGAAAATAAGTCCATACAAATAAATTCTGATGAACAAATTTATGAACTCCTAGGTCTACAAGCCTACTACAATGATACAAACATTATATTCAACATAAGAATCCCACAAATTTCCAAAGAAACTTTCTGCTTTTTTCATATCATCCCCCTCCCTATTAATAACACCAAATTTATCATTACCAAACCCTATATCATATCCAATCCTAACAAAATATTTTACTTTGACAAAAAATGCCAACAAATCGAGGGAATATTCTACTGCAAAGAAGCGGACAAACATCAACCGAAACTCAACGATAGCTGCATCACCAACCTCCTAAAAAATCTCCCTGCTAATTGTGATCTCGAGGAAAAATCAGGAAAAGCCGAAATACTTCAACCAGAACATAATTACATACTTTTGATTAACATCCCGGAAACAAACATACAAACCACCTGTGAACCACACCGTCGAAAAATCAAGGGCACACAATTGATACACTTCCAAAATTGCGAAGTCGAGATAAACGAAATCATATATGAAAGTAACGAAAGAATATACTGGGAGGATATCCACATCTTTCCATCACAATTTAACCAGTTAAACTCATCATCAATAGTTCATACACCAAATCTACAAAAACTTCAGTCTTACCAATTTAAAAACATTGAACTCATACAAGAATTACACAGAAGAACGTCATGGACCAGCACATGGATGCTCAGCTCGACAATCATATTCAGCCTATTCATCCTCATCATATTGGTCTACTTAATCGGATTTCTTAGATCACCAACAGCATCAGCAAATATTCCACTCACACAGCAGCTTCCGGAACCCACACCTATAAAAATCATCGCTCCTGCCAACGGAACAACAGGAATGCAGTTCCTTTGGCCATCGCTCCATTCTCAGGGGGGAGGAGTTACATTGACCTCTCCATACAACAACAACATTAGCTGACTATCTGATATTTTATTTCTTCTAAATTATTATTATTTATTCAAGTACATTGACTTCTCCATAAAACATTAGCTGACTATGTCATATTTTATTTTTCTAAATTACTTTATTCTTTATTATATCAAATTACTTATTTCTCATGCATACTGCATTCCCGCTTACTATTTCTCACTCAGTAAAATTCCATTAATTATTTTCCCAGCGAATAAAATGTAAACATAAGCAAATAAAATAGATAAATGAGAATGTAAATCAGTTTTAAGTGTCTTTTGTTAAATAAACATCAATGGGCGAAGTTCTGCCTAAGTAAAAAAGTGTTTTTTTTAATAAACCGGGAAAGCCATATCGTAACTCGCGCTGGAACTAATATTCGGTCAACATGATCGCCCAGTAGAGCCACCGGTAATTCGAGCAACCATGGATCGATTTCGCACCACGGATAATGCGCATCCTCAGGGACGCCGTACAGTGCACACCGAAGACGCTACTATTGCTGCTGTGGAGCAGAGTATCCAAGAAGCCCCGAATGAGTCCATCTGCCATGGCTCACAAATATAGGAGCTGTGTCCATCCACTTTATGGAAGATTTTGCGGA
Source organism: Philhelius pedissequus (assembly GCA_910595825.1). NCBI lineage: Eukaryota > Metazoa > Arthropoda > Insecta > Diptera > Syrphidae > Philhelius > Philhelius pedissequus. The sequence continues at coordinate 30,181,769 of OU343163.1, forward strand.
AGGATCTTGGTTTGCGGTCTTACAAAATCTAACTCGTCAAAGAATTGAAGTAGAACGACGATCAAGCGCGTCTCACGTTCGGTGAATGGGAGCAAAGCGAGATGGCCACCGTAGAAAATTTTGTTCATCGATGAAGCTCCCTTTTGGTTGAATGGGTACGTTAATGAGCAAAATTGTCCTATTTGGTGTGTGTCTTGATCAACAAGCCATTGTTGAAACGCCGTTATTGCTCCCGGCGCATTATTGCTGACAAAAAAAAATTGGGCCTCTCGGCTGGAATTTATTCCCGAAATCATTTTTAAAATATAATTGCAAACTCTTATCTTTATAATAAAGCTAAATTCTTAGACATACCATTAAATTCCTTTTTGAAAATCACACGTCTACAAAAAACACCCGTTAAATGCAAATATTTTGGAATCTATACCCTCCATTTTAAAATTGTACTAATTATTATTAAAAATACATTAAACTGGTAACATTTTTTAGTAAATTGTTCTCAATTAACCCAAGTAAGGGGTAAAATTGAAGAGTATTTTTCAGCCAAAAATGGATGCATTACGGGTGGGAAAATAAGTCTCTATGCAGTTAAATAAGGTACACTCTTTTTGGAATAAAACATTTCATTTCTCAACATAGAGTCTCCTTTTAGCTCCAACATTTATTTAATTTTTGAATGCCCTACAAATAATACGATTTCTCTTCATTTGACCAAACTCTTAACTACGAGCCATTTCTTCATGTTTGGTAAAAAGAAATATAGACGCAAGAAGCTAAATCTGGGGAATATGATATGCGCCGGTGATCTTTTTATCCTTTTCAAGTTAATAGAACTAAATAATACTTCGTGCATCCCCAAAAAAATACTGTCACCATAACCTTGTTTGTTGACGAGCCCATACCCTGGCCTTCACCCACGTTGGCCTTCACTTGGATTCACCAGGATAAATCCATTGTTTTGACTTTTCCTTGGTTTCTGGTGTGTTGTGGTTCCATCCACGGTGACGGCTCTTGAACAACGCCAAACACACCTTCGAAGTTGTCAACGCAACTAATTTGTCTTTTAGCCTATTTTGATCAAACGCTTCAGCCAACTTGCGGAAGCTTTTATTATTTTATATTATGTTAAATTGAGATCACTGAGCCATGTAATAAGTCTGTGGCCTCTTCAAGCTCGCGCACTTTCACCCTTCGATCGTCCATTATCAAACCATGGATTTTGCGACCATTACTGATGTGGTGACCTCAATTTGGCGAACGTTCGGCGACACCTGTGCTTGAACGACTGCACCGAAATTGAATAAACCAGTTGTGAATAGTTTTAGTCGATGGCGAAGACTTCTCATAATATTTTTCAAACTTTTATTTGGTTTGCGTGATATTTTCTCGCAAGAAAAAAAGAAGTGTATAATGAGCAGACGAAATTTCTTTTTTTATTTATTTTAATGAACTTTTGACAGATTATCTAAAAATTTATGTGCGGCATTTTGAAAGATGATTTTTGACAAGAAGTATAATAAGCTTAAGCTGGCGACACTAATTGTGTTAATTTTCTGGGACTTGTTGACTCACCCTTACTTTCAAGCTCCAAATGTCCATATATGGCTTGCAGCAATTGAAGGGGTATATCAAACAAGTTGAAAGTCGCATTCAAGATCTTATTTGACAGAGCTCCTTAGTCGCTCTATTAAGTTTGGATTGGTAATTACCAGCATGGCAGACTGACCATAGACCATTTATTCAAATTGATTCCAAAGATGAACATGATTTTGTCAAGCAGATGTACTATCATTTGTGACTTCTTCTTTACGGTGGTGATTCAAAAACTGGCGAAATTCCACTATTAGAAAGATCCAACCTCCGATTTAAGGAATAAAGCCATCTCGGATGAAACGCTTGGTGGGCTTCGTAGATTCAAAATGGAAAAAAACTTCTAAAACGTAAAGAAAACTGCATTAATTTCTTCTGCACAACTGATTGGTGTAGATAAAGTATACCTCTGACATATTTTTAGGTCTTCAATTTTAAATTCATGGGGAATTTCATTTGGAAAAATTCTTCCACCAACTGAACATTTTACACCGCTTAATGAGTCAAAATATTCCAATACTCTTATACTAAGTGCAGACGCAAGCAACCATAATGTTCTACAGGTTCCACAATATTGCGCATTCGTACCCACACACTGCTAAATCAAGATCAGAATAGCCAAAGCCATATATCGGTTCGGTTCGGTTCTGCACCCATGTCCTGACCAATTAAAATTCAAACCATAAACATAATTCACCCCGAGATGAACCATTTCTCACAAATCTTATATTCTCATATTTTTAATCAGATTATGTTATGATACCCAATATGCTCGAACATCATCATGCTGAGAGCTGCATTATACGACTACTGGACGCGTGAGGCCTGCTCCTGCATCCTCAATGTCTTGCTATATACGGTCGGTATTGTACTCGTATTGGTATCCAACCATCGCATCGGCGGATGCTCTACCGGATTAGTGGCGATGATGACACGACGACTCTGACACAACTACCGATCTTATGAACAATCTTGTTCTTCGTTTAGCTCTTGGTCCTTTGATTATCACCATGCTGTGATTCTCCGGGGTATGGACTCTATGATGACCATGGTCATGTGATACACTTAAGAGTGACTCTCTCTGAGTAGCTATCCTGCAATAGCAATGGGCATTTTGTTTTTTGTAGGTTTTTTGTTTAAATGAGTGCAGTCTTATGGATTGCCATAGAAATGTTCCTGTACGGATACTGTTGTGTTGTTGACAAATCAACAACCATACCAGGGAACCCAGGTTCTTCTTCTTCTTATTTACATGCTTTAATTAAGCAGCGTTTTAATTTCTTCATCGTTGCTACAAATCATTCATATACACCTGAATTAATGACCACATGAATATATATGATGATGATTGGGAGATGCAGACTGTGCTGATCTTGTCAGACAGACAAGTTGACATCTAATTGAGGCAGACGATCAGCAGATGTCTACTGTTGGTATAGTTAGTGATGGGCGCCACATGATTACTAGTAATTGATGTGAGATATCAAGACCAGAAGACCCCTTAGCACGAGATTAGGCTATTAAGATGCAGTTAATGTGGCCAAGTTAAGTAGCCTTAATTAACAGAAAATTCATTTCAATATAACTAGATGTGTATGCCGCGTCGCGTCGTTCGGTTATCGCTCCAAGCCAGATTCAGATGATTTGGTTATTAGTATGATAACAACGATTTGATTGAGAGCAGTTTGAATACATAAATAAATAACATCAAATTATGCGGTATTTATGACTGTCTGATGGGATGAAAATTAAGAAATATAAATTCCTGAGAAGCACGTAAAAGTTATGTTCTTTGCGATCGAATGGTATGGAATTTCAGATAAGATGGGATAGAAATTTATGTATTTTTGTCGCATATAGTTTTCACCTTAATTTATCGTGCCATTATTAAAAAAATAATAAGATGATTGCTATCGATTAACAAAAAAAAATCCTTTTTGAAGAAAATTGTCTATAGAAGCTAATCAAGCCTGCAAAATATTTTGGATATTAAAAATAGCAAGCTTTAAAAATATGAAGATCCAGAAGCTTTTACATACCTACCTCGAAAAAGAATTTCCGCAAAGAAAAACGAGAACAGTTTCAGCTCTACGTTAAAAATTAAACCAACACTGCAAAGCAGAGAAGAAAATTATGAGGTTACTTAGCTTATGTCATGTAGTTAATTTCAGAATTAGTATAAATGATATGGTTAATATGAAAATCGGGGCAGGGGTCTGGTATTTTGCAGAAAGAAAGAAAAAACTATTTTAAATTTTTAAAAATTCTTTTAATTTTTATTTAATTTACGTCAATAAGTTTAAGAAAATACGTGAAAAAATGTGAAGCTTCAAATCTACAAATAACCTTTAATTTATTCAAATTTTGAAATTCAATTTTTCATTTTTTTTAAATATTATTAGACACTAACGCAATTTACATCTGATTTAATTTAATTTTATTTTATATTATTTTATTTTATTTTATTTTATTTTATTTTATTTTATTTTATTTCATTTTGTTTTATTTTATTTTATTTTATTTTATTTTACTTTATTTTATTTTATTTTATTTTATTTTACTTTATTTTATTTTGTTTTATTTTATTTCATTTTATTTTATTTCATCTTCGAATTTAACCAATAGATTTTGAAGGTTTCTTAATAAATATTTATAACATTTTGTATAACCGTAATTTTATTAGAAAGTAGAAACATCAAATATTATTTTTTAAAAAATTAAATAGTTGAAGCGCTTTTTTTAAAAATATTAGTTTATGTATAAGATGTTGGAAACATTTTTGGAAAAAAAATTGAAACAGCAATAATTTAAAGTAATTATTAATATAATCCGCATAAAATTTTAATTTAAAAAAATTCAGTAACTCGTTTATCTGTTTTTCAAAAATGAAATTGATTTTTTTTAGAGAAAGGTTTTTGAAAAATTGTATATGTAATATTATTATACTTTTAAGGAGTATCTGCATAAAACAATGTGGCAAAATTTTAGTCGATTTAGTAATATGTTAAATCATTTTTAGTATGATACTAAGTTAAAAACAGGATTTTGCTAATTTTAAACTAGTTTAGTATCGTACTATATTCTTAACATTTTACTAAAGTTAAAATCACAAAATGACATTTTTTTGTATCGTACTAAATCCATATACCACTTTGACATTTACAAACGTCAAAAAGTTATGTTCGCTTACTTTGTTGCACTATTTTAGGCGTGTTTACTTGTAGTTTATTAAGAAAATAGATTTAGTATTTTTTAAATAAACCATTTAAAAAGTGTTTGGAATTAAAAAGTGCTTTAGTATTAGCAAACTGTTAAGTAGTATCATGCTAAGCAACTAACAGCAGGCTGTTTAAAATTTTGCGCCAATAATTTTATTCACTTCATCAAATAGCGAGAATATATTAAAAGTATCGAAATTTTTGGAGTCGTTTTTTAGAAGTAAAAAATGTGTATGCTAAGTAGTAATAGTTGTTTTTTGGTGATAAGCAAATGGTTAATTCGAGTTTTTTTCAAGAGAATAAAAAAAAATCAACACAAAGTTCGTAATTGTTTATTGTTAATTTCAAAAAAAAGTTTTTTTTTTAAATGACGACTTACAATACTCCTTAAGCTTATAGGAGTTTTTCATTTTCTTTTTTCGCAAATAAAAAGATACAAATATTCCCAGAAAATCGAATATCAAAATAATAGAAAATAAGATTCACCCTTTTCGCTTTTAAGTCGACGGAGCCATTTTTGATAAAAATAAAATTTGCCTTTGGAAGACACAGCCATTTTTTTTGTCAATATGTACTAAGTTTGAAAATCAATCCACCTATCTCTATCCAACAGATGAAATAAGGAGACCCACTTTTTGTCTTCTCTATAATCGTAATGTCAAGTTTGATCAAAATCTCGAGTTCCAATATGTTTCGAATACAAAACTTGTTCTGTAGCGTATGTGCATATACATCGTAAGTAAACATCTCTGCACTGTTGTATAGGGTACACTTTTATTAGGTTAAACAAAACGGAAGATTCTTCAAAACCGATTATAATATCATCAATCAAATTTTCGTAAAATAGTCTTTTTTGAATTTTTGAAAAACAAACAATTTTTTTTATTTCGACGATTTTTTTAAATTATGTTTTTAAATTTATAACAAATTTTAAAAAGTAAAAAGGCTTATGATGTGATCGAACACAAAACCTTACATATTTATGATTAAGAATTTTATTATTGATGGATATAGTTCACATTGGTTTTTGTCAAAAAAATCCATGTAAGATAAACCGAACTTAACAAAAAATGCGTGTTGACAAGGCCAACTGTTGAGTCTAAGTGAGTTTTGTACACTAAAAGCAGTAAAAGGATATTTTGAATTAATAATTCAACATAATATAACTAATTCTTCTATTCATCTGATTGATACAAAAACCTTCCTAAGTATTGCCAATAATACCGATTTTCGGTATTCTTGAGTACTTATGCGAGGAAATTTTGTTTTAATTTTTTTCAACGATTTCTGAAAGTACAAACTTTTTTATTCAAAATTTAGTTTAAGTAAATATATTCGTTTTTTTTTTATATAACCTTTTAAAAATTGTAATTCCGATAGGATATAGAATCGAACCATTTCCAACAGTTTAAGACATGTAGGTAGTATACATTAAGAGTTCCTGGCAATCTCTTGTGTCCTTGTTAAAAAAAAACAATTTTCAAACTCGTAGACTATAACTATAAATAAGCATGGCACAAGATGAGGATGCAATAAGATATAAGAAGGACCAATTTGTCATCACGTTCTCAATTTTAGCCCTCATGTGGATATTGAATCGACTTAGCTGATATTTTAATTAAGCAATTTGTCCACATAATATTGCTAGAGCTTCGTAATTCAATCCTCCATAGTGCGATCATATTTTGAAAACTCTCATGTACCCATGGTATAAGTGTGAGTTCACTCATATATGCCATATTCAATACTATGGTCAAAGGCGAGCACAAGCAGTGAAGCTCTCAGCAAGGACCACAAGCCAATAATTGATTTGTCTTCCATGTTGACAGAATAAATTTTCCACGCTGTCTACGCTGCTGGTCGTACCAATTGGGTGTCAGGATTAATGTACCTAGAAATTGCAATCAGCAGCACTTCTTGAATTTGCAAACCTATTGTATCTGTGCGCAATCCTGTTCTGTAGATATTGATGGTGGGGCATGTGGGTATATTGTTGCGAAATCGGTTTATCTGCAGCGACTAAGAACTATCTTGCAGATAGGTTGCGTGTCCTAGTGGGTTTCGGTACCATGATTACATACAGTGGCCAACCGACACTTACTAATTGCTGCACTCTCTCTCTCTCTCTCTCCCTTTCACCAGATTCTAGTCTAAGAGGTCTGCACTGCACGCTTTCGAAAAATTTAATTTGTTGTAATAAATGTATTATTGCGGTTGGGGGTGCCTCAGAGCTCACACTCAGACTCAGGCTTGGTCTCGATCCCAGCAGTAAAGCTGGTATGGATTTCATGTACTGACTATGATTTACTCACAGTGGGAATTTTTCACAATACTCGTATATGCAGTTCGAAGGCAATGCCTCCGGTTTAGTTAGATTGAAGATCATTCCACTACTGCAGCAAGCTTGCAATGCAAAGAACATGAAAATGACAAAAAGCTGTATGTATGTTAATAAGCGATAGCGGAACACCTGTTAAACGAAAAAGGCACAGGTCACTGTCAACATCATTTCAGTTTCGATCCCACATTCAAGTTGATGATGGTGGGGCGCGGTGCAGCTCGGGGGATAGTATGTGCTTAAAGTATGTAATTATCATCTCAACTCCATGGTTAAATGACATCGATTTGTGACCTTCTGGGGGGCTCAATCGATTTTCATAATAATTTACTTATACTGTATCTCATGGATTTCCAATTTAATATTTTATCTTAATGGGTTAATCTTGTAAAAGCGAGCTCCGAAGATTGCTTTTGATAAAATCAAAACACCTGTTATATGATGTTGCATCGATTTTGTCATAGAGCATATTTTTATGCGTTTTTTTAATTTGTCACCTTGGAGGATTATCTTCTTAGATTATCTAGCAAGCGACTTAGAGTCAATATTTGTTGGAAATATATTTTAATATCCGATTTTCACTGACAGCGGACGGCCGGCCATCCGTCGTGCAATTAAAATGTTGCTTTTACAATATGCAAAGTATGTCCGCTTAGATAGAGTCCAAATAGTGCGGTCAATTTTGATACTTATAGATTTTTAACAACATTCCCCGACGAGAAGTTAGTTGTATTTTTGGTACACGACTGAAGGCGGCCGACATTAAAAATAAAAAATAAAAAAAATGGTATTTTTCAAATATTTCAAAATTTGAAAATTCATTATTCATTCTCAATATTTTTCAACTCCAAATCGAAACTATAGGTCGATAGTTCTTCCACAAAAAATACTAAAGGCGGAGAGGTCAATTTTTTATAACCTCCTTCATTCCTGCGGCGACTAACAACACTCGCACATGAATGGATGATGGTGTACGTCACTAAGACCTGATGGTTCTCACGTGCTGTTAAATCACATTCATTTAGAACCCCAAGTTGCAAACCTAAAATCACAATAATTTTTCAAAATCGACATTTCATTCAAATTCAATAATTTTTCCGTGTCATCATCACAAGTCTGTTTCAGTCAATTCTTTTTTGCCTTGTCATCCGATACGACCTTCAATTTAATTTTTAAACAAATGAAAGCCCCCCGTAGTGAGGCATAAAAATGTTCTTTCAATTAAACCATCAAAACATTGCAAGATCTTAAATAAAATAGCTTACATGCATTGGTTGGAGGGACAGCGAGATATCCAGCTGGGCAATGTTTGCCAAATTTATTATATGTTTCCTAAATTTTTGTACAACTTTTTGTATTTTTTATATGCAGATCCATAGATGCTCTTGTTCAATGAGTTCCAGTCGACATGGTTCAACAATATTCCAAGAATTAAAAAAAAATCCTTTCGGTCACCATGGTGAATACATCAATGTTGTCTTAATCTAACGAAACAATTCCAAATTCCCTCATATTGATTAGCAACAAACTCATACATGAACAGGTTGGAGAGGTGTGTATAACTTCGCCTAATAATTTTAAATCATTACATGCAAGCCAATTAACACCTGAAAGCAAAGAAGGGCGACCGTAAGGAGAAAAGTTCATCCAAGTCCTGGACTTGACTGTTGATATATACACCTACCTTTATTGGACAGAACGATCACACTCCAATTAAAATTTGTTTCATCTTCTCACGAACACTGTCCAACAGCGAGATGGCGTTGTTTAAAAAAGATGATGCCCTTTAACGTGTCAGTGTCGGGTTTGATTTTTATTTCAACACAGTTGGATATGATAACAATGTGTAAGATAAAGTTTGACATTGTTTCCATAAAATAAGTGAAATTTTATATTCGTGAAGGTTTTTGATGCACTCAATTCGAATACGACTTCAGAATAGTGGATTTTTTTTTGTCATGACGTTTTAGTTCTAAATACAAACTTCAATCAGCAAGGATCCGCTCCGTGTGTTCGCTGACTGCATATTAGAGCAGTTGGAAGAGGACCTCTATGTCACCATAGAACATTTTTGGATGAGGGGTACATCGACATGGAATATTGCCTGATTTGGGGCAATGACAATCTACAAAGGTACTTACACAAAGTACCAATGTGTTTTTTGTGGATTGTGCGGACTGTTAGCGTCATCATACTTGGGTCTGAACTTCTTCGAAAACTATAACGACATTGCCCTCAACATCAACGGAGTGTGCTACAGATCGATGATAAACAATTTCTTCTGACCCAAAATTAAACATGTGATGCCAAGTCAATGGAACAATTATAGACACTAGACACTTTGTACAATGAAATGGTTATTTGTTTCAGAAGCGAGATCGTGTCATTTGACCATGTTAGGCTTTTTCTTGTTGGGTTTCCACTTTTTCCCGCAAAAGTCGAAGGAAGTTTTCATTATGATAGAATTTACAATCTAAAATGTATCGTAATAAATAAATATATAATGTTGTTAAAAAATTAAAAAAAAATAGTTAATAAATAAATAATTAAATTCACAAATTAGTCTCATTTTTATTTTATTTTTCCAATCCAAGTTATAGAAAATTTGACTTCTCCTTGACGCGCAGTTGTCGCCGGTTAAATAGCGATTGGATCGCACGTACTTGTTAATCGTAAGCAAAACAAACATGGAGCTAAATTAATGTTTAAGTACGTTTTTTCTTAATTTCCTTATACAAAATTTATTTCTTTAATTAAAAAAAAACATGGCCCATAAAAAGTTATTGTGGAAATATGTTGTTTTATTTAACAATAGAAATTTTAAAACATCAAAAAAATTCATCAGCCCGTTTTCGAAATATTGAATTAAAAAAAATGATTTTTTTTTAATCCAAAAAAAAAATATTTTTTAAAAAGCATAATTTATATATATTTTTAACGACAACCGTTGGCCTGTTAATGAATAAGTCGAAAGTCAATGCTCTATGAATATAGTACTGTAAAGAAGCGTTACACTTATACGAACCACATCCCACGCCACGCCGAACCCTGATTATTTACCGACCACCGCCGAACCAGTCAATTATACTCGAGCAACAAATCTAGCAATGCCGCAACCATAAGGCGGATAACAACGGCAGCACTGTGCGACCACTAACAGCAACTAGTACTTGGTTAGCCGCTACTGGGGAGTGCAATTACCAGCAATATACTCGAGCAACAATATTCGACCAGACGATTTACATGGCGTTAAAGCAACAAATATAAGGAATGACTTAACCGTCATTCCTTATATTATCAGACTTATACACTCGAAAGCGAACCTTGATTTCAGTTTTGGCTGAGAAATAAAATTCCCGTTGATCGTGATCCCAAGTGGCAGCCAGCTTGGTGATCAATTCCGTGAACTTTAATTGGTACACTGTTATGCTATTTAAAGCGGACTTTTTGGGAAATAAATTTCAAGTAATTTGTCCTTGGGTTAACCTTAAATTGGAATCAGATTCCTATAAGCCGCCGATATTCCTACTTTCCGCCTAACAAGCCATTTATTGCATTTTATTTTTTAATCAAATTTCATCATAGGCAAACCTTTGAATTGAAAAGGAAAAAAAATAAAACAAGTTTTTCAATGAAAAACAATACAATAGTTTTTTTTTCATTTTTCAAGCTAATATTGCCCAAGAAAACTGACAAATATGCGCCTTCCTGAAGACTTTTCATCATAAGCGGAGCGACGGAATCACGTAAGTGGGGCAGAAGAACCAAAAAGTTAGTAAAAATGTTTGGAACCATTGAAGCCAGGCCCACAACAATGTCAAAAGTTTTCTAGGACAAATTGAGTTGCAGTGAATTTAACTCCGCTTTTAAAGTGGGAACCCAAAATTAAAAAATGTCACAAACCGTCAAAAATATTAACACATTTTCATTGTGAACTAATTTCATATAGCCATAGCGTTCATTCGAACGATGTTCTAATCCTCCCAAGATTTCATTGGCTATGGCTTAAGAATAAAATTATTAGATACAAAAAATACGGTTTTCTAAAAATATAATTTGCATTCCACAAAGTTTTCAAAATTTTCACTCAACGTAACGATCCATATTCGATCCCCTCCATTACTATATCGCCGTGCAATTGAAGTTGCGGATAAAGGACCTTAGGTCTTACAGGCATTTAGTTTAAATTATTATTCCCGCCGCTTAAAAATTCGCACGCAGAAATAATTATGATGGGTATGAATCAATCTGCAATTCCAATTTCAATCAGTTACCCCAGCGTATTTTTATTTTTATTCGTCCTCTTTGAAATTCGTTAAATTTTTAGATTATGATTAAGACAATATTTTACTGAAATTTCGTCGAAAAGTTTGCCCAAAAAAATATAAAAGTAAAAAACTTTTTCGCTCTTAATTCAAATAATACTCTTTTCAACACAAAAAAAAACAATTATACAAATTTACTATGAATGTACCTTATTATGATTAATAGCATTGTCAATTCAATCTAAATGATGACCTAAAAATATGGTAAAATAGCTAGAATTCGGTAAAAATACAAAAAAAAAGAAAAAACCGTTCCAACTTTTAAAGAGCTTGATCATCAGGCAATCGATCGAGGTCTAATCAAACCTTTATTCATCTTGGACCCATCATTAAGCAACCATGCTGTCATTTAATCAAATTAGCTAATCTCATATCTACAATGATGTTAAGGCTTTTGACGTTTAATTACATTGCACATTATCCAAAATACGTTATGGTTACAGGCATATACCACGCCTTATATATTTTTTTCCTCAATTATATGTATATCCAATCTAATCATTATTATTAATCTCATTTATATATAATTCAAAAAACTATAAAACTATGAATATCCATCGATTGCCATTAGGCCTCTGTTTCGGATTTCCCACGAATTAAATGTATTTGGGTCACTACTGTTTTAAGTCAAGGGCAGTTTGGGAACAACAAAAAAACTATCCAACTCGGTGGCTTTAAGATATTATTAAAATTATTAAAATTATCCATATTTCAAATGAAATGTATGACAGGTGTGTTGTGTTTATGATTTTATGACATCTACACCTCGTATCAGGCTTAAATAAAAAAAATTAAATCTAAAGATTACATCGTCCAAATTTTCATTTTTTTTTTTAAGAAAACAAAACTACAAATTTATTCACATACCTACGTGGATACGTGCACAATTGGGCGTTAGAAACGTTTTGTTATTATTGTCTGATGGTCGAATTCATTTGATTAGATTCGTAGGTATATTTTGAATATTTTATATTATTTATCAAAAAAAAAATTAAACAAAACCATGAAATTTTCCTTGCATTTATGCAGGCACTTCAAACCTCATCGGCCGACAGCATCTCATCATAGTGCTTCTGATGTCTGAAGTATAAAGGCTGCCGAAGTAGCAAAGTAGGTTGTTCAAAAGCATTCAGTAGGCAACAATGTGTAGGATAAGAATTGGATTAAAATAATAATAGCCAGACATCAATTGGAACGAATTTAATTTTATTTGGATCCAGATCGATTGAATTCATGACAAACGAATATTTAATATTTTTGGGAGATATTGTCAAATTGACATTTGATTTTTGGAGTAATACTTGAATTTATAGCGTTTGTCATTTTCGTTTAGAAGAGTTTGGCTTTTGTGATTTAAATCCAAAAAAAAACAACTTCTGAAAATGCAGGAATTTTTAAATTGAGATCAATTTTTTTGTTTCCTTTTGATCGTTCGGGAGACCCATTATAGTTGACATGGTAAGAATTAAACACGACGAAAATTCTAGAAAGTTCAAGGAGGCCAAAAATAAACCATAAATGTAACTTTCTATATAATCCAGCTAATTAGTGTTGATTATGGCAATAAAAATATTGTCGTAATCTTTAAAAACAGATTTTTTTTTATTAAATTTTTAATTAATATTTATAAAGTATATTTATTCAACGACAAGAAAAAAAACTATGTTAAACCTTTAAATGGTGTTCAGCCAATTTAGATTGGATATTGTCATTACTAATATTTTTTTTTCTTCAAGGGATTGCTCGATTTTCCTTATATAATTTGAAACACGTTTCTCTTTTTTTTTTATATATTTTGATTAATAATTTTTCTATGTTTGGCTTGCATTTTAAGTTGTCTTAAATGTTTAAGCTCTGGCTAAGCTCAGTTTTTATTACTCATTAAGTTCATATTTGACTAATTTATATTTGTTGTGATTTTTAATACCTTTTTATTATATTGTGGTATAAAAAGTTGATATTGCGTTGTGAATGGTGTTATCGCTCAAGAGCATGGATATTTAGTATAAAGAAAGCATAATTTATTATTGAAATCTTTTTTTTATTGTCAACCATCAAAATATTTGCTTGAAAGTATATATTTAGCTATGTTATCATTATATATTTTTAGAGATTATTTTAGTTGGTAGATTAGTCGTTTTCACTTTCTATCAAAAACAAAAATGTTATCACGTCGTGGATTTATTTTATAAGCATGCTTGTGGAAAATTTTGTCTCTAATCGACTCACGTAATAAAGGTTTCGTTCGATTTTTAGTCTTTAATGTGTAAGTCCGACAGTTTTGTAATTGACATTGATTTTTAATAAAATCCAATTATGGCATCATTCGCCAAGACTAAATTTTGTACTCATTTATGTAAGTTAAAAATTTAATTCACGGAAAATTAGATTTTTTTTAATTATAAAAATTAATATGAAACGTATACAATTTAAATTTTAGACAAAAATCACTCAAAAAAATGGAATGAAAATTTGAATATGCAATATTATTTTTATACATTTAGGAAACATCTGTATAAGAATAATTTTAATAGGTCTATCTAATAATAAGAAAGACGAAAATATGTATAGTGCTTCTTTGGGAAGTACCGTTAATAAAAACGTAAAATGAAATTATTTAAATAATTTAAGAAGAACACATACATTTTTTTATCAAAATTCTTGGAGTCGTCTTTGGGAAAACATATTTTTTTTCATAAAGTTTTTTTTTTTAATTTGTATGGAAGGCACCATTTTGTTTTTTTAGGGAAATAGGTTGTTCGAGAAAATTAAAAATATGTCAGAAGAATATTAAATACAAGATTTCGAAGAAATCGATTGATTCGTTTTCGAAATATGTATTGTGCTTTTAAAAAAACTGTTTTTTTTTTAACTTTTTCGGATATTCTTCATAAAAATGTATTTTCAAAAGAATATCGGAAATTAAAAAATATTAAGTGGTGTTTTTATAAAAGTTATTGGAAAAAAATAAAAAATTGGGTACCATAATATTTGTGGTCTTAAAAAATAAAAAAAAATTGGGTATGGGCATAATACTACCGAAAACAACTCTAACGGTCTCGATATATAAAATTTGGCTTTTTCAATAACGGCTGAACGGACTTCGACCAAAAGTTTTATGCAGGATGTACTTTAAATTCTAAATAATACCTACTTGTACCAAAGTTTATGAAATATAAATTTTTCGATTTTTGAAAATTCAATATTTCGAAAACGGGTGGATGACTTTTTTAAATTTTGTTTTTAAATGTATATTCATATAAATTATATATTATTATTTTTTTAGAAATAAAAAATAAAGAACTTTTCTATATAAAAGTCAAGTGAAAAACTTGTTTAAAAATATATATTTTCACTAAGAATGTTGTTACGATGTGAACGGACATAAAAGCAAGTACGTGTATTCCAGTCTTTATTTTAGTTTTTTTTCCTTTGAACAAAATGGCAGCAAAGTAAGATAAGACAGTATTATCAAGTTGGGTATATTTTTTGGGTTAAACAAATTCAGATGTAGTAAGATCTATTAAAAAAAAAAAACAAATTTCATATTTTTTTTATAATTATTTATTTTTTAAACTAAAAATGAAGTGACTTAGAGTAAAAAAAATCAATTTTGTGAATAAATTTCAATTATAATAGCCGTGTTCTCGTGACTAGCAAGTACAGCAAAGTGAAACATTTTCACAAAAACGATACACACTCCAATTTGATTTTATTTATTTTAATATGGAGGGATTTTCATATCTGTGTTTTTTTCTGTCAAAAAGTATGCAAAATACAAGGAGAAAAAGAAATACAAACATACATTACTAAAAAAAATCACTTCATTGCCCTCTAAGATTGAATAGACTTACTAATTATCCGAACTCATTATACTTCGGATGAAAAGGAAAAGTAATTCCTAGTATGTTCTTATTGTTGTTTTCCTTATAAAATTTTTACTTTGCTGTACTTGATAGTCACGAGAACACGGCTAATATAGAATTCATCGCTCTCTTTGAGACTGGGCTTTCAGATTCTAAAATCACTATTCCTTTTTCATTTAACTGATTCCAATGTTTTGTGTCTTCAATAAATCAGCAATAATTAGCTTTTTGTATTCATTGCATTTCTGACACTATTTTGCCCACTAAGCCTTACATTCTATGACCCGTTAACCTTTTTCCCCAGTTACATGTCAATTGTTTGCCTTGTCCTATACGTTTAACAGTAATACGAGTTCAACTTAATACTAAGACTTCTCAGCCAGCATTGCCACAAAGAAAACAATTCTGATGGCCTTTCGAAGGGCCATTTACAAAAAGTGTGGGCCAATACTCGTCAAAATTTTTTTTTCAAAATAAAAAACTAACAATTATTAGTAGTCACGTCGGTCTGAATGAATGAATTCAGTGCGCTTTTAATAAGCTTTTTTTATTTTTGAGCTTTAAGCAGAGCTTGAACTTGTCCAGTACGCTCTGAGCAGAGTTTGATCAGACATTTATTTATGAAACAAACTGGAGCACTGAACTGACAAAATAATAAAATAATAAATACTAGCCGACCCAGCTCTCGAAATTCGAGTGGCAATTTATTTATTTAATTCATTATCATTCAATAAAAGACAGAGAATTCATGATTTTTTTAAATTGTTGAATGCAATGAGAAGTACCTACTAAGCACTCAATCCTAGAGTCCAAAGGAAAACAGTTAATGGTAAGCAAACTTTCAAGCCTATACACATTTTTGACACATTAACAATTTTTGTTTCGATTTTTTCATGTCATTGTCCTTCAGCTGTTGTTATGGCCATAATATTGGAATCGAACCCACGTCGCCGGAGTGACGTCAATCTGTGAATTTTGTGTTACATCTAAAAATTAGGGTTGTTGAAAAAGTATCGCTACGAAATTTTTATCGTAAGTCATGTTCGTCTACATTTTTGACGACGCTACGTCTGCATTTTCTATCTTCTCTCTTTCTCTGAAAAATACATTTCGAGTATTTTGTATTCTCTTTTTTCACAAATCTTTAAAATTCAAATGCAGACAAATGTAATTAAGCTTTGAAAATAATTGACTTATACAAATACGCAGTGCTTACACTTTTGCACGAATACCCCTATTATTGTAAAGCCATAACTGCAATGAACTTGAAAAGTGAAAATGTTAAAAAAAATCTGTTCTCCTTCTCCTTTTCCAAATCAATTTAAATTTTTATCTCCCATCTCAAAAAACCAAAAAGTAAATGTTTCACTTTTTGAAAACACTAATCCATTGAATAAATTGCTTCAGAAAATGACTGACAGATGTCACCAAACTGAAAGCAACAGTTGTCGCTAGTGTATGTGTGTATTTTTCTTCATTTTTTCACCTATTGCACTTTTTGCAAAAATTGCCAAATGTAGTTAACGCTTGAAAGTTTAAGTGGGTCTACCTTTTTACCCTTTTCACTTTTTAAAAACTCTATTACATTGAATACATTTTTTCAGAAAATCACCGATAGATGTCTGAAATGAAATTTGTATGGCTAGTGTATGTGTGCATCCTTTTTCACTTTTTGCAAAAAGTGCCGATTGTAGTTAACGCTTAATGTTTCAAAATTTTATTGTAAGAGCTCAACTACTAAAAAAGACGCATTCTTGTCAAACCAGGGGGATATTTTATTTTCAGGGAAGATATGAAAACAGTATCGCATAGCATAAAGCTAGAACTACATGCTCTCTTTTTCCAACTCATTTCAAATTTCTATCTTCCATCTCGAAAAACACAAAAAGTAAAAGTTGAAATGGTTCTAAATTACACTTTTTCACTTTTCGAAAACACTAACACAGAAATAGCGCGATAGATGTAGTTTAAGACTACATTAAGAATTAACTACATTCAACTTCAAAGAGTGCAAAGTGAACAAAATATGCTGTATTTTTCCAAACAACAACAAAAGCAAAAGTTAAAATGTTTCTAACTTTTACTAAACTGTATGACTGTATGGTGTAAATGTATGCTCTTTTCAGCAACAGATGTCGCTAGTGTATGTTTTCAGTGGATTTTTTGCAATTTTTATTTATTGTTTTAAACAATTTCTGTGTAGTATATTTAAATAATTTTGGCATTCTGCACATCTATGCCAAAATGCTTTCGTTTAATATGCCCCTTCGGTTTTTGTGGGCCGCGAAAAGTGTACCACAAAAACATGTTCGCCGTTTTATTATATGATTTATTACCGACAGAGGAAGAACAACCGGTGTCAATCTTCATTTTTATGTGTTTGTCTTTATCATATCACACAAAAAAGGTTATTACATCTTTTTTATGTTTTTTTTTGTTTAATGTTAAGTTCCTTATTGATTACAAAACGTTTTTTGTTTAAATAACGTTTAAATAAATAAAGAGCACGAAATATATTTTTGTACGAAGCACTTGTCAAACAGAATAAAAAACAGAGGGTCAAATGGCCCCATTGGGCACATTATGGCAACGCTGCTTCTCACATTTGCATTACAATCAAAGAACAATTAAAGAACAAAGTAAGGAAAGCAAATAGTATGTTATATATAATGTTACAATAGAAGAATCCAAATGAATACAAATAATGCAAAAATGAATTCCCAAAAGATTACAATTAATTGATTTCTCTAAAATCAATGGAGAAAAAATGATTGCAATCATTTTAATGAGAAATGAATGCCGTGATTTCAGAATTTTATTTTTAGTCTCAAAGAGAATTCAATGAATGCAATCTTTTAATTGAATTGAATAAATGATTTTTAAAGATTTCATTCTTTTAAACAGCCTTGGTAGCTGTAATATTGAGTTCTCTGTATCATATTCCTAGGTTTACTAAAAAGGTAACTATCGTTATATGATGCAGCCAATAATATAATGCAAAATTAGCTGAAGGCAATTTAGACCAACTTTTTTAGTAAGAAATAAGATTCCAAAAATGTATCGTTTGGAAAATGTAAGTCACAAAGAAGCTGAGACAAGAAACAAGAGTAGCATTATCTTGTACATACTTTTATTTAGTACTTAAACAATTTTTCCCACAATAATATTATGTGGATAAATAATTTTCACTAGTTGACATGTAATACATACCAACTTCCGCATATATATATCTACTTGCACTACCGACATCATACCCTCGGAACAAACTTATCAAAGCATTCGTTCTTAAATAGATAAAACTTACACAAAACTATAGACTCCTTGTACAGAAATAGAGAACCATTTGTGCACATTGGCTTATCCTGTACAACAATCATCAGAATTAAAAAGACATTCTATATTTCTGTAGACCTAACGTCGCGTCGCAGTTACAATCGAGTCGTCGACTAACATTCGATTCTGCTAATAATTCCACGCAATGCGTACACATATCGCGAATAATTTTAATTGTGCCTCGAAATGAAGATCTTGCTTTGTGAGCGGTTTACCGAAAGAAATTCTTTTACTCCTGCTATAACCGTATAGCTAAACGAAGCCTCCATCTTTTGCCGCCAACACGACTTGTATCGTCTTCCACTGACCGACCCCACACATTCACATTCACACATATGCATCAGGGACAAAAATAAAATTAAAAAAAAAACAACAATCAACAACAAATCCCAAAGGAATTTATTTCGCACCTGACCACGACGAATGCCGAAAGCCGAAAGCCTCAGAACAACAAGCCTTCCCAAAGGCCGACCTGCCAACAGCACCGCTCCTCAGTCCTCTTCATCTAACAGAGCGGATCCGATACAAGTGCAAAACCAATATTTCGATTATGGTGACTCGCATTAGATTTTTCGCTTTTTTTTTTGTTTTTAGTGATGGAATAAACTTCCGCCCATTTGCGGTACAATAAAATCACATCTGGGAATCTTCGGGGTCCCGATCGGAAAATTTATGGCACGTTCATGGGGAATTCTTTTCTGGAAAAGTAACTCTTCTTCTCCTTTACGTCCAGGTCCGTCCCACATTGTCGAAGTCATCGTTCGAGCAGCCGATCGATCGGTTTGGTTTGGTTTGGTTTGGTGTGTACTGTGTAGCACACTTAGGGAAATTTCTAAAATAGGCGTACAGCAAGATTCTAGGAATGTGAATTATTTAACCACCATGAGGAAATTGATCTTAGCCAGGTTATAGTCTTTGTAGTCGTCGACTGACTTCGGCACGCACACATTACATATTGTGGCATCTTCACTTCCCAGAAATATAAGCAGAAGGTTACCCTACATGAAGAAGGTCGCATAAGCTGGATTGACCTCTCTACTTTTTGAATGTATTTAGAGATAGCATAGGTATTCCAGTTTAAACAACAAACTTTTCGGGACGTGATAGGTTAAACAAAAAGGTGGAATTTATTACTTTTTTCTAAAATTTGATTTTAGGTACTCATTAACGACTTAGAAGATTTTAAGCAAAATTCACGCAAAGCTTACCTATACAAAATTGTTTTTATTTAATTTTACATAAATATGAAATAATATTTTTAGAATTTGTTAAGACAGTACAGACAGACTGAAAGTGCCATTAAATGTCAACTTAAAATTTGATAAAAAAAAATACTTGTACCCAAAGGAAATTGCTAAGTTTTTGCTTTCCTTTGAATAACATCGAACACCACATTTTCAATTAGACCTATGATCTCAGGTGTGTTTTGTGGGCTTCTGCACATCACATCAACATCAGAGTTCTTCAACATCAACAAGGATGCTTGGGCAAAATGATGAGTAGGTACTTAGTAACCGTTTTCACATATAGGTATAGAGACAAACACCTCTAACAAAAATCAATACTTTCGTATAGATCTATCTGCCGATCTAAGTGCAACTTGAAAATGGCTTTATGCTCTAAGGAATGCGTAGCGTATGGCAAGTGATTCACTCAACATTTTCTATTTCTGTTGGGCGACAGACAAAAAGAAAAACTTCTCGAGCTCGTGGAAACGAAAAAAAAAAGAAAATAAATAATTCTGTTGTTCTAAAGATTCTGCCAACTTACGACCTGCTTTTTGTTTTGTTAAAGTGGCAATGAATCTTCAAAGTTGTTCACATTCCGATGTCTGTTCCTTTGGTTTGTTGGACTTATTGGCTTCAAGCTTAAACACTGGATAGAAGCATCGAGATTGACAAAAGAGTTATGCCTACGTTTAAACTCCTAATGGTGCATAAAAACACAAACAAATCTATAAGAAAAAATCGGTAATTTTCATTACTCCTATACAAAATGTATAAGAGCCCAACCTAACATAAAAGTATTGAGATAGTGATTTCATTTTTACTTGTGATTATCTACGTAGGTACATGGAAAGCCAAGTTTTGCATTTGGAAAAAAATCGAGCTTAATATTTTGATCAAATTTAACAATACTACGAAGAGAACTCGAAAAACGTTGGTCCCTTAATTCCGGCTCGCTGTATATAGGCAAATCTTTTTTTTTGAAACTTGGTACTTAAGCGTATTAAGTGATTAGTTCGATTTGCCTTTCAAATCTTTTTTGTAGCCCCAAAATGAATACAATTTTTTGTAACAAAAATGGGAAATATTAATTAATACAAAAACGGCTCGGACGATTTTGATAAAAATAAAATGCACGACTGGGTCGCACGTACTTCCTCTCATGTTCGATCGCATTGTATGCACAAGATTCTTAGTAAAAATATAATTTAAAATATATTTTTAAAGTTGTTTTTCACAAAATTTCCCTAACTCTTTCAGAATAAAATTTTGTATGGTAATATTACATAGTACATTTTTTATATATTTTTGAAAAAAGTAATACTATTTTTTCGAGTTTTCAAAATAAAAATTCGATCGAAATCCGTCAACCTGCTTATGAAAAAGTTGAAAATAAAAAAAAATGCTTGTATGGCAAGTAACATTAATAACAAAATATGTAAAAAAAAAATTGTACCAAAATTTAGACTGTACCAAAATTAGTGCACACAGTTTTTTTCCCAGATAATTAAGATGTTAGAAAAATTTGTATGAGAAGGTGTTTTTTTTATAATACAATTCTATATACTACTGAAAAGCAAGTAAGTTGAACAGAACTTAACAAAAATTGCGTATTGGTAAGGCGCTCACTAACCAACTGATGAGTCCAAGTGAGACTGCCGGGACGAAACGCAAATTTTGTGAACTAAAGGCCGTTAAAAACTATTTTGAATCAAAATTTGTATGGCAAGTGCCGTTATTTTTGGGGCTAAAACAACGAATTGGCCATTGTGGGCCCACTTTCTTGGAGTTCTTTATCATCGTAATGTCAAGTTTGATTAAAATCTCAAGTTCAATTTTTTTTTCAAATGCAAAGTTTGCCCTATAGTACTTACATATCGCAAGTACAAATTCAGTGCAATATTGTAAGTATAGCTTACATTTGAGTTTAAAACAAGATTTAATTAAAATGTTACTAGCTCTGCCTTCAACATTTCTATATAATAGTGATATACCAACATTTTCGAAAAATATTTTTTGGAGATGTTTTGAAATAAATATATTTTTTTAATTCAATATTTCCAAATGGTTGATTTTTTTTAAATTATATTTTAAAAGTTAATATATAAAATACATACAATTGCCAAAACAATTTATTTTTGAGAAAAAATAAAAAAATAATTAAAAATCGTTTTAAAAATATATTTAGCTGCTTAAACAAAAATTTGTCACTGGCAATGTGATCGAACATAGGAACCAGTACGTACGATTTTATTTTGTATTGAGGTTTTTAAGCAAGATCAATAATCAACAATCAACTTTAAATTCATAGTTTTGTTTACGTGTTGAGTGATAAAATGTTCGCCGAACATGTTGTATTTCGCAATGTGAACAAAGCAAAGGCTCGCCGAACTTCAAGAGCTTGTTCAATTACATGACCCAGTTCAGCTTGTATGGTACCTAACTTTAAACTTATAAGGAAATGTTAAATCAAAATTGTAAAAAAAAATTTAAAAAAAAATTAAAAATTCCGCGGGCGGTAGTATATATTGCTTGAATAAACATTTGCTTGTTTTTTTTTGAGAATTTTTGAAGCTAAAATTATAGGTCGAAAATCGCCTGAGTTTTATCCTGCAAAAAGAATATAGTTCAAGAACTTCGCAGGGCACTACCACCGTACATTTTAGTATACATATATGTAATGTATGTAACAATATTTTTGTTAAGAAAACATTTAGATGATGAAAAGTCAGATAAAATGTGTCAGCCATTTTTTAAAGAATTCTTCGATTACTTCGCACGGGTGCGCGGGTATTTTTAACGTTTCTGCTACTTAATGCGGGATATACACTGTTCAAATGCATGTCATGTATATGAGAGTGTATTCGTGAAAATAACTCACGCATACATTGTGTGTGCTTGAAGCAAATTCAAAACGTTTTGATTTTTGTTCAATCATCGAATACACTCTTATATGCTTGACATGCATTTGAACAGTGTATATCCCGCATAAAAGTATCAAGTTTGACCAAGGACAGCAAATCGAAAGAGAAACAATATGTTTCTCTCTTTTCTGTGTACAACTGAATTGCAACAGTTAAGGAAAAGTATACATGACTGAGTTGCACCAAACTGCTCCTGCGGTTCTTATAGCCTGCTAAAAATTAGAGAAAAAAAGCATCAAGTTATTGATACAATTAAATTGTACAATTAAATTGTATCAAATTTAATTGTAAATAGCAAAATTTTCTATCAATCGTTTGCACAAAATTTTAAGTAGAAAGATCAAAATATATTTTTAATGTATACTAATCTCAGTTATATAATTAATTATTTTTATATAAATTTTCTTTAATTTGTATCTTTTTAATTGAGTTTTCTTGCAACCTTTAGTCGAAATTAATATGCGTTTCGCCCAGGTACTACAGTAAATGCATTTGTACGAGTATTGTTTTTGTTTTTGCATTTATTCTTAAATTTAATTTGTATCTAAAAAATTTGGTATTTCAATTTTAAGTATTTAAGAATATTATGTTAGTTTAAAACATAATGTTAAAAAATGTAAATGTAAAACATAATGTTAAAAAAATCGTCCACCGCTGAATTTTCAAAAAAAAAACACATAATAATTTTTTTTTAAATAAAAAAATATAATTCTTCTCAAACTTGAATATTCAAATATTCAAAATTTGAAGGACAACCCATATAAAAATGTCAATAATAATCCTTTCAGTAATTAATGAGAAAGTCGAAAATCAATTTAAATTGAACCGGTAACGGCAGGTACCGATATTTATGTAGGAAATTCCGGCAATTACCGTTAAGTTCCCACATCGATATACTAATGAATATTTTTTTTCGTTACTTCATCATCGCAAAGTTAAGTATGAGCAAGTTAAAACAAAAGTCATTAAAGTATGCTTCAGGACCATCTATGGCAAATCACTATCTTCGACTGGTACCAAATAATTTTCGAATCATTGAAAAATTAAACATTCCAGCCTGTCTCTTAAGTGAAAAGGGGAATCTTCATCAATATCTCGCTCTTTCTAAACTAATAAAATATTAATTTTATTTCTTACAAGCAAAAATTTCGTGTACAATATTTTATGAAGGGGGGTGTTATACCAAATATCACCACTCACAAGTTGAAATAGACTCTCTTCAGGATCAGGAAATATTCTTAAGAGCTTGATGAGAATAGGCGTCTCGAATTTTCATGTTAATTCTGTTTCTTAAGCAAAAACCTTGTGTAGGTGTTGTAAATGTTCACCAACGAACAAACTATTTCCATTAAATGAATTTATTTATTTTTATTTTATTGATTTATTGGTGGCAGTTTAAACAGTTCTAACGATTTTAAATGGGATTGAACACTATAGTTAAAACGCTTAGCGGTATGGGGTCTTAAACTAAAACCATTCAGCAGCGTTCTCTTCATGCAGATGTATATACTTTATTTATCACAACTCTCCTGGATATTTACATTTTTAGGATTTTTTAACTATCTGGCCAAATGCACTACCATAGAAAATTCTTCCTTCTTCAGAAGTCAGCTACACATTCTCAATGTCATTTCACTCCATCACCATCATTCGCGGCAATCATCCATCTTCTCAGCTTCTGAAGTAGCTGACGAAGTTATTGCTGCTTCATACACTTTGCTTGCTTGATGCAGATTTGTAACCATTAAAAATTTTATGTAAATTAGTCCAAGGGATGCGGGGCTGGCGTGACCACAAACCTAACGATTATAATCTACTCTGTAGAGCATTCCGCATCCGCACATAGGCTGGCGGATCATGATCATATCTATCTTTAAGGCACCTAGACCAGAGCTCTATCAAACAGTCGTCTTAGAAAAATGTAGCCGATAGCAATGGGTATTCTGAATTTATGAGCTCACTCCGGTTGTCTAGTAAAATTGCCTATACTCTTTATACACAATATGAAAAGATTATACTAGAAGTGGAGGTGTGAGGGGTACAATATACCCCCATACACATATATATGAGAGGTGTTCCTAATTACAGAATTATTTCCTTTGAAATATATTAAAGTTTTCGTTAGAGATGTTCGGGGCCGTTGGGCTGTCAAAAATCTGCGTCTGTTTTAAAATAAAAAGCGTTTAATGACCACAAAGAGTAGGCTAACGATCGCAAAATTCAGCCGCAGGCATTGTCTGGCTAAACCAGAAGTAGGTACTAATTGTTAATGGTTTTTGACGGCTATAGCTTTGTTGATGCTGCGGCCGGCGGTGTTGGTTTGCTGATGCTAGCTGCTGCTGGTGCCATGGAATATCTAATGGAAGTGCCATTTGTGATCGAGCAGAAACCATAATAGATATTTGGAGCGTTAAAGGAGTTTTTTTTTTTTTTTAGTTTGAATTTGATTGTACTAGGTTAGATAATGATCTCGATGGTGATGATAATGATGCTGTTGAACTTTTCTGCTACTAAGCAGTAGCGAATATCTATATCAGAGAGTTACTGACAGGTTGAAGGGTCATCTTTCACGTTTTATGGGTGTGCCTATAGTGAGAGCAGTTTTTTTTTTGAAAAAGAAGAAATGTTTTTTTCAATATTGGTGGGACGTGGCGTGAAATCGCATTTAATGTTTTTGAAGGACGGACGTTGTGGAGAGATAGTGTAATGCTAGGAAATGGAACTAGGTTGAGAAAAAAAAACAAAAAATAAGAAGATTACTGCATTGTCTGATGTTTTCAATTGAATCTTTTTTAAATAGATAACAAGGAAATCAAGTTGGTTAGTCATTTAAGAAGCCCAACAGGCAAAATTTGAGGGATGTTACGGGTTATATTACCTATGAAAACACCGATTGTTTACTGCCTATTTGAAATTGACCTGCATATCAAGGAAAATGCACAGACACAGTGCAGTAAGAAGTCTTATTAATGATCACTACAAGTGAGGATCCTTTGCGAGAGATTGTCTATTGTTATATCAGTTATGTAGCCGGGAGCCCGATACTAGTTATTTGAAACACAAAACCATATTGTTTATATTCATACGAGTATCAACCAATTTTTATGAAAAACACTTCGCCTGATGCAGTTAGCAAAACTCTTATGAGAATTATGAGATTATACAGAGACGACATCAACCAAAGGATGTCCATAGGGAGGAGTACTATAACTTCTGCTTTTGAGTTTTGTAGTAGATGAAATGCAAGGAAATCTTACTTCTCAAGGCATACGCTGTATTGGCTTAGCTGATCACATTGGTATAACCTAAAGGATTATCAATTAATCCTGTTGAGACAACTATTATTACATTCACCAAAAAAAAGTAATCGATTTGAAGGAAGGGGTAAAAGTAACAACAATGAAGGCCTTACAGCAAATAAAAGCTCCTATGTATTTGTATTACTGGAGCAATGAGCAACATACCCAATAGTTGCGTTGCAGCTCTTCCTTCATCTGTCTGTCATTGGAAGTGCTGCACAGGGAGCCATTATGAAATTTGTCGAGGATGGAACTGAAGCTAAAAATTTTAAGCTGAGCAACTAACTACTTTCTCAAAGTGAATGCTATATCTAAATAATACTCTGATGAATCGAGAGCTACTGTTGGGACCGGTGCGGTGAAGTCCTATAGAACCAAAATGTCAGTACCGGTGATTAAGTCTACTAGCATATTTCTAGTGGAAGTGCAAGCCATAAAATTCGCATACCAAAGTCTTGAAATGAAATATACATCAAAGGATAAAATAAATATCTGGGTTGTTACCAAGCAATACTAATAACGGTACTTGCCATACAAATGTTTCTACCATCTTAACTACCTCGAATACTACTTTAAGTATGGTCTACATTGTGGTTAAACATTTTTTTAAATATCCTGTTGTTAACTATACCTGCCATACAACCATTTTATTGATTTTCGACTTTCTCACAAACGACTCAACAGATTTCGTTCAAAATATACTGTAGCTCCTTCCAATTTTAAATAATACTGCATTTCAAATTTCTCGAAAAATGTTTTTTTGGATTTTTGAAAAAAAAAATTTTTTTCTTTTTGAAAATTCAATATTTCGAAAACGAGTGGACCATTTTTTCTGAAATTTTGTTTTTAAATTTATATTATTAAATATTTTAAATGTTCATACCAATTTTTTTTACAAAAAATACAAGAATTTTTATGTATACATAGGAGCAAGTAAGTGGGATCCTTTCGTGTATTTTATTTTGTACACATTTTGTTACTAACGGTACCTGCCATACACAAACATCTTTTGATTTTCGACTGTCTCGTAAATGACTGCATAGATTTCGATCAAAATCTTTATATAGGACGTCCTTCGTATTTTAAATAAAACTGCATACCAAAATTTTCGAAAGATACTTTTTTGAGTTTTAAAAAAAAATATGTTTTCTTCAAATTCCATATTTCGAAAACGGGTGAACGCTCTTAGCCATTTCTACTAAGAATAAAATATAAGAGCAATTACGTTGTGCATTTTTTTTATTTAATAAAAGTGGACTGCGCTAATTATACAAACCTCACATTTTTTTATCAAAATTCGTGAATCCCCTGAAAAAAAAGTGTCTAATGCTTTTTCTAACATTCGTATGGTAGGTAGGTCCTCTTGTGGTCCTGTGTTTTTTTTTTTTTTTTGACTATATGAACAGTGTTTTGGAAACAATACTAACTACAAAGTTTCAAGGAAATTTTTAAGTCGGTTGTGAAATATGTATTTTTGTATCACAGACAATTTATTTAAATTTTTGATTTACAATACTGTTTAAATTTTCTAAGAGCTCCTGCAAAAAAATCAAAAAAAAATTAAAAAAGCAACTGGGCCATTTTCCAGAAAATCGAAAACAAATTCCTTTTTTTAACTATACATCATATTTTTTTTAACAAAAAGGGTTGGAGTCGTTTTTGAGAAAAGTAGAATGTACGCTTTTAGCTAAGAAAACTGTATGGCAGACAACGTTGTTTTGGTCTTTAAAAAAAAACAAAAAAAAATATGTAGGTACCTAGTTTGAACAACAGACAGACAGAATTGAGAGACTCACTTTTCATCGCAATAGCAAGTTTGATCAAAATTTCGAATTCCTACTGTTTTTTACAAATTGGAAGCTTTCAATCCCAAGTGAAAAATCATATTGAAAGTAATTAGAAAAACAGATCCGTTTCCAAAATAGGTACATATTTAATTTTCAAAAAAATATGCTTTTATTAATTTAATTAAACTTTTGTGTAATGTTTTCGAGGAATTGTATAGTGAAACTATTTTCAAATAATAATTGTTCAATATGACTACCCTAAAGAATTCCATAGCATGTCTATGTCGCTTGTAACTTCAAACCGTACGTACCTATATAAAATAAAAATATACACATTGCTAAATTTGAGCTTCATAAGATTCGCCTCGATTTATAAATATATCGCCATCAGTGCTAGAGAAAAAATGGGTTTGTTTCCTGCACCTTTACTCGGATGTCCTGATGCAAGATAAACACAATTTTTATTTAGTTTTTTTTGTTGTATCTTCTAACCGACGCACGACCTACACGCCGACACGACGACGACGACGCACCAGCATTCATCCCGACACAGCATATCTCTATATAGCGGGTATGAGATAAACCTAATCTTTCAATTAAAGACAATTTGTCATTATGGTGCGTTTAAGTTTTCTTGTTTCATTAAATCCAATTCCATAGTCCATTTATAGGCGTTGAATTACAAGCACCAGCTAATCGAACCGATTTGTCATGTAAGTCTATACAATCGAGGCAATCAACACTTATTGTATTCTATGTTGGATGAAACACACTCTCCACAAAATATAATTTCAACTTAAATATATGATGGCCTTTATGGATTTTTATGATGGTATGTGTTTGTGAAGTCCAAGTGGACATGCCACCTTCCAAGCCAACCACATAGCACAAGAAAAATAGATCCCAAGCGAGTGAGGCATTGAAATGTCGGAAATATGCTCGTATTTCCATAATGACAAAAAAAACATAAGCCCTGAATCAGGGCTTACACTTTATATTGGGCCAGTGCTATATTGTTATAATTTTATTTTTGGGATTTAAGTCAGCTATCAAGTTTCAATGATAAGTGGCTAATTTATATTGGGTTAATAGGAACCGTTGTTGGCCGTGGAATTAGAATATCAAAATGGTTTTCTTTAAAAAAAAAAGAACAGATTTTGAACAAATTGAAATTTTGTTTTATTCAGGAAAGACTAAAATGTATGATACAATGGATTGGTCAATTAATCATTTTGTGCCCAAAGATCACCTAGTCATGTTACATTAAATTTATTTTCAAATGAGATGGAATACAATGCAGATGACAGTTGCAATGCGACCAACAAAGATTAATAAAAATAAAAATATATATTTTTTTGGAAAATATTGATTGCTTGTAAATTCATCAATAAACTAGCAGAAAGTTCCCGACGTTGCCCGGGAACCCGAGGCAAAAGTCTTTTCATGTAAATGAAAATGAAAGAATAAAGACAAAAAATTGTAAGAAAAAAGATTTTTCATTTATTTTGTCGTTCAATACCTATGTTCTGTAACATTCGAATCGAAATAATAGCCGAAAAACTAAAAAAAAATGTTTGTTTCGGTTTTAAGATGTCGAAATGACACTTCGATTTATTGCCTTCCATTGGAAATAATAACATAATATAATAACATAAACCCATTTTTTTCAGAGGCTGTAAGTGAGGAAAAGTTACCGCCTGAGTTACAGAAGATGGGTACAGCATTAGTTTTCTTATTTTTTCAACAAGCGAACTATTCTTCATTTTAGGACTCTTGGGTGAAAGCGAAGACGAAAAAACATGGTCTAAAAATTCTGTTGGTATGTATGTTAGTATAGCCACTTACAGTCCAAATGGGTGAGCCGAATTCCTTCAAACTTGGTATAGAGTTTTTTTTTTGGTGAAACTGCAATTATGTTAAAGCTCATTTTTCTCGAACATGTTTCTAACGATTTTGATTTAAAAAAATCAGAGTATTTTTTCGGTATCAACTATTATTTGGTTGAAAAACAAATTACCAATAATAGCCAAGATAGGTTCCTTACATAGGACCTATTTTTTTGCTTTCTACTATCTGGAAAACGGCTTAGGCGATTCTTTCTTTCTTTCGAACTTTTATACATATTATATAGGTTAAGGTACGTCAACTTGGGATGCATACCAAGCGACAGTCAATTCATGAATAGCAGCCTTTCTCGTCTTCGCTAACATCATAATGTGATGTGTGACTATTATCTCAATTTTTTTTTTTCAAAGAATGCATAACTTGCCTTATGTTGTACTAACTATAATCGCATGTAAAAAAACGAAAGCGAAGGTTCTCAAAATGAAGAATAGTTCGCTTGTAAGCAAAAATACAAATAATAAATCTTCTTTGTTAAATTTAATAATAAAACTAATCCTGGTTAAATAAAAGACAAAATAAATGATAAATCCTTTTCCTTAACAATTTTGTTTCTTAATTTTTTATTTCATTTGGAAGATATTGCATTAAAAGACTTTTGTCTCGGGTGCCCGGGCAACACCGGGGACTTTCTGCTAGTATAGAAATAAAATCAATAAAAATAGCAGAAATAAACAAAACGAAAACCAATTTGGATATAAAATCCATGGAAACCACAAAACGTAAACAAACGAAATATAAATTTGGAAATTATATTTTAAAATCAGGATTAATTTAAGAGGTAAGTGCAAATATTTGTGTATTAAGCATATAAAACATAACTTATATATTAAATTCAATAGCCTATAAGCTGGCCAAAGGACAACAGTAGAAGCTACAATCATTTTTATGGCGTGTCAAAT
Source organism: Philhelius pedissequus (assembly GCA_910595825.1). NCBI lineage: Eukaryota > Metazoa > Arthropoda > Insecta > Diptera > Syrphidae > Philhelius > Philhelius pedissequus. Next base: position 30,212,479 of record OU343163.1, read on the forward strand.
GGTAAGTCGTCAGTGTACCTGTCATATACAGACAAACTGACATCGAAACAAAATTACACTTTTATATATTAGTAGAGATTAGTTACAAAAATCATAATCCATTAGATCAAATATATAAAATATATGCCAACGAAGCAAAATGTACCTACTTTAAGTTGCATTTTTCTCATGAACATTGAAATTTTGGTAAAATCTCGCTTTTGCTTATTTGTTTTTATTGCACTCTTTCTTTCTTGAGTTAGGTTAAATAAGGAATAAGTTTGGGCAGAGTGAGATGCTTAGTTTTTTCAAAGGCTGAGTAAGCTTGTAGGATCCCAGGGTTTTCCCGAAGAAAGCACAGTAACAGTAAGACTCGAAACAAAATAGATGAAGTCTCTCCAATTATCAACTTCAGGAATATTATCTTTATTTTATTAAAAAAGGTCTTAACGACCAGGTAATTATGGCTTAGTATTACGGTTCTATAATACGGCCTACCAATACATAACTATCTTGTGTAGAAGAAGGAATTGCCCAAATCTCGGTGTTGTAAGGAATCTAGAAGCATTGATTTAGCCCAAATTTCTCTAGCTGGTCAGCAATTTAGAAGTAGAAAGTTTGAGAAAAAAAGTCTCTCTGTTTAAAAAAGGAATTTAAAAGCAAGGAGTGGGTCCAAGACTTGCTACAGTAGAGGAACTTGGAGCAAAATTTGACCATACTCACTAGTTGAATACGGACATTTTAGGAGCATGGAGTATAGCCGATATATTGTAAGGCGCTGGAAAGGGGAAGAAGGGAAACTATACTATTTATTCGGACATTAATTTAAAAAGCACTGGGAAGACAGCATTGGCCTTACACTCCATTGAGCGTGGACACAAACCAGATTTTGACAGAGTGGAAATCCTGAAAAGGGAGAAACATGTCTCCAAGCGGTATACTCTAGAAACGCTTCATATTATTAACAACAAAAACAATATGAATCGTAAAGAAGACAGCCAGAACATTTCATCGGTTTACTGCTCTTTGGTGACTAGTCAGAATCCGTGAGAATTTAAAGCCGACTAAACTTCAATCGAAGTGTTTCTTTATATCATAAATTTTTTTTTTAAACATTGCCTTATATTTGTCTTCCATTGTATTATTTATGTTTATCTGTAATACCTACTAAATGTCAGTTTGCCAAAATTTTACACTAAATGTTCTTATGTGTATAATATGTTCAATTTATTTTTGTAAATAAAAGATCCCCTGAAGAAGACGGCAACCACCGTCGAAACATCAGGAAAGGAAATTGTTTCATTAAAAAAATATTACGACCAAAACAGCTGAAAGAGATATATTTTAAATCTCGAACACCTATAATAATTCAACCAATTGGTCAATAACTTAACAATAAGCATACTATTTATTGCCAAAAATTTTAACGATCGGAATTACTGGGCTCCACCAGGTGGGAAACTTATTGCCTTTACTTTTCATAATGAAAACTACAAAAAGAATTTCAGATTTGATAAGCTTCCCCTTCATAATGTCTACAAATTACGCTATGATATTTGTGTTGTAGAGATATTGAGAATAATATACCACAATTAGACTTAAGCGCTTTAACAATATCAACTCTCCACTCGCCACTTCCAACTGATTCTCAAAAAAAAAAAAAGAATTAAAACACAACGACAACATGCTTTTCGTATAGACTGTAACCAATTTGTGTTCGTTAACATCTCATCTCTCATGTTACCAGAAAACCACCAAGGAGTAACCTAACATATTCATCTCCTTAAACAAAAACAAAACAAAAAAACAAAAACCAAATGATTAATCTCGATATCCACAATGACATTAAAATTGATTCTAAATTTTGTAGATTTTGATAGTTTGTGATTAATAAATGTCAACTCAGATCTCTCGGTGGAGAAGGTTTAATAATGTAAGTTAACACCTTTTCAATTGGGTGTGTTTCTTAATCAAAAATCACGAAGTAGAACATCATCAAATATAAAGTGTGTTATCCGCAGACAGGCGCACACGAGTGGGAGTCTACAACACAATCTGTTTTTGTTTTCTTTCGTCAACACTTTGTTCATCCAACCTTTTGTCGTCATTGGTACCTATATAGAATATGCTCTGTGGTGGTTGCGATCCAGCTGAAAAAACGGAACGAAGTCTTGTGTATAGCTGATAACGTGAACTAGCGATGTACTTGGAGTGTTACACTTAAAAGGGTCATTTGTTAGCTGCATGTTTCAAGCCCCCAGACCCAGACCAGACCGACGATGAGGTTATTGTGATCTCTAAACTCACACGTATTCACACAGATCCCGACTGACTATGGTGATGGCGATGAGGAGGATATCCTCTCTTTCTTGTGAAGTAATTACTTGCTTTTGCTCATTTAGAAAATAGCGATAAGGTATCAGTGACACGAATGACATGACATTTAGAAAACATTCGATTTCGAAAAGGAAATCTAAAACAAAACGAACAAAAAAAAAATAAAATAAAAACATGTACACGATACTAAGTGGTTTATGGTTGGTGCGTTTTGCGTTTAATGTGTGGTATGGTGTGCTCTTTGGATTGGTCATTTTGATAAATTAAGTGTTGGCCAAATGGCGACACACGAAATGTGAACATCGTGGGTACAATATTGTTTTCGAGAATACCTTCGGCCTCCATGCGAAGTGGTGAATTTGTGTAGTCAGATTGGAGGACTCGGTGGGCTGTGCGCGAAGCAGTGTTAATCGATGTATATAATATTTGACACTTCAAAACTTGACATTTCATTAATAACCGAGGAGATGGGTAAATTGGTCATACCTGATAAGGATACCTTAGAAAATATATGTGAATATTATTTGACGATTTTTTTAGAGACGGAAATATATGTACAGCATCAGGATTATCAATGAAATAATTGTTCGCTTAAGTTTGACATTATTGTGCTTTGAAAATCTAAAGATGAAAATCCAAAAGAGAGGATGTAACGGATTTATTTGCTGATTGAAAATGTACTTTTCTAAAGATTTTTCGATGATCTGTATTCGAATATTTAAGTTGCGAAATTATTATTTTGCATTAAAATTGACAGACTACTGTTTTCAATTTGACTTTTAGGTCAACTAAAACATATAATTATTTCGGTTTTTTCTTCAAAATTTCGCGAAAATGTATTTAAGGATTTTTATTAAACGAAGTACCAGCAATATTTCAATTTAATTCAATAATACTGTTTTTCGAGTTTGTTTTGCAGAACAAATATTTTAACGTTTTTCGAGAACATTACTTATAGTTTTTAAGGGAATAATCATATCGTCAATGGTATAATCGATTTTGTTTCAACTTTTCAAACATGTACTTCTTAGTAACTTACATAGTATAAGATTTAAAAATATTTTACCAAACAAAAATTCAATGAAAAAATTATTTATAATTTTTTTAATAATTTGGTCTTTTTTCGTTAACAATTGATTGAACCATATATCTTCATTTTTAGGTAAAGTTTTTATTTTAAAATAAAAAAGCAAGTTTATGTGACTAACTTCATTGTATGCATGTATGTGTTTTTTAAAACATGAAAAGAAAACTGATTTTTTTTTATATTAAACAAAAGAGCTGATATGCAAACTTTTTTCTGTTATTTTCTTTTCTGCGCAGTCAATTGTTTTATAAAAGTTTTTTCCATTTGCTCTCTTAGGAAGCTATTAGTTTCATGGTTTCAATCAAATCTAAACCCTAATGGATTGACGATTGAGAATCAACAACAAGATTTGGTCTAAATATATATTTTTACGATGATAGAGAAGACTTCCCTCCACTTGACCAAACTGAAGTGACAGGGAATCAATTTCCAAACTAAAGTCCAAAAAGCAGCTGGTCCTGATGTTTAAGGCAGCTGGAAATGATTTGGCAGAGAGCATACGTCAACTCATTTCTGAGAAGTTCAAGAAATATTCTTTTTATTAACACATTTTGCGAAAAAATATGCAACAATGTATATATTTCATTTCCCAATAGAATCATCCAATAAGCCATATTAAGGTATTTTCTTTATAAATTGTAGTTTCATTACGTGTACGGTGTACCTATCTGAAACGCCTCTTAGTTCCTCCTTCATTTTAAGTTATACAACTTAAAATCCATAAAATCACAACACGGAGAGAGAGTAAAACAATTCCCATAGAATTGGTTTGTGATAAAAAAATGTTGGATTCTAGCCCACGCATTCTAATGCTCGCATCCACTTCTAGGGTTGGCTAAATCATAGTCAGGGAGGTAAAGTTTTAAATTAATTTTGTCATATGTACGTACATGATTTAAAAACAGCTGATATACATATCATATCATTTATATTATTACATGTTTGAGTATTAATAGAAACCTAAATTTTCTATGTACCAAATTGTCCGTCCATGTTCATTTTTATAAATCTGCCATCAATTTAAGGGCGAAACAATTCAGTAAATTTAATACAAAAATTGAATATAATACAAATAAAAATGTCAAATCATATAAAAATCTCCCTCCTTATAAGAACAACAAAAAAATGCACGACTGGATCGCACGTACTTGCTCCTATGTTCGATCACATTATATGCAAAAGATTCTTAATAGAAACGGATAAATGTTGTTTAAAGTCGTTTTTCACGTAATTTTTATATATAAAAATTCTTAAATTTTTTTTTTGTTAATTTAACTATATGCCTGTAAGACCTAAGGTCATTTAAATGCAACCTGAATTGCACGGCACTAGTTTGGCATTTTAAATGTTTAATAATATAAATTCAAAAACAAAATTTCAGAAAAAATTGTCCACCTGTTTTCGAAATATTGAATTTTCAAAAAAAAAAATTTTTTTTTTAAAAATCCAAAAAAAAAACTATTTTTCGAAAATTTTGAAATGCAATACTGATAAGAATTTGTAGGAGCTCCTGTACAAATTTTGTATCGAAATCCGTTGAGCCGTTTATGAGAAAGTCGGAAGTACCGTTCATTACAAAATATTTTAAATTTTTCGTAGGCAAAATTTAGACCATACGAAAAGTAGTTCCCACGCCAATTTTTATCAAAATCGTTATAGCCGCTTTCGAAATAATTAAGATGGTAAACAAATTTGTATGGCCGTTATTTTTGGGGCTAAAACAACGATTCAAAAATCTATTTTGGACAATCTCCTAAAACACCTAAGCACCAAATTTCAACCAAATCGGTTCAGACGTTTAGGATGCAGATCGTTCTACAGACAGACAGATAGATGGACAGACAGACGGAATTACGGGACCCACTTTTTGGTGTTTTCTATGATCGTAATGTCATGATTGATTATTAGAAAAAAACATTTTTTTTACGAATACATAACTTGCCTTATAAAACCTATAATCGCAAGTAAAAAGGTTGGCTTATAAACGATTAAGGAGAAAATAAGAAAGAATCAGAAACAACAAACTTTTGTGGCTAATAAGAGCGCTAGTCGTTTCAATGCAATTGATAAACAGAAAAACCTGCATTGTGTTGGATCTGATCGGTTGCGTGATGCGTAGTGCGTTGGCTACTAAGCAGCTTGGTTATGGTTCAATATACAATAAAGGCACAAGAAGTTTTTCGATTAAAATGAAAAAGTAGACCAGCACCACTAGAGCAAAGTAATCTGATTATAATTCCAGCCAAAAATAATATGAGAAAAACTTGGTGGTAGCACACTCAAGTAGTTGTTGGTCATTAAAATTCAGTAAACAGTCCATTGTACCAACAAAAATACTTTCCTATCTTTTTATTCCTTCTAACTAGTGCCATTCAAAAATACCTTAGGTCTTACAGGCATATAGTTAAATTAAATTATAAAAAAAAATTATAAAAATAGAAATTACTATAATTCCTTAAAATTTAATGTATGTAATCTAGCGATAGTTTCAATATTTTAATTAATTTCAACTTCCAATTAATGAAACTAAGCTTGAAAAAAATAATGTCATTACAATAACATAACATATTATTGCGGTCCATACTATCAAGTGTTTATTTTCTAAATAAACAAGGAAAACAAACTCACTCACGATATTGCATAACAATATCTCACTCAATTTTTCGCTTTTTTATTTTATTTCTTATATAGTAGGTAAACCATCGCACTGGTGTGTCAATATAAATACCACTAAACCATACACTTATGCACGTAATCAACTGCAGCTTCTAGTGATTCACTTGGTCGACATCCTGTGCACTTCATGTTCCCATAGATCGCACAGCATCTATACATACATATGTATGTATGTAGCATATATAACAGGCGGAGTATATGTGCTCTGAGTGCTGAGAGTCTCTTGTCTACTTCGCCCTGATGCCAGAAAGTCGTTTGCGATGCTGCTGCTGTTGTAGCTGTCTATGGCAAAGAACTATTTAAACATTTATCGCAAGTTCAAATGTGTGTTAAACATCCGCCTACGCGAATTCAATTAAAATTTCAATTCATTTCGCATACACCCACCACCTTTAGCTAGCGAAGCGGAAGTTTATTAACAGAAAAAATAGAAGAAAAAAAATAAAGATATCCTGCATCTATAGCCGCACTTTAACATTCAAGGAAAAGTCAATATTTGGTTCATAGGCATTAAATTAGATATGTCATTTTTGTGCGAGAATATATGTATGTACATATATGTATTTGCAATCTGAATAATTACATACAGCTTAAGTTTTATGACATATGGACATCCTAAATGTGTGAGGGGGTGGCGGTGAGGTTAAATGTGTACAAGAAATATGTATGCATGTATGTATGTACAATAGGGCAAGTTTTTTATTTTCAAAAATAATCGAACTAGAAATTTTAATCAAACTTGACATTACGATTATAGAGAACATCAAAAAAGTGGGTCCAGCAATTCTGTCTGTATGTCTTTCTATCTATATGTCTTCACAATATCTACAGCATAAGCGGCTGAACTGATTTTCTTCAAACTTGGTATTTAAGCGTTTTTGGTGATTGTATTTTTGAATCGTTTTTTAGGCCCAAAACTAACGGTACCTGCCATACAATTTTTTCTACCATCTTAATTATCTCGAAGGCGTCTCTAACGATTTTGATAAAAAAAAAAATATGTGCAGTACTATAGGTATCTATTATTATATTTTGGTTAAATTTTGTTTGCATAATTTTGTTATTAACGATACTTTCTCATAAATGGATTAACGGATATCGATCAAAATTTTTATGTAGGAGGTCCTTTGAATTCTAAATAATATTGCATACCAAAATTTTCGAAAAATACTTTTTTGGATGTTTGAGGAAACAAATTTTTTTTTTTGAAATTCAATATTTCGTGGACGATTTTTTGAAATTCAGTTTTTAAATTTATATAGTTCGATATATTTAACATATAAGCAAATTCCCGAATGAAAATCTTGCGTGAAATATGTTAAGCAAACTGTCCCTCTAAACGCAAACATAAAAATTCATCCAAAGCAGATTTTGCTAAAACGCAGTTTATTCTTTTCTCTTGCGCAAAATCCCAGTACATTTGTGGAAGTTGTAAAATTATTTTACGCACTTCACTTGCTTCTCAATTTTAACCGGGTTTCTGAATTTGCTTAGCATGACACTTTCTTTGCATATCCTGCGTTTAGGAATTTGGCCTATGTAATACCCATTTACTAAAAATTTCTTTCATTTTTCTAATAACTCCATCTCATACACCTATAGCCAATCGAGAATTAAAATACAAAAGCTCTCCGAAAAGTGATGGTCGTTTTTATTTGGCTATACGGAAGTCTTCGGTATCATCAGAATCACACAAGTGTCCCGGATCGTAGAAGAATTCTGAATTGCCAAATAAAAACGCCATTAGACTCTGGGAATTCCATACAAAAATCAGCTTCTTAGATAATTATGATAACAACTTAATTGTACCTTCAAAATGTAGAGCTGAGCTCCGATTGCAGCAAGATTTGAGAATACAATTGCACAAACTGAAATTCATAATATCCCTTGTAAATATCTATTTAGGTAATTAAACGCAAAAAAAATCCTGCTAGTGGCAAAATTTCTGGGCTGAAAATGGAAAGAAATTTAATTGGAAGAATCAGCAAATTCAGTGGATATGAGATAAATTCTCACGTACCCCTTACTCCTATACCTCTGGCTTTTGTCATTTAAATGGAACTATCGTGAAAACTGATAAGTCTGCTTTTCTAAGATATTTAGAAAAAATCTCTATTCACCCTTCTCCAAATCAAGTTAATGCTATTCAGCGCTTTCGAGATATCTGTGCGGAAAATTTCCTAAATGAAAGTCCTTTCCGATCCGAACTCATACTTTGCTTCCCAAGTATCCGTTGATCAAAATAAATGAAGCATACAATTGCGTTTGTCTTACATATCAGTGAATTGATATCATCCGCAATGCCTTGTCTGAATATTCCAATATTTCACAAAAAGTTCTTCTGTTGAATCCGTCATGTTGTTTTTTTGTTTTTGTTTAATATCTTTGTATAATTACGCTTAAAATAAATCATGAATATTTTACTTACATTTTTTGAATAGACGCCATTTCGAACCAGATTCCGCAACAATTTTTCATCGGAGAACTTCAGAATATATGCAACGCCGCCGTTCAGCCGTCATCCATGGAGATAAGATCTGAGACAACAACCACCTCCAGTCTCAGAACATCGTACCACACATCTTTCCTATTGTTCTTTCTCTTTCTTAACGCCCGCTCTGTGTTTTCACATTTAAAGGGTAGTAAAGGACTATTCACATTAGAGCGACCAACGACCGACGAATAAACGAATTAATTCCATTTAAAACAATTTACCAACCTAAATTCTTCAAAAATTCTAAATAAAATTGTAGAAATATAATTTATATTAATGTTTACGACGGAAAAATTTACTTTTTATTCGCCAAAATAAGATGGTCGTTGCGAATTGCATCTAATTGCTACGAACAGTCAAATTTTACTCACGTTCCACATACCATCCACCCTGCAACGAGTAATTTGATCGCGCGCATCTAACCTCAAAATCAAATTTTCTATTTTCAACCTATATTGGTGACGAATAAAACAAAAGCTTTGTCATTGTATATAAAATATATACAATGGTGATGTGCGTCACATTTCATCGTAAGTTTTCCAATGTGTCACTCACCCTCGGTTGAAAATTTTCGGATTTGAAACAAAATGCACATGTATATCTGAAAAATTGTACCTCTTTCTTATTGTACTAATTGCAGATGTTAATTGGCCAGGGATGGTAATTTAATATTACAGTGCTGCCTAAGCCAATAATTGTTCTTGCTCTCAACATTATTCAAATAGACCTATTTGATTGCATAATGTCACATTCAATTAAAGATATTGAGAGAGATAGTGGCAACAAGTACAAGTTCAGTACAGCTCTTTACAAAAGAATCGGAGAAGACCAGCTAAATATCCAAAAAGTCGATGTTTGACTTACTTTGAGTGCGCCAGCAAAACCTCTTGGACTACCTACCATACTTACAATCAGGGAATTCAGCACCAAATTTTAGGCGTTTTTCTTTCTTCGTTCAGAGCAGAGCACTGAACAGAGTTCGAACACATATATTACGCACAGAACTTGTTAGAAACAGAGCGAGCTCTAACTGATATGTTTTTTAAACACACTTGAACCACACAAATCAGAATACATTTTCTTTTCAACCATAAAAGGCAATATAACACAAAACCTACCCTTTTTTGTACCCAGATACTGAAAATCAACAAGCGATCAACTACTTTCGCGAACTTAATTGTATCTGATTATTTTTTTCTTCATATTTTCCTTCTTCAAACACATGGCATTTGGTGCGTTCAGCAATTTAATCACATGCTCAGTCGATTGTGTTCGAGCACGTCGAGTGCGATCTACACATGCTCAGAACGAAAAAAGAAACACATATTTGAAGATCTGATACTCTGAGTTAAAAAGAAACACAAACAAATCTGCTTTGAACTAAAAAAGAAAAACGCCTTTTAAAGTTATGGTAAAGTTTGTTATTACAATTATCTAGACTTTGGAAAAACCTACATATTATTTGATGCAATATTACTCTCTATTGTTCCCACTAGAGAATACAAGATGCCCACATTTGTAAATAACTACTTAAGTACTATCTAGTTATAATAATTATGTTTTATTATAAATTAAAAATTGCTGTGGGCTCTTAAGTCTACTACCTCCTATTGAGAATCAATAGCATACAACGTCGAGTCGGTTGCTTCAATTTCTCTTCAAAGTCTAAAATTTTGAAACAATCCTTTTGATCGATCTCTCTACCAAGTCGGTTTTAAGCTTATAATTTTCAATTTACTAGAAAAACGAAGAACAATATCCGAGTTTCACCACATTTATCGCATCCTTTCAGATTCCCTTGGCTTCCAGACCATTTACACGTCTAAATTAATTCATACAATCACAGTACCTACTATTTACCAAAAATAAAATAAAAATTATTGTTATTGTTCGCTTACATCTCTCTGGTTAATTTTGATATTTTCTTTTTGTTCGGTAGATTCTTTCTTATCATAATTTTAAAAAGTTTTTGATTCTATCAAATGTTAAAGTTTTTTTTTATTTCTAGCTTTTTAATCATAACTTTTATTATACCAGAAACGAAATTAGTTAGCACAATCAATTTTTTCGTTCGCATAGGAATACATATTTTTTTTTTAAATAATCTTACATCATTACAAAAAAAGGCAAGAAATTATAATACTGTTCAAAACAATACAAATTGGTTAATATTCTATATGTTTAAATCAAATTTAATATCTATCATATTTTAATTTCATTCCTGGCTGGTTGCTTGAGGGAGCAGTTGCTGCTGGTGTATAAACCTCATAATCAACAACCGTAAAATTATAATCTCCAAATAATGGCATGTAACTGGCATTCGGTCCATCGTAGCTATGTGGAAGATTTGAATACGAGTCCATGTTTGTGTTGCAGTTGTTAGAAAATAAAAGGTCTGCTCCAGCACCGAAAATTGGTCCACAACTAGATGGAAAATACAAAAATTAAAAATTGCAAAACAATAATAGAAAAGAGAGAATGTTTATCATTCCAAATTTCTCCAAGAAATCAATAAAAAGATTGTATGATAGTCGGTCCGGAGAAAAAACGACATAAGTATAGTAAACCGACTTTGGTTTAAAAGACAAGTTAATGCGGATTACAAAACGGAACTATTAATTTCTGTTAAATCTTTGAATATTATAAAGCATACAGAAGTTAATTTTTGATTTTTAAGCATTGTCATTTTTAAACTGATAGCTTTCTGTCTGCACAAAATTGCTTCTTTATCTCGAAATGCGCTTTTCATAACGTGCAACGGTTTTTCTCCAGACCGACACGACGTTATATTTCTTGGAATTTAATATTTATAAATATTTGACTATATTATTACTCTGGATGGTAGCATATGGCATACGGCTTCTTAACAACATCGAATTTAGCCGGCTGTGAATCGTTGTTGGAGTTGAATGTAAAAAGGAACGCCCTTTCAGAGTGAATATAACCGCCCTTGCGACTGGTCTTAGCCCAAGCTACATCTGTAAATCCTCCACTGATTTCGCCACGACTTCCCTAAAATTAAAATTATCAGTAAAAAGAAAAACAAGATCAGTTCTATCATGTCACTCTGTTGTTTCATAAATTTTATAAAAGAAAAATCAACAAAGTAACATAAATATGTCTTGAAACCCAATTTCAAACATACAAGTCCAATGACAAAACAAGGTGAAATCCCATCGCAAAATCTGTGAAAAGTAGCAGAACCAAATCCGTGAGTCGATGCTCTGAAGACCAGACGCCAGGTTTGTTTTGGAACTCCATACCTTCAATTTAAAAAAAAAAACATTATTATTGATTTAAAATATAGTAAACAAAAATTCTGTTTTACCATCCATTTAGAACCCCTTGGAAATGAAGCTTATCGTTCTTAAGAATATTTGATCCTGGAAACATATTCATCATCAGACGTGGTTGTAAGCGCTTATCATCTTCCGATAAAGGCCCTGTGGGAATAGGAATAACAGGAGGCGCAGCACCACCATTCGCTCCACCCATTTTATTTGAATGTAAAGCAGCATAACGATAACGTTCCAAGGATAATTCCATTGGAACAGCACCAGTGGGTTCAACTTCTTCAGCAAATACTTGACTATCGATCAGAAGCAGTCGAACATGACCCATAACACCTGACAAATGCTGACAGACACGAGCACGTTCCTCTTCCGTCCAATGCGGCGTTGGTTGAGTGACACCTGCTTGATTCTTTGCCCAAGCCAAGACACAACGCCAAACGTCTTCTTCTTCTAAACAAAACTATTTAAACATAAATTTATTAACGCTAAGGTAGTTAAAGTAATGAGATAGAAAGAGATTTTTTTTTCATACATAGTCGGATGAGATTAGCTTTATTAATCCGTCCTTGGTTAAATTTAGAAATGCATTCGTCTTAACGCATTCGGTTGCATTTTCCCCAATATAGATGATGCATCTTTCCATAAACGATGCTGCACATTTAGCACCTATTCAAATTATAAAGTCAATTTTGATTTAATAAAAATCCAACTGGAGGCTTAAATAACTTTGTAAGTTTAATTTTTCACACACACATTTAAACAAATTAAAAAGGAACAGGTATAGTCTCCAACTTTTTATCAACTTAATATCATTAGACGCTGTAGTAGTAAACTCAGCCAAAAGAGCTATATTAAGATTTGCCAAAGAGGGAATTGGGCCGGGGATAATAATATGGTATAGGTCTACAGGGACAAACCTCTTGGACATTGCAAGTAATTTCGAGAAAAACTTCAGAACGGAGTAAGTTCCAAAAAAGAATATGTAATTGAAAACTTTAACTAAGCAAATTCCATCAAGTGGATGGATCGAAAACAACTGAAGGGACTGGCGCAGGAGTTTTTGGGCCTAGAACCAAACTTTCTGTTTCGATGGGACATTTCGCTAGCATTTTCCAGGCGGAGTAGGAAAATGCGCGGAACGTAATCTTGAAAGAAACTAAAGAAACAAAAACATTGCCATCATGTCAGATAACCAAGCTGCACTAAATGCACTAAGCTCTTACTCCGTCAGCTCATAACTGGTATGTGAATGTGTGTGCAGACTGAATGAACTAAGCAGGTGTAAAAAAGTCTCGCTTCATTGGGTACCTAGGCATATAGGAATCCAGGGCAACCAAGAGGCAGGCCCCCTATCAAAAATATTAGCAACGTCACCTTTAGTGGAACTACAGCCCTATTGCGAAATAGGGGAGAACGTGATCAAAAACAAGATCAGATCCGAAGAGGAGGCCAAAAGATCAAATATTTGGAATACACTCCCAGACCAATGCAAACTGAACAGACACCTCAATATCCTGGAATTGGAGAGCAATGCTCTCTGCAGGTTCTGTATGGTGCAAGAAGAGACACCGGACCACATACTAGAGAATTGTAAAGCCAACATTCACTAGAGAAATTTCTAGGGCAAAACCTAATAAAGGAAAAGAAACTACTCTTATATGATCAGTTAGGGCACAGAAATTTGAAAAACAACGTTATTTTTCGATATCCTTTTATGCATGTACTACTATAGACCACTTCGCTTCAAAATGAACATAGACGCATTTTTACTAATTAAAAATAATGTCCAGATATGTATAAGCCCCGTATCAGCACAATAAAGTTTTCAACTTTCCCCAGATATCTTCCATGAAATTCAGGTGAATAATTTGAGGCAATCATACAAAGACTATATATATAAGCTTTTCATTTTGGACAGACACAATGTTTAGATAACTACGGATCTTATCTTAGAAACTGAACATAGCAGCGCTAAACTCAAATGAAGGGCTAGAAGGCAACAGAGATGAAGTGCCCTCTCAGGCAACTAAAGCGTCCCTTAATATTAGAAACAAATCCTGAACGTCCTGCCTTAATGGAACAACACTGTTAAAGATAAGTGTGAACGGATCCAGGTGTTTGCGAGAGGTGATTTCTAATCGGGTGATTTCTAATCCTACAAGCATTGAGGACGAGTGAACAAAGACATCTGTGCTCAGGGGCCCTACTATGTAACTTCATTCTACTTTTGCTTTTCGCATTTATTCGAAAGTTGTTTTCAATGCTGTTTTTAAGTGGTACTTAGTCGAATTACATAGTTGGGCCCCAGCCAAGTCCTCAATTCTTGCTTAAGCAGCCTATGTACGTAGGCATGTTCTCTGAAGGGTCTCATCTAATGTTTTTGTTTAAGAAACCAAATTTGATTTCAGGTCTGGATACGTTAAGCAACTCAATACGTAATTTGTCCAAGAATTTCATCGCTATCGAAATCATTTTAGGTCGGAACGAATCCCATAAAAAAACTGTCATAGAACCATAGTCGTGAAAAAACGCAAGCAAATTACAGTTAATAAACCTTTTCAATGTCCGCAAGTTTCCTATTGAAATTACTGCACATCTTCATTTTTTGCAAACGCTCAAATCATTTAGCTTTTAATCTCTTCCGATTCCAAAAGTATCAACCCTGGGATTCATCTAAACCTTGGCTTATAAAATCACCGCCTTTTTTCCTGAAAACAAAAGAAAAATGAAAACAACTTTCGTTCACAGATAAATATTCATTTAATTTCAAAACTTATTTGATGGAATTTAATACAGAAGAAAAACCGATATTCAATTAAGAAATACATGAAAATCAATTCGTTTAATTGATAAAATGCTTAAAAGGTAGACGAGTTGCTTTATTCAGTTGGGTTTTTATTTTCTTGGATTGTGTTTCTCTAATTTGAAACACACTCATATCTTTCAACATAACCCTAATCCTTGGATGGACTAACATTCTGGATTAGCGTGATGTTATCGCCCTTTAACATGATCCTTCCTAGATTTCTGCGCGTGCGAGTTTTAACATAGACTTCTTCAGCGTCATCCAAAACTAGATTCATGTATTCGTCGAAACCGACGATGTGTCCCTCGATTCGCAGCGAAATATTTTCGTATAGCCAAACTTGTACGCGAGATCTGTTTTGTAGATATCGGAAAATAAGGTTGATGGGCTGCACCATCACCTTTTGTACTTTTGTGTTTCCTTTGAACGACATTTTTGGAGTTTTAATTCAAAAGAATTTCAAAGAAAATTTCGGTAAATTAAATGATTTTTAACTTTCTTTGCAAAATGACCGCGGTTTAAAACGTTTGGTGGCGTTCGCCAAACAGAGAAAAGTCAATGCGGCTGTCACTTTTGACGGAGGAAATTTACAAGAAAATGGCGGCCACAGTGCTGTCGGCGGTGGGAAATTTTAGTGTGGAATGTAAATTCATATGATGGGATGCTTACATCAGCAAGATTTTATTATATCACGTTTAAAATAGTTTATAATTGTTTGCATTTTGAACTATTTGAATTTTTTAATTTTTTCTGTTGAGAATTCCGTAGTTGAATTGAAAGAAAATAGATTGCAAATTGGAAAATATACGCAACCCATATGAATAAAAATAACCAAAATAAATAATAAATTGTGTGAAAAAAATTGAGAAATTAAAAAACGGAGGCAACAAATTACACTAAATTGACATAATAGGCTTTTCACACCAAACCCAAAACACGGTTTTCGCGAAGTTATCGATTTTGGCTGAAGACCGAAAGCGAAAACACAAGTCTTCCCATACATTTTTGATAAACCACTCGTTTTGATAAGCTACAAGTTTTAAATAAAACCTGTCGAAAACATGTTGGATATGCAAGATGAGCTAAACAAACACACCTTGTGAAACATAGGGGACGTTCACTCAGTTATTCTCAGCAATCTAGAATAACTTTCTGTTGTTGTAATGTGTGCAAAAGCACATCTGATGAAAAAACAACTGTTCTCGTGAAAGCTATCTTGAGTTATCCCAAACAATTTGGAATAACTAGCTATGCGAGAACAAATGTATAGAACAGCTGACTGCAAAATTCATTTGGTGTGCGTTTTGTTTTGCTTTTTTGACAGCTTTCAGTTAACCTATTTAATTCGTCCACAGATATATCTGATAACTGGGTATCCGAGATAACATATCTAATAAGTGAGTGAACGCCCGCATTCAAAGCTCAATTAATCGTCGCATAAATAGCTGACGGGTTACTGCCAGGAAAACCGAAAAAAACAGCTGCCTGGGGTAATTTCAATTTCAATTCATAACGTATTTGTTGTTGTCTGTGGTGCCAAAATAATTAAAATGTCAAACGAAAACTTGTAAATGTTCAGTGTAAACGGTTTTCGAGTTTTTGTAAACTTTTAGCTGAAAAACCGGTATTGTTTTTGGTCTTCCCAATTTCTAATTTAGATCAAGTTACCGCGCATTTGTCAAAAATTACTGTTTTCTGTACAACAGGGACCATGTTCTGTAACTTTCGAATCAATAAAAGTAGTCGAGAAACAAAAACAATATGTTTGTTTTGTTGTGAAAATCCCAGTCAAACAAATTAAAATGTAAGGTATCACCTCAACTTACCAGAAAACCATTTTTTATAGGCGTTAAGTGAAAAAAGTTATGGCCTGAGTTACAGAACATTTGTCAAAAATTATAGATTGAATATAGGCATACTATTTTTTCGAAAACAGATAAAATGTAATGTCAGTTTCATCGAAATCATTGTTATGGCGTTTCTAAATAAACCAGGAAGTGATTGCTTACAATTCATTTACAGAATGTAAAATACGATTACGGTTATGAATTAAATTTGACATAATTAGTACAAAATACGTTGGGACATTCAATAAATATTTACTTTTTAAAACAAGTTATATATATATATATTCTGACTAGACATTTTTTTAAAATGTGTAGGAACTTTAAATTTGGTTTCAAAAACAATTTGTGTTTGTTAATTTTTTTTATTACCTTGGCATTTTTGCAAAAGTTGGATCTCTTATATTTAAATTCGATGAGTTTGGAGATTTCTGTACAAAACTTTTTACAGGTTTTCAAATGTAAATTTTGACAAGTTGCAAACATGAATGCTAACGAATGTTGAAACTGCCACCTTTTAATTTGTTTTGAATTTAATTTGTAGTTGAGTGATAAGAAATATAATATCTTAATAATAGTAAGCAACTTGTCTAAACTAATTAATTGAATTTTATTGACAAAGAATAATAATAATAATATTAAAAAATTTTCTTTTTAACCGTTGCTTTGACAGGAATGTTAAATCGTATTCTTCAAAAGGTACTAAACAGACCTTATGTAAATGGTAATTTAGATTCCACAGGAAAAAGGACCATAGTAAAGTGTACAACCATTAGCATAATTTGTTTACCAATTTTTGTATTTGTACATAATACAGACACAAACCATTATAATGCTGTTTCTTGTTAATTTTCAAAGATGGCACCAAAAAATACAATTGTAATGGTTTGTTTCTGTGCTAACATCAACTGTTTTTTTTGTTTTTATTAATTCTTTTAAATTTGAATCATTGGCTGATTGTCGTATTTTATGGCAAATTGGTACAATGGTAATTATAAGCCCAAGTACGAGTTTTCAACAAAAAAAAAATTGCAGCCAATTTCTTTCATAAGTAAATTCAGTAGTCTATTCATCATTTCCGTTTAAATCAGCCATGTTAATTCATTTTTGAATTACATTATTTATATGTACGTACCTGCTTTTTCATGTATTTCCATTACGGCTGTTAAGAAAGTACATGCATTATCAACGGACAGAGTTGAAATAACATGATCTTCACAAGCGGCACGTAATTCTTCGACTCCCATATCCTGTGCCAAAGTCATCATTTCGAAAACTCTAGAATCCTGAAGCATTATCTAGAAAAAAGATAATAATTATTATTTTATTTGACAGCTGAATGTTGCCTAATTATGTACATACCTTTCCTGTATATACGTAGACAATAAACTGACGAAATACTTCACAATTGACATGTTGCAAGCGAACTGGAGTCGGGGTGCCTGGTGCTGATGGCGAAACCGAAGATCCAGGAATTCGGCAAATTTCTCCTCGTTTTGCTGTTTTAAAGCTTTTGCATCTAAAAATTAAGAATATAAGATTTGTAATAAATAAGACAGCTAAATTTGTTAAGTGTTTTTAAATATAAAACATTTTGACTAAATTTACATCAGTTCGGTGCAGGTATTTTGATCTGACCTTAGATTCAAATTAAGCACTTGTTTCTGTTACAAAAAATGATTTTTTTTAAAGAAATTTGTTTACAATTCAATCAAAATTTTCCATTATGTAGGTATGTTGTTAAAGTCCTTTATTCACAGGTGGTAAAAATATGTTTTATATCACCCCAAAAGATATGTTGTTTTAATTAAATGAAAATTCAGTTTCGACTTATTTTGATTAAATTCGCATATTGCTTTCGAGTAGGTAATAGGATAGGTAACTTACATACTAACGAGTTTGATGTGATATTGAACTTTTAGAAAGTAATATATTGTTTATGCAAATTAGATATTGCTACACAATCTGTTAAATTTGCATTTTACTAGAGCTTATAACTTTGCCATCTCTATTTATGCACATCCACCCTAAATGAAAATTCAACATGGTGTCATTTTTCCAGGAAAATTTCTTTTTTTTTTTTGTCACAAAATTGTATTTTAATATCCTTGTAATAAAGAAAGGGGAGACTTTAAATTTGCATTTACAATTGGAAGAAGAATTCTTACCTTTATCAGGGGAAAACTATTCAGCTGTAGGAATAAGCATTATGTAAGAAAAATGAAAAATTAAATGTTCGAGAGGGTCACATATTTTGCTTGCTCTTTAATTAAGTTTAAATATCTTCAAGAATTAATATGCAAACATACGAGTACATTGATTGAAATGAATTTATTCAGAAAAGGGTTTATTGGTACATATTTAAGCTGGAAGGTGTGCGTTCCGTCTCCGGTGAGTTTGGTAACGTGAAAATTCTTACGAATTTGTACAAATTTTCACATTTTGCTGTCAAATAAATAAAATGCACGACTGGATCGCACGAACTTCCTCTTGTAGCTAACAACATTAATGCAACTAATTATTGAGGTTTAGTTAGTTAGGTGTAGTTATCCTATGCAGGTTTAAAGCCTACGTAGGCAAGATTAACTTGATTCTTAGTTTAATGAATTGTGGAATGGACGATTCAAGGAATGCCTACAAATGTATCTTTAAATCTAAATTTTGGATTTTAATAATGTAAGTTCGGAGAGTAAAATTTATCTATACATATCCATAAACATTTAGATGGAAATTAAGTATTTAAACATGTACATATAATAATGAAAATGAAGGATGTAGGTTGGTAGGTAGCTACAACATACAACTTCATAATTTAGGTGCAATATGCATACATAAGATTTATGTGATTTTTAAAGATAAATACATATGTATATATAAATGTATGAGGGCCTACATTGTATTCAGTATTCAGTGACCTACGCAAACATTTGTAAAAGGGGAATAATAATAATAAGGTAGAAATAAATGGATAATACACATAATTAATTGTTTTTTATTGCTTAGTCGTTATAGTTTGAGGGAAAACAAAGATACCATTTGAATGCATGGATAAATAGGAATAAATAAAAAAAAATAAAAAATCGATGGAGCGGTTTTTTAATAAATTAATGTCTTATGTATAAAATTTTGAAAACATTTTTAGAAAAAAAAATTGAAACGCCATTTTGAGGATATTATTAATATAAAATATAAAATTCCAATGTAAAAAAAAATTCTGTCACTGGTTTTTGAAATATCGATGTTTCAAAAAAATAATTATTTATTTTTTAAAAATCGAAAAACTTTTTTGTTTGAAATTTGAGTATGCAGTTTTATTAACAATTTTAGGGGGCATTTGTATAAGAAAAGTAATTTTAATCAGTTCATCCAATATTGAGAAAGTCGAAAATATGGAAAAGGGTACTAAGGGAACCTTTAATAAGTACGCAAAAAAAATATTTTTATACTTAAAAGTGAACTGTACTAATTTAAGAACACACAATTTTTTTATAAAAATTCTTGGAGCCGTTTTCGAGAAATAATTTTTTTTCTTAAAGGTTTTTTAACATTTGTATGGGAGGTACCGTTGTTTTTTATTTTACGAAAAATAGTTTTTTTTACTATTAAAGATAATGTCAAAAGACCACTAAATACGAAGTTTCGAAGAAATTTATTGAGTCGTTTTCGAAATTTTGAATTTTCAAAAAAAAATAATTTCCAAAACAAAATTTTTGTGAAAAATGTTGGTATACAATAGTTCTTGGGCTTTCTAGGAGCTTCTGGGTAAAAAATTTCAAAAAAATAAAATTAACCGTTTACGAGAAAATCGAAAACCAAGAAAATGGTTCTACTAGAGGTGATAAAATAACAATTTTTTCCAAAACAAAAAAAAAACTATCAAAAGGTACCCTTTCACTTCATTAATGAACTGATTTTTTTTTAATAAAAGACGTTATAGCCGTTTTTGAGAAAAATAAGATTTTTGTTTTTGGCCAAAAAAAATGTATGGGAACTACTGTTATTTGTAGTCTTAAAACAAATGATAAAAACGTGTGGGCATATTACCAAAAAAAACAAAATGTACCAAGTTTGAAGCAAATCTAACCAATCGTTTAGGCTGTAGACTCTAGGATAGACAGGCAGACTGACAGACTGACAGAATGACAGACAGACTTTAATTGGGGGACCCACTTTTTTGGTGTTCTCTATGATCGTAATGTCATGTTTGATTGTTAAAAAAAACATTGCTTTTTACGAATACATAACTTACCTTAGTACCTATAATCGCAAGTAAAAAACGCAAGCGTTGGATACAAACCCAACAGGCATACAATTAAAATAGCGAAATAAGTTCGTCGCTTGTTGATTTTCTGTATCTAGTGCGTATCTGTGTACAAAATAAGGGTAGTTTTATGTTACGAGTATATTGCTTTTTATGTTTAAAATTAAAATGTATCCTGTTTTGTGTGGTTCAAGTGTGTTTGAAAAAAAAATCAGTGTTCCGTGCTTGCTCTTTTCGGAACAAGTTCACAGCATACCTACTCTATATGCACTCAAACTCTGCTCAAAGTCTACTCTGAACGAAAAAAGAAAAGCACCTTATATGATGCAGAATAGTAAAAAACGGACAAAAGAAGAGAGAAATGTCAAATTGTTGTACCGAAAATTTTATCCGCGGGACACACGTCAGTTTTTTTTCGTCCCATTATTTCGAATTTTTCTTCTCTCTTGTACTTACATTGTTCGGAAATTCGCTTGCATATAGTTTCATTGTGTAATAGCACACAAGAGATTATCATAGTTCCAGGGTTAAGTGCAGTTTACTCCTATTTTGTGTTAGGGATTTATTTTAAAGGATTTTCTACAAAAAATATGAAGAGCATTTAATAGAAAATCTTACGTACATTTAAATAAAATTACAAATACAATTTTATAAGCGACCAACAACATAATAAGGTAGTAGGTTTGTTCGATGTGCGCATTGGGGTATACTATAGGGCGAACTGGATTCGCACTAAAGTGTTCGGTGTCACATTCTAGTTTGTGCCCCAGTGCATTTGTATTGTAATCGGTGTTTGTTTGGTGCCAGTACTGAGTGAGCATTGACCGGGCCCAGTTCCGCAAGCGTGAATGCTTTTGCGTGCAAAAAAATTATTCACACTCAATATATGCGTGAGTAAATTTGCCTATCTGTGTACACGTTATCTGTCAAAAAAAAATAGATCGCACTCTTGCGGAATCGGAAAAATGTATGTGCACACAACTTTCTGTGTACAGTACACAGAGAAAACTCGCGCTTGTGGAATTGGCCCCAGCTCCAGATTTTTTCTGGGATAATATTTGTAGAGCCGTCAAATGTCAAATCAGCTGTTTGTGGGAAGAATAGATCGGTTGCATAACATTGCGGATTAAGAAGTAAAATTAGATATTTGTCTCATAGTTTGTTATTTGGTTTTATTGTTTTTGATTTTCGTTGCTCATTTTATTATAATTTGATGGCTCCGTAGAAATAAGGACAAACAAGACTCTAAAAAGTTCCTCTACTAAGTTTTGACAGTTGACTGAAATACACTGACATTCCATAGTGTACTCTGGGATCCAAAATGGATCAGGTTAAAAAATTGGAGAGTTATCGAGAATCAACTTATCTAAATTAAATGGAGCGTATACTGTCCGAACAAAGTTGTATCATCAATTAAATATCGAAGTGTTTAAAAGTATTTTTGTAACGTCCCAAAAAAGAAGCCCAAGACAGAAACAAGAATTTAAAATCGCTCTGGTATAAATATGCACAAATTAAGTTAATATTAAATAATATTTCTATTTCTAAATTTCTTTAATTAATAATATTAATTATTATAAATATTTTTTTTTATTATAAATAAAATATAAATATATTTTATATAAATATATATAAATTCACATTGTCTAACAACCATTTCAAATCAATTTCAGATCGATCGATTTGCAAAAAAATGTTTGCATGTAAAGTCAACGAAATCTTGCTTAAAACACAAGATTTGTTTTGACAGCATTATGTGCAATCGATTTTGTTTAGAAATAATTCGATTGTGTTCAGAAACGACTTTAATGTTTGATTATAGGGAATCTTACATTGCTTTTTATTGATGACAATTCGTAGTTAATGACAGCCAAACACATTTTCATATCCAGTTTCCCTACACCAAATGTTCGTTGTTTTTTCAATGAAGAAGGCTCTCATGAGAGAGGTAAATATTTCCCCAGGCTGCGAATCTTACTCCAAGAAATTTCTTGGAACAAAAAGTGTGTTCCCGTACTTTGTGCACAAAAATGTGAAGACTGTCATTTTTCCAAGAGTGTTGGTAAAAATCTATCAGAGGGCAACAAATTTACACAGAGTACATTTTATGTACTGAAAATGTTTATTAAAGATTTACGTGGAATTATTTCTTAAAATATCACAAATTTCAATTTATTGCACGGAT
This sequence comes from Philhelius pedissequus, assembly GCA_910595825.1. Classification (NCBI taxonomy): domain Eukaryota; kingdom Metazoa; phylum Arthropoda; class Insecta; order Diptera; family Syrphidae; genus Philhelius; species Philhelius pedissequus. The sequence goes on from OU343163.1 coordinate 30,235,441, forward strand.
AATCCCCACCAGACTATAAATTCCATTATTTTCAACTTTTGTAAGGATACACTTGGCAACTGACAGCCTACGTATTGTTTTTTTTTTCCTTCATTTGACAGTCTTCATAATTTTGTTCAAAGAAATTGCTTGGACTCAAATTCACTGCCTGGGGAAATATTTTACTCTCTCATGAGCGCTCTCTTCTGTGAAAAATTACGAAAATTTGGAGTACGGGAACAGGGTTTGACTGTTTTTGGTAGAAATTCGTAGATTTTCGTCATTTTAGGGAGTACGCGGGAACGCATCTAAAATTATGAAGACTATAAAATAAAAAAAATAATGTAAGAGCTGTCAGTTTTCAGGTGCTTATCGCATTGTCGAGCCTATTTGTGCACAAATAATTATTTGTGAAAATAATTGTTAATCTTAAAAAGCCTTTAACAACATTTAAAAAATTAACAAATTTTATGTTTAATGCGTTTTCCCACTTTTGTGATGGATTGTCTGTCACTGAGAGATTTTGCTCCCACTCTTGAAAAAAATATCTGTGAATACACACACTACGGGAACAGAGTGAATCATTTTTTTTACCGCGTATTTCATAGAGTGCTTTTACACTAGAGTGATTTTTTACCATTATTCCTGTTTTGGGCTCCTCTCGGTTGCAAAGATATTTTTAAAACTGCGATATTGAAAAGATTCTTATATGTAAACTTTCTTCAGACACATATCTGCACTCCTTACTCCAATTAATCTAGAAAAGTTCTGTCTTACAATAACGAAAATCACAGAGAAGAAACGGCGATAAATCATCAATTTTTCAAACTGAGCAATTTTGTCTATTCGGTCCACCACATGAATCTCTCACCAAAGTGCTTAAAAATCGCAAGCTGAAATTGCATGATGTAAAAGCAGTCATACCAATAAAATTCCAAAGTCTATTGAATACAAATATAACTGACAATTGATTTGACAAACATAACTGTGACGAAGCTAGTACTCGGTTAATAATACACCCTATATAAGATTTTAAAAAAATGGATTCTACTTTTATTAATAAAAGGTCTGATCCAGACCTTTTTGGTCACCACTGAATTCCTCCTTCAAATGATCCAGGCCTAAACTTCGATATGGTAAGCTAAAATGTAACTTGTGGTATGTGGAGTTGCCTTGGATTACTCTTATCGGCAGTAATGACAATTTTATTTGGTGACATGCCCAGAGATATGGAAATGAGTTAAAGTACTCATGTAAGTTCCTCTGAGAATAACAGAAAAGCGATTTAAAAGCAACAGTACGTATAACAGTAACGTGAAACTATCGGGATGAAAACAAGAGCCCACCCTCCGAGCTCATGGTCAATTACTTGTCACCCTTAGTGGTCATATTAAATGGTAGGAAGCTTCACTTCGTTGTACCTCATTTACCCAAAATTTTAACAATTTACATACGTATAATATTTCCACATTATTTTAATTAATGCATTAATTATTTTTTTTATATTATGTACTCATATAAACAATCAGAATTTTTACTATACCCAATAAAAATAAACAAAAAAAAAACAACCGCACAACATAACGACAACAACGCGCCACAAAATTGGTGCAAATTAAATGACAACAAAAAAAATGACAACTTCAAAGTATAATTACTCCTCATTACACACTCAAGAGAGCAGCTAAATAAAATAATAATAAACATATCACATTACCTGGCCATTAGCAGAATTCGATGTGCGTAGACACGTTCTTCCTCCCGTCCCAGCAGAAAAACCACATCGGCACTGTCTTGGTCTTCGGACAGACGCTGAAGATCGTCAATCAGCTGAGGTATACCAGCCATGGCTTTTTCGCAAAGTGGTGTCGGTGGTGGAACACGAGTGCCCATCTTTCTGCGACCGTTAACTATCACTGAATTGGCCAGTGTAACTACAATATGATTACTTCTGATTGTCGCAATTGTAAATAATATTAATTATTATGATCACGTGCTTTAACTTTAAATGAACGCAACTTGATATACCTTTCCCAACAACAAGACACAAAAAAAATAAACAATCTCTAAGTTCAAAGATGCAGGGAATATTTTTGTAAACAAACCACAAATACTAGCAAGAAAAGTGGCAAACTTATTCACTTGTATGCGTGTGTGGTACTCGCACTAACACTTTAACGGAATGGTCGAAAAAGAATTCCAGATACTTTTTCTTCTTATTGTTTTCATTCGGAGGAAATACCTTATTCCGGGGCAATTAAAATTGGATATTTAAGGATTTTAAAAACTTTCCAAGATCACTTATTTTCAATCACTCTTTTCTCGTGCAAAGCAACCTGTTTGACTTTCAAATTGCGTAAATGTTTGATTGATTATTTTAAGAAATTCTGCAATATTTCTATTGAATTGAATTTGGCAACAAAAAAATAATTTTCACTAAGCAAACCATAAAAAATACACGACCGTGCTTTGTATCTCAACCAATCATCATCCCAACTTGCTCAGACTAGTTGAGTTGGTGGCCGCTTCTTTTTGCCCAGAGACGACGACGACGACGACGACGCCGATGGTTACCTGGTGGTATCTTTGGCAGGTAAGGTACATATATGTACGTACATATATACTCGACGAGTTACATGCCGAGCACAGGTTTTAGGAATAATAGCGCCATCCGAAACATCCATCTGTGTGTATGGGTTAAGAGAATTCGTGGGAGAGTATAAATTCGCTTGTGAACAGTTGTTATTCGGTTTGAAAATTAAGAGATCATTCTTTGATTTTTTTTTTTTTTTTTTTTTTGGAAATATTTACTCAATTTATTATACCAATTGAATTGATTTAAAATTTTAAGATATTTGGAATACAATTGGAGTTCTTCTGTTTCCCAAGAAAATCTCTGTAGAAATCACTCTTTCTCTACTAATGAATTATTTATGTACACAAAAGAAAAACAAAGTAGGATTTTAAAATAATAAATAGTATGTAATAAGAGTCTTATAACATCTGTTCGCCATTAAAAATGGCAAATATTTCCCGCGCTTTTAGAGGGCTACTAGATCAAACGACTAAGTTCCGGAAGCTGAATGCTTTTCTGACATTGTAGGCCGCATAAATTGTACTTTTATAAACTGAAATGTTATAAATTGACATTTTACAGATATATCAATTGCTTATTTATTTTAAAATACTAAGAAAATATACTTTTCTATCTAATTATAATAGGAACAATAAACGATTTTACGAAAAGTTCGTGCGTCAACTCTTTTATTTTTTTATGAAAAAAACTTAAATTTTTATTAAGTGTTATCTTTTTTTGTGCAAAAAAAGGTTGTGCTTAGTCATATATCAATATTGTATATATAGTATATATTATGCGTTATTGTTTATTGGACTTATAATATGTTATGCTGCGAAAAAATATTGCAAAATTGATTTTATTTGCATCTTTGCTAATTTTTAAACTTTTTTAAATTTGTTTATGAGTTATTAAGTTGGAAATTAAAGAAGATGATTATTTAAGGAAGCCAAAGAATCAACTAACAACATTATAAAAGAAAACTTGCATTCTTATAAATGAGCTATAAGAAACTAAAACTAGCTTTGTATATAATGACGGCACACTGGCCAAAAGGAGAGCATGCGGAAAAATTAGACATTCCATACAACAATCGGCGCCGAAGCTCTGATGACGCATAAGAAAAAGAAACAGTTGCTCACTACCTCTCCCATTGATCAGCTCTAAGTCAGCTCAAGACACTAAATTCTCGGTAAAACCTTCTTTGATGACCTTCGCGAACTCACTAAAAAGAAAATCCAAGATGTTGATTGATCTTTTCTCAATGCGACGACGAAGACGAAGGAAGACTTCAGTTATGATGCCGGTGCCTATTCATCGAAGTCTACTATCTCCCAGCAGTTAAATGCAGTCCTTGGGGATTGGGATACCATTTGGGTCTGCATCCGGAGGACGTTCTTGCGACCGAATTAGGCGCTTTTGAACTAGCCAACTTGCCGCCTCGCTTATTAGCTTAATGGGTGCCGTTTAGAATGGACAAACTATTGCAAAATGGAATGGCTGTTTAGCTGGTGGAGCATGTAAAGATCCAACACCACTTAATTGGAAGCTTCAAATGCCAAGAGAGAGACAAATGATTTCGTCTATATCCATCCACAAATCACATATTACAACTTAGACTTGAACTGGGGGATCTATGAGAAAGCATCTGGATGTATGGGAAGACGCAATTTCGACCTTATAAATATGGAATACAAATATTTGAGTGTACCGAATTTCATAACCAACATGAAGAATATGGAACATCAAAGAAAATCAATTGTAGTGTTGAAAGACAAAATTTCAAGTGAGCGAAAAACTAAGTACCCTCTATGCGACACCAAATATAATTTTAAAAGTGTCATAACTTATCTTCTATGCGACCGTAACACTACGCAATCAAAAAAGAATCAACATGTCATAGAGCAACATTTTTAAATGCAGAAATCGGCCGAAAAATAATGCTCCTTAGACGAATCAACATTTCCATGGAATCCATCACTTTATCCAATACTGTGAAAGTCGAAAATATGAAAACTGGCTCTATGGGAAGTACCGTTAATAAGAACGCAAGATAAAATATTTTTTTCAAAACAGCTTTTAACGGCATTTAGTCCACAAAATTAGCGTTTCGTCACGGCGGTCACAATTGGACTCATCAGTTGGTTAATGAGGACCTTACCAATATAAATTTTGTGGACTAAAGGCCGTTAAAAGCTTTTATGAATCAATAATTCAACAAGTCCGATTAAAATAGAATGCTAAGTCTTCTAATTGGCTGATTAATTTCAGTAGTATTATAGAATTGTATTTTTAATATAAAAAAATACCTTCTTAAAATAATATTTTTTTTAAAGTGGACTGCGCTAATTTAAGAAAACACATTTTTTTATCAAAATTTTTGGAGCCTTTAAAAAAATTCGAAGCATTTGTATGGTGGTAGGTACTGTTATGGTTTTTGTTTTAGAAAAATGGTTTATTGAATATTCTTGAAAATGTCAAAAATAAAAAGTTTTGAAGATATCTTTTAGGTTTTTCGAAATAATGAGTTTTCAAAAAAAAACTGTTTTTTTTTTTATTTTAAGACAAAGTTTCTGAAAAATATTGTTTAAAATTTAGGTGGGACAAATATGTATATGTTATGTTTGGTCTTTTAAGGCCATAAAACCGTGTGGGCATATTACCCAAAAACAATGATATATGTACCAAGTTCGATGAAAATTCATCCACCTGTAGACTGCTGCAGACAGACAAGCAAACGCGTTTCTGAGAAGAAGTTTCATCAAAATCTTGAGTTCGCATTTTTATGAATCCAAAACTTGCAATAAGTATACTTGATGATAGACTATTTGATTCGGATCAGACTGTTCCGAATTATTGAATCTAATTGTGGGAGTGTAAGATAAAATGTGTTTATTTTGTTATCAAAATCGTTCTGTTATTCGTTATTGTTTTAACTTGGCTTGGCACAAAAAAAAAATTGGAATGTAAGAATAATGCAGTTTTGCTGTGTGTTAAAAAAAATATAACATTTTTGAACAAAAGTGCTTAGTCGCATATAAAATGTTTTTCTCAAACATTTTATGAGAAATGTTTCCGATTTGTATAATCAATTTTTGCACTTTCTACCTTACCCAAACATTAATAAATCAATAACTTACCTCTTCGGGAATAAATAAGCTTAAATCTATTTTGTAAGACAATCTTTACTTGTTTAAATAAAATACTGAAAGAAATGTTAAGATTCATATCATTTTCTATCAATGACTTTGTATTTTAGCGGTTTATTAAAAGTCACGTGTGTCCTAAAGAAGTTGTATTCAAAAAATATAAATGAACTTCAAAAAGTCTGTATAGTATATCCCTGTATAGATTAGGATCTGATAGAATATGATAAAATTATCATAACAAACAAAAGTCACAAATTACAAAAACCCATTAATGCGCAAAACCGACACTCAAGAAATACTGCGTGAAGAAAACAAAAATGCCCATCAATTTCACACTTTTGACACTATACACCTCTTTCATTCATAAAACCAATTTGAAAGAGGTTGTCATATTTTGTTAGGAGTTTGCAGCACTTGTCGCTTACATCATAACAATATCCATCACTCTTGATTTTTGATGATAATTTTCTAATTTAACAGCGACACTTTCTTTCCGTCTTTTCTCTAAATATAAGAGGACAGACACCCTTTTGCAATTTAGGTGTAATTTCGCATACTCATTGTGTGTGGAGTGTGGTGTGCGATAGGCAAAACCAAAAAAAAAAACCTAGAAATGCCAGGCTCATAAGAAGGGTTACTATATATTAACACTACCCGCCTCATTTGATTGGGCTATATTATTTATACAAAAGAAAAAATTCTTTCAATCCATTTGCTGAATTGATTTTAGGTTCTTGAGTCTTCACTAAAGATAAATTTAATATAAAAGGTTATCCATTTTGCGGTTTCAAAAGGATAGGGTTGGAATTCGACATCTGTCAAACTAAGTTGTTAAACCATTTTTTTTTTCAGTTGCAAGTCTGACGTTTACGAAAATGGATCGCTAAACTATCACACAACGCATACAAATTGTTAAAACTTACTACAAAAATGGTGATTCTGCTACAGCCACATATCGTCCTTAAGAGGAGATTATGGTTTACATAATCGTCCAATTACGCAAGCAATTGGCAAAATTGAGAAGAAATTTGAAGAGACTGGATTGGTTATAGATATTGTAAGGCCTGTGCATCATCGGTTTGCTCGTTCCACTGAAAATATCGCTGCTGTAAGTGAAAGTGTTGCCGAAGACCCGAATGTGTCGATTCCTCGTCGTTCTCAGGAATTAGGACTTTCTGACGGCACACTATGGCGTATTTGACATCTACACATACATCCATATAAAGTCCAGCTCACACAACAACTGAAGCCAGCTGACCATTCACAACGTCGTAGATACGTCCAATGGGTGCTTGAACAACAGGCGGTTCACGGCGATTTTTCGAACAAAATTTTCTTCAGCGACGAAGCACATTTCTCACTCGGTGGGTATGTTAATAAACACAATTGTCGTATTTGGGATTCTGAGAATCCTCAAGTAATTGAAGAGAAGTCACTGTTTGGGGCGCTCTTTGGTCCGGAGGTGTGATTGGACCTTACTTCTTCGAAAACGACGATGGAACGAATGTCACTGTCAATTCGGAGCGTTATGGTCATATGATAACCGACTTTTTTCTGCCTGGTATTGAAGATTACGACTTGGAGAATATGTGGTTTTAACAAGACTATGGCTTTATTGCAAGAGACATTTCCTGGCCGCGTAATTTCTCGTCGTGGCGATATCAACTGGCCACCAAGATCATGCGATTTGACACCGCTGGACTTTTTTTTGTGGGGCTACGCGAAAGACCGTGTTTATGCAGATAAACCTTTAACTCTTGAGCACTTAAAAACCAACATTCGTCAAGTTATGGCTGAGATACCGTCCAATATGTGTCAAAAAGTGGTCGAAAATTACCTCAAAAGAATCGATGCTTGCAACAATTCGCGTGGTGGTCCTTTAAATGATGTAGTGTTTCACACGTAATGTCAACATTCAAACTTTATAATAAAAAAGAAATATCATGAAAAAAAAATATTTTATATGTGTTTTATTTACGTTTACTTTTGAAACCGCAAAATGGATAACCCATTACATTTGATTTAACTGAAAATGGTACTCGTATTTAGAAAAGTTTTCAGAAAGAAACTAGCAATTCAAAATTAATTTAGTAAAAATTTGACAGATTAATTTTACCAAATTTGTGACGTATTCTTTCGAATTATTTTCTGAATTTAAACCTTCAATAATTTTATGTGTAAGAAAGTTTAGAAAGAATAGAATCAACAGTTGTTCTTTACAAATTTGTATTTCATAATGTATATCAATCAAGTGTTGCGGAGTGTAACTTACATCCATTAAGTATCTTAAAAGGGAAGAGTTATACGACGCATTTTACTAACCGAAATAGCCAAAGAAACGAAGTAAAAAAAACACCCTCGATCGAGCCCAAAGGGTGGCACTAATCAAATATATTTGCCCATACCTCATCCGCATCTGACAGTTGATGTGAGGTTAGGAGGTGGAGATATAGATATATGAATGGGTATTACTACGTCTCGTCAATCGATGATGGATTTGGGTATTTTTTTTTCTTGTCTCACCCTACTATATGAATTTGGTGGGTGTGAATTGCATTATTTATATCAAGGCCCCCAATTGAACACGTGACTCCCAGAGAGTGTTGTGTTTTTTTTTCGGGCATCATCGAAAATATCCTGAAGGATCAAACTGAACAAACACACATTGCACTCACGCGTGATGGTTCAAGTAGAAAAGTGTGTGAAAGTTCGTCCGTATACTCGTATATAATGAAAATATAAAAATTGAGAAACGATTGCAATTACACGAGAGAAGCGAGGGATCCTTTACGAATTTATACTGGTATATATTCGGTTGATTTGGATGATGGGTGTCAGATGAAGGTTTCATCGAGAATTAAATTCAAGTCGCATCACGTATACAAAAAGGATATACTGGGGGTAACTTTTATCCCTTTGGGCGTTGCAATATGAAAAAAACCCCAAAAGTGCGAAAGGGCTTTAGTGTTGTTGTTATTTGTTTTTTGTTCGTTATTTCCTTCGTTTTTGTTGCGTGTTTTCATTATTTTTTGCTCATTTGACGAAGCAGGAAGACATGTGGTGCGTTGAAGTGGGAGAATTCCGTTCTAGCCCGGCACAGGATATTAAGTGCTAAAATTTGAAATAATATTATGATTGCATTTTTCTCTTTTGCTATTTCTATAATACGAACGAGGAGTGTTGTGTTTTTTTCTTTCTTTAAGGGAAGGATAAGTAAAAAGCATAATTTTCTGATATTATGTTTACCTCTGAAAGTGTTGTCGAAATACTTTGTCTGCTGGTAATCCAATTTGAAGACTTAGGGTGATGATAATTCCGGAACTAAATTAATATTTTCTATCATAATGGGAACTAAAAGAAATATAATTATATGTCAATAATATTCCTATATTAGAAATTCATAATTGAAAATGTTGCTATATTTTAAAGAATCTAAAGAACTGGTATAGTACTCAGGTCCAGGAACTCCTGATTTTTCAAGATAATAGTTATAACCAAAACAAATTGGTTTTCTAGATTTGTCTTAAAATTCCATTAGGAAAGGAGGAATCCAGGTCATTGGTCTAGCAGTCTTAGATTTTTCGAAATAGGAACACTTGTTCCTTTATTATTAATTACCGTTTTAATTCTTAACGTCTCAAATATATTTCAGATTTCTAATATTGCATTCAGTTATTTTTTTGTTATTAAAGTAGTGTTGAATATCATACATAACTTAGGTATTCATTGAAGTAGGTAGGTACCAAAAATGTGTGAATTTTTAATGAGGAAATAAATTAATGAAACACATAATATGTAATAATTGTTCACTTGCGATATATAGCTATGTACTATGTACTATGTTATAATGTATATGGCAAGTTATGGATTCGTAAAAAAAATTAACTACAGATTTTGATCAAACATGACATTACGATTAAATGGAAGACAAAAAAGTGTGTCCCACAATTCCGTCTGTCTGTCTGTCTGTCCACGAGTTTACAGCCTAAGTGGTTAAATGGATTTGCTTCAAACTTGGTAAATATTGCTTCTGAGGTAATATGCCCACAGTTTTTTTTTTCGTTTTTAAGACGAAAAATATTGGTACATTCCATACATTTTTTTTTTAATTTAACTATATGCCTGTAAGACCTAAGGTCTTTTAAAATGCAACCTGAATTGCACGACACTAGTTTGGCACAGTGGATTTGAGAACCAGGTATTGACTGTCTCATTTTAACCCATGGGCGGCATCCAATTAAAATTGGAGGTATAGAAAAGAATGCGCCTAGCGTGGGGATCGAACACGCACGTCCTAGTTAGCAATCAAGCACTTTATCCACTGCGCCATTGCCACCAAAATATTGGCCAAAATATAATTTTTTTGTAATTTTTTTTTTTTGAAAAAAGTGGTTATTTTTGGTCCGTCTAGTAGAACCATTTTTTTAGTTTTCGAATTTCTGGAAAAAAGTTTTGATTTTTTTTAAATTTTTATGCAAAAGCTCCTAATTTAAAAAAAAAAACATTTTTTTAATTAAAAAAAAAGCAAAATTTTTTTGGAAACTCAAAATTTCGAAAACGAGTCAATCGATTTTTTTTTAAACTTCGTGTGGTAGTTTTTTGACATTATCTTGAATAGTTAAACAAAAAACTATTTTAGTAAAATAAAAAAACAACGGTACCTCCCATTAAAATGTTAAAAAAAACCTTTAAGAAAAAAAATTATTTCTCAAAAACCTCTACAATAATTTTCATAAAACAATTTGTGTATGTATATTGTACATTTTTAAGTAAAAAAATATTTTGCTTTGCGTACTTATTAACTTTTTTATATTTTCGACTTTCTCACAATGAGATGAACCGATTAAAATTATTTTTAAATGCAAATGTGTTATCAAATTTTCAAAAACTTGGTTATTCTATTTTTAAGAATGTAATATTTTTTTTTGCAAAACCGATTTTTTCAAGAACCAGTCAATGATTTTTTTGGAAATTTGAATTTTATTTTTATATTAATAATAACTTCAAAATGGCTTTTTAATTTTTTTTTCTAAAAATGTTTTTAACACTTTTTACATAAAAAATATTTTTTCTTAAAAAACCGCTCCTACGATATTTGAAACAAATTTTTTTTGATATATTCCTTTTTATTACATTATTCCTGATTGCCTTTTAACTATAAAAACTAAACAATATAAAAGAATTTATTACGTGTATTATCTATTTATTTTTACCTTATTATATTTCCTTTTCTCGAATTTTTGCGTACGTCACTGAATACAACATACTATATAGATACATATGTATCTTCAAAAATCGCATGAATCTTATGTATGCATATTGCACCTAAATTATAAAATTATGTGTATATAGCTACTTCATTTTCATTACATATTTACATACCTAGGTTCCATCAATGTGTGTAGGTACATATTTATCTCGAAACTTACTTTTACATTATTTTGTTTTAAAGGTACCTGCAATTTTCAAGTTTCTCATAAACTCCTTGACGGGTTTTAATCAAAAATTTTAAATTGAAGGTTCTTCAAATTATATTATAATACTCTTCGAAAAAAAATTTGGAAACAGATATCGATTTTATTTCACAATTATATTCTCAAGCTTACATTATTAAATGTAGGTAGTATAAAATTGCCATACCAAATTATTTTTATAAAAAAAAAAATTTCAAATATTTGTATAATTTCTTTAAGAATCTTATGTGCATACGCTGTGATTGAACATAAGATCGAGTACGTGCGATCCAGTCGTGCATTTTATTTTATTTAAAAGTGGGCTACATTAATTTAAGAACAAACACTTTATTTTATCAAAATTACAGGACTTGTTTTTACAAAAAAAAATTGTATCTTAACGACTTTATAACATTTGTATGATAGGTGTCCATGTTTTTTTTTTGTTTTATGCAAATTGTTTTTGGAATATTCAAAAAGTGCCAAAAAAAACTATTAAAAATTAAGTTTCGTAGAAATTCAAGTAATTTTGTATTTATTGCAAAAAAAAAAGTTTTTGAAAAACTTTTGTGAACAATACTTTTTAAACGTTGTAGGAGCTCCTCTATAAAATTCAAACAAATCAACTGAGTGTTTTTTTTTTTAGAAAATCGACCAAACAATTTATATCACTACAGGTACCAATAACAATTTTTAAAAATTAACAGATTTTTTCTATATAAAAATCGTTGGAGAGGATTTTGGATACAAACTAGATTTACCTGTTTGACTAAAACAATTAATGGCAGATATCGTTTATTTTGGCTTAAAAGAAAAAACCTGTGTGAATATTACCGAAAAACAATATGTTCCCAAGGACCAGTTTTTTCGTTTTCGCTATCATCGCAATATCAAGTTTGATCAAAATCTCAAGTTCGATTTTTCTTAGAAATCCAAAACTTGTCATATAAAGGGTGATTTTTTTGCTACTTGGTTTTTGACGTTTATATTTTTGACAGATCACACATGACAAATTCCACGAACATTTGACATTTCGATTCAGTATTGTTTGCCATTTCATCATGAATAGACTTACGCCTGAACAACGTTTGCAAATTATTGAAATTTATTATCAAAATTCGTGCTCTGTGAAAAATGTGTTTCGCAAGCTACGTCCGTTTTATGGTCGTCATAATCGACCCACCGAGCAGGCTATTCAGCTCATTGTGACCAAATTTCGCACGAGTTTCACTTTATTGGACTTTAATCCACCAAATCGTATCCGTAGAGTGCGTACCGAAGAGACTATTGCTGCTGCATCCGCCAGTGTTGCTGAAGATCGCGATATGTCCATTCGGCGCCGATCGCAGCAATTGGGTTTGTGTTATTCGACCACCTGGAAGATTTTACGCAAAGATCGTGGTTTAAAGCCATACAAAATACAGCTGGTGCAAGAATTGAAGCCAGGCGTCTATTGTCTATAAGTCTATTGTCTATGGGGACAAGCCAAACACGATTGCTGCCTTGGAAGCCAACATTGAACGCGTCATTGGTGAGATTCCGGCCGAAAAGTGTGAAAAAGTTTGCCAAAATTGGACCTTCAGAATGGACCACCTGAAGCGTAGCCGCGGGCAACATTTAAGTGAATTTATTTTTAAAAAGTAAATGGCAGAAATTGATTTATCGATCCAAATAAAAATTTCATTCACTTTTTACAAGTTTCTGTGTTTTTTTGAATTTACAAAAACCAAGCTCTTAAAAAATCACCGTTTACATAGTACCTACCCACAAAAGCAAGTAAAAATAGAATCCATTTGTTGGTACTTATTTTTTGTTTTGCTTTATTATTGTTCTTAACTTATTATGAGTTTCAAACAGTTAAATCTGTCAAGCGAAGCAAATTGTCAGATTGTTGTCGCGCATTGGCATACAACATTTTATGCAGTGGTAGCGAGGCGCATGAGAAAATGGCATACAAAAAAAAATATTGCATATGTTGAGGAGAGTTTTGATGAAGAGTGAAACGTATCGATTTGAGTTCATTCATCACAACTTGGTATATAGATCCGTCAACTTTAGACGGAAAATTGTACGTAAAGATCTTCTTTTTATAAGATCCAGCTCATGCAAGGCATTTAAACGGAATGAATGTTTGCATCGAAATTATATTTGCGTCTGATCCTCTGTTTTCGCTAAATTATGTGCAGCGATTATGCTCATTTTTGGTCCAACGAGTATGACAATAATCAAAATGTTGACATTTGGAGAGAATAGGGTTTGCAAGAGATTACTCGTACCGAGTATGCCTCAGGCATTACGCATCCCAAAAAAATCATAGCTTGCTGCGGTGGGAAAGGCTAATAAGGGCGATAATGTCAACTGCATACCCTATTAAGGGTCTCCAATTGAATGACATGATTGAGGATAAGATGGTGCTAAGTCAACTTATTGAAAGAAACTTTCGATAAACGCATAATTTCTCGTAATGGATCTGTACATACTCAAAACCACTTAAAAAAGAGGTCTTAAACTTTGTCTTTCAGAGAATGAGGTCCACCAGATAAAGAAGTTGTATATTTTAATAAATATTTTTTTAATAAATAATTTTAAAATACAATACAGAAAAAAAAACACTTTTATAGGTACATGGTGTCAATTAAATTTGAAAATATCCTTTGTTTTATAATTAAACGAAAAAAGAACAAACCAACAATCTTATTTAATTTACCCAATCTTATATTAATCTAACAAAAACCAGGTCAACGAAAGCATCTTTCTTCATTATCGTATAGTATATAATGTGTATATAAGTACACACATGTATTCAATTTTCCTTTTCATATTATCAAACAGCTAGACAATCTTATATTTGCAGATGGTTTATAGTCGCTTAGGAAGTAATTCAAGAAACTAAAAATAGGTCAATTTCGTATGTCTTCAAAGTTCCCTTACAAACAACTCTCTCAACTTCTGAATTCTGTCGCATAGCTACATATATTCATTTAGTCTAATAAATACATTTCAAAAGCCATCACTATGCGTTATCGTCAACGCTATATCGTCGATGATGTGATGTTAAACAACATGAAACGAAATGTCATTCTAGGACATGCTAACAGAAAATTTGCAAAAAAAAAACAACATTCTTTTCAACTCAGGGCTAGGACTGGGAGGGGAATGTTATGTACGGCGGAAAAAATGGGTTGCAATTATACTCGCACTGCCAATTTTTGTTCAATCTCTTCGTAGATTTGAAACTTCAAATGAGAGAGAAAAGAGCGTAAAGAGAAATATGTATGTAATTTTCTAAGATTAATATTTGTAGCTTTGTAATACATATGTATGTATGGAGTGTAAGATTTGCGAGGTAACTATTAAACTATTTCACATACATATATATCTGTAGTTGTAGTATAAACTTTGTCGTTCACATCTCGTTCATCTGAAAGAGGTTGCAGAGATTTCCGAATTCTCACTTATCTGGACAAGCCTAATTGCAATTGGCGTCAAATAACTTTGTTCCTTGACGTTTATGTACTAAACGGACAAAGAATAAGTTTACATCTTATAACAAGCAATGCAACGATACAAACAAACCTGAAGAAAGTGGAATTATTGTTACTGATTATTGTTTCACCAATTTCCGATCTGTTGTTTTACCACATATATTACAAAATTCATTTTAAATTGTTCTTAAAAAATGTTTGTATGCCAATTTTAAATATTTAAGTATATAAATTTATAAACTTAGTTTTAATAAAAAACTTGCGACTATTTTCGGAAAATTGGATTTACACAAAAAGATGAGATTTTTTTAAATGCAAACACTTTTTTTTTAAATGTTATAATTATTTAAAATTATGTAAGTATCTCTTGTATAACAGATTGTTGATTGAAATTGGTAGAGTATGAGAAAGTGAAAAATCGAAAGAAATGGTTAATATTAAAGTTTTTTTTTTAACATATTAATAACAATTTTAATTTTTTTAAATTTAAGTGCATGGCATTGTAGTTACTATTTTTCCAACATAAGATACACAAATAAGTTTTCAGAATTCAAATAAATAGTTAAGTAACACAAGTTACTGTGTTAAGTGTTAATTTTATTTACACGCGATATTTACACCATCATTTAGGTTTTTTTTTCATAATCGTTTGCCTTATTTTGCACAGTGCTTATTCCCCAAACATCAATTACAGGATTTTTACTCCCGATATACATATGCATAGGAACTTAATACAAGCTATGCAATTGGAAAAAAATAATATAGAGATTTGTATGAATTGGGAGAACTGGGTGGCAATGGCGCAGTGGAAAAGGGCTTATTTGCTAACTTAGACGTGTGGGTTCGATCCCCACACTAGGCGCATTCTTTTCTATACCTCCAATTTTAATTGGATGCCGCCCATGGGTTAAAATGAGACAGTCAATACCTGGTTCTCAAATCCACTGTGCCAAACTAGCGCCCTGCAATTCAGGTTACATTTAAAAGACCTTAGGTCTTACAGGCATATAGTTAAATTTAAAAAAAAATAAAAAAAAAGAAACACAAAAAGTCCCTCAATTCCCCTGTCGCTGAATCGATTTTTTTTTCAAATTTTATACTTAAGCGTCTCAGGTGATATACTTTTTTTAAACGTCTTTTTTAGACCCAAAAACAAGGGTATATATACAAATATTATAAGATAAATTTTATTATCTCGAAAACAATACCTAACGATTTTGATTTAAAAAAATCTCCGTACTTTTATACTTATACTATAGTGTAACATTTTGGTTAAAAATATTAACATAAACTATTATTAATGGTAGTACCTGTCATAGAATTGTTTTTTTTTCGACTTTATCGTTAACGACTATACCCATTTCGATCAAAATTTTTATACAGGAGGTCCTTCGGATTCTATACAGGAGGTCCTTCGGATTTCTGAAAGAAATGTTAAAATATGTTTAGCTTATCTGAATCTTATGGTGACGTGTATTTCATAACGCCAATTTTTCGTCAGATCTGTAAGAATTTGGAATTCATTACCCAGAGAAATTAGAGCTTTAAGTTGCACGAAAGAAATGCGAAAAGAGATTGAACTATTTTTTTAGAAACTTATAAAAGTAAATATATGAAATTATTTGTATACATATGTTAAACATATTTGTAACAACATGCTTTGGAATTTTAGAAGCTATTGTAGATACATCTAAGAGCTTCAGTATAAATAAGATATTATTTGTCTTACTGTGTAAGCTAAATGCTAAATACAACGTTGCACGCTAACTCATATATTATTTGTACCTACCCTAAAAATATAGCACACACTGAAGTAATTCAACCTGTGCAACAGAAAACCTCGCACTGCTTGACTTTAAAAAATAAAATGCACGACTGGATAGTACGAACTTGCTCTTGTAGCTGACAACTTTAATGTGGCTAACCATTGAGGTTTAGTTAGTTAGGTGTAGTTATCCTATACAGGTGTAAAGCCTATGTAGGTAAGATTAACTTGATTCTTAGTATAATGAATTGTGGAATGGATGATTCAAGGAATAGTTATATTGGTACCTACCTACAAATGTATCTTTAAATTTAATTTTTGGATTTTAATTATGTAAGTTCGGAGAGTAAAATGTATCTATACATATACATTTAGATGGAACCTAAGTATTTAAACATGCACATATAATAATGAAAATGAAGGATATGGGTTGGTAGGTAGCTAAAACATACAACTTCATAATTTAGGTGCAATATGCATACATAAGATTCATGTGATTTTTAAAGATAAATACATATGTATATATAAATGTATGAGGGCCTACATTGTATGCACAGTGACGTACGCACAAATTGGTAAAAAGGGAATAAAAATAAGGTAGAAATAAATGGATAATACACATAATTAAATGTTTTTATATTGCTTAGTCGTTATAGTTTGAGAAAAAACAAAGATGCCAGTTGAATTCATGGATAAATAAGAATTTAATAAATAATTTTTTTATGTATAAAATTTTGGAAACATTTTTAGAAAAAAAAACTTGAAACGCCATTTTAAAGATATTATTAATGTACATATAAAATTAAAATTTCAAAAAAAATTCTGTGACTGGTTTTTGAAAAATCGAATTTTCAAAAAAAAAAATTATTTATTTTTTAAAAATCGAAAAACTTTATTTTTGAAAATTTTCGTATGCAGTTTTATTAACAATTTTAGGCACCATTTGTATAAAAAAAATAATTTTAATCGTTTCATCCAATGTTGAGAAAGTCGAAAATATGAAAAGTGGTTGTATTTTTATACTTAAAAGTGGACTATACTAATTTAGGAACACACACATTTTTTTTAAAAAAATTCTTGTAGCCGTTTTCGAGAAATACATTTTTTTCTTAATGGTTTTTTTTTTAACAATTGTATGGTAGGTCCGTTGTTTTTTATCTTAGGAATATAGTTTTTTTTAATTGTTCAAGATAATGTCAAAAAACTGCCAAATAGGAAGTTTCGCAAAAATCCATTAATTCGTTTTCGAAATTTTGAGTTTTCAAAAAAAAAAAAGTTTTTTTTTTGTTGATTTCCAAAAATATTTATTTTTAAAAAAATTTGGCTTACAATAGTGCTTAAACTTTTCATGAGCTTCTGCGCAAAAAAATTCAAAAAAATGAAATTAACCGTTTTCCAGAAAATCGAAAATCAAAAAAATTGTACTACTAGAGGTACCAAAAGTAACAATTTTTTTCCAAAACAAAAATTACTAAAATGTTCAATTTTAATTCATTAATGAACTGATTTTTTTTTATTCGATAAAAATAAGTTTTTTATTTTTGGCCAGAAGAAACTGTATGAGAACTACTGTTTGACGACAAACTCTTAAGGTGTTTACAAGTGGCAGCACAGTCTTCATTAAAAAAAAAACGAAAATGTAATATTGCTGCGTTTAGTCTTTTTTATTTTCAACTTTCCCAATTTGAACCAAAAAAAAATATTCAAAAATATTGCAAATTAAATATCCCAAAAAAATTTTGTTTTTAAATAAAGCAATCAATTTTGAGTTAAAAAATCAAATATTTTTTTTGAAAATTAGTTAATATGCATTTAAAATAAAAATAACAAATAATTTTTTTTAAATATAAGTTACGTTTAAAAAAATATTACGCAAAATTTTAAACAGACAATTTGATAATTTTCAAGCATTTAAATATTCCTAATTCAAAACACTTTCTAACTAATATCATACTAAAACTATTTAATTGAGCCTAAAAGTGTGCAAACAAAACTCAGCGAACATAACTTTTCGGCATTTCAAATGGGCTTTTTTATTGTATATTCAGAATTTGATGCGGAATTTAATACTTTTTGTGGAGAATGGGCCACGATTTGAATTACTTTTTTTTTGCTTTGGTATTGCCGTATATTCGTTTCTGTGAAACTGATAGTTGTCAAAGAATGCTTCTAATTGTACTATAGGGTTTAGTGGTGTTAGTAAAAAGAGGGATAGATTCACCAAAAAATACGGATTTGCCAATTTAATTCAAAATCCAAAAGAAATTGATTTTTGTTGTCCAATGGAAAGATATAATTTGAGAAATCCGTGTTTTGGCAGATTTGTATCAAAATAGAATTAAATTCTTGCACCAAGGGAAAACCACATAAATGTCACAGTGTCATTTGGATTAATCTTCAGTTGATCAACTAGTTTAAATTTTGCAAATACTCTTTTTAACTTATTGTGATACTAAAATGTTTTAACATTATTTTAACATCATAAAAGTTGAGAGTTTAAATTTTATACAATTAAAAAAAACATTATTGTATTTGCAAAAGGCAGGACTGAAGGAAATCCACCATTGTACAATGTACCTACATATACAATTTTTTTTAAATTTCTTTTACATTTTTTATTTAATTAAAAATATAGACGTTGATTGATTTTTGAAATTGACATTTTAATATTGTCAATTAAAAGGCACTTGTAAATTTTTGTAACATAATGCAATGTCAGTTACAAGTACATGCATATAAAAAAAAAACATTAAATAAACATTTTCACGATTTTCACTCATAATGGAAAATTCATATCATCCATCTGCAGCCCATATATGAACGAACTTCAACAAAAAAAAAAGAAAACAATTTAAAATTAAATCAGGGGGAAAAAATTAAATCGAAATTTAATTACAACCACCTCTCATCTTAAAAAACTAAAACTGCAAATCCCAATCCGACCAACCCAAATTCAGAATTCCATTCGCCAAATGATGAGCCATGGGATAAAATTTAATTATTTTTCCATCACAATAGCGAAGCAGAATTGATTGAAATTCAATGGAATTGTGACATCGACCATCATTGGGTGTTGACCGACCATCCATCCATCCATCTTATGAAGAATACTGTCTGTCTACACTCCCATATTGTCCATGCGGCGGGAGGAGGCACACAATATTGACGTCTGTCAATCATAATGTCATCATATATGTGGATGCAATCTACACCTCTCTACACCTCTTGGCAAAAAAATGTTGTTGTCATCAGTTCAGTTACACTCATCATTCCATCCCAGCGTCTGGTTTAAAATTATATCCATCCATACCCCATGGACGAGAGACGAAAAAGTGAAGAAAAAAAATACAATTTTATAATGTCCTTATGTTGCCCAGTCGTTGTTGTCCTCATCGCGTCATAGTCATGACATGTGTCACACAATCACTGTCAACTGTCCAGTGCGAGATAAATCCTTGAATACCGTAAGAGGCACAAACTCAATTTTCGCAGAGTGTTACATTGAACACCATCCAGGATAATGGTTAATTAATAACATTTTTAAACATGGAATGGGTACCATATTCGCGGACAAGGATATCTATTTTCAATGAAGCTTCATAATTCCTTTTTGATTGCATTTTTCAATAGGAATATACAAACACATATAAAGAAAGAAAGAAAGTTGAACCACCCGCGTAGATTCGCGTTTTTTTATTTAATGATGTGTACCATATCTTTACCTATACCCGCAGCCGTTCCGCCAGGTGGATAAATAAATTGACTTCTTTAAAATTCTCTTTGCATCTAAATGAATACGAAACAAATAAAAAAAACGGGGGAATCTAGCTCATCAAATATAAATAAAGATTCTTTTCTTTTTAAGAAACACTGCGGCGAGGACACGCGAAACGCAGTAGGTATTTGGATGCATTTTTTAATAAATTCTTATTCTCCTTATCTGGGACGCACATTTTTTTTATTTTTGTGCAAATATTTATGTATGTAGAAGCATTTTATTATTAATACTTTTTACTTTTTTTTTAAGCCAAAAAGGATGTAAGTTTTTTGCTCCACTTTGTTTCTTGATGGTTTGTATTAGTAGAATCATTAAACCCTATTAATAACAAAAACTCTAGTTCATGACTTTTCTGAACGTTGATGTTCGCTTAATAGAAATAAAGGACCCGTCCAAAAATCTAAGAAAAAAATCTACTACAAAAAGTATTGTCACGCTAAGATTAAACGCGACAAATTGAATCCTTATTTTCCTTCCTTCTATCCATTCAGTTTATACAGGTGTTTCTTCCATGCTGGGAGATCAGCCATCATCGGTGCCCTCTCACAATAGAATTTTCCATTGGTAAATTTTAGAATTCTATCCGGAGTTTGCTTTTTTCCTGGCGAATGGATTTCGATTTCAATAGATTTCTTTTGTTATGGCACTGGTGTATTAATATACACGAATGTGTCGGTAAAACTAGTAGTTGTAAAACTAAATAATTTTAATTGTACTAGTGTTAGTAAAAATACGGATAGATTCACCCGAAAGTACGGATTTATGAATATGATTCAGATTAAAAAAGAAATTATTCTTTTAGCCCAATGAAAGGATTTAATTGTCATAATCAGTGATTTGACAGAATTGAATTCCTGTACCAATGGAAAAATACATCAATATATTGGAGAAAAAAAATGAGGTCAGCACGGTTATATCTAGTCCGCAATTGCCCCATAATTTAAAATTAAATTCGCGAAGCTTAGGATCTTTCTTTAGTGTTTTTTTTTTTAATAAACCCACCAAATGTCCACGGTTATAGGTTAATTTTTTTTTATTTCTATTTAACTTTTTTCGGGTTTTCAGAAACTTTTCTTTCTGATTTGAAAAATTGGAATGTGCGACTGGATGTGTTCATGGGAAAGAAAAACATGGAAGTACACTTCAAATTTAGATTTGAAAAACGCAGAGCTTTATTTTCTCTTTTTTGTGGAAAAAGAGTTTGACTTTCTGTAAAAAAAAAAGATATTAATTTTTTGAGAAGGAAAATGGGATTTTTGAAATCTACAGGAGGAAATTTGTTACTAAATTATTGAAGATAACTAAGAAAAGATCGGCTCGATCATTAAGCAAGCTAAGTATTGTATTTGGAAAAAAATCAAACTCGAGATTTTGATCAAATTTGACAATCCGCCCGTTTGTCTGCCTGTATGTCGATCTACAGCCTAACCTGCTAAATCGATTTTCTTCAAAAATTGGCACTTAAGCATCTCACCCAAGATGCTTTTTTAATATTTTTTTAGCCCAAAGAAAATGGTAGCTACCATAAAATATTTTGTAGCAAAGAAGTTAAATTTTATTTGTCTCCAAAACGACACTAATGATTTTTTATAAAAAAAAATCTGTGCACTATTATACATTTTGCACTTTTTTACATATTTTGTTATTAACGATACCTGCTACAGAACCATTTTTTTGATTAACGGCTCAATGGATGGCGATCAGATTTCTGTATAGGAGGCCCTTTGAATTCTAAATCATACCTACTGCCTACCAAAATTTTCGAAAAATATTTTTTCTTTAAACTTTTAATTTTTTTTAAATTCAATACTGTGAAAACGGGTGGACGATTTTTTTGAAATTATGTTTTTAAATTTACATTATTTAATACTTCAAAAAACAAACAATATTGAAATGTTACATACAAAAATTAAGTAAAAAACCACTTTAAAAATATATTTAGTCGTTTTTTACAAAGAATCTTGTGATTATAATGAAAACTGCCAGTTCTTTATATTTACTTGACCGTAAAAAATACCCAGCCTGAGACACAGTCAGCCTGTCATCCTCCTAGATCTTGATAGTGACGTTGCTTTTCACAGTAAAAATATTCTCTCGAGTGTCCATTTTCGTTCAAGTTCTATCATATTTTCAATTTCAGAGACCATTCTGTCACACAGAGCATGTGCATGTGCTAGGGATGTGCCAAACTGCTGTTTGGCAATACCGGTTATTGCTGCTTTTAAATAACAGTTAAAAATAAGTGAAATAAAAATTATAATTTTAAGAAATTATTTTCCACTCGAATCTTTCAATTAATTATTCATCGCTTCATCATCTATGTATATTCCACTATTCGGCTAGATCAAAATAACATTTTTGAAATTTTAAATGTTATTTCAATACCTCTTACTGAAATATTGACCCATTCCAGTTTGTATGTGGATGTATCAAAAATAATTGCCGATTTGTCAAAAATCTCAGAGACCTTTATGTCATATTTTGGATTGCAATATCTCGAGAATCAGAGGCTGCAGAAGCATTTGGTTGACCTTTCATTCCATGTATAAACAACCAAATTTTAACAACACACAGAAGAAACTACATTGAAATATGTGTACTGTGATGGTTGTTGCCAAGCAACTGTTTGGTCTTTAAAGCGAAAATTTAACTTAAATTACAAAATACAACTTGCCCCACAATAAAAGTACAAAAAAGTCATGAATTTAGAATCAATTGGTTCGATTTTTCGATTAACAACAAGTCAATTTGAAAATGAATATAATATAACCGCAAATTCTCATTCACCTAGCAACCAACCAATAGTGTCTCTTTTAAAATAACCTCTAACCGCGCTGATCTGGTATGCCTATCCAAAGTTATTCAAGTGGACTTCAGAGCCTTCAAAATCACCATGCCATTGCCAGTTCAGTGCATGTTTCACCATATCAAAATTCCATTCAAAATCAAGTTGATTGCAAACTCTTCAATTGATTATTATTATTATATTGTTGGGTATATCATTCCCAGAGGTGAGGACCTGACTGTTGATGGTGATGTTGATGTACTCCTATGTTGTGAAAACCCAAACCATCATATGACTTTGGAATCCATATAATTTAAACACACCTTTATTTGACCGATCTCCCGAATCATCATCCATTGCCATCGACCGGAATAAAAGGTTCAGACTCAAATCCCCCATATATCTAGGCGTAGGTATAGAAACATAGTGTTGTTACCGACCGAACGATGTCCTTCAACATTGTTAAATTCCGTTTGCACTCCATATGGAGTACATAAACAATTTTATCCTGTCCAGAGGACACGACTCTTCAAAAAACTTGAATCTATTCAATAATAATAAGTGAAAACGTAAACCAAGTGCTTCACTCACTTCACTGTCACAACCAGGGAATGAAGATATCAAAACTTTGTCCTGTAAATTGACGTAAATGTGATCATACGCCGACAAAATTATATATGTATACATATATGGATAGTAGCTATGGCGCGAAGCAGCGTGGGAGTCAAAGTCAGAGAAAATATTTGCGCGACAAGTTGAGCAAAGGGAGAGCCGAGAAGGACATGATTCCGCACAACAAAAATCAACACCCAAGTGAATTTATTTCTGCATGAAACCTCAAGCTACTGGGCGGATGAACTCTAAGAAATTCCTAGCTATGGGGGATTATGCTTTCGGATAATATAGAACAATTTAGTAATGTTTGTAAGATTGAATGTTTTGGAGGGTGATGTTCTGCTGAACCATCATCCTCTAGGATGACAATGGCTTCCGTTTGTATAAAGGACTTGTTTTTTTTTCTAGCGGAGATTATATTCCACCATCACTCTGACACTCTCTCTGTGTTGGCTTGGATCGTCCGGTTCGAGGAACGAAATGACACCTTGAGGGTAAGTTAAGTGAAATGTTGATTGTTAGTTTAGGTCACTCGGCACTTCGAAGGCTTTGTAGATAACAAAAAAAGGGTGTTGTGTTGTGGTGTAGGTATGTATAGTGAAAGTACATAAAGTAGAGACTTTCGTCTGAAGAAGATTAAAGCAAGAAGGGCTTTTGTTGGAGGAAGGTTTCTTTGGAAGGTGTTATTTTAGATAAGAAGCAAAAAATAGTATTATATTTTTATTTATTTTTTATTTTTTTACGATGTGAGAGACAAGAGTTTGTAAATTTTATTCTTTTGTTATCTTTGGAATATATTAAATTAAATTAAGCACATTTACTAAAAAGAGATAAGAAAACGTTGCATAATAGCAATTTGAAAATATACTGAAGGTCATTTTGGAAATTGTTTGAATTCATTTCCCCATTTGTCGAATGAGAAACCGTGTCAAAATACAAACTGCTAATTTCGTTTTCCCAGACCATACGACCACAATCCCTCCACAAACAGTCATAAGTCAACAGATGAGAAGCCCACAAAGGACTTTTAACTCACTGGTGAGCTTATATAATGTTCACCAGAAATTTGTATGGACTTCTGATGAGTTTTTATGGCATTGCAACAACATTTTCTATTTCTGAAATTTGTTGGTGTATTGAAATTAATGTGACAAAAACTTTAAAAATACCGAGTGCCGAATCCCGATTTGCCAAAATACACAATCACCAAAATCCAAAATCCATTTCTTACAGTTATATTTATTAATAAAGCCAGAGTAGGTATAGTTATGTACATGACTATCACAACCTCCCCATCGTTCCTTAAATTTTTTTTTTTTTACATTTTCAGTGATAGATTTTACTGGAGCATCAAAAAAATTCTCGTCTCGTATAAGAATCAAAATGATTTTTTAAATCTTTCTGAAATTGTACTCTTTTTATAAATGACTTGCGTATCCGCGCTATGGTTGCTCGGGATTCTTTGTTTACAATTTCAATTTTTTTGTATAGATTTTACGGGAGCGACAAGAAAATTCTCATTCTCAAATTTAATAATTTTATTAATGACTAGAGTACTACATAATCGGTGTTGGTGAATTCTTTTTAGATTTTCAATTTTTTTATAGATTTTTATAAGAGCCATCATTGTTTTCTAAGTCTTTGTCAAAATGTACTAATTTTATAAATGACTAGCGTAAATGCTTTATAACTGCTCGTGATTTTTTTTTATAATTTCAATTTTTTTTTTATAAATTTACTGGAGCCTCAAGTAAAATTCTCATCTCATATAAGAGCTAGGATGGTTTTCTAAATCTTTCTAAAAATGTACTTATTTTATAATTGACTATCGTATCCGCGCTAACGTTGCACGTGATTTTTTTTTTTACAATTTCAAAATTTGTTTTATAGATTTTACGGGAGCGACAAGAAAATTTTCATCGCGTATAAGAGCTAGAATGGTTTTCTAAATCTTTCTGAAAATTTACTAATTCTATAAATAACTAGAGTAAATGCACTATTGTTTCTCGTGATTTTTTTTTTGAATTTCAATTTTTTTATAGATTTCGTCAAGAAAATTCTATTCTTTCTAAATCTTTGTGAACATAATATAAGTTTCCATAAGCAGGAAGAGAATTTGCTTGATTCGTTTCATGAAAACATAATATTTAGTTAACGATAAGACGGAATTAAAAAAGTTTGCATTTATTATTGACGTAAGAGATAATCTTCAAACGAACTTAAAGATAATTTCGTATCCTTTGAAACAACCAGTTGAGCACCAGAGGAAACATTTTATCATAATCCTTAGATTTAGCATATATGCATCAAGTAGGTACCTACCTAGAAGGTTGATAATTTTGAGGAAATATTTGAGGCACTTTACTTCACAAAGCCTAAGGCCTAAATCATTTTCAAAGAACGATACAAAAATTGACAAAAGAAAACACTCAGTTATTAGTCCTTCGGTGCTTCATCAACTTTCACGTTGATTACTTGTTAAAAAGATAAATGTATCTACTTATATACGACATCTATATAGCTTTCTTTTCTTTGATCCAGGAAAACCAAACATACGCGACCTATCGTAAAGTTGCAATCAGAATTTGTGAAAGGACACCCTCCTCTTCTAGAGAAAGCACGCGTGCTCCTTGGGTATCATCTACCCGTAAAAGTTTAATAAGCTCTATCTGCACTCCATGCCGACAAAAAGCCAATTAAAAAACACAAGCGCACAAATTGTCCTTTCAGTTTTATTTCTTGTGTTATTTTTTTTTTGTTTTACACATTTACAACATTTTTCATTTTTTGTTGTCCTTTCATTCGAGAGCGCAACAGATTTTAGGCTTTTGCAAGAAGTCCATGAACATAAAAGATTTAAACAAAAAAAAATTATGTTCATATATTAAAACTCGCTATTGCTACTTTCACTACAATCCCTATACATATATATGAAAAGGACTTCTCTTCTGGGGTATATTCATGTTTATAGAGGAGCCAGCACTTCACTTTGTGCTTGTTCATTGTGAATAGAAAGGAACCACAAGGTAAAACTTGAAAGCTTTTAGCGAAATCCTTTTATGTGCGATTCTTGATTGTTGTTGTTCATGTTGATTGTTGGGAATAGCGTTATTATCCTTCGTCAGTTGAAAGCAGCGTGCCGCCTCTTTTTAATAGATTATGTGCAAGTCCTGCACATAAAGGCACCTCTCTTTTTGCGTAAGAGTAATATACCTTAAAAATCCTTAAGCTCAAAGGTATATATTTTTTTTCAAGTGAAGTACTTTGTAGAGTTTTCGAAGTTTTCTTTTTTTGTTATTGTTTTTTATTCTGTAGTTTTCACGTTTTGACTTATAATATAATGAATTCACCAGCCCAAAATACTTAATAGAAGAGCCCTCTGAAAGCATTAACATATGTAGTTCATTTTTATACTTGCGATATATATTTGGAAGAAATCGAACTCGTTATGTTGATCAACATAGTTGGATTTTAATTTTGTGTAGCCCCAAAAATAACGGTACTTTAAATATCAGTTCTGATAAAAAACATTACAAAAAAATACCTGCAATTCTCGTCGAAGGTTTTGTTTTTATTTCCGACTTTCTCATTAACGAGTGTACCATTTCGATCAAATATTTTATACAGAACTTTAAATTTTCGTTTGAAAATTCAATATTTGGAAAACGGGTGACCGAATTTTTTTTATAATTACGTGTTTAAGTTTGCATCACTAAATACGTAAAATTGACATATTGCGATGCGTGTAAGCAAATGTAAATTACTGTAGAACGCTACGTTACGTTACAATTCTAATTTAACGTTACGTAACAATACCATTTTTACTTATAGTACCTATAAGGCAAGTTATGTATTCGTAAAAAAATTTTTTTTTCTAACAATCAAACATGACATTACTATGACATAGAAAACACCAAAAAAGTGGGTCCCGTAATTCCGTCTGTATGTCTGTCTGTAGAACGATCTACAGCCTAAACGGCTGAACCGATTTGGTTCAAACTTAGTGCTTAAGCGATTTAGGTGATTGTCCAAAATAGATTTTTGAATCGTGGTCTTAGCCCCAAAAATAACGGTATTTGCCATACAAATTTTTCTACCATTTTAAATATCTCGAAAACGGCTCTAACGATTTTGATAAAAATTGGCGCGTGTACTTCTTTGGGTATGGTCTACATTTTGGCTAAAAAATTTGTTTTAATATTTTGTTATTAACGGTACCTGCCATATAATCATTTTATTGATTTCCGACTTTCTCATAAACGGCTCAACGGATTTCAATACAAATTTTTAGGAGCTCCTTCAAATTCTAAACAGTATTGCATTTCAAAATTTTCGAAAAATGTTTTGTTTTGGATTTTTTTTTTGAAAATTCAATATTTCGAAAACGGGTGGACAATTTTTTCTGAAATTTTGTTTTTGAATTTATATTATTTAATATTTAAAATGTTCATAACAATTTTTTTTCTAAAAAGAATTTTAGAATTTATATATATACAAAAATTAAGTGAAAAACGACTTTAAAAATACATTTAGCCGTTTCCATTAAGAATCTTTTGTATATAATGTGTTCGAACATAGGAGCAAGTACGTGCGATCCAGTCGTGCTTGCTTACTTCCGATTTATAATCACTACAATGGCAAGTTTTGGATTCGTAAAAAATCGAACTCGAAATTTTAATCAAATTTGACTTACGATGATAGGGAAGACGAAAAAAGTGGGTCTCACAATTATTTCTGCCTATCCGCATATGTACAGCCTAAGCGGTTGGATGGATTTTTTCAAATTTGGTACATGCTGATGCTGGTTCTTGGGTAATATGCCCACAAATATAACAGTATCTGACATACATTCTTTTTGCCAAAAAAGTTAAATCTTATTACTTTCGATATATGTAGGTACTAATGGACAAGTTATGTATTTGGAAAAAAATCGAACTCCAGATTTTAATAAAACTTTACATTACGACGATAGAGAGCAAAATAGGTCCAGCAGTTCCGTCTGACTGTCTGTAAAACGTTCTACAGCCTAAACGGCTGAACCGATTTTTGAAAACTTAGTACTTAGGCGTTTTAGGTGATTGTCTAAAATAGATTTTTGAATGGTTGTTTTAGCCCCAAAAATAACGGTACTTGCCATACAAAATTGTCTACCTTTTCTATCTCAATTATCTCGAAAAAAAAGTATCTATGTATGTATACTACTTTACATGTGATCTACATGTTTGCCAATTTTTTTTACATATTTTGTTATTAACGGTAACAGTCATACAACCATTTTTTTTTACTTTCGACTTTCTCATAAGCGGCTTAACGAATTTCGATCAAAATGTTTATGCAGGAGGTTCTTCGAATTCTAAATAATACTGCATTTAAAAATTTTGAAAAAAAAAGTTTTTTTTTAGATTTTTCAAAAAAAACACTTTTTTTTTTTGAAAATTCAATATTTCGAAAACTGGTGGACGATTTCTTCCGAAATTTTGTTTCTAAGTTTATATTAATAAATATTTAAAATTGTCATCGCAATTATTGTTTAGAAAATATGTAAGAAATTTTCTAAATAAAAAAAATTAAGTATACTACGACTTACTACGGGGTGGCTGTAGCGCGATAGTTGTGTCTTCGCCTGTCAACCTCATGGTCACAGGTTCGATCCCTGCCGTAGACTATGTTCTCTTATTTTTCCAACTAAAACCATTTCTAAAATAAATGTCATAAAATTACATGCTGTTTAGGCATAGAACTAACATCATGTGATTGAGTAAAACTAGTATACCGATAAATATGACAACGAATAGAAAAAAATAATGCGAATTATAAGGGACATATATAAGCTAGACACGAAATTTCTCACCATTAGTCCAGCCGCCATCCCTGGAGATAAAATCTGAGACAACAACCACCTACAGTCTCAGAACATCGCGCCACACATCATTCCTATCCTTCTTTCTCTTCCTTAACACGCCCGCGCTGTGTTGAGCCATTTAAAGGGTAGTATAATACATTGAGCACGTGTAGATTATAAAAAAATATATATATATTTTGCCGTTTCTATTAAGAATCTTTTGAATTCAATGTGATCGAACATAAGACCAAGTACGTGCGATCGAGTCGTGCATTTTATTTTTCTCAAAAACGGCTCCAACGATTACAAAGAAATTAAGTCTATTAATAAAGGTAAAAGTTACTTTTTCGTAATTTTATATTTGTCAAAAAATGGTTATTTTTTTAAAGCCATTTTTTTACCTTTTTTTTAACACAAAAACAAAAAATATTTATTTTCGTTATTTTGTTATTTTAGTTTTTTGTTAATTTTTCAAGAAAACTCGGAAAAACCGCCGAGAAAATTTTTTTTAAAATGCACGACTGGATCGCATATATACTTGCTTTTATGTTCGATCACAGCGTATGCATATAATATATATATATATACATATAAAAATATAAAATATAAATATATTTTTAAAGTTGTTTTTACATTTTTTCTTTCTATATATATACATAAAATCTATAAGTTTTCTTTTCTTTCTTACTTAACACCATATATATTCAAAGGAAATTGTCCTCCCTTTTTCGAAATATTGATTTTAAAAAATCCAAAAAATAATTTTCGAAAATTTTCTTTTGCAAAATTATTTAGAATTCGAAAAACGTCCTGTATTAACATTTTGTTCGAAACCCGTTGATACGTTAATGAGAGAGTCGAAATAAAAAAGGGTAAAATGACGGGTATCTACCGTTAATAACATTTTATGTAAAAAAATTTCAGATTGTATCTAAAATAGTTAGCTTGTTAAGGTTTTTAAGAAATGTAGCCATTGGTCTAAAACTAAGTAGCAAGTTTGAAGAAGATCGCTTCATCCACTTAGGCTGTAGTTCTACAAACTGACACAGAAGGGCGAGAGCCACTTTTTTGTGTTCTCTATCATTGTAATATCAAGTTGGATTAAAATCTCGAGTTCGATTTTTTTTGCAAATGTAAAACTTGTCCTTTATCGTAAATAAGACATTCTCATAATTGGATTAACCAATTAAAATGATCTTTAACACAGATGTTCTTTAAAAGTAAGAATATTGTATGTATATTAAAATTTTCAAAAAAATTTTTTAGATTTAAAAAAAACTCATTTTTTTTTAAAAACACGTTTAAAAAAACGATTGGTTTGCATAAATTGATATTACTTGCAGAAACAAGCCGCCATTTTATAAGGTGCATATATTAAAAATATATGCTTACGACGTGATCGGAGAGCAAGTACATGCGACCCAGCCGTGCATTATATTTTGTATGTGGTGTACGCTTACTACAACAATCTTTCTCACCACGGAGTCTTTGCACAGCATGGCTTGAGACTTTAAGAAATATTTGTTACCCTTGTCGAAAGTAATAATTTTTTTGTGATAAAAAAAAAACTTAGGACTCCATGGTGTATCAAACAGAACCAACAAAAATGTAACATTTTGATAAATATTCACAATCCATGAAAAAGAAAAAAATATGTCCTGATCCGGCAAGCTAAAGTTTTCAGAGTGTAAATTTTATTGGCATTTTTATTCAATAGTGTTTGCATCTTGTACCTATCTAGTTTAGTTATAATTCTGAAATTCCGAAGAAGGAAACGTGATTTTAATACTTTCACAAAGTGGAAACAAAGAGCAAATCTTAAAATTTCGTTAACCTCACCGAAGAATGGACAAATGCTTATAAGAGTATTTTTTGTATACAAATTTTTTCTTCAGCTAATTATTGTGATAAAGGTACCAAAGAACTAAGCAAACAGCTCCAGGTATTTGATACCTGTCCCCGCACATAAAACAACAACATCTACAAACAGAATTTTTGAATCCCACCCAAAACTCGTTTTTTAAAGATATTTGTACCTTTGCATCTTTGCAAAAAAAAATTCACTCTCAGAAAGGACGAAAAAATCGTGAAAAATCACAACTCGCGTACAAGCCTTTTTTTTTTAAGATCAAAGGATTTCCTTTTGTTTCACTCAGTGTTATTACACATCACCCCTCTTTCATTTAGCAATGGCAAGTCGGTTCGGTCTATTTATCTATGCGATATAGATACGCGTGTATCTTCCTCGGAATATAGCCATTCATCAACCATCTATATATTTGCATTCCGTAGAGTGAAATTATACAGCGAGCGCACTGCCAAAGGATTTGTCCCGTGCTTTGACATCGCGCGCGGTACTCGTTTTTAGCATTTTGAACCTATCACATGCCTATATATGTACTCGTATAATGGTAATGTTAGGATGGCATGTGGCAAAGGATAAGGAAAACAAGTAAAAATGGATGAAGGATTATAATTACCCACTTGCTTTTTAAAGTGCGGAGACGAAGAGACATTTTGCAGGACTATCATGATAAAAACATAAAATGATTCGTGTGCCATCTGCACTTTCTCGCGTGCCACTACATCAGAGGTTCATCGCCATGATTCAGTCAGAGGGATACGCTTAAACTGCGCCATTGTATCTCTCTCAATATACATATATCCTTGTATTGTACCATAAGACTTAAGATGTACTATATACCTATACATACTATACCTATGGCGGCGTGGTAGGCATAAGGATTTGCCTGGATTTCGAGAAAATGAATATTCCAATTTTCATTTTTGCTCCAAAATCCTCTTGTAAGGTAGAATACTAGAATGTATGTATACTGGATACATTTTGCCTGAAAAAAAATCTAAGGGATGACTTTGGAAGAAAACGTTGAGAAAAGCTAAAGTGAAGAATACAAGAAATGTCAGTGCGGCACTTACTTTGTAGACAAATTCGCTTTAATTAGCACGCATCCGCCTGTTGACGTCATATGGTGAATAATGGTTCTTGTATTGTTCCATCAGAAGCTCTAAGGCTACACTTGTGTCACAGTGAGTGTTTGGATGGAATAACGTCGTTGTCGGAAAACTCAAAGGAAAAGGATCTCTGTTTTTTTGCGTTAAGGATGAATATTTTGTGCGAAATTGTTTTCCTATACTGTTGGCAAAAAGTAATGGATGTCGTTCGTTATGCTTGCAGGTTATTCAGAAAAGGTTTTTGAACAATTCAGTTTTTTATTTTTTTTTTTTTGAAAAAAAAAATCTCTTCATATGGCTCTTTGTATATAATTTTTTTTTATAAAGGGTGATATCCTTTTGAGTACTACGTACTTACAGCTCTATGTACATATGAGGGTTTTTCAGTTTCACTAAAAAATTACTTTTTCAATGTTTTTGTTGTGGATTGAATTGATTTTGTAAATTTATTATTTAAATTTTAGCAAAATCTCATATTTCCTAATTTCTTCTAAATCTAGCACAGATCATTATCAATACTTCTAAGAAGTAATTTGTTAAAAAAAATTATTAAAATGCTTTCCTTGAAGATGTAAAGGATTTGATGTTACCTTTAAGCTCACTCTCGATGTTCTGCTCTTCGTTGCCCGTCCTTCGCCATAGGATCTTCAGAAAGAACAACGAACGCGAAGAGGATTGTCCAATCGGCCGAGTGACTGTATAGGCATGCTTGCGAAAGCCATGCACTAATTCGTCGGTGGGGTGGAATCTTCCACTCGTCACTGGACTGCCGCATACATATTTAATTCATGCCTATCTCGGGTCAAGAATCTAAATCTTCCAAACAAAAACAATTTAACATAACAATGATTTGAGCTCACAAGCAACTATTACTTTGGAACCCAGAGGTGTTGTTAGATTCCGACAGTTCCCATCCAGTGTTCGTTTCAGATCTGCCGTCTCCAGCTCATTCTTAGCTACCACGATCTGGTGTACCAAGGCTTGTAAAATTATAAAATTTTATTTTTTTACAACAGACTGTGAACACACCCTTACTAATCTGTAGCAACACTGAAGCAAATGTCAAAATCTGTTTCACATTTGTTCTGAAGAAGGCTTATGTCGATTTCGCTTCAATAAATAGGATTCGCTAATAAAACCCATACTTTTTTGCTTTGAAACGAACGATTACGGACCGAATCTCTTTTTGTGACTGTGTGTGTTGCTTGGCAGCTCTAAAAAAAACCAATCTTCAATTCGTTAATATATCATTATTTCGTTTTTAATTTCCGATTCCGATGCGGGGGTGTTCCTAAGCCCACTTGCACTTTTTTAATATTTGTTTCCAAGAAGTTTTAATCAGTTTTTTATTTTTTTAATAATATTAATTTACTTTTTCTGTACACTGCCACAACTTAAAAATTAATTCACAACACAACAATTGAGAAACTTCAAAACAAATATTGTAGTGTGTGTAAGAATCTGTGTACAAATCCGTTATGAATCCATCTCCAAAAAGAGATTCAATATGGATCTGTTTTTCCAAAAAAAATAGGTTTTAATTTGAAACGAATCTGATTTTCAGAAAAAAATGCAAATCGATATTTTTATTGAAACGAAATCCACATTACACTCTTGTATTTTTCTGTTACAATAGAGTTCGGGTATTGTAAAAGTGTAAGATTTTGACATTCAGTATATTTTGTTGTTGAAGTGCAAAAAACTGCTACACTTTTACACTTTTACAATAATACAAGACCAGATACATCGGATCGTGAATACCCTTATTTTATTTATAAAAGATCGGGATTTTTAGCCTTTCTTATTCGTTTGCAGATTCACTTCCTTGTTGATCGGATGTGGAACTGCAACGGCAGCGTATGATAAGCTCATTAAATTCTGATCTCGACAGCATTGTCCAATGGGGAATAAAAAACCGCGTATAGAATTTAATGCTTCAAAAACTCAGTGTTGTCTTCTGTCGTTAAGGCAGAATCCACCCCCCATGCCGCTATCCATGAGCGGTACTTGCATTGAAGAAACCGATCAGCTTTCGGTACTTTGTATGTGCATCACAGATCACCTCTTGTGGATTGAACACCTATTTGATGTCGCCAAAAATGCTGCAAATTGTTTGGGCTTTCTTCGAAGATGCAAGAAATTCTTTTCCCCGTCTGATTTGGCTGTAATCTATAAGGCCTTCATTCGTCCAAAGCTGGAGTATAACTCGCACATTTGGACAGGAGCTCCCAAAACTCATTTGCGCCTTTTAGATAGAATTCAGAATAGAGCTCTTAGAATGATAGGCGATAAAACTATAATGGAAATATTTACATCTCTAGAACACCGTCGAAATGTTATATGTCTCTCATTATTGTATCGCTATTTTTATAAACAATGTTCGAGCGAAATATCCAGTTGCATTCCTCCCCTTAAATTTTTAACCATAATATTCGTGCTTCAAGGAATGCTCATCAGTTTACCCTTGAGCCCAATTTCGGACGTGTTAAGTACAGAGATTCTTTCTTTAGCCGTACAACGCGAATGTGGAATGCCCTACCCGGCTCTGTATTCCCCACACATTTTGATATTCAGAAACTCAAAACCAATGTGCATCGGTATCTCCTGTTACATCCTTCCCCACTTTCCTAACGCTCGCACTGTGCTTGGTCATTTTAAGGGTAATCAAAACCCCTTTGGTGCGCGCATCGTTATAAAAAAAAATAGGGATTTTGATAAAGAGCGATTTTAAAAAGCGGTATTATAAGAAAAACAGTATTTTAGAAGACGGGATTTTACAACTACTTTTCAGAATTTTAGAAAAAGCATCCCTTAACATTAAAGCGAACCATCTACTTTCAGGAATTACAGATGTGTCGACATTGAATTAAATTGAAATCTAAAAAAAGCAACCATTGTATAGTCTTTATGATGATATTCGATGTTGCGTACAAATACAAAAGTGTGGATAGCCGTTTCCTTTGGATAACGATATGGATAGCGATCTGTCGTTTAACAGTTTTGAGAAGGACTGATGACAGACTGATAAGGCTGAGATCTTTCGGATTGGGTATGAAAACCACTTTAACACCTCTCCTTTTGTATTGTCTTAGGAATATAAGCCAAGTTCAAGCAGCTATCGAAGATTTGCTCTAAGACAGGCAGTATTTTCCGTCAGATCCTTAAAAATGGTAGATTTGGTAGCTGTTGATAGTCCATTGCAGTTTTTCACGTTTTAGCAAACCTTATGGAAAAGTTAAGTTATTACCTATTAGTTTTGCTTTGCTATGATAGCTGTTGCTTACAATTTTGGAGCTACCTGAAAAATGAGTGTCTAATAATAGACTGAGCGATTCTTCGCAAGATTTGGTCTAGGACCCATCAGTATTTTTTAAACAGTTGTACATTATTTTATTAGTTTATAAAAATTTTCTTAGTCTTGACGCTTCGGAGTTTTTTTCGATTCTACCATATCCTCAATTCTTTTTTATATAGAGTCATAGGGATTCTTTATAATATTCGTAATCTGAAACTCCTCTTGTTCTTTTTGTTTGCAATATTTAAAAATTTACTGCAGGTTTTCCTGAAAGGTTTAAGCCCGAGATCCCGCAATGTGATTTTTCTTTTCCCTTACTTGAATAAGTCGGCAGGAGATAGTCATTGATTTGTTAAGGGCTAATGTGCATTGATTTGTTAAGGGCTAATGTGAGATCGTTGACTTAATTGTCAAGCTCAATAGTGTTAGAGGGAGGACTTAAAAAGTTCAGGTTTAATAGGACTTCCGCTCCCTAACACACATATGTTAGTTATGACCAATCCGTTTGTTTAGCTTTTTTATTAATAAAAACATTTTTGATTTATGATTACGATATATTTCTAGCCTTTATCAGTGAAAGTAGTGGTAACACTTCATCAAATTGTGGAAGTGCTCTACTAGATTTGTCATGTGTCACTGATTCATGACAACCTCCAATTTGTCGATATTACACACATACATATTTATTTAATATATTTATGCATCAGTACTAATTCGCAGTTCTTTGTCATATATTAATAGAGCCTTAATATTAATTTTTTTTTTTTTGAGAGAAATTTTGAATCTATTTATATTTCACATACAAACTACCTTTGTTGTTAGAATATTAAGTATACTATACATATCTCCATACATACCTATTTACATTTCAGAAATCTTAATAACTTAACGCCATATTTCTATCGACATTCGACAATGTGGGAAATAATGTCTACCAGCTGCTGCTACTTGTGCTACGGAAACTTGCCCTTGTTTTCGTTTCAATCTCCTCCTCCTTTTATGAAATGGCTCCTGCTGCGCCATTGGGTGGCTGTTGTACAACATTTTGTTCTCCCGAAATGGATGGCTCATGGATAAGTCCCTCATCAGATTGAATAATCAATCTTTCTTGATTCCAGCGATTATTCTCTTAATTTAAACTACAGTCGTTAATTTGTTTTTTGTTCTTTTTGTTTGTATATGTACGAGTATACTTTTGTG
Organism: Philhelius pedissequus; assembly: GCA_910595825.1. NCBI lineage: Eukaryota > Metazoa > Arthropoda > Insecta > Diptera > Syrphidae > Philhelius > Philhelius pedissequus. Next base: position 30,272,335 of record OU343163.1, read on the forward strand.
GATACAATTTTCTTTTGTACTGCGGGTAATTCCTCTAGAAATTATTTACTTTTCGTAAATAGGCACTCAAGTGCAATCACCAGTGATGACACCTCATAAATCACTCTACACTTCAACCAGAATGAGGAAATGAAGCCTTATAAAAATCCATAGAGAAAAAAAGAACTCTTCATCCATGCGAATGGTTATGATTCTGGTGAATCCATTGAATTGGGAATTTTTGTGTACAAAAATTGTGTTTCTGGAAAAAGTTTTCAATATGTACTATTAAAAAAAATGTGGTTGTTATGGAAGATTAAACAAATACATAAAAATGTAATTTGATGGATGACCTGTTGTTGGTAAAGGTTGGGTTTATTGGTGATGGCGAATAGCATATCCGCATAATTATGTATTATCCGGTATATGGGTAGATTTCACACAAAATAAGCTATGTAATTATATTCAACTCAATTACAAAAAATAATGTTTAATTATTGAAAACTTAACTTATTCATATATTTGAATTATCTGAATTTTCTTTAAGTGAAAGACTGACCAACTACAAACGGTCTCCAATTTTCGTATGATGTAGCTATTGTTTACTTTCGAATTTGAATTTTCATTTTTAAAAAAATAAAAGGGCCCTGCGAATGTTCTGTCCTATTTTAGAAAACCTTAAGTACCAATGAGTACAAACGGGTGGACATTACCAAAAACACTTTAACAATTTTTATAACCCGAAAGCAGTTCTTTTGATCTGAGACTTTTAATTCTCAAAACAAAATGGGAACATTTAAATGTGTTAAAATTCTCGTAGTCCCAAGATATAGTCGCATGCGGCAAACAAAAAAAAATACGTGAAATACAATTTCTTCACTTATCAACAAGGACCAGTACCCACTTGATATAATCAATTCGAGGGTTATTAATAAACACCAACATTATATTTTTTTTTTGAAAAGCAAATGCATAGGTACCACTTGCTCATAAAGAAGAAGTGTTCTGTTTAAAAAGGCGACAATTTAAAAGCTCTTTAAAATTAAGAAAATTTGTTAACACATCACTTTAGGAAAATCAATTGAGCATTGTTGTCTTAGCAATTTGTTTTATTATGAACAATTGATGGTAAGGACTTTATTCAATCAAAAGAGCACACTTTCTTAAAGTATAAGGGTATGGTGTATGTATGTACATATGTCATTAAGTTTGATTAAATTAAGACATGCATCAAGTATAGTTTGCTGACAAGTAATTTCTATCCGCCTTTACGTTGTGTCCGATAATAATTTTATAGAATTTGACTCAAAATTAATTTTTAAAAAATTGGTAGAGTAAGAGTTCACCGAAATAATAAGAAGTTATTTTTAAAAAATATGCAAATCTGCTGAAATATATCTGTAAGTGACTTTTCTTGTTATTTGTCGATACTCTGTCCATAGTCAGTAAAGGGAAGATATGACGCTTGCCTCTTACTCTGACTGTAATAGATGCCAATAAGTTCGTACTGTTTTAAAGCTTTTACAGGGTTCCTGTAGTAAGCATAATTACCACAAACGTATCAGTGGTAACTCTGATTCAATGTGTTTATTTTAAAAACACAGAGCGGGGATTGAGTGCATGGTGAAGGCACACAAGCAGCAGTGTAGATGTGCACTTGGATGTGCAGTAGTTAGGTCAAACAAAAACCAATTGGTATGTAACTCAGTGGTTGTTTTCAGTGGGAATTCCAGCAACAGGCACCAGTGTATTTCAAAAAGCTCTCCCAGACCTTATGGGACTATTTTTGTGGTACGAAGTATACAAAACAATGTCACTGACATATGTACGAAAAAATATTCGTGGTGGGTTTAATTTTACTTTTCGATTTGTAGGGCAAGTTTGGAATTTTTTGTTGATGGCCTTGATTTTTTATAAATCCTTTGCTAGCTCCAAAAATAACGGTACTTGCCAGAAAAATTATATAAAATTATTTTACTTTTGTGATAAAAAAAAAAGTTGTTTACCTACTATTTAACATAAAATGTTGTTAACGGTAGGTACCTACCATAATAACTTTTTTTTTATTTTCATAATGGTTCTCCAAATTCTTAATAATACCAATAGTTATTATTATTGGTATTATTTAGAATTTGGAGAATTTTTTTCTTTAATTTTACTTTAAAAGCTGCATTTTAGGTCATATAATTGAATAAGTGTTGCTCAAAAACCTGAATAAAACACATATAAAAGGCTTTACTACATGCATCTTCATCTTTCATCTACATCGACATCTACAAATGAAATGCACGACTGGATCGCACGAACTTGCTCTTATGTTCGATCACATCGTATGCAAAAGATTTCTATTAAGAATTTAAATATATTTTTAAAATCGTTTTTTACTTAATTTTTTATACATAAAATATATACCTTAACTAACTTGAGCCCAAAAAAAGTACGCTATTTTATTTCTTGGAAAAATTTTAATTTATGAGAACAAAAATTTAAATATCTATGGAGCGGTTTTTTTGAGACAAAAAGTTTCTTTTTTAACTTTTTGAAAACATTTTTCAAAAAAATTCAAAAACGCCAATTCATAGGTATTCAGCAAATACATATACTATAATTTTTGAAAAATATTTAATGAGCAGTTTTAAAAATATGTTTTTTTATTTTTTTTTATAAAAATGCTTTTAAAAATACAAAAAAATATTAATCAAAAATATTGGTATGCAGTATAAATTGGGCTATATGGTTTGAGATAGTCAAACGAAAAAAACGGTCCTATGGAAATTACCGTTTTTAGACATTTCTAACATTTTTTTTCAACCATATGATCGGTCGTACCTAAAAAGCTGAACTGATTTTTTGACATCAAAATCTTTAGAGCCGTTTTGACAAAAATAGGCTTTAACGTAACGGTTGTAAGGTAGGTGTCCCCTTTGGACTGTAGGTGGTGTCTATACATACATACTTACATACTGATAGACAGACATACATACAGACGGACAGAATTTTTAGACCATCTTTTTTCGTCTTCGCTATCGTCGTAATGTCATATTTGATTGTTATCTCAAAACTTTTATTTTTCAACGAATGCATTACTTGACTTATAGTACCTATAATCGCAAGTAAAAATGTCAAAAATTGTTGGAGTGGGTTTTTAAAAAATAAATTTTGATGTATAAAATTTTAAAAGCATTTTTAGAAAACAAATTTGAAACTCCATTTTGTAGCTATTATTTATATAGATATGTACATATTAAATTCAAATTCTATTCAAAAAATTTCAGCGACTGGTTTTTGAAAAATCGATTTTTCAAAAAAAAATGTTATACATATATAATCAATAGTATGAGAGTTTAACACTTGGTGGAAATTAATTTTTGACATTTTTGTATAAAGAAGTAATTAAGCACTTGTTTTTCCACAATTTAAAATTTGATTTTTATTAATATCTAATTAAAACACTTTTTTAAGGCCAACGCGTTTCGTCTTAGTTAGGACATCATCAGGGCAATACAATTTTTTCCTTTTTTTCTGTTTTTAAACAAATCATACAATCATAAAGCTTGTAACACGACACTGGTGAACAAAAGTGTTCATACAAATTATTAAACTTGAAAATTAAACATAGAGATCTGACTTTAAAAATGGTTTAAACTAAGTATAAAATATGGAAAAAAAATATAAAACAAAAAAAATTAATATATTTGTAAGTTTAAAATGTTCATGCACTTATGCTTATTTATTTCAAAAATTTCATATTTGTCTAATACGCGTCCAGCAGGTAAAAAATGTAATAGAGACACATCATCGAGGGAGCATCCATGTCCAGAAGCTTGTATATGTTGAGCGAGTCCAGAAGAAGGTTCTGGATGTACAGCAGCCTTTAAATGTTCTGTAAATCTTATCAGTTGGTGGCATTTTTTTTCATTCTTAACACATAATGAAAGTTTATTTTCAAACAGCAATTTTAAATTAGTGTTTGGTACCGACTGAAATAAACTTTTTACATCAAAGGAAACAAGCTACGCATTAGGTGGCAAAATTAAATTCTTAACTCTATCGATTAAATCTAACGAATTCTTAATTGCATACTTGGGTTTAAAATCTAAAACTTCAGGTAAAGTACGGGCGAGATATCCAAACAATTAAACGATTATTGCAGAAAAAATCTAGAAAACTAGCTCTCCAATCAATTTTTCCGAATTTCGCATAAGTGCATGAACATTTTAAACTTACAAATTGACTTATTGAACAATAATATTTTGTAAAAAATATATATTATATATTAATTTTTTTGTTTTATATTTTTTTTCCATATTTTATACTTAGTTTAAACCTTTTTTAAAGTCAGATCTCTATGTTTAGTTTTCAACTTTATTAATTTGTATGCACACTTTTGCTCACCAGTGTCATGTTACAACCTTTATGATTGTATGATTTGTTTAAAAACAGAAAAAAAAAGAAAAAAAAATATATGTACCCTGATGATGTCCTAACTAAGACGAAACGAGTTGGCCTTAAAAAAGTTTTTTAATTAGATATTAATAAAAACCAAAATTTTAAATTGTGGAAAAACAAGTGCTTAATTACTTCGTTATACATATATTTTTTTTAAACTCGAAAAACTTTTGTTTTGAAAATTTGAGTATGCAGTTTTATTAATAGTTTTAGGGAGCATTTTCATAAACAAAATAAAAAAATAATTTTAATCGGTTCATCGGTGAGAAAGTCTAATAATTAATATATAAATATAAAAAAATGAAAAAAGGGAAGTATCGTTAATAAGTACGCAAAACAAAATATTTTTTAAATACACTTAAAAGTGAACTGTACTAATTTAAGAAGACATATTTTTTTATAAAAATTCAACTAAATATATCAGGGTTAAATTTCCAACAAACGAAACTTGAACTTTATACTATTCTGCAGATGCTAGATGATAAGTTGAACTGAAACTCGAATATGATCTTAGCCGGATAAGCTATGTACTTTTAAAATAACGTGGATGCAGACAAAATTTCAACGATTTTTTAAAAAAGGGGTGAGTTACTGCCAATCCAATGCAGTCTATGCAACTTGACCTCTCCAGAAGATACAATTAATTTTGTAGGATTTGCCACATGCTAATAGAATTAAGAAATCTGTACTTAGGAAGAGCAAGAGGATGAAATTCTTCATTTAATGAACGGATGTGATGGCCTGCCCTTCATAATTATGTGAAAAGTGCATTACAATATAGAAACCAAATTTTAAGAGAGGCGTTTTAATAAATACAATTGTTATATATATATAACTATTATAAGTAATTAGTCACCTTAATTTTTTTTTCTAATTATCATACAATTGTCAATCTGGCAGACGGCTATTGCCATGTAATAAAAGATTTGTTAACCGAATTATACATTGTAAGAATTATAATTGTAATAAAAAACCTAATCTCTAATCTAATCTATACAAATTCTTGGCGCCGTTTTCGGAAAATAAATTTTTCAACGGATTTGTTTTTTAACATATATGAGGTACCTTTTTAATCTTAGGAAGCTTTTTTAACTATTCAAGATGATGTCAAAAACTACCAAATAGGAATTTTCGAAAAAATACATTAAGTCGTTTTCGAAATTTTGAATTTTCAAAAAAAAAAAAAAATCTGGTAGAAAAATGTTGGTTCACATTAGTGTTCATACTGTTTAGGAGCGTCTGCATACCAGATTTGAGAAAAAAAAAACAAATTAACCGATTTTTCAGAAAATCGAAAACCAAACAAATGGTACTACTAGAGGTACCAAAAATAACCATTAAGAAAAAAATACTAAAATGTTCCTTTTTCTTTCACGGAATTGCGGGTTTTTTGGTAGGTATTCTCTATCTTCGTATTGTCAAGTTTGATTCAAATCTCGAGTTCGATTTTTTTCCAAATGCAAAACTTGCCCCATAGTTAACGATATTAAAACCGTTAGTGCTGCTTTCGACACAATTAAGACTGTAGAAAAAATGGAATACCAAATACCGTTATTTTTGGGGCTAAAAACGTTTAGGCTTTAGATCTATCTACAACAGACAAACAGAACATTACATAATCAGAAAATTTGAAGGCAACCCTAGTGACCAAAAAAAGTTCTATTTTTCTGTTCCGATTACTCGCCGAACAAAGCTAATTATGCAGCTACGTGTATATCCTCATTATTCGTATATAATTAATACATTTAAAGTTTAAAAGGATCAGACTTAATCAATATCTATCCATGCATTCCAATTCATTATGGTTATCCATAATCAATTAATTATGCATACGAGTATAAAATAAACAATCACAATTACTGTGAGTGCGAAAACATCTGCGATTTGAACTCAATTGTAATCAATTGCTCTCATTATTTTCCTCACCACACAAATTAATGGCATCCAAATAAATCGATTGCTATAAAAACAAATATAAACCTAGCAAATTACAAGATATATTATAGGCCACATAGGTGCAGCCACCCCCACGAGACATCAGCTAAGCTATGCTATATACAATTTACAAAAGACTGCGTAGGTATAATCTGCTCCTTCGTCATCTTCCAATTCCAAACCATCATAAATTTTAAAACTTTGTAAATTCTTATTATTTATAAAAAAAAGTTAAAATGAACAAGACTTCACTTCTTCGTTGCAAAAAGTTTTGAAACAATTTTTTTTTTTTAATTTACGTATATAATCGATCGCACACGATTAAATTCAATGGCTCCATTTGGTCAAGAAACCACGCAGTAATGGGTTTGGTTTCTTTGAATTACATTATTTGCCATAACGCAGGAGGTGGTGATCTTTTAAATTTGCTCGGTTAATTAAATAAACATTTTCGCATAATTAATGGAAATTTATTAAGCGAGAATTTGTTGCCATGGATAAGCCTCATCACCGGTGCTGGATCTGGTTCATTATAATTTGTTTTCGTGGGTATGGTCTCGTTTGTGTTGGGAAATGCTAGGAATTTCATTTTATTTAAAATTAAATTGTGTATGTAATTTATGTTGGAGTATTTAATTGAAAGGAGAATTATTACTAAAAAAGAAATAAGACACCAAAAAGTATTAGACAATTTTTAAAATTGTATTTTTTCTTATTCGGATAATTAGGTAGATTCATCTAAATAATCGAATATAATTGCCTGAGTTCAAAAAGTCAAAAGACAACAAACAAAAAATATTCAAAACATTCATCAAATGAGATCTCAGACATCTAATATCGAATTCCAAATAACCAAACATTCGATTTTTTTCTGAACACAATCTTATTATTTCTAAACAAAATATGTCAAAATAGATCTTGCATTTTTAGCAAAGATTTCATAAACTTTACACGCAAGATATTTTTTGCAAGTTCCTTACAACAAAAACAAAACTAAAATCCACGACTGGATCGCATACGTACTTTGCTATATATTCGATCACATTTCTATTAAGAATCCAAATATATTTTTAAAGTCGATTTTACTCAATTTCTTATACATATATAAAATTTCTTTAATTTTTTTCTACAAAAAAAAATTGGTATGACAATTTTAAACATTTACCCCGACTGAGTTAAAAATTTTGGTTAATTCGTCCGGTTTCACAATGAAATCTGATCTTCAGCAGCATTTTTCTTGCTTCCTTTTCTCTCTCTCTGACACTAGAAAACACGCGAAACAAGGAGAATAATAAATAAAATAATATTCAAAATCACTATAACAACTCGATAACATTTGAATACAGAATTTTGTTTTGTTCATAACATTTTCTGAAAAAAAAAAACAATAGAAACGCTGAACTTAAGCTTAAACGGTAGAATAATCTGGGTTAACATAAACTACAAATTGAACTCAGTTCAAGGTTTAAACGACACTGTAAACCCGAATATATTGCTGATCTGAAGCTTAAACCAAAAGTGGAGTTTAAACTTGCACTGTGAAACTGTGGGTTAATAATATACACTAAAAAAACAATATTCCAAAAAAAATCATAAATCAAAATATTGAATTTTCAAAAAAAAAATATTTTTTTTGTTCAAAAATCCAAAAAAATATTTTTCGAAAATTTTATTATTATTTAAATTTCGAGGGATCTCTGACATACAAATGTTGATCCTCCCAGCCGTTTATGACAAAGTCTAAAATCGTTATTACCTACCAGAGCAAGTTCGTACGATCCAGTCGTGCATTTTATTTAATATTAAAATGTAGTTTTTTGTGAAAATGAAATCCAATTGAAAACTTTTTTAAGACTTTACACTAATCGTTTTTAATATTTTTTTACTGACTTTTTTTTGAGTGACCCCCGCCTCTAAAAGTGAAGCTGTAGACGCGAAAACCGATATTCAGATTACTAATGATGACCCAAGCAAACTATAAGAGAAAATTGTACGAATTAATATTTTCATGATCCCAGAAGGGGGTCACAAGCCCCAAAACAGTTTTAAATTAACAACTCGCGAACAGTAAATTCTTTGAAAAAAAAAAAAAATTAAGACTAAAATTGTAGAAAATTAAATTTCCTACTAGTTTCCTCTTATTATTTTTGTCAGAAATAAAAATGGCGAAGTTATTGGAAAAAATTTAATTTTAATTAAATTTAAAATGGCGCCTGAAGCTCCAGGGCGATTTTCCCGAAAACCAAAATTTAGACTACAGATGAACCCCCCACTGAACTGTAAAATAAAATTGTACGAATTATTTTTTTCAATGTCAGCCCTTTTTTTCGATAACCCGACTGGACTAGTTCTCAGTTTTCTGAACAGATCTGTTTCAAACATATCCAATTTATACTAAAATATGTTTATTTTTACTTGCGATATGGATACTATAGAGAAAGTTTTGCATTTGTAAAAAAATCGAAATTTTAATGAAACTTCAAATTGCGTTCATATAGAGAACACGAAAAAAGTGGGTCGCGGAAATTGGGTCGTCCGTGTGTATGTCTCTAGGTCGACCTATATCCTAAACCGTGAAAACAATAGGGGTATTCACGATCTGGTGTACCAAGTCTTGTAAAAGTGTAAAATTTTATTTTCTTACAACAGACTGTGAACACACCTTTACTAATCTGTAGCAACACTGAAGCAAATGTCAAAATCTGTTTCACATTTGTTCTGAAGAAGGCTTAGTTTGTGTTAAAAAAATCTTACACTCTTGTATTTTTCTCTTACAAAAGGGTTCGGGTATTGTAAAAGTGTAAGATTTTGACATTCAGTATATTTTGTTGTTGTAGTGCAAACAAATGCTACACTTTTACAATGATACAAGGTCAGATACATCGGATCGTGAATACCGCTAATATTCTTCAAATTTAGTACTTAATTTTTGTTTCAAATCTTTTTTTAGTCCCAAAATTAACGGTACCTGTCATTCAATTTTTTATACCAAATATGGTAAATCCTATTTATCTCGAAAACGGCTCTAACTATTTTGATAAAATTCAGTGAGCCAATATAGATATATTTTACATTTTGGTCAGTAAACATTACTTATTGAAATGTTTATTAACGGTACCTACCTGTCATATAATCGATTTTTTCGAGTATCTCATGAACGGCTCAAAGGATTTCGACAAGAAATTCAAACAGGAGGTCCTTCAAACTGCGTACCCAAATTTTGAAAAAATAATTTTTTTTTAGAAAATTCAATTCTGTTTCGAAAACGGATGCACGATTTTTTAAATTATGTTCTTAAGCTTATGAAATACATAAACTTGCCATAACAAATAAAAAAAATTAAAGAAATTTTGAAGGTACAATTAGGGTTACCAGATTAAATATGTTGAAAAAGGGGACATATCAAGTTTTCCAGTGGGACAAATGTTCAAAAAGGGGGACAAAACATGTTTTTGAAAAATACGGAATCCAAACAAAAAAAAAGTGAAGTAACAATATTTTGATTAGTTTTTCATCAAAAAAATAATAAAAAAAAAAAACAAGCAAACGATTACATCACAGTTTGCCTTTGTTGGATGCGTCCGTGGCGATTGAAAATGTATGATCTTGTGGCAACAATTCGGCGATTGAGTTTTGAGTTTCTTTTGCAAGAATTTTGCATTTCGTACGACCGCAAGTAAACTGGCCTAAGAAAACAAACTATCAGATAAACAAATTAATAACATATTCTGTTGGTGTTATTTACCAGCAATTTCCGAGGCCGTGAATATGGTCGGAAACAGGGAGCTGGTACAAGTGGCAGAGTTATAACTATGGCTATGAATTATTGAATGGTAGGAGAAAGTTACTTCTGCTGCAATTGTTTTCTTTTCATTCTCGGATAAGGCAGAACTTCATACATTTTTTCTACCATCTTAATTATCTCAAAAACGGCTCTAAAGATTTTGATTAAAAACAAGTTATAGTCTACACTTCAGTTGAATTTTTTTTTTAATATTTTGATATTAACGGTACCTGCCATACAACCATTTTCTTGATTTTGGACTTTCTCATAAACGGCTTTGGATCAAAACTTTTATGTAGGAGTGATTTCTAAATATTACTGCATACCAAAATTCTTATTTTTTTTTTGGATTTAAAAAAAAAATATTTTTTTTGAAAATTTCATATTTCGAAAATGGGTGGACGATTTTTTTTTAAATTCAGTTTTTAAATTTTTTATTATTAAATACAAATTTGAGTCATTTTGTGATTAAAAAATTAAGTCAAAAATACTAAAAACATATTTAGCTATTTTTACTAAAAATCTTGTACTTAAGATGTGATCGAATATAAGATCAAACGTACGATCCAGTCGTGCATTTTATTTTTATCTAATTTCCCCAATAGATTTTATGATACTTTCGTTTAAATATTTATATTAAAAATGTATACAATTTTGATCAGATTTATTGAAACTCTTATAGATAATGATGGTTATCTTAATTGTTTTCTTGGTAAAGTTCTGTTTAATTAGTTATGCCATTTTATATGGAGTATACTAACAAAATCTGGCTCTCAACTCAATTTTTTATGAAAAAAAAACCATATATACACATTTTATTCGATTTATCTGAACGTGATGCAAATACCATATGTTAACTTACATTGGAGACTTAACGAAATCACTAAAGTCAGCTTCTGTGGGCTTTCAATTACATTCGAGCAATTTTCGTCAATCCACTTTTTCCATTAGGTACCATGGAGTATTTCTAACTTTCTCCTATCATCAACATCATTATTACTTACAATGAGCAAGATATATATATGTAATTTCAAAAATGCTGAATAACTTCAAAATATACAATTACTTTCCAAGCAAATTTCTTAAATTTACATTTACATACATTTTATTTCAATTAACACAAGTTTTTTTGTGAAGTTTAAACTGTGAATGACTGAATGGGGTTTGGCGGGGTAAAATAAGGTAAATTCTCTTTCGCTGTCACTTTCGACACTCGGCGCACTCCCCGCGCCATCTCTTGTCTTTATATTTATAGAGATTTGATTTTATGTAGGTATGTATTATATGTAGGTATGTACATACATACAAATTTGCATTTCAATTTAAAGATATGATAAAATCATGCTGTCAACATATCATTAAGGAATTTTCTTGTAATAAACATTGACACGAAAGATACGAAAGGAACAGGTTACCTGAGATTCTATCCGCAAGTGAACTCAAAACATAAGTTTTCCTTTAACGTCGCGCGCCGCACATCCGCTGTTAACGTTGTTGGTTGGTTTGTCTGTAGTGTACCTATAGAAAATACCTATACAATGGCACGCTTTTATGCGGCTAAGGCAGATTGCGAAACCAAATGCTTGATACCTTGCCTATGACATACCTACGGAAAGAACGAGGAAACGATCTAAAGATGAATCTTAAACTTATGTAATGCATGTTTTACCCGTAGGTAAGCATCAGAGATGTTCCTAACTCTTTGGAGAGTAAACTCATTTGTTAGATTATATAGGTTCCCTGCCTAAAAACACATACGCACTCACACATATAGTAAGAATCTCAATGAATTAATATGAAAAGAGTTCCTTTGGATGTAAAGTAAATCTGAACAATACTTAAAAGGTTCTTTGATGATACGTTAGTTACTGCACCTACACTTTAGACTTGGCAAAGGTTTTCGTGTTAATCAAACTAACTGTCAGACTTTTCTTAAAATGAGTTCATACGGGTATGCCTTCATATGCAATGCATCGTGCGTCGGTAGTCAACAAAAGGCTCAAAGCATTTCTTTATGGTTTTATCATGGGATTCGCTGGCTTAATTCCTTGCAATTCTTGACAAAACAGACACAAGGAGTTAGATACACATAGGTACTTCTGATCTTTGAGTTATGGAAAGTATAGAGCGGAATTTCATTAATGGCGAAATAAATGCACAGCTGTCAGATAAATATTGTTAAATCTGGTTTCATTTCAGTGGAATGTTATTATTGTACCTACCTGTGTTGTAAAGAAGGACATATTTTCACCTCAGACTATCATCTCCTTTTTCGCTGAAATATTGCACGACAATCAACAAATACACTGCTTTTACAACATAGCGATTTTTCTGCTGGCTTTTGACGTTTGCCTACAAGCTGAAACACGCACACAGCCCTAATAATTTGTTTTTCGCTTTCACGTCTATTCATGGATAGAGTACCAAATGTACAAATTCAACAATGTAAACAAATGGGTTTTGGGGGGTGAAACGTACGAAGGTTTCCAGTCTTAGTATGGCTTATTTGGCACACCATTATGATCACATCGACTCATAGCGTTCGGCAAACAGTTCGCATAGTCTATTGACCACACATATATAATAAGGATTGCGAAGATCGGATAGAAGTCCTGCTTTTCTCTTCAACTTTTGTTGGTGCTGAAGGTAGCAATCTCGAGTAGAGGAAAGAGGATTTGGAATTACCAAAAAAAACACTGCTGGGCCCTTACTATGTAACTTCATTCTACTTTCGCATCTATTCGAAAGTTGTTTTCAATGCTATTTTTAAGTGGTACTGTATTGGAAAGTAGTATCCACGCCGTCAATTTTTTTCTCAAAATCGAATTCGTTTCAAATTAAAACCAATTTTTTCTGGAAAAACAGATCCGTATTGAATCTCTTTTTGGAGACGGATTCAAAACGGATTTGTGCGCAGCTTCTTACACACACTACAATATTTGTTTTGAAGTTTCTGAATTGTTGTGTTGTGTATTTATTTTTATTTTGTGCCATTGTACAGAAAAAGTAAATTAATATATTAAAAACTAAAAAAAAATTGTTAAAAACTTCTTGAAACCAAATAATAAAAAAGTGTAAGTGGGTTTAGGAACTCCCCTGCGTCGGAATCAGGAAATTAAAACGAAATAATGATGTTTTAACGAATTGAAGATTTGTTTTTATTTAGAGCTGCCAAGCAACACACACAGTCCCAAAAAGAGATTCGGTCCGTAATCGTTCGTTTCAAAGCAAAAAAGTATTGGTTTTAGTAGCGAATCCTAATTATTGAAACGAAATCGACATTAGTAATCACTGAAAATCCTGAACAACCAACATCGAATAGGTTGAATTTGTATGAGTTTGTGCATATGTTTTTGACATTTCTCATGGGATACAAAATTATACCAAAGTTTTTCGGATAGCTTAAGATTTTTTTGCGGCAGCAGTTGTATTTGTCATCAGATGTATTCTTACATGGGAATACAACAACTCCAACCATTCAGTTTGTGGTTTCACGTTTCAAGATGGTAGCACTGTCATTTGGTACCTGTCAAACTCAGCCATCATCTGAGTGCTATAATAGCTGCGTTTTAATATCTACGGGTCTGGCTCTCGGTTATTTTTTAACACGTATTACAAAAACAACACGAGATCCAGGTTTCAAATCGGTTTAGTTTTACGGGGTGAAGCATATGGGTTGTGGGCGATAATAAAACACGACTAATATTAGTTGCGTGTTTGACATTGACAATAATAGATCGCTCAAAAATAGAACAACGTGTTAGAATTTAGAACTTACCACAAAATTACTGGTCAAACTTATACACTTTTTAGACAATAAAAACCGATTTCTCAAAACAGTATTTTCTTCAGCGATGAGGCACATTTCTCACTCAGTGGATATGTAAACACACAAAATTGCACCAGTTTCGAGCGAGCGAGTTCCCTACTTTGTTCGCTGGGACCATGGACTACTTTATAGCTACTAAAACAAAATCCCATAACTTGCCGTTGCCCTAAATATGCAAAGGCAAACTGCTTTAACTGAGTGTTGTGGATATATGCTTACCACCCGTCAGGATTTCTCGTGCCTTTTAACGTCTCAATCATGCTTTAGTCTTCTTGCTTTGTGGTACTTTCTTATGGTATTCATACAAATATTTATAATCAATTTATTTTATTGAAAAAAAAAACAACGTTTCTTAAATTTCCAATGGGAATGCTTATAAATTGCGTTAAAGCAAATCATGTTTTACTGCTTTTGCACCACAACAACAACTTGCAATGATTAAGATCTGACAACACTACTGAACTTTTGCTATTTTATTGTTGCAATAGGGTTAGACTCTATTGCAACAGAAAAATACAATCGTGCAAAATTTGCCTGTTGTCATTGATAGTTTGGCAGATTTATTATTTTCTGTCAGAAATGTTTGTGGGCAAACTGATTTTGTCATTTTTACTCCAGTTTCAATGGAAGAGAAAAGGTGCGTTCACGATTTACAAAAAAAAATTAATTTCACAATCTTACACGTTATTATTGCATCGGATCTACGCCTTATTTCTTCTATTGATTGTCGCTTTTGTAGTGAAAATACCTAGATAACCAACATCGCATCAAAAAGTGAATCCCATCCTCCATCTTGTTGAAGGCAAAAGCAGATGCCTCCCATGGAGAATTCTTGTTTTTTTTTCCTTTAATTCTGTAATTTTTGCATTTAATGTATTTTTTTCTAAAATAAAGTGTCCAGTGTTGTTATCAGCGATTAATATTTATGCACCTGTTCGCATTTTGCGACCAAGAAGTGGTGATTTTTTATATGTTCCTTGCCATAGTACAAGTTATGCTAAGCACAATCCAATTACAAATGCCTGTAGTGATTTTAATGAATTTGATAATGTTATTGATTTTAAAAACAAAACATATAAATGAAATAATGAAAAGATTATCCGAATTAATGTAAATCATTATAATAATGTTATATATATATTTTTTTTTTGAAAATTATATATATATGGTATAATACATATATAATGTAAGCCTTAAGTAGTCTCCATAAAGTTTTGTAACTTGATAGACGATAAATAAATAAATTCAATTTTTTGAACAACTTTCTGGCCTCTTATTAATTTTATTCTGCTAAGGCAAATGTTTCTTAGTGTAAATAAAATTAGAAAAATATATATTATAAGCAAAAATGATAAGAAAACAACAAAACAAAATAGAAATATTATTTGTTTATTTCTTATCAAATTATATTTTTGTATTCATAAAATAACCATTTAAAATAATACTTATCAATGTATTTGCAATATTTATTACACAAAAATAAAATTGTAAAAACAGAGCAGGTAACCCTAGGAAAGGGGTACCAGATTTCTTATATTAAAAAAGAATGCGGTATAATTGACGCCAATACTTTTCTGATACTACACAGAATGTTTTTTCATGTCAAGTTTTAGCTAGTACCTACATATAAATGGAGGAGACTAAAGATATTTTAACCCCAACCGCGCTAGGCGCGTGTAATATTTAACACTTTCAATCGCGAACAACTGTTATAAAACGGTTATAAACTGGCATTTCTCTAGTATCGGCTGCAGCAAACTGGAAAAAACAATAATGGTCCGAAAATATAATAGTTTTTGGTCATGTCTAAACAATATTATGTAGGTTTGTATAAAAAGAACTGTTATACATTATTGCATCACTCTCATAAAGTTAACTTAAATCAGCCATAAACACCCTGGTATGGCATCACTATGTCATATAGTAGCAAAAAGCTAAAACAAATATTTAAAACGAAATCACTTTAGGGGTAAAAACTGTCACCAACAGCCAAATGACCTGCGCACACATAATGATAGATATGAGAATAAGAATGAGCTACAGCTGGAATGTGGAATATGGAATAGACGATACCCCCGTTACCGTTGTGTATTGCTATATCCTTTTCCACAATAAATTATTTACACAAGACAATTCAGCATTTTGCAAACAAACGAGGATATCCTTATTGAATTTATTAGAGTTAAGGACTTTCACTCAAACTTTTCTACGCACTCTCAGTTCCATATTATTCTTAATACATATGCAGTGCATAATAAATCGGGATACATATTGAGCATGGATGGCATGAGATAAGACGTGTTGTGAATGTCGCGGTTCATTGAAACAGGCGCCCATAAAAAGTAGCTAGGTATATCTGTCAGCTGCTGAACTGTTCCTTGGAGAAAGGTAGGTATGTGTATGAACAAAATCTAGTAAGAGGATTTTTTGTCCTTTTTTTTACGGGTAGTTTTTTTTACAAGAAACGAGACTATAGAAATGCATTTTTTTAACAGGGTCCGTATAAAAAGTACTTTTAAAAACAAAACTGGTACAGATTGGCGTGTGTGGAGTCGGTCCGTTGTTTAAAACACTCGATATTACTATCAGGAAATCAATCTGGCTGCTATGAGACCAAAAGGGCTGACACTTTGTTTAATTACTGGAAGATAAAATTAAGTAAATTAATATGTGTATATAAAATTACAGGACATTTCATTAATAGATAAATTAATAAACATTAAACACATGAGCTAATTTTCGAAGATATACATATAAACACTTGTTAACATATAATTATAGGAACGAACTCTGAACGTACAAACCCGATTTATTTACAAAAAAACGGAAGCAGTCGTTATGGAATAACAGCAATTTTTCATATTAAAATTACTTGTAATATCAAATATTTAAATGTACTTCATCTCTATATCGCTTACACATAATCTGATTTTGTAATTTTCTTTTTTTTTTAAGTTCCCCTATTGATTCTTGTGCTCTTATCGAATAATTATCCGAAAATGCAATATGCAAATATAAGAAAATAATATAACAACAAAAATATATAAATAAATATTAAATAATATCTAATTCCCGGACGGAAATATTAATACAATTATTAGAGATGTTTTATAAAACATGATTTTTTGTTTTATTCTTTTTCTAATACGAGAAAAATATCATATTTAAAACTTGCTTTTATACTGCACAGTAGATAATTCTTGAATCGACAATTTAAAATAATTGAATCAAAATACAAACAATTAACAATACCTATATGCACATTTAACTACGGAATCGAAGAATCTAAATTTACTTAAAACCATACATACGAGCAGCACTGAACACTATATACATACGTCATACTTATTTACCGCTATCGATATATAGCTTGAACCAATTCACTTGGCCATTCTACTGCACGCACCTCTCTTCAAATTTCTTTCCTCATCACATTAATTTTGGAAGAATCTGGAATCAACTTCCAGAGATGAACTTTATTTATGTGAAATATGATTGTGATTTATTGTGCAGTTTTCAAAATAGTATTACATCTCTGGCATTGCACTCTTAACTCTTGCACACCATGTTTGTTCTATTGCATCCTCTCTCTGCGCAACGCGCGACGCGACGTTGGTCACATAATTTGGTTGAAGCTATACCTACTTGTTTATTTTCTATGTTTTATCGTAATTTTGCTGATTATTTTCTCATTGTTTGAAATAGATCACCTGATCAGTAGGCAGTGGAAGAAGCATCGGCCTTTTCTCAATTAAACCATATTGATCATCGATATCATTATGGTTAGAAGAGGACGATGCATCGACGAATGACTTAACATCAATAAAATTACACCATATTGGTATCGATGTTTTTAATGATAGATGTTTGTTTTCTCTTTTAACATCGATATTTCATTAGCATGGATGAAATTCGCACATCTTTAGCATGTCGATTTTATCATCTTATAAATATATACTTCTTACACATATCGGAGAATGCACAACGTGTCTATAGAAGTTTTCACTTCAATAATTTACTCATATAAAGAGGACTTAACAAATGGTTGCGCCTTACAATCACCAAGAAATAAATACGCCCCTGTTTCACAGAATTGCAGTTTGACATTTCGTACGAAGAAATTATAAAGAAAAAAACATGCGCAAGTTTTCAATTGATTATTAGTTTTCCTAGCCTTACTTAATTTCAAGCTTTTAATAGGTAATCACTTTCTTTGAGAAAAATATAATACAATTTACCTGTGATAGAGAATGATTAGTCCGCAACGCCGGGCTCTGACTTTTTGTACACAATTTCACGCTGCACTTCATATTTTGTTCGTATTGTTATTAGTTAATATACACAATTTAAAGGTAAATCGCTTCAAACTGTTTTTTTTTAACAATAAATGATTTTTTAATGTATTAGGTTAATGTTTATAGTTAAAGTTTATAAGTCACTGAGTTAAAATATTTCATGTCACCATAATTATCTACTCTGTTTAAATAACAAAAAAAAATTAATATTCATATCTTGTGAATACACTATAGGTATGAAATAAAAATTCGCATTTCCCAACATAAAAATTCAGGAAATAAAAAATTAGTTATATTAAGAGTATTCATGCAACGAGATAATTTTCAGACTTGCAGAATTATATTAATTTTCCGCCAGACGTTTGCATGAACACGGCTTCAAAAATAGTTGCGTAAATGTAGGAAATAATCAGATGTTCGTTGAACTAACTTTATGAGGTTTATTCGTGAGATAATTTTATTGGATTTGCAGAATATTTATATTTTATATTCATACAAGACAGTTCATTTCTGCGGAGATAAAATTATTTGGTTTCTGAGGTTTATCTGGGTTTTCCGCCGCAATATGAATACCCTCATTCATGCGAATAAAATGTCGAGGCACGAGTACGATAACTTTGGTGCCAAGATATAATAACGGTTTTTGGTAGAGGGACTTAATACAAGCATTTTTAACTATGGGAGGGGGGGGTGGTCTATCTCCTCTCGTTTAGGCGGGAGGGGCAATTTTATAAGAATTTACTTAAAATCTTTAAAAAAATATTAAAAAAGAACGGCAACACTTACCGTTATAAATTATACCTTTTTCAAAAGCCAGAACTCTACAATTTATAATAAATTTTAAGTAAAGTTGTTTCAGTCAATAGTTTTTGAAATAATTGACTTCAAACTCAAAATTTATGAAAAAAAAGTTAAAAAAATCACTTTGAGTATTATTTTTCTCATGATTATAAACACCAATAAAAAAGTAATTGATGCAGTTAACTGTTCTAATTATTTTTTAATCAAACACTGAAAACTATTCGTTTCTATATTTTCTAGTTTTTGAGAAAATTGAAAAACAAAAAAAATAATTTTGTATCAGATGGGTGCATGTAAAGTGTCTTTTGCATGTAAAGAATCTGGATTAAAAAAAAAATTGATATTATATACAAAAACGTATGTACATATGTCATGTCCATTTCAATCTCTTTTTTCTAAATATTTGAGCATGAAAATTTATTGCATTATAAGAAAATTTGCATTACCTTTACGACAACACAACGGCAGCAAATTCTCATAGTTTCTTAATATGCACATATGTTTGTGTCATACATAGATATGCATATAACTATGTACACACATATAATGCAGCCACAGTAAAAAGTATGTATATAGTTGGATCATAAAAAACAAGACCAAGCATTCGATGTTTGTACCGTTATTTTTATACAGGTTTGGTGCAGGTTATTGTTTACCAAAGCCATTCTTCATTTAACGTTTGAAAGAGTAGTGTTTCCTTTTTAAGAATGGCGGCTAAGCACCTACTTCTTCACCCAAAATTAAATAATTTTTCGATTTTTTGTTTGTTTGGGGATTTGGTGTCAACAAACGAAAAAAGTATCCCGTTTTTAGAAGAAATCGGGTTAATTTCCTCCAAAACGTCTACTCCACCTCTGTGTTGTGATATTTTAATGACCGTGGAAAATTCAAAAGTGCAAAGTTCGGTTGGTAAATAACCGCATTAACTGTAATAAAATCACAAAGGTATATATGAAATTTACGATGCAAACAGTGAGATGCCTAACCCCCCTGCTTGGGCTCACTATAGGCTTTGGGGAGGGTGAAAATTTTATTATATGCAAAGTTTCTTTAAAATTAAAGAATCTTTTGGGTTTAAAGAACAAGTATAGTTTTACTATTTTTCAATTACATATCTTAAAAACTAGAAGACATAAAAAGAAGTAGTTTTCTGTATTTAATAAAAAAATAATTGGAGCAGTTAACTACATAAATTATTTTTTTATCGATATCCATAATCATGAGAAAAATAATATTCAAAGTGATTGTTGTAACTTTTTTTTCATAAATTTTGACTTTGAAGTCAATTATTTAAAAAACTATTGACTAAAACAACTTTATTTAAAATTAATTATAAATTGTAGAGTTCGGACTTTTGAAAAAGGTATAATTTATAACTGTAAGTGTTGCCGTTCTTTTTTAATATTTTTTAAAAGATTTTAAGTAATTTTTTATAAAATTGCCCCTCCCGCCTAAACGAGGGGAGATAGACCCCCCCTACCATAGTAAAAAATGCTTGTATTAAGCCCCTCTACCAAAAACCGTTATTATATCTTGGCGCCATAGTTATCGTACTCTCCCCAATGTCGAAATTACCGGCTGTTCAAAATTCGTTTGTTGTGCCTCGTATGCAAGGCATTTTTGTTGACATCAAAACGCTGCAAATAAGAAATTAGTTATTGTTTATTTTCAACCATTCATTTTGATAATTTAATATTTCTGTTAATTCGCTCTATTCATGCGAATAAAATGTTGAAATTACCAGCTGTTCAAAATTCGTTCGTTGACATTTATAAATTTTGTAAAAGATCTGTTCGATTAGTTATTTTTATATCAAATGACTGTCACATATAAACAATAAAAAAACATGTCGCTTTAATTCAATTTTGCATACAATTCAACATTGGAATGTTTAATTTTCCACGCCAGTAAAATTTAAAAAGTTTCCATTTTGCTTTAATTATCATTTGTTTTTAAATTTTTACAAACTCAGAGAGTTATATATATTTAATTGTGGATTGTATTAAAATGTTCTACTGGTATCACTTTTCGAATGGAAATCCATATGACAGACACAATACACACATCCAATCCAAAACACACTCAGTTGTATGTATCTTCCATTTTCCCAACGAAATTCTCCATTCCAATGAAATATTGGAATATTATTCATACAATTCTCCCGCTGGAAAGAAGCAAGTAAGCAAACTCTCCGCTGACTGATGATAAAGAGGTGCTGATAAAGTGCGCAAATATGTTCGTAGCGTGTATTGTCATTTTCGCACACCACCCCAAAAAATCAACCTTAATTTACACACACTGACACCTTTTTGGCAAAAATGATATTTTTCCAGAGTATTTGAGCAAAAGATACACCACACAATACATCAGTTTATGGAGAACTGTAATTCGAATTGGAAATAAGTCGGACGGTGTTGTGTGCTGACGTCGAACACGTTGCCACTTTATTTTCTCTCTCTCCCACAATTTGTATCTTTAATTAATTTAACTACTGTGAGATGGATTAATATATAATACACATCATTCTAAAACAAAAAAAAATGTTTAAAAAAATTATTGAAATGGGGAAGATATAAAAAGCCAATGCAAAGTCGCACAGATTTTTGTAATTCGATGCTGTCGGTTAAGTAAGCTTTATGTGGTGTTACTGTTAGTGGTACATGGTCGAGCTCGAGAAGTATAAATCAATAAAAATATAACAAACTGAGTGTCGTGTCTGGCTGGCTCTTGGTTGTGTGTGGAATTGGCTGTGTAGATTAATGTGTATCTACGAAGAAATTGCTTCGTGTGTATGCGCGTTTCTACGTCAGACAGAAGGAAAATAAAACAAAAAGATACACAAAGTGATTTTTTTTTTTATTTATTCAAAAGTATCTAATTCAACATGAAAATATCTATGAATTTGCCTATTTTTTTTAGTTTTAGAAAAATGAAGTAAATTGGGGAAAAGTGTAAAAAATATTTATGAGAGGAAAAATGTCCTCAGCTGGAAAATCGCGAATAACAATGGGCACGGAAATTTCCCTACTGTTTCAAATTCAGTTCGAAGCAAAGTGAGTGAGAATAAAAAAAGATACATTACCTATCTATTTATTGTTCTGCTTTAATACAAATCGATTTAGCTACATTAGTTTTCTTTTTCGATTGTTTTGTAATCAAATTTTCGCGATAAGAAGTGTTTTTTGTTGTCGTCGTCTAATTGGAATTCCGAACATCTACATCGAACTTGTTTTTTTTTTCTTCTTACCTTTGAAGATATTTTTGTGGGGAGCTTACGGCATACTATTGCACCAGTGAAACACATAGGTACACCTGCTTATTGGGTTTTGTGTAAGTGTGTATACATTATCCGTTTGTTTGTAGAGAGATACCGGCTTCGGCGTTTTGTTATTTTTGTATCTTTAAACTTTCGTGTGAGTGTGTTGGGTGCTCGGTCCCGGTGGGTGCAAGCAAGTGCCGTTTTTATTATTTGTATCTGCTTCTGAATTCTAATGCCACTTTCATTGTATAAGCGCAGACCAGAAATAACATAGAAAAAACATCGCACGCGTTTCTCTTGGATATTTGAGATTTATTTTCTACGCACACTGAATGTTTTGATTGTCGTTTTATTATCTATTTATCGTGTGTGTGTGTATTGTTTTTCGCAAGGCCAGGTGGGTTGACAAACCGACCCCATTCCCTCATCCAGGAGAGCTGTAACACAAAAACTGTAATATTTTTTTTACTGTTTTAAAAACAAAATAAACCCTAAAAAGTTGGCATAGTGCTTGTGTAAGAATGGACGATCTAATGTGAGTTACAAAGCACCGGTTATTACGGTTTACTCCCACTCGTGATTGGATTGTTTTTAATTAGGCTGTAATTAATATCGCAAACAGTGTGTATGACAAGTACAGTAGAACATACAAATTATATCGAACTTTTTATCTAGAACAAGAGATAAGATAAAAAGAGCGGAATTGTTATATTTTTGTTATTGACTTTTATTGGTCTTTGTGCGGGAGTTTGTTTGTTAATTCCTTGCAATCACCTGCCGTTATTTAATTCGCCGTGTCATCGTTATCGTCGTTTCATTTGTTTATATTCGATACAGTAGGTAAGGTAGATGTTTAAGTCTCGCACTACCTAACTAGTTACTTTCATGTTGTGTAAGTCTTTATCTATCTCTTTGTTGTTGCTTGTATATCTATATTTTTTATCGCAATCGCCTATTCTCGTAAATAATAATTGCTATCGGATTATTTTTTAATTAAAAAAAATAGATGCTCTGTTGTCTACTAGTAGAAACCAATTGGGATTACACACAAAAGAAAATAAAACAAACAGAAAGTGAAAGGATTATTTCGCTGTCTCTTCTATTGTGATTGTATCTAGATACTATACAATATAGTGAGGTGATATTTCTATATTATACATAACACTATCTCGGTGATACAATCGGGATCTTTCATCTGTTGGATGTGCTATTTCTATTTGTTTGCTTAGAAGACACAAAATCCTTTGAGGTAAGTCCTTAATTATTCTTTAAGATATAAAAATAAAAATGAAAGAATGTGATGAACTAACCTTGATTATACCATGCTGCTAGACATTAAAAAGAACACTAGCTTATAATGCGGGTCACTGGGTTGGTTACACCTACTCATATAAAAATTTTAATTATTTTTCAATGTTATGCAAGTACATACCCATTTATATTTAAGTCGTAGGTTAGTCTTAGTTTACGATTATATCACATCGATTTCGGGCGATTAAATGACTTTCAACAGCTGTCTGCTAACAATGAAGCTGAAGCTGCTAAGATGGGTCTAGCGGTCAATGATGCCAAAAAGAAGTTGGTACCTGCTGTCCAAAAAAGGGGCACACAACACCGGCAGATTAGACAAAACGCCACAATAGACAGGTACAACTTTGAGGTAGTTAGGGACTTGTCTACCTCGGACCCGCTATAACATCTAACAGCAACATCGCGTTAAGAATATCGCTAAGACTACTCTTGCCAATCGCTGCTCCTGTGGGCTAGGGAGGCAATTGAGTAGTAAAAACCTCTCGAAAAAACAAAGGAGACGCTTTATAAGACTCTGATGATCCCAGTCCTGCTCTATGGCGTGAAGACATAAACTCTATCGAAAGCGGAAGAAGATAATGGGTTATCCATTTTGCGGTTTCAAAAGTAAACGTAATTAAAACACATATAAGATATTTTTTTTCTTGATATTTCTTTTTCATTATAAAGTTTGAACGTTGACATTATGTGTGAAACAGACCACCACGCGAAATGTTGCAAGCATCGATTCTTTTGAGGTAATTTTCGTCCACTTTTTGACACATATTGGGCGGTATCTCAGCCATAACTTGACGTATGTTGGTTTTCAAGTGCTCAAGAGTTAAAGGTTTATCTGCATAAACACGGTCTTTCGCGTAGCACCACAAAAAAATTCCAGCGGTGTCAAATCGCATGATCTTGTTGGCCAGTTGATATCGAGAAATTACGCGGCCAGGAAATGTCTCTTGCAATAAAGCCGTATTCGCTCGAGTTGTGTGGCATGTGGCACCGTCTTTTTGAAACCACATATTCTCCAAGCCGTATTCTTCAATAGCAGGCAAAAAAAAGTCGGTTATCATGTGACCATAACGCTCCGAATTGACAGTCGTTCTATCGTCGTTTTCGAAGAAGTAAGGTACTATTACACCTCCGGACCAAAGAGCGCCCCAAACAGTTACTTTTTGTGGATGTAATGGCCTCTCATCAATTACTTGAGGACTCTCAGAACCCCAAATACGACAATTTTGTTTATTAACATACCCACCGGGTGAGAAATGTGCTTCGTCGCTGAAGAAAATTTTGTTCGACTAATCGCCGTCCACCGCCTGTTGTTCAAGCACCCATTCGAGGTATCTACGACGTTGTGAATGGTCAGCTGGCTTCAGTTGTTGTGTGAGCTGGGCTTTATATGGATGTAGGTGTAGATCCAAATGCAAAATACGCCATAATGTGCCGTAAGACAGTCCTAATTGCTGAGAACGACGAAGAATTGACACATTCGGGTCTTCGGCAACACTTTCACTTACAGCAGCGATATTTTCAGTGGTAAGAGCGAAACGGGCCTTACAATATCTGTAACCAATCCAGTCTCTTCAAATTTCTTCACAACATTGCCAATTGCTCGCGTAGTTGGACAATTATGTAAACCATAATCTCCTCTTAAAGCACGATATGTGGCTGTGGCAGAATCACCATTTTTGTAGTAGGTTTTAACAATTTGTATGCGTTGTGCAATTGTTAAGCAATCCATTTTCGTAAATGTCAGACTTTCAACTAAAAAAAGGTTCTTCATAAGATGTTCGGTCCTATCTGCGTTGGCGGGCTTGGGACCACGAACTATGTATATGAGCTGTACACTGTACAGCGACATCGACGTAAAAAAAAAAATACGTATATCAGTTAAAGAGGGCTAGGCCATGTAGAACGAATGGACAACAATACTCCGGCTCGCAGGATCTTCGATTCCATTCCAGGGGGGAGACGCAGTCAAGTAAGACCTTGTCTTAGGTTATTGGCTTGCTTAAGTAGAAGATGACTTCCACCAAGTTGGAGTGCGAACCTGGAGGCAGCTAAGCAAAGACCGATCTAGCTGGAGAGGCATGTTGGTTGGGACCAAGGTTCGCCCATCGTTCAGTCATCGTCATTCGCCCCAAAAAATCTTATCAGAAGTTTTTGAATGTCAACAATTCACAGCCAATTCTCTATAGGTGAATGAAGATTAAATCTCCCAAACTAGAGAGATTGCTCTTTCATCTTCAGAATTGTTGACTGTGAGACATGTTGCGCCGTCTTATTGAAACTACTGCTCCCTCATATCAAGCCAATTCAATTTAGTTCCGAAAAAGTACTTAATCATTGCTCTGCGTTGATTGTAACCCACAGGTCGGTATTGTTTTTTTTTTTTTGTTTTAAGAAGGACCAATGATTCCAACAGCTCATAAAGAACAAAAAACTGTCAGTTTTTTTGGATGTAACTGCGTCTTAACTATGTATTGAGGATTATTTACACTCTAAATACGGCAGTTTTGATTATTGACGTAGCTTCATTGATGAACAAATATTTTTGTGAAAATCGGAATCAACCGCAATCTCGTTCCGAGTTCATTCGAAACAAATTTGCACGCGTTTTTCAATCGTCATTCAATTCATGGTGAAATTGCAAAACAACAAAGACAATCACATGACAGACGTCAAAATGATGAAAACAGTGCTGCTTAATGAAAGTTATGTCCCACTAAAAAACACATTAGATTCGTTCGCTGAACTTTCCCCAGGGTCAACCTGAGCTTTTCGGTTCTCAAAAAAATACCCGAAGGCCATTAATTTTATTTTGCAGAAAAGCAAGTTTTGTCATTTAATAATTAAAACTTGAAATATGTTAAATTTAGCATCTTAGTAAATTTTTTTTTGCCATATGCACAATCCATAACTTCGAAGGTTTCCATTTTGCATGTCTGTGTCTGAAAATTAATTTGAGTATTCTTTTATTTCCATTTTAGAAATGACAAATCAAATTAGATCTCATGTGTATTTGTGAAAATTAAATTTAAAAAAAATCACATCGGCTAAAAAGAATTTGAAAATCACTTGATTTCAATTTAGATACACATTTTCTTGTATCAATACTAATTATAACTATCTTCTTTTTATGTTATTTTACCAGAAAAGTAGTTTAAATTCAATAAACACATCGAAATTACACAACAAATCCACCCGATCATTTTGACATTTTAATTACGTGAGAGCCTTAGTGATTCTGTTTTCGATTCTGAAATGAAATCTAGAATCGTTTTCTGTTCTGTTTAGAGTAACAACTGTCATTTTGTGGGAGTCAGAACAGGTCTGGACGGCCAATCGAAAAGGCCATAACTTCAACTTGCCCCAGATAAAAACCTAGATCTACATTAGGGCGATTTGAGGGCGAGCCTAGGTTTCAAAAAACACAGAATTTGTTTATCAGGCCGACTTCAGGTTTTTTTTTTCAAAAAACGATTTTTAAACCTATTATTTCTTCCTGCTTAAGTTGTTTGTTTGCGGAGAAGGAAAAAAATACATTTTGAAACAAAAATCCAAGTTTTCTAATATATGAACATTTGTGTAAATTTTTACTAAATGAGTATTATCAAAAACAATGATACAGAGATTAAGAAATAAGTTTCCATGTACAAAAAATCAAATGCCTCTAATTAAATGAACTTTACTGTAACTATTTTATATCTCTTGTTGAACAAAGTTACTTAAGTAAAGAAAAGAAAATGAAAAAAAGGAAAATAATAATAACTCCGCTTAGAAGTAAATAATAAAACTTAAGCTTTTAATCTTGTATTCGTATAATATTTAATTAAGAAAGTGAATATGAAGATGAAAATGTGATGGGTACTTAAATGATCTTTATTCTTGTCTGTCTTTTGTAAATATTGACCGTGTAAGTTATTATACTGAATTTAATTAGCCCTCCAACCCTAAGTATACTAATTTAAGCACGTATTCAATTATTTACCATGGGATTTATACTCCTTGGATAAAATCACGGTGAATTAAAATAAACTTTTAGCAGAAGCTAAACAAGTTTTTTTTTGTTAAGAAAAAAAAAACATTTTTGTTATTAAATTCTTAGACACGCAGTTCCCCAATTCAGGCAGGCAGGGTCTAGAAAAATTCGTATAATAGCTGCTTCGAAAGAAAATACTGAATTCATTGAGAATTTTTTAAGTGTTTCTCCTTGGAGCGTTTTTGTTTGCTAATTTTAATATTCAAACAGGTATTAGCACTTCAAGCGGGTGTTACAGAAAAAAATTGGTGAAGAATAATATGCAGTGCAAATTGCTTACGGTAACAGAGCAAAAATATTTAAAAAAGTTTAATTATACAATAAGCACCTAAAACAGGGTGTTTTCTTTCTTTAAAGCCTGTGGGTAGGCACTTATTATATTTTATTCAATGACATGTATTTTTGTTCTATTGCGAGATTACAGGATGCAAGTAACTTTCCACCGCCAATTCGACAAGCGACTTCACTAACGTTATTCATGCATGCAATGTATATGGCATCACTATAATGTCGTTTTTATTTGGCAATCCGGAAGCCTTCCGGACTCTTCTGAAAGCGTTCACTTGGGAAAAAATGACAGTTCTAATTCTGAAAAGAAGAGAATTTTGCTTTTTAATTTGAAAACAGAATTAGAAGCAGAAGCACTCACACATTCATATACTTGAACGTCAAACTCGACTGTTATCATATTTTGTAGCATAATTGTGCAACAAACATTTTTTTTTTTGAATTTGAATATTCTCACGTACACAATTATTTTCAAACAATAAAATCTCATTAAAATTCAGAATCATCAGAATCGCACAAAAGTGTTCAGTTGGGACATCGGATCGGACAACAATTCCGGATTGCCAAATAAAAACGCCATAAAATTGCCAATACTGCTGAATAAAGTGACACTGACAGTTTGCAATCTGACAATTAGGTTGACAGATATGTAAGGGGTGTTTTCTTGGAGGTCAACTATAAAATGAAATAAAACAGATAAATTATAGGTCTGATCCAAACTTTTTTTGGGCAGAAATTGGTAGATTGTCAAAACTTGAAGAGTGGGGATAAAATTCTCTCATTGAGAAATAAAGTCCGAAAAAGTCTATAACAGCTTGTGCACAATTTTCTGCCAATTTTTAAACGCCAACACATTTGTTTTTTTTTATTTCTTTATTTGATGTAAATTCACATTTTTTTCTCTTCAAACTAATTATTTTGTATTTTAGTGTTTCTAAATTAATTTATTTGTTGAACAAATATTTTTTCACACCAACTACGAACCGTTTTTTTTTTTCGTTTATGACAAACGTCAGTCTGACAATTGTAAATTTTCTGCCCACAAATTGCTGCCCACAAAAATTTATTGGACAGGAATTGGCAAGAAATTGGCAGGAAGGGGAAATATTTTACTCTCTCAAGAGCGCTCTCTTCTGCCAAAAACTACCAAATTTGTAAGTCTGGAACAGGTTTTGGCAGAAATTGGTGCCAATTTGTGCTAATTGGCAGAGTGTGGATCAGACCTTATATTAATTGCGGCTGGATCCAATTTTTGGGGTCCAATTTTTGATCACCCTCTCAATTGAAAAAAAAAACAGAAAATATAACAACCGAAATGTATCCATTGAATTATGTATCCGTAGTTGTTGGCTGGTATTGTGCATGTGATGAATCAACGGTCTTATTATGGGCTCGTGATATTAAACTTTGCGCCGATGCAAATTTCAACAGCAATGCAACGAAAGGTAAATTGATAAACAGTTTTTTTTTAAATTACAACATACCTCCTAAGTAGGCAATTGCCAAGAAAATCTGCAAAATCATTAATATCATAAAATCGTTAATCTATCACTGTCACTTATAACTATCTATCGATTAGACTTGTCTTAAATGAACATCATCTTAGCACCTGTTTATGGCTTTGAAATGTTTCATAGTTGGTATATACCTAATTTCGCGAACGAATAAGTGTGAATCTCAAAGATGTGAAAATTGCACAATGTTTTGCTTTTTTTATAGTGATTTATCTCTAAAGAGAAACATCCATTAAGTATTCCAAAAAAAAATGGGTTCCTAACTTAAATTTATAGGTATGCTGAACTTTTTTTTTATGTTAAAACGTTAAGTAAATAGTTAGACCAGTTGTTACCAAAAGTATTTACTTCATATATAAAAATGGCAATAAAATTCTTGGTCTGTTTTATACTACTATATCGCTCACCCATCCAACCTTACACACTGCCACACACTTTATGGCTAAAAGGCGACTCGAACACTTGAACAAAAAAAATCAGAGCTCCAAGATTGACATAAAAGCTTGTCCTTTTTTAGATTCTTTTTTTTATTAATCTCGCTTTGTTCAAGTTTATTGCATTACCACCCTCCTTTACGTTTCTAAATCAGATAATATACCAGTGAACTTACATAGCCAAAGCCACCTATCTAAAAGAAGAAACGCAACAGAAAAAATAAGGCTCAACTTTAATTTCAAGTGAAAAGATACATTCTTCTCTCTATAGAACTGTATTTATCATTTTTTTTTCGCTTGCTTTTGTTGGTGGAATTTGTTTTATTGCACCATTTTCAAGAACATTATTCCCACTTATACATTATATATATATTTGTATACATGAACATACTTATGTACATACAGTAGGTACCTAACCTAACCTACCTTCGATTTTTGGATGTATTAATGCTTGTTGGAGCCCTTCCTTGGGGTTCGTTTTTTTTTATATATTCTTCTTCTTCTAAGTTTCTAGAATCTAGACAAATTGGAGACACAAATTCGATGCGATTGAGTTTCCCTTAATTTTGTTACAAGTACGAAGAAATGGAGAGGGAACAAGAGAAACAGAAAGGATGGACAAGTCTGTATCCTGGAAAATAGGGATTGAATATCCCACTTTGATTCGTTTTATTTTTATTTCTTTCTAATATTATGTTTGAAGAGGAAACTAATAGAATTGATTCGGTCTATTAAGTTTTGAGTATCTATGACTTTTTTTTGTTGGTCTTTTGTGCACATTGAATATTGTCAAGAAATATGTGTCCTTTTGGTAGTTTGAATTAGAGTGAGAAAAGGGTAGATTTAAAGATGTTTTCTTAAAGTTTTTTTTATGGAATAAAAATAAAAATTGTAGGTCCCTACTATTTCTGTCGAATAGAAATATTAACACAGAAATGGTTGGAGTTGTAAGTCACTATAGGCTCTGGGTCTCGACGAGCTGTTACACCAGTTAATTTATTTATACATAAATATTGCAATTGTAGTATTAGGTTTAGCTCCTGAAACATACTTAAAAGTTTTTTAATTCCGCCAAGGACTGTGAGACACAAAAATATTTCGTGAGAAAGGTATCATTCACTTCTCTGCAATCGTTGAATTGGGCGAACGTGTTTGCCAATTAAAATCAAAAAAACGCAATATTATTCGATCAGCAAAAAATGCCCTCAAAAGAGACATATTTGGACGAGCTGTGGAAACTGTGGCCCATATTCTTGGAACCACACTTCTGGTTCTCCACCTCTGGCTTTGAAAAGGAATCTTTCATTTTCCTGGAATTGGAAGCCATATACATTAACCGAAACTTGTTCGCCGTTTGGGTAACATATAATGGTCCAATGACCATCTGAGGTTGTTCCACACCTCTAAGTACATCTAATTGGGTGTATTTGATGGCAATTGGGGCAAAAATCAGCGACATCATTTTGATTACAAATACTTCAAGCACTATATGTGGAAGCTAATTTTCGTTTAGGTTTGGTCACAACTTGAATATACCTTCCTATTAGGTTAGCCATGAAGTGGCTGTCAGCTTTGCAGCTGACACACTTAGACCTGAGTTGGTCCCTTGTGATACCATCTGAATCCTGAGATAATCTACCTATTCGTTAAACCATTTGAAGGTCTTAATGAAGCGTAAGAGACTGTAGATGTCTATATTTTTTAGATCGCTGAGATCATCGAAGAAAATGTCTTCAAGATGGAGCTACGTCTCTGAGATAGAGCAGAGCATGTACATAAAAGATGAGGAATATATTCCTCCTCTTCTTGGTCCATGCAGTTTCTGCAAGAATCGTTTGAATAAACGACAAGCCTTGTTGCGTGCTTGTTTATGAGGCAGTGTCCGGTTTTGACACCAATTACGGAGCTGATGTGCTATACATATGCTTAAGGATATCAATAATAACAATGTTTATTGAACTTATATATATACAATTGGCTCTTAATTCTATTTTATATTACTTATATTACATTGTTTGTTTTAGCACTTAAGGGGCATTTTTGTTGTTTTAATTTTTTGTTGTTAAAATTATTAAAAAAATTGCCCTTGAATTTCTTGTACTACTTACTAAAACCTGTGTGGATAATCTCGGGTTGTTAAAACCAGGCTGTTTTCTGGTAATGTGGGGGTTAATGTGGCATCTAGCCAAGGTGTTAGTTTGACGCTGCATCCTCATAGAATTTGATTGCTTCGTCGTCGTTGATATAAATAAATCATTCGTCCAGTAGCGCTGTCACATTCAGATATCTTGGCTCGGGGTATCTCTCTTCGCTGGTCATGCTATTCACTAGAGTGTTTGGGTGGTTGATTAGGTTGCTAGAGTCTTTTGGCAGCACTGATCATGTACTTGTCGAGGGGTGTTATCCCGGACGCCTCGAAAAGTCGTTTGTAGCTGAAGTGCTTTTGCTGGTCAAAGTGGAGTTCAGTGCAGATCCGGAGGATTTTCTTCTCAAACATTCCAAGCCTTCTAATGCTGGTTTTGGGTACAGTTAACTATGCAGGAAAACAATATGTCTGAGAAGTTGACTATAGATAAGCAGTTTCGTCTTGCTGAGTCCATTCCTGTGGCTGACGGCGTGTTCCGATGCGCCGCTGGTCTTCTGAAACAAACCAGCTCGGATTCGGCTGAGTTGATTTTGATGCCCCATTTTGTGTAGAATTCCCACAGGCGTCTCACATGTTCTTCTACTCTTCGGACTGCAATAACTGGATACATAGATTTGACATATGTTAGCGAGTCGTCTGCATAGATTAAATTCATAGAATTGTTTGGTTGGGGCTGATCCGATGTGAAAATGTTGTAGAGATATGGTCCTAGCGTCGATCCTTGGTCAACTCCTGCTCTGATGCTTTTGGTTGTTGACTTTCTGTTTTCTATTTGGAAAAGAACGATCTGGAATTAAGAAAGCTAAAAATTATTTATATTAGTGTACTTGAAAAATTAAAAATGGTAAGTTTGTGTATAAGCCCCTGTATCCAGATCCTGTCGAATGTTTTCTCAATACCCAAGAAGCAGCCAACAGCAACCTGGTAGTTGTTGAGGGTATTAACAACATCCTTCTGGAATCTCAAGAGTGTTGCTCCCGAAATCCGAACTGTATATCCGGAATGATCCGGTTTACTGTGCAGAATGTCTGCAACCTCCGAAGAATAAGTGCCTCAAGAATTTTGCTGGTGTTGCTTAGTAGAGATATGGGACGATATCCTGATACGCTACCCCTATCTAATTTCTTCGGTATCGGCACTATCTTCGCTGTCTTCCATCTTTTCGGAAAATAGCAGTTGTTGATGCAGTTGTTGAATAGGATCGTGAGAAATAGTATCATGACATGGGGGAATTTCCTTATGATATAGTTGGAAATCATGTCAGGTCCTGAAGATTTCTTGATTCATCCACTAACGATTACCTCGGCGACTTCTTCGGGGTTGGTGAAGCTTCCGATCATCTCTGGATCACTTGCTGGATTTTCATCAGTAAAGTAAGGATATCAAATACTTGGAGCGTTTCAGATCAAGTTTTGACCAAAACTGTTTTGTGGTCAGACAGGTGGTTGTACTTTTCCATCTTTGGTTTGTCCTTTCTAAAGCATCTTGTTTCAGCATTAACTTACATGTAGCGATGGGGATACATATATTTTCCTTATCAGGTAATAAAAGTTGTGTCGTTCCACTTTTGGCAAGCTCAAGCCTTACAATTCCTTGGAACCCAACAGTTGAATATTGAACTGCTGCGCCATCTCCATAAGAGTGGAACGACAGTTGAGAGCAGTTCTGGAGTTTCTAGAGGTTCCAGATTCCAGAGATTTAACAGCCGCCTGATTATCTGAGAAGATACGGATATCAGTAGTTGATATCACGTTTTTTTTGAGGACTTCTCTAACTGCCATAATTTCCGCCTGGAACACGCTACAATGATTTGGAAGACGGAAAGAGATTCTTAATTTTAGTCTGTTTGAGTACACCACTCCCACTAATCCCGTCAGCAGTTTTTGATCCATCAGTATAAAAATGGATATCATCATCCTCCAAGAAGATTAAGTCCTCCCAGACAGATCTAGGAGGAATTGTGACTTGAAAGTTTTTCCGAATTTAAGTTTAGGTATGATGTATTCAATGTGACTTGGAACTGATCTGAACGAGTTCAGAATAAGAGAATGGCCAATATAATTATTGATCCATTGTGAATAACCCATCTGATGTTTGCTGAAAATATCGAATTGGTGATTTTTAAAAGTTCGCATTAGCCTATCTACTGTCAATTATTCTTCTTTAGCAGCACTTGTAGAATGTGGAATTCCTTCCTCGGTGCAGTTCACTTTTTTCCCGAATGTTGTGCTCGGGAAGTCAATTAAATTCAATCAACATTAACTTTATTCCTAAAATAACTCTCATATCTGCAGATCGATATAAATAGGGGAAACTGGGTCTAAACATAACTACGAAATTGTATGATTATCCTAAAATTTTGCAAATAATGCATATAAGTAAGTACTAACTTTTTTAATTTAAAAGCTGTAATATGCACCAAAATAGTCCAACAGACCTTGGTTAGCAGAAATACAAAAACAAAAAATTACAAACTTATCAATCTTTAGTATGTTGCTACCTGCATTCCTATTTTCCTTTAAAGCCACAGTAAGGAAGAGTCATCTTTAATTTTCAGAAATAATTTTATGCTTTGTAAGTAAACATTTTCCACTTTTCTTGCCTGAACCAAAAAAAAAACATTTTTGTTTAACCATTCTCTCGGAGGAAAACAACAATCTTGAAAAAGTAAAAAAAAAACCTAAATAATAAATTATTCCATTGGTCACTATGTAGAATTCGTCGACGAGTCACGTTTGCGGAGACAATAATACCTTTGCCCTGTCCTTGAACCGTCACTCTTATATTCCAGAATTTTGTATTCCTTACTCGTTCTGCATTGTCGTGTCTCGTTTCGGTGGTGCTTTAATTTATAAAAAAGAATAGAAAGTATAAAAAAAAATGGAAATAATAATTCTAGCAAGAACACCAAGTCACCTTACCTACTCGTATGCGCCATCACTCTTAACCCTTGGAGCAAATCTTCTTTTGCCCTCATTCGTTATTTAATACGAAAATTATTTGTGCATGCAACATTCATCTAGCCTCCTTCTTTCTCCCTAATTTCTAGCATACAATCTCTAAATCGGCACATGTATATATGTATGTAACTACCTTCACGTATAAAATATATCTAAAACCCCATTGCTTGATTATGAAAATTCCCGAGAAATGAAAATAACCCAAACGTTTATATGGGATGGGGATAGTGACTAAGAGAACACGGTCGTACTGGGTACCACATTTTTCCTAATTCAACACCAACCTACCCTCCATACACCACACAAACAAAAAAAAAAAACAAAAAAAAGAAGAAAACTTTTCCAGCAAATTGGTCTGAACGATGTGTCGTGTCTTCTTCCTCGTTTGCAACAACTCCTTCAATTCAAGAAATCCATATATTTTATATAAGAAAGAAATACACAAGACAAAAAATCTACCCTAGGGAATTATAGTGGATGAATGTTAGGAAAATGAGGAAAATCAACAGCAACGCGAACGCACACATGCATTTTCGTATGCTAAAGTAAAGTAAATGTATCTCAACGGACTAGAAACTCGCAATTTTCTTTTTGAGCAGCAAAAGAAATAGAGAAGAAATTCAAATAAAATAAGGAGCCAACCCCATTTGACAACATAATCGGTGTTCTTGTAGTTGTTTTTTTTGTTCCGGTTTAGACGTCACCATTACCGCTGCTACCGCCATCATTGTCGTGTTCGTTTTCTTCTTTGTCGTCCTCGTCGTCATTTAGAAATCATCATGAATAGAGAAAATGAGGAAAAATCTGGGAAAATCAAGAAAAATCGACTTGGTTGTCGGTTAGAGTTTAACTCCCCGTTATTCGTCCTCGTTTCCATTTCTTTTTCTATATTGCAGCAAGTTTCTGTATTTTTCATACATAAACAAAAGAAAAAAATGACTAAAAAGGAATAACTAAAGAAGGACGAAATAAATCGTCGTCCTTTTTTCCGCGCCTGCTTCTAGTGAAGCTGAAAGTTGTAGAACACCGCCGAGAGACTTTTGTTTTTGCCTTTGTAAATATATCTTCTTTCTGATCTTAGTGTCCTTTTTTTTTTGTTTTGTAGTTCTTGTTCTTCTTGTGCTTCATTCGTATGGTATGTAAGGTTATAATACAGGAATCAGAATCAGATAGAAAATGGAAAGCTAGGCAAATCCCTTGAGGCGAATCCGGGATAGAAATAATAGCTACAACCCCCATCCCCACAATGAAAGAATAAAAGTTTGATTTTTTTCTGGTTTTTCTTAATACTATTTAAAGTATAAGGCTTTTTTTCATTTTATTCTTCTGAAGACCTAGAGGGAGGGAGAGAGAGAGAGAAAAAAAACTAAACAGAGAAATTAATTTAAATTACATTTTTGGTATTGTTACCTAATGCTAGTTGGACAAAGAGGAAAATTCCGCCCGAATTTGTCGGCTACTTCTCCAATGGAGAAAAGTTTTTTTTTTTTTAAGTTGAAATTGTGGTGTGTGTATTTTTTTAGGGAAAAATTGTACAAGGATTTTTTAGGCCTTTTTTTAATTCAACAATGATGAAAGTGATAGGATGAGAAATATTTTTTTGTATGAATTTATGTAAGCTGAACGTTACTTCTGTTTGTTTTTTTTATTGTTATAGCAATAATTGCTTATTATAATAAGTTTTTTTTTATGTTAAAGATCACGCGTATAAAAATTGTGTTGGATAAGAGTTTATTGCTCAATGAAGTTAGACCCCAACTCTTGGCAGAAAATTCCTTATGACTTCCTTGTTTTTTTTTTTTGTTTGTTATGGCATTGAGAAATTGTGCCATTTTGTGGAATAAAAATCATAGCTTTAGTGGTGAATAAATTGCTGATAGGATGTTTATGCGAAACAGTAAAAACTTAAACATTTGATCGACGGTATAATGTTTAAGTTGAGTGTAAGACGTTTACTTTTGCAATATTTTTTTATAGTTTTCTCTAACAAAACAAAGAAAATCGAACAAGAGAAAGTCCTTAATGGACAACGGCATTAAGAAAATATTAACACCCCTAATAATAAACGGTAATTAAACGTGAATTATTTATTTATAAGCAATTAGTTAATACCTACCGAGTTTTATTAATAGTATAAAAATGAAGCTTAACAAAGTAGGTGAATTAAAGAGTAATTGAAAGATTTGTCATTTTTGAAGGATTTAAAAGGATATTCCGTTATTATTAGTTGTGAAGTTCTAAATATCGAAATGGATGGGAGAATTAGAGCAAGTCAAGAAATTGCAAGTTCGTGCTGTACGGTTAAATAAGAATTCTCTGTACTTAACTGTAAGTCTGTTTGAAGTTGTATTCAAGGGTAAAATGATAAACATTCCTAGAATCTATAGTCACACATGCTTTTTACTAGATACAAGAATAAAGATTCGATTAAGTGAAATATTGTGCATGCCTAAGGCTAACATTTGATGAGAGAATGTACATTATACAGTGCTGTCGTGAATGAAAATTTGCCTGAAAATTTTTCTCCAATTCAAATCTTGGGAACTCGAATGATGTTTAAAAGTTTACCACGGAATTTATTGGTATCGCGAATAAGCTTTTCCAGGGAATATTCATTTCTCATTTCATACGATTTGTTGTTCGAGGGAAATTTATTCCGTGGGACATTCACGATCGCAGGAAAAATTTCAAGGGAATTAAAGAAAATGTTGGTAATAGTAAATGTGGTTGTGATAACGGGAAGTTGTAAACAAAAAAATTACAAAATAAATTGAAAATTTTGGCAAACTCCTCGAATATCCTGAAAACACTCTTGGCTTACTTATTTAGTTAAAAAAAAAATCTGAAAAAAAGTATATTTTCAGATCTTTAATATAAATCGTATTTTCTTTAGAAGTATATAACTTAAAGTTGGCAGCACTGTTTTCATTGACAACAGTTTTGTCAAGTGCATGTGATTTACCTTTAGTTTGGTTTGCCATTTCATCA
Organism: Philhelius pedissequus; assembly: GCA_910595825.1. Classification (NCBI taxonomy): domain Eukaryota; kingdom Metazoa; phylum Arthropoda; class Insecta; order Diptera; family Syrphidae; genus Philhelius; species Philhelius pedissequus. Next base: position 30,310,337 of record OU343163.1, read on the forward strand.
TGAATCGACTGACGCTTGTAAAACGCATGTAAATTGTGCAGATTTATTTTGAATGGACTCGAACGGAGATTTTTCACAAGAAAATTGTGTTAAATGGCAACGTGACAAAGCAAAACATCGCATTTTGAGTGTAAATAATCCTCAAGCCATTGTTGAGACGCCGGCCGGCCGTTACATCCAGAAAAACTGACAGTTTGGTCATTACTACTTTAAAAACTATGACAGCCAGAGGGCTTCAGTGAATGGAGACTGTAATAGAACCATGATCATTGTTCCTGTATTGAATCGGAATTTTCAATGATAACCCACGTGTCAAAAAAAATTTAAATGGTTAACTGATTTGAATTTCAATGATGGTTTTCATGTGAAGTTATAACTGATGCTTAACGGCAGAAGTATACAGGTTTTCGAAATAATAAAGCCTTTTTGATGAACAACATTCAAACATTTTGTTCTTATCATGAATCTAGTCAACTTTAATTTTTTTTGAAAATGGAAAGACTAAACAAAAACAATTTATTTCTTTAAAAAAAAAGTAGGTTTCGAAATTGTTAATTCTTTTCACAACTTTGTATGACGGAAAAAAATGATTTTTTAAAACCGAATATAGTGCTTAAATTAATTAAATTAAGAAAATAAAATACAGTGGATACATGGACGCTTTTTTCCACCATTAAATTGTTTAAAAAAATGAACACGTTTAAATCTGGTAAAAGATGAAGATTTTATTTATAATAATTTTATTTTCTGTTTCCTCTCCTTTATTTCGTTGTTTAATGATTTAGTTACTATATTTAATTTTGGTAACGGTACTTTTGGACTGTACGGTTTACCTCTCAGCTTGTGTATATTCCTCAATTAAATGTGAATTTTGAATATCAATTATGCCTTCTATTAATCAGCGGATGCTATTTCAGCTAGCCAACACCAGCCCGAAATTTTCAGATCAATATCAATAATTTTAAGCTTAAGAAATTTACGAGTTAAGGAATAGACAGAACTTCTTTATTTAAGGCGGCAGTCTACTATATAACAGTTTTTTAAAGGAAAATGTCTAAATATGTCTGTTTTTTCTTAGATCGTATGTATAACTTTTTTATTTTGTTATGTTTAATCTTTATTTTTTTAAAACGAATTGTTATTATGACAAGCAATGATTGTATGTATCGCTATATGTTTTTCTTAAACTAATTTTCGATGCTGGAAATTGTGAACAATTCGAAAATATGAAAGGGATATGTCTTATGCCTGTTCATCTTTTCGAGATTCTGCTGTAATTCGAGTTTTTTTTGTATATATTATCTCCAAAATTGTTGTTTGATTTTAATTTATTATTATTATTATTATTTTTTACTTGAGATTAATAAAAACATCGAATTCGAAATTTTGATCTAAATTAACTTTACGATGAGCGAGAACACCGAAAAAATGGGCCCACAATTTTACCTATCTATATCTATCGGTCGTTCGACAGCCTAAACGGCTGAAGTGATTTTCTGCAAACATTGTGATAATCGTTTGAGGTGACTGTCCCGAAAAGACTTAAATCTTTTTCTTTTTAACGGAATCTGCTATACAATTTTGTCTACCATCTTAATTATCTCGAAAACGCCTGTTTTGATTTTGATATATGATCATCTGTGCACTGTTATAGGTATAGTCTACGTAAATGTTGGTTCGAAAACGTTTTTTTATATATTCTGTTTTTCGACTTTCTCATAAACAATTCGACAGATTTCAATCAATATTTTTATATAGGAGTTTTCTATTTCTAAATAATAATGTATACCAAATTGTTCGAATAATATTTTTTTGGATTTAAAAAAAAACATATTTTTTTATTTTGAAAATCCAAAATTTTGAAAACGGGTAGACGTGTTTTTTTTAAATTCTATTTTTAAATTTATATTACACATATTTAAATTTATATTTTTTAGAAAAAAATTAAAATTTTCAGTCTTATTTTATAGAAAGCTCTAAACAGATGAATAGTTATACAATGAATAAGGGGTTATGTAGCCCTTCCATAAATTCCTATTTATAAAAAATTTTCCCATACAGTATAATTATGCAGGGTTTAATGTCCAAAAAGTACCAAAAATGGGAAATCTATTCCATTTGGCTGTCATGATCAAATTAGCTGTTTGTTAGAAAACGCTCCTAGAACTTTTGTTGGTGTTTTGATTGTGATTTAATGAAAACAAAATAAATACTAATACAAAATAATAATAAATATTGGATCATAGTTTTTCATCCCTAAGATCCAGTTTAGATTGGTAGTACCGCCACTATATCTATGTCGAGTATTATGTGTATGAGGAGGGTGACGGTGGTTTCAGCTCTCTCACGGTCAGGTTCTGAGTAGCAAAACGCACTTTTTTGGTTTTTGTATTTATTCTAGAAGTTGTGAATTTGTTTTTTTTAAGCACAACAATTTTAGGTTTAGCTTTAAATTATGCAGGTTGTTTTTTTTTTGTTTTATGTAAAAACTCAAAATGACATTTCGACACTATAATTTCCTTATGTGGGCTCTATTCAACATATAAGCGCGTTTAGCTTATAATGGATATTTTCAACGTTGAATAAGTTTTATAAATGAGAATTTCGAGTTCGGAGGCATTATAAGGATTACATAGCACTATATACCTGCTGTAATGCAATTATAAATAGGGCTGTTTGTATATAAAAAACTTATAACCTTAAAAATATATTTAGGCCGTTTCTAAAAAAAATCTTGTGCTAACGATGATGTGCGATCGAACACAAGAACAAGTAACAGGTCCGCCATCTAACGTTTTTTTTTCAACTAGTGCTTATTTCGTGAATGGTAACACTTAGCTCATGTCTGATTTGACAGATAATTAGTTTAATCCTTCCGCTGAACGAATATGGTTGTGTATACGCTTGAACAACGCTCGCTAAGTGGGCTTGCGGTCGACTTAGAGAAGATGCCGATTTGGCCAAAAAAATCATCTTTTCAGATGAAGCTCATTTTGATCTTGGCGGGTATGTAACAAGCAAAATTGTCGCAGAAAACCCACACGTATACATTGAAAAGCCGATACATCTAAAACGAGTCACTGTTTGGTTCGGATTTTGGTCCAGAGGCATAATTCGAAAATGAGCAAGGAGTGGCCGTTACAGTCATTGGCGATCTTTATCGGGCCATGTTAAACGAATTTTTGTTCACAAAAATTGAAGAGGAGAATATTGGCAATATTTGGTTTCAACAGGACGGCACTACGTGCCACACAGCCGAAGCTACACACGATGTTTTGCGCCCATTTAAAAAAAAAAAAGTTATTTGGCGGACCCTATACTTGCGATTCAGTCTTGCATTTTCTTTTCATTTTAAATTGACATTCAATTTCAAGCTTTTAATTTCTAGTTAGATTAAATTTCTACCATTTTCCATTTTAATAATTCTTAGGCTGCACTATGTTTTACGTGCATATGAAGCTTGAATTGTTTTTATTACAAAGTATCCTCATCACAAAGAGACTAATATTAACTTGATTTATAGTGGGATTTTTTTTTAATTACTCTATGCAAAACTTTGTGTGGAGATTGTAAATTATTAAAATCAGTTAAGGCTATAAATGATGTAACGACAACTTAAATTAAAATCTTAACGAACTACAATTTCTTACATCATCAAAATGTTCTCATGTTTTTTTTTGCAATAATTGTTGCTAAGTGGCGCCCACTAACTAACACTGATCTTTGATTTCCATAGTGCGGCATATCGTTTAATCTTAATAAATTTATTAAAAATGTAATTCATTCTAATTGGCCACTGAACAAACAACGCTTGCATCTTTGTATGACAACAAAACCAACAATAAAAAAAAACACCAAACAAGTTTCTCAATTGAGTAGAGGAGGTATGTATTTAGAAAGACTGCATAATTCCGGCGAAAGCGTATAATCGATCAACCTACATTGAATCCATTTTTTTCCATTAAGTCTTCTTGGCTGGAGCCTTAATTATTTAAGTTTATGCATTCAAGTCGAAACGCCTAGGCAGAATAATTAATATAAATATATGTATCCCTTATAATTATCGATATAGTGTCAGTCGCAAATTAATAATCGGCTCTATTAAAACAAAAAATCTATTTATATTGTTTAAGTATTAACACTATTAACTTTGTTAATTTTTAACTCCTTTCAACTATCGAAAGATTTGTTTGTTGTTTTTATTTTTTTTACAATCCATTGTCTTAATTAATTAGCAAATAATTTGTGTGCATGAAACGTTTGCACATTAATATACATTAGACAAGATATAATGGGTACTTAGATGCACGTGAATTGACTGTTTGCTTGGATAATTACTCGTACTTCTAGCATTGACTTTGTAAATTTATAATTAAATCAAAGAAAAAAAAAATGAAACGTTATTTCAAGCGCCCATGGAGACAGTATTTACTGTATATAACCTATTTAATAACCAGACGACGTAATTTGTTGTCTGTTCGAGGGAGAACGGTCTTAATTAAAAGAACAGAGTCAAAAAGGGTGTTTTTTCAAGGACTTACAATTTCATTAAAACAAAACAGCGTTAGACAAATATAATACACATTGATTTACACACATTGTACATTGTACATCTACTCCAGACAGAAGGAATAGAGTGTAAAAGAATAAAAAAAAAAACAGTGAAATGGAGATAAAAAGGACTAACAGTATTGTATTCTTAATAACTCAGTTACGCTAGTTAGAGAATCACGGGCTTTATAAGAAGAACCATTAACATTCTAGAAAACCCATTTTGTCATTAAAAAGTGGCGACATTTTGTCGAAAATGTATCGTTTGTAGAAAAACTATAGATATATTGCCTGTTTCAAGCCATTTTTTTTTATTTAAAAAAAAATCCCTAAAATTTTATTAAATATCAGATTTAATAATAATACTAATTTTAACGATATGCCTGTAAGAACTTAGGTCTTTTAAATGCAACCTGAATTGCACGGCACTAGTTAGAAGCAATAGAAATATAGAAAAAATAAAATGCACCCCTGGATCGTACGAACTTGCTCTTGTAGCTAACAACTTTAATGTAGCTAATCATTGACGCTGTTTAATAGGTAGGTAGTCTTGTTATCATACGCAGGTTTAAAGCCGATGTGTGTAATGAAAATGAAGGATATAGGTTGGTAGGCAGCTATATTCATATAACTTTATAATTAATGCATACATAAGATTCATGTGATTTTTAAAGACACTGACGTACGCAAAAATTCGTATAAAGGAAATAATAATAATTTGGAAATAAATCGATAATATACATAATTAAAAGTTTTTAAAAATCGTTGGATCGGTTTTTTAAAAAAAATATTTTTTTATGTATACATTTTCAAAAACATTTTAGAAAAAAAATTGAAACGCCATTTTGAAGATATTAATATATGTACATATCAAAAAAATTCAGGGACTTGCTTTTGAAAAATAGATTTTTCAAAAAAAAAAATTATTTATTTTTTAAAAATCAAAAAACTTTCTTGGAAAATTTTAGCATGCAGTTTTATTAACACTTTTAGGGAGCATTTGCATAAAAAAAAAACAATTTTAATCGGTTCATCCAATAGTGAGAAAGTTGAAAATATGTAAAATGGTTCTATTTGAAGTGCCGTTAATAAGTACGCAAAACAAAGTATTTGTATACTTAAAAGTGGACTGTACTACTTAAAGAACATATAAAAATTCTTGGAGTAGTTTTCGAGAAATACATTTTTTTAACTGTTTTTTAACATTTGTATGGGAGGTACCGTTGTTTTTTTTATTTTAGGAAAATAGTTTTTTTTAACTATTCAAGTTTCGAAAAAATCTATTGAATCGTTTTCGAAATTTCGAGTTTTCAAAAAAAAAAAAACTTATTTCGAAAAAAAAAATTGTTTGGAAAATGTTCGGTTAACAATATAGGCGCAAAATTTTAAACAGCCTGATGTTAAGGAATTAGCATGATAATAATTAACAGCTTGCTAATACTAAAGCACTTTACTAATATTTTCCTAATTTTAAACACTTTTTAACTAGCACCATACTAAATCTATTTTCTTAATAAACTACAACTCAACACGCCTAAAATAGTGCAAAAAAGTAAGCGAACATAACTTTTGACATTTGTAAATGTCAAAGTGGCGTATGGATTTAGTACAATACTAAAAAAATACAGTAGCCATTTTGTGAGTTTAACTTTAGTAAAATGTTAAGAAAATTGTACGATACTTAACTGGTTTAAAATTAGCAAAATCCTCTTTTAGCCTAGTATCATACTAAAAATGATTTAACATATTACTAATTCGACTAAAATTTTGCGCCATAGTGTTTAAACTTTATAGGAACTTCTGCGTAACAAATTTAAAAAAAAAATTACATCAACCGTTTTCGAGAAAATCGAAAACCTAAAAAATGGTACTACTTGAGGTAACAAAAATAACAATTTTTTCCAAAAACAAATTACAAATGTTCATTTTCCCTTCATTAATGCACTGATTTATTTTTTATAAAAATCGTTTGAGCTGTTTTTGAGAATTTTTTTTTGCTTTTGGCCCAAAAAAAAATGTATGGAAGCTACTGTTATTTGTCGTCTTAAAAAAAATTAAAAAAACTTTTGGACATATTACCGAAAAAACAATATGTACCAAGTTTGAAGCAAATCCATTGAACCGTTTAGGCTGCAGACTCGAGGACAGACAGACAGACCGAAATGAGGGATTCACTTTTTTGGTGTTCTCTATGATCGTAATGTCAGTTTCATTGTTAGAATTTTTAATAACGATATACAGATACTATAGGGCAAGTTTTGCATTTGGAAATAAAATCGAAATCGAGATTTTAATCAAAGTTGACATTACGATGATAGAGAACACCAAAATGTGGGTCCCGCAATTCCGTCTTTCTGTCTGTCTGCATATATGTCTGTAGAATTATCTACAGCCATCATTTTGTTGATTTTCGACTTTCTCATAAACGGATCAACTGATTTCGATCAAAATTTTAATACAGAAGCTCTTTCGAATTCTAAATAATACTGCATTTCAAAAATTTTCGAAAAATAGGTTTTTTTTGGATATTTGAAAAAAAAACATTTTTTTTTGAAAATTCAATATTTCGAAAACAGGTGGTATATTATTAAATATTTAAAATGTTCATAGATACCAATTTTTTAGAAAATATTTAAGAATTTGTATATATAAAAAATTAAGTGAAAAACGACTTTAAAAATACATTTCGTGGTTTAGCCCCAAAAATAACGGGATTTGCCATACAAATTTGTCTACCATCTTAATTATCTCGAAAACGGCTCTAATGATATTATTAAAAAAGTATGTTTATCATATTAACAACCTACCTGCCATATAACCATTTTATTGATTTTCGAATTTCTTATAAAAGGCTCAATGGATTTCGATTGAAATTTTTATACATAAAGATCTTCGAATTCCTAATGATACTGCATTTCAATATTTTCGAAAAATAGTTTTTTTTTGATTTTTTGAAAATTAAATATTTCGAAAATGGGTTGACAATTTTTTCTGAAATTTTGTTTTTAAGCTTGAATTATTAAATATTAAAAATTGGCAAACCATTTTTTTCGAAAAAATGTTAGGATATTTTTATATAGAAAATTAAGTAAAAAATGACATTAAAAATATATATAGCCGTTTCTATTAAGAATCTTTAGCATACAATGCAATCGAACATAAGACCAAGTACGTGCGATCCAGTCGTGCATTTTATTTTTTTACGAATGCATAACTTGCCTTATAGATATTACCTATAATCGCAAGTAAAAATAAAAGATAAGAAAAATATTGGTGACAATCATTTTTAATTTTCTGTCTTGAATTTGAAACATTACTTTATTGAATAAAAAAAATAACGCAATATCAAGATGCAGGTGGCAGATTCGGCCTTCCGAAATTTTCATTGTCCGACGGACGACCAGTCTTTGAAATGTTTGTAAATCGTTTCCACTTAGTATACATTTTTTTTTCTGAAATAAACTACTCCAATTTATTTCAACTAAACGTTAACCATTGATATACCAAATGCTCTATTTTTTTAACTGAAATAAATTCAACCCGACTTGGTTATTTATTATTAATCCCAATATCGACAAAGACGTTTCATTCATTTAATTTGATTTATGTTTCTGACGACACAACACGCACAATAAGCGTCTCTGTTTTAAATGAATGCCTCGAAGGAACGTCGAAATTCCAGTAGGAGCTATTCTTAAAGATTATCAAATGCTTCCGTTTTCAGATTTGAAATTTACAAACCTTAATCTGTATGGGTTTTTTTATTTATAGTTTTTTTTTCATATTGAAGTCAATCGAAGATTGGATAGTACCTGCGCAGCTGGTTTTAGACTCAAGAGTGTGATAAGCAATAAATTAATCAATCTATCAATCACTTTGGACACATTTTTTCTCGTTTTTTTTATTTTGTCTCGCTGTCAGTGACTGGTTTCATTTAACTTTGTCGTGAGATAAGCTGCGTTGTAAAGCTTAAAAAGAGGATAAGTGGAGAAATCAGCACATGAACATACACGTGCCTGTATTGGCTATAGAAATACATACATGTTTATATTCAGTTAAAGCAAACAAGGGCGAAGTTTTAAAATCTAACACCACCAGAAGGAGCACAAGAGTAATTTTTTTTTTTTTTAAAGAGATTTCTGCGTACTGGTGGTGCTTGTCCTTGTATGTTTTAGGAAGCACACACATGACAGATGAATACACACTGACGACGCAGATATCTAATGATTAATAACACAGAAGGTACGATCAACTTCTTAAAAAATAAAAAAAAGGTACCCAGGAAGGATACAGATAGATTGGAAGCAGAGGATAGGGTAGACCCTGAACGGCTCTGTAAACTTTTATCAGCGAGAGCATGTACTTAATTTTGTTTTGTTATATTAACGTTTTTACTCTTTCTGTATGACAGCTATTGGTTGGAAGGGTAGGCCAAAGAAAAGTTGAGCATTTTGATGGAAAATATCATTAAGATGATACAAAACAAAAAAAAAAGTTATTTTGAGTTTGAAGTTTTTTTGTCTCATTTAAAGTAGGTAAGGTACCTACAGCCTACATATATAGTACATATAGGAGGACTTAGGCAATAAAAAAAAACACAGTTTGCACTTGACGTATGTAGAATTAAGCTGAGAAACTTGGCATTTTTAAAGTAATACCTACAAAATTAATTATGCAACTGTCAACGCGAAGATTACTGTCAACTGTCAGTGTGACATCATTACTGTCAACTGTCATTAGCATGATTACTGTAAGTCTAAGTGACACTTATACAGACACCTGATTTATTTACAGAAGTCTTAGATGGGACCAGAAAAAGTGTACATTGTTTTTTTGTTATTACAGTACAATGCAACCCGCTTAACTAAAACTCCCTTAAGTGATATACCCGAATAACTGAAAAATAATCCCTTCAACAACTCGGCTAAGTGAAAAATTAAAAATCGAACAAAACAAATTAAACGGGAGCTAAATTGCTTCTTTTTTTATACTTCCTATGACACATGTAAATGCTAAGTTCTATAACCGCTGGAAATTACAACTAACACAGGTTGTTTGTCAGCTGTTTAAGTTCGATATAATATAGATATTTATGTAGTAAACATTGTTTCGTAACACGAAGTCTGCGTTACTTAAATATTTTGTCAGTTATCCGAAACCGGTTTAATGTGAACGGTGATATATATTTTACACTTCTTCAGTTATCTGAGGTTCGCTTAAGTGAAAACCCCGCTTACTGAAAACAAAATTCTTTTTTTTTTTTTTTTTTTGTTTTTCTTAAGCGGGTTTCACTGTAGTACCATTCTTATACGATGTTTACGTAAGACTATAATACCAGGTGGCGCAAAATTATACACCCTATCGGAAAATTCTATAATATGTATCTTGTATCTGTTTACTTCACATATATCGAAAGTTGTAATGATGTACTACATTACCTCCCCTAACCCCGTACCCACCCCCAGTTATTAAATATACATCAAAACAATAAACTAATTTGTTGATACTCCTTAATACCCCGGCCTAACCTTAGAAGCCACCACTGATCACGCCTAGTGGAGAAAAGTGGTGTGATTTTTTTTTTACCATTTTATAGTTCACACTCACTGCGAAGGGGAATTTAACAAATGATGACAAATCGAGTTCTACCCCAACTGGAGAGTGGACGCCCAGGGCTAAGATATTGACGACTGCTATCTCAGTTTGTAATCTATAGTGGATACTGCTATCTCAGTCAAACCTAAATATGAGGAAATATTTGAACTTATATAAGTTTATTGTAAGACCATTAAAAAAATGTGTTAAAATTGTTATAAACAAAATAAAATTGTGAATAAATATAACCTCGAATTCACTAAAGTCTTGTTGCTTCCTTAGTAAAACCCTGGATCCGACGAATATTTATCAGCCTACGATGAAAAGTTTCTCACAAAGTAGAATTTACATTTGGCATCATTTGCAGAATTCTTCCTACAGGATGATTAATTTGGCGTCAACGGGTATAATAGCCAGAGCCACATTTAAGCCCATCACATAAACTACCTGCCTTTCATGAGACGTTCTGAAAACTAGATTTAACAACAAACAGTTTGAGATCAGGTACATTTGTATGTCCAAACATCGAGTGTGTAACTCCTTAGTTTTCACTGCCCCACCCTGTAAATTAATCAGCTTTTTTTACCGCTTGCGGTTTTATAATACAAATTGTGAAATAAACTGTAATTTAATGTGCTATATGAACTGTATGATACATTAGGTTCATACAACATTTCAATATTTTCAGGGTATTGTTCGTCAAACTTTTTAGTATGACATTGAATCATAAAAAAAACTGTCAAAATTATAGGCCTTAACAATGCTTCGAGTGCTTTCTGGATATTTATCAAATTTATGTAAGAGTTGTCTTATAAATTCTATTGACGACTTAAAGTTTTACACTGAAATAATAGTGTAAAGATTTTAAAGATCTAATGGACACCAGTGTGCTAAGAATTCCTATATTACTCCTATACTGACCAATCGTCCACGTCATCATAAGCAATACATTCTAAAAGGTCGGGCATTGAGTCAGCTATTAATAACTTTTCTTGATGTATGTGGGTAATTTATGTGCCCGAAATATTAGATCTATTTTTTGAAGGGTTAAAAGGCGTTTATTTTTCAAGAGGATAAAAAAATCGATTTTTTTATATTCAAATAATTTTCATAAAAAAAGCTAATATGTACGTAGGTAAAAGGATACTTATGTGCATAGGTATCTAAAGTATTTTAGAATTCACAGACGGCTGAGCGGAACCATTTGCCATTTAAAAAAAATATAATTGACGGCATTGGAGCGTCCATTCTGGGAATAGATATTATGGTATGGAAGTACATATTAAGCAATGGTGTTACGAAGATAATAATGTGGGGACAAACGTTATAGGAAGGCTAGCCTAAATGCTTTTATTTTGTATGTGTGGTCAAAAATCTTTATAGACACTGTGAGCCTGGTGCTCATAGTAGTGTGAGATTCTTAGTGACTAAAAAACACTTCCCTTATTTCCTTTTTTCGACAACGACTAAGTTTTCTTATCAGGTAGTTTATTTAGGCTTGTTTGCTGATACACAACTTAAGCATTTAAGTTCTACTTAAGCCCTTATGTGACAGTTTACGCAGAGGAAAAAGTAGCCCATAAGCGTTTTAAATTGGACAGAAATATTTATGATGCGTATAAGCAAACGAGCCTTAGACTCATAAGCTTCTTTAGACTCGTTACTCTACGGTATTTCTTAGTCCATTCTGAAATATTGTTTAAGGTTGGTTGGAGTTTTTTCGTGGCCGCTTCAATTGAATTCAACAATATGCTAATTTTGCAGCATATAAAACGAAAAAGATCGGACCAAGAACAATCCCTTGCGGTAAACCAGCATTTATTTCCTTAAATCCCGAATATTTCCCGCCATGTTTAACTCTAAATATCCTATCTTCGAGGTAGGATCCGAGAATATGATATACTTGTTCCGGAAATACATGTCGTAGTTTATACTTCATGCCATCGTGTCAGACCTTGTCTAAGGCTTGGGAAACGTCTAGAAATGCGTTGGAACTAGTGATCCGAAATAAGGCGTTTTTCTTCAATTATGGGGAGCATTCTCTTGTAGGGTTTTCTCAAATACCTTGGAGATCAAATCAGAAAGAAATCGGTCTATAAGATTTTTTTTGGTTTAGGGGTTTTCCCGGTTTTGGAACCATTATTACTACTGCAACTTTTCATTGGCGTGGAACGTATGAAAGCCTTAATGCCTTATTCATGAGGTAAAAACGTTTTATTACTGCTTTTGTGGATAGTTCTTTAAGGACTAGAGCATTTTTTAATCGTACCCAGTGGCCTTTTTGTGCTCAAGATTTTTAATTGTGTAGTAAAGCTCGGTATTAAAGTTTTCAGATGATAATTGAATCTATTTAGGTTCATTTTCTAACTCCAGTCTATCAAAAGTTTTGAACGTTTCCGCAAGGTGTTAAGTAAAGAAATCTGTTTTATCCTAGTCAGCATTATTTTTTTTTCTAATTGGTGCTAAATGTATTTGAGGCTTTTTAATGCCTTATAAAGCTTTCCAGGAAGACTAGGTTATTTTTCTTCTTGGAGTCAGGCTCTCAAGATAAGTAGAAAACTCACTGTTTTTAAAACCGCGTATTGCTTCCGGGAAGAGTTCTTGGTAGCAGGGGATTGTTGCAATTTCTTGCGCGCTCGAGGGGTAGTTCTTTTATTTCCGGAGAAATTTTGCTTGTTCGCTTATGGATTGTCTAATTATGTTAAGTGTTGTTCCATGCATCATTTTGTATGACATTAATAAATTTATATCGACTTTAATCATCTAGCTGGGACTGATTTTTCAGGAACATATTAAGAGTTATATTTCCTTCACAGTCTTGTCGAAATCTGTCCCAGTTAGGTTCGTTGTCAGCTAAATATGGGTTCTTTGTTTTTGATCTAGACTTTCTACTACATCTATCACTAGTTTTACAGCTGTCACTATTTTTCAAGTAATTCTAAATATGCTTACATTGAGGCTAAATCATTTTAACATCATTAATTGAAAAAAATAAAGATATGGGACCTAAATGACAACCCTGGGGTACTCCGTTTTTTTTTTTTTAGAGACCTAAGGACTTTTAAATGCAACCTGAATTACACGGCACTAGTTTGGCACAGTGGGTTTGAGAACCAGGTATTGACTGTCTCATTTTAACCTATGGGCGGCATCCAATTAAAATTGGAGGTATAGAAAAAAATGCGCCTATCGTGGGGATCGAACCCACACGTCTAAATTAGCAATCAAGCACTTTATCCACTGCGCCATTGCCACGCACAATCATACTCCTGGAGTGCGGAAATGAATTTGGAGATACATGTAAACTAAATCCAAGATAAATGCAATTAATGAAAACCAAGTTTTATGAGTAGGTTAGTGGCTGTAGATTTATCATTTAAGAGGCCATGGGGTTTTAGTTAACAAGGGATTTGCAAACAAACAACAATAGTTCATAAACTAAGCTTTCGCATATTTAAGGTATACACAATTTCTGTTCTGAAATAATGATGTGCGCATGCGAATGAAATAAACGGTTATAATCGATTCTTACATTAATTCGAGATATGATATAGATACTGAAAAATTAATTTATCCCATTAGTTTGTTTATTACATGCTTACATTCCAAAAAAATAACTTCCAAAAAATGTTAATATTTTTCATTTTTACTAAATCTTAAATGCAAATTCTTTAAGTTATTAAAGCTCCGATTTTGGCTAGAAACCAACCTTCGTTCGGCCACTAATTAATCATTTTCGTGAGCTTTCTAAATTCAAACGAATTATGGTACATGTAAACTATTCCAATTTTCTTACTCTTTCATAATTCGAATGATCATTCGATTATTTTGATCATTCGAATACTAATATCTCGTTTATTGAAATCATTCGATTATGCTCATCACTAATTTAAAATACAATATTTTCTTCATTCTTTTGTTGAATAGGCCATAAAGAATGATGAATAACTTTGGGGTTTTCCCATTTTCAATAAAATAAATGTCCCCATATAATTAAAATCGTGGATATCTGTCTCAGTATTCCTGGAATGCGTTTCCAAAGTCTTTTTAGAGTGATGCTTATTTTTATTTTAAGTTTCCAACTGTGTAGATAGATATCGTAGCTTCAAATATATATACAGACAAAAATATAAACAATTTAATTTAAACTCTATTTGTTTTTAAATTAATTTTAGAAGCACTATTTCAATAAAATTAATTTATCTTTTCAATGCGGATGTTTTTTTTGATTTTTTATTTCACTTCCAAGGAAACAGAATTTTAAAGTTTTTTTTTGTAAAAACAACATAAACTCCAAGAAAAACAAAACCATGTCTGTCTACCGGAAAGATTCATTACTCCTTATACATTTCCTCTTCAACAAATTTCACTGAAAAAGAAAACATCTTCTAACAAACTTACAATTCAATTTCATTTACTGTAAAAATGTAATTAAGAAAAAAATAAATAAAATAAAACTGTATTTAAAAAAAATGAGAAACATCTGTTGCAGCAGCATCTTCTGTCTTACATACAAAGTTGGATGTATTCTTTTGTGTCGATGGCGATACTCTGCCACCCTACGCTCCGTTGCATTATAATGCTCAGCATGCTCAATTGCTAATCAGAACAAGCTAAGAATGCTTCATCTTGGATTTCCTCTACGCAAAAAAATAAAAAAAAATACTGGCAACATCAGCTAATTTAAATATGCATGCAAATTATTATTCCCTTTAATTTTATTTTTTTTTTTCAAGGAGAGGGAAGAAAAAAATTGATTCACGTAGCTTTGGTCGCTCATATTACGAAGTAAAACCAATTAAAAAGTTTTTCACTTAAGTGGCTTAAAGGGGGTGGCTATGGGGGTTTTGTTGTTTGGGGCTGGGCGTCCGGTAGGGTGGCGCCGGCCGCCTGATGCCATCCGTAACGGAAGCAAATGCGGAGGCAAGTGTTCGTACATACATATATACTCAGAACGATTGAACAATTCTTCTTGTATGGGAATTTAATTATGTCAAAATGTCGAATGGGCTCAACTCAATACTATATAGTTACTCTCCTCCCCTGCATCTGTGTGTCTTAACTTATCGTCGTCGATGCCGAAGGACGAATACAAAAATTAAACAGAAAATCGAACGGAATTGAACATAATTACATCTGACAAGTATAATTAAATTCCTTTCGAAGAAGCAAATCTTCTTTGAGCCAGCTGAATTCGATGTTCATCCGGAGTTGTGCTATGCTATAGTAGGTGTGAGGAAGAAGAACAAGATCCGACATTGATGACAGGATGGGCTTGAAGAAAATTGGTACATAAAACACAAAAAAAAAAGTTCCAAGTGTGATTTCGTACACTTAAAATGTTGTTCAAGTTGAATGCATGTTGGCTGTCAGTTCATTCATTTGACACTCTGACTGATGCTCGTGGTAATTGATTTCAATTAAAATTCTCTGACAAATTAAAGCTGTCGTCGTCAATGATTGCCAACAAAGTTAGATGTCCCTATTTTTTGTGTGTGTGTGTTTTTTTTGTTTGTAGCGAAAGTTGTGACGCATTTCACGCCTATGAACGTCAGATTTGGATTGGTTTCTAGTTGACGTATTTAGGCGCCTTGTTAAGTGAATTGGAGCAACATTACGGACACAGATTTTAGGTTCCTCTTCTCTTTTGAAACTATGTACAACCCAAGACGAACATGAGCCTCACAGAATTTATGTCGCTTTAACAAATTAATTTTAAAATTGTGTTAATCCTTTTTGCACTTCATATAACATAACTGGCGATATCTCATCCCGTGACCACGAAGTTTGAAACTTCTTCGAAACGTCGGGAAAAAGAAATTGAAAATATTTCTAACATTTAACGCGGTAAGTTCCGAAAAATTTAAACCTTATGTAAGATGTGGAACATATCTTAGTTTAAGGCATGCGTTAATTATAAATTTGAGATTCTTGAAGGCTATTGATGGCATTTCTTTCAAAATCTGAGCAGTTATTAGATCGTACCCTGGTGATTTTTTGTAAGACAAGACTATAAGCAAATACAATTTGATGCTAGAAAATTTATAAATTCACATTTAATATTATTACCTTTCCATATAATTGAGAACTTCAGACCATTTTTAAAAGAAAAATACCAAAATTGCACTTTATTTTGTCATGTGCCTATCTTATGTGCTGTAATATTTATGCTATTCTAATTGAACAGAAAAAAAATATAACGGAACATTTTTAGTGGTTTGATAAGAAATGAGAATATGTGACGATAGAGCAAAAAATAGAGTGCTAAATACCTCCCACTATTTAATCGCAGCATTTTAAAAGCGATGCAAGTGCATTTACACTTCATTTTGTCTGACAGAGTATGCAAGAGTAAGATCTTCTTTCCAAACGTCTCCGTAAAAGAGATGCTCTTGAAATAAAAGCATGCAAATTCTCTGCGGCGAGATTAAATGAGAAATAGATTGATGACCGAAAGCTTAGACCTAACGTTTCAGTCTTCTTTTGGTGGTGGCTCTCAAACTAGCAGCCGGCGCTATAAGAAAATAAAAAAAATAGGTAAGATTACTTCTAGTGTTGCCTGTTCGCAATCATTATAATCGGATTAAGATTCTCCCGAACCCCGAATACATCCATAAATATGTTTTTCGTTCATGATTGTATTTAATGATATTTTAAACAAGTTACAAAAAAAGTAGCGCAGATCCTTCTATAGAGACAGCGACACGTTTTGCATCAATTCTCAAGCTAATATCCATCGATGACCTCCTTCCAAATGCCATTCCGTCACCCTAAACCCAAAAAGGTAGATTTTCAATCCGAATTCACTGGATATATGTAAGCTGGTTATTATTACTATTTTTTTTTTCAATTTGTCTTCGATTTTTACTGGAGGTTCCTGCGGTTGACATTAATCCGAAGCAGTCTGTATATACACTTCTGCAACCATAGTATATGTTTTCAGGTCTTCACCGTCGTTGTCGGTCGTCACCATCGCACCCATCATCGTCATTATCAAATCCTTGTGGCATCTTTCTCATCGACAAGACAACATGGCGTGATGAAGCCTCCGGTTTTCATAATATTTCGCTCAGTCAAAGTTACTTGGGCGAAAAAATAAAAATTACTTTACAATTTTCTGCCGAATACGTGCGTGCGCTGTAAATGGCTTTACGGATTTGGCTGCGGATTTGAAATTTTGATTCTGGTTACATACTTGTATAGTTTGTCGACCAAGGGACGGTTCGGGTGGCTGGCTAACAGCACGGTGCGGTGGTGGCGCGCGAGCAGATTTGATATGATGGTTATTCTATTTAATATTTTAATATGCACAATGTATCGCCCAGCAGTATTAAGCCGTTTAAGTCAGGAATTGCCTGTTGTAAAGACCATTTCTATAGGGTTGCTGGAATTTTGTACTTAAAGTTTATCTCTGGTTTTGTCTTGGTGCGTAATTATTCAAGTTGTAAAATTGTGTTTTGTCTGTGAAGTTATCATTTAAATTTGCTTATCGATTTTTTTTTCAGTTCATTCAAATCTTAGGGACTTTTCAAGCTTGTTTATGCGTGACATACCTCGAAGCGCTGGAATTAATTAAGCAAAACACTGCTAAGCTGGCGCTCTGGTATCAAGAACTTTGAATAGCGCTAGAAAACTTAATGTACAAAATTTGTAATATTGTTCCTCAATGGAGGAACTTTCAACCTGGAAGTAAGTTTTGCTTGAAATTCAATAAGGCATAGTTGCGGGCCACTACATTTCTAATAATATACGACTCACTCAACCGATTTGTTTACAGTTTCAATGTTTTGTTTTGCTGAACTGACAGACCTTACCAGTTGATTACTGTAATTAATTTCTAAAAGCAAAGGCTTCTGGGAATGCGGGAGAAAGATGGCCTACTAGCAGGTACATCAATCATGTTTTTACTTGCGATATATGTAGGTGGGCACTATAGGGCAAATTTTGCATTTGGAAAAAAATTCTAACTCGAAACTTTAATCAAACTTGATATTACGATGATGGAGAACTCGTCTTTTTTTAGATCGATCAACCACTGAAGTGAATTTTCTTCAATCTTGGCTCCTAAGAATTTTTGAGAAATTGCCTCGATTCTTTTTTTAAATATTTTTATTTATTCCCAAAAATAACGGTAGGTACCTGCAGTAAAATTTGTTGTACCCAAAAAAGTAAAGTTTATAATTATCTCGAAAATGGTTCTAACGATTTTGATAAGAAAAAAATATTCTTCAAAGGTGTGGGTATAGTATATATTTTGGTCAAATCAATGAAAATAATGGTACCTGCCATATAACAATTTTTTTGATTTTCGACTTTCTCATTGACGACTCAACGTATTTAGCCAAAAAATGTTTAATAAGAGGTGTACCTACTTTTTGTACTGCATAGAAAAATTGGTGAAAAATATTTTTTTTTATATCGAAAACGGTAGTGGACGATTTTTGTTTAAATATGTTTTTTTAATTAATGTTTTTAAATACTTAAAATTGCCTTATAAAATATTTTTAAAAAATTAAAAAAAGGATGTATAAAATGAATTGAAAATAAAGTCTGATGAACTTAATTGAATAATTCATGTGCGTATAAAAATTAATGTAAAAAAAATCATTAACAGTTTTTTATAAAATCGAATTTTCAAATAATAATTTGTTTTTTTTTAGAATATTAATAAAAACGCAAAACAAAATAGTTTCTTAAATTTAAAAGTAGGCCGCACTAATTTAAGAACACCCACAAAAAATCAAAGTTCTAGGAGATGTTTGTAAGAAACAAATGTGTTCACGATTTTCAACATTTTTATGGTAAAGGTACCTACCGTTACTTTTTGTTATAGATATTTTTCTCGAGTTTTATAGAAAATTTAAAAAATATACGAAATACAAAATTTAAAAGAAATGGATTAAGTCGTTTTCGAAGGCGGGAGCCTTACGCCAGAATTTTTTTTTTTTTCGGAAAGATGCCAGAATTTTTTTCTAGCTCAAAATTGGAAACAGAGCAGAAGCTTAGTTGGAAAATACGCCAGAAATATTGGAAATTATGCCAGATAGGTGTGGAAAAAGAGCCTGAAAACAAAATGGAAATTAAGGCAGAAAATTATTATATTTTGGGCTTATTTCCAAATAACGTTTTGGAAAAAAGGCCATAAAATGTTTAAGGTATTTACAAACAAGACGAAGTTGTTGGGTTGCGCATCCGGTCGTGGCGGGCCACATGACACATTGTGAAATCTTTATTGAAAATATAAAATAGATTTCAAATGTAAACAATAAATTTAAAAAAGCTAGGCGCGTAAGGAGGTCATGCTGCCCTATATAGGATTTGGGGTAGGTACAAGTTTGGGTATATGCAATTTTTTTTTGGAACTTTTTAAAAAGAAATCTTCAAATCAAAAAAAAATTGATTTACCCAAACTTGTACCAGCACCCCAAATCCTATATTGGGCCAAGCAGGAGCTTTTTGTCTGGCTTTTTTCCATTATAGGATATAAAAAAATATCCAGATTTATTTTTGGAAAAAATGCCAGAAATTTCGGAAAGATTGTCAGAAAACTTTGACTTTTTTCCTAGGAAAAAGGCCCGAATTTTGTGTGAAAAATTTTTTGGCGTTTTTTCCAAAAAAAAAAAAATTCTGGCGTAATTTTCTAGAGCCGTTTTCGAAATATATTGAGTTCTCAAAAAAATATATATTAATTTTTGTAAATTTTGGTTTTACAATACTATACTATTTTAAGCTTTTAGAAGCTTCTCAATTAAGAAAATAAAAAAAAAAAAAACTAAAAATCAAAAACCAAAAATAAATGAATCTATTATAGTGATACCAAAATAAACCATTTTTTTCAAAACAAATATTACTAAAAAGTAACTTTTCTCTTGGTGGCCGTGGCGCGATAGTTGTGTGCTCGCCTGTCAACCTCTTGGTTGCAGGTTCGATTCCTGCCGTTGTATATGTCTTCTTATATTCCATTAAAAACCAATTCTAAAAACTGTCATAAAATAAGTTGCTCCTTTGCTCATTACATGCTGTTTAGGCATAACACTAACAACATGTGATTGAGTAAACTTGCATACCCATACAATATGACAACGAAATAAATAAAATAATGCGAATTATAAGGGACATAAATAAATAAGACATGGAAATACTCTGCGCATTAGTTCAGCCGCCATCCCTGGAGATAAATCTGAGACATCAACTAGCTCTAGTCTCAGAACATCGCGCCACACATCTTTCCTATCCTTCTTTCTCTTCTTCCACCGGATGCCCGCGCTGTGGAAAAGATTCGGGTGTTTGAGAGGCAACGCTTAGACGTTGCCTTGAATTACACAGAACACCAGAGTCGGAGTACACAAGATATTATTCCAACCAGGTTCTATACAACGGAGCCAACATAAACAGAATAGATAATTTTTTGTTCAAGCTGATTCGGGGTCACGTTGCAAGAGCGATGTCCTCAACTAACAGCTTAATTTTTGGGGCTTATTACCCCAATAACGAATATTTTGAGAGTGCGCGGTTAAGTGGTTACATCCCTCCTGAGGCATTCCTCTATTTAGACAGTCGAGGGCTGATACAGGATGGAGGGGCGGTTCCGCTCATCTACCACGTCAGCCGGAAAACTGTGGATAGGCGACTCCTGTATAGTCGAGACGTCATCGCTCAAGGTGGAGAAGAGCGCCTTCGGTTCAGTAGGACTGTGTCCGATCGGGACCGGAGGGATAGGGCGAAACAGGAGAACCAGTTCTGGTGGCTCCCTGAACAGCATCGTGATATTTAAAGTCGATGAAGATGATATATCTTGGCCGACTTACATAGATTTAGGGCATTAGGTATAGGTAACAGTCAGGGTGGCACCAAAAAAAAAAAAAATTAAAAATATGTATGTATGCGGGGGCATGCGTGCATGTATCTGCGTGTCTGTACATGTGTGTGCGTACGTATATGTATGTGCGTATGTACATGTGTGGGTGGGTTGCATGCTAGTGTGTGTCTGCATGCATATAAAAAATAAACAAAAAAAAATTAAAAAACGAAAAAAATGCTGCTGTGGCTGTTCTAGTTTTTAAGTAGTTATAAGTATTATTAGGTATTTTAAGTAGTTTAAGTTATTTTTAGTTAGTATAAGTTAGTTTTATTTAGTTTTAATTATTTTTAATATATATTTAAGTTTATTCTATAGGTAAAAAAAAAAAAAAAAAAAAAAAAAAAAAATTATCAGATACCAAGTTTTCTGTATAAAAGTTTCTTGAAATATAAAATAAATAAAAAAAAAAATTTAGATTTAATTAAAATAGTTTTTAGGTCGAAAGACATTAGTTGTAAGAGTTATTGTTTAATTTAGAGCGCCCGTAAAGGGCCAGTAAATTAGTTGTAAGTTATTGATAATTAGGCTAGTTTTAAACATTTTTGTCTAGCTTTAAGATAGTTATAAGTTAATATGAAATAAAAATGAATTTAAAAAAAAAAAAAAAAAAATGCTGTTTAGGCATAACACTAACAACATGTGATTGAGTAAACTTGCATACCCATACAATATGACAACGAAATAAATAAAATAATGCGAATTATAAGGGACATAAATAAATAAGACATGAAAATACTCTGCGCATTAGTTCAGCCGCCATCCCTGGAGATAAATCTGAGACATCAACTAGCTCTAGTCTCAGAACATCGCGCCACACATCTTTCCTATCCTTCTTTCTCTTCTTCCACCGGATGCCCGCGCTGTGTTAAGAAAAACATATAAAGGGTATTCATAATCCCTTGCGCGCGTGCAAAGTGAAAAAAAAAAATATTATTGTCTTTAAAAATCGTTGGAGCCATTTTTGAGAAAAATAAAATGTATCTTGTTGGCTAAAAAATGTATGTCAAGTACCGTTATTAATAGTTTAAAAAATCAAAAAACGTGTGGGCATATTATTACAAACCAAAAATACATACATATTTAGATACCTATTAAGTTTGTACGCACGCGAACATACAGTCAGAGTGCAGCACCAACTTTTATCATCTTCGATATCATCGTAATACCAAGTTTAATCAAAATCTCGAGTACGATTTTTTTTTCAAATGCAAAATTTGCTCTATATGTCTCGCAAGTAAAATATTGGGTCACTCAAACCTACTCTTTTATTTATAAACGTCAAGGTTTAGAATTTACTTGTAGTTAATGGAACCCAGAAAAGAAATTCATTTATATTTTGTAAATTTTGATGTGCAATTTTAGGCATTTATATTTAGATTTGAAGGTTTCAAAAAAGGTCCCGCACTGCAGAATTTGCTCATTTTAACAAGCCTCATCTTGTTATATTCCACATATTAACTGTTTATTGGCTTAATATATACAAGAAAATAATATTTAAAAAAAAAACGTTTTAGTCTTCAATTTAATTGGCATAAAAAGCGTCAGAAAGCTGAGATGCATAATATTATAGAGTACAGTAGTCAAACTGATCAAAACACAATAAACATTTATTGCCGGTTTTAAATATTTTTCATATAACTTATTCCAGATATTCATCTTCAGAGTATAATAACTGTTATACATATCACGTTCGCCTACTCAATATCTCCATAAATTAAAAACAAATTGATTCAGTTTGTTGGAAATGATCATTATCTTTTTTATTGATGTAATATAATATCATCGAAATCACTACTTTTGCAATAGGTCCCTACCTATCTAAATATACATACACACATACATATAAATATAAGGTTGAACACTTTTATAGGCATCATATGGTTTTATTATTGTTATAAGTTCTCCACGCATTCACCTACAGCCTATCTCGCATATAACACAATTAAATTGACAACTTCAGTTAGTGTCGGCATTTTTAAATAAGTCTTTGAACAAGCTTTTTTTTATAACTTTTTATAAGAAAACTCTGAGCTACATCAAAGGCAATCGGCCGCAATCTAACAAAACAAAAACATTTAAATTTATTTTTGGTGCTTTTGTATTTTTCCCACATCACAGAATATTGGTAAAATGGCGAAACATATCGTGCCTTTATTGTTGGGCCCTAATTAATTCGCAAGAAGCTTTTCTATACTGGTTCCGCATTTTATCTGTACAAAAAAAAAACGAGTTCTTTTTATAGATTTTATATTGACCCGCAGATTTAAACAAAAAAATATGAAGATATTTTTTTAGGAACCAGGAATATAAATTAACGTTTATTTATGTATGAATTTTTGCCAGGATAGTAGGAGAAAAAAAAATGTCATCTACTTTTGTTGTCAGCTAAAACATATGCCGCCACACCATTATCCTATATCTATTGTCCTTAAATTCGATGACAGATCGTATAGCTTAAACCCTCATCGGACAGGATAGGAAAATAAATAAATCAGTCAAATTTTAAATCGTATAACAAGAAAAAAAAAAGTATTTGAGAGGGTATACCTCCACCTTAATGACATATCAATGACTTCTGTATGTCAATTTGTTCTTAAGTTATAGCGTGTCAAAGTTTAATTGTTCGTCATTGAACGTTAAAAATAATAATTTGGTACGCTATAACTTAAGAACGATTTGAATTTCGTAGAAAATTTTACTGTCTATAGGTTGTTCTTAGAAAATTTAGAGAAAAATAACGGTTTTGGGAGTTATTGAACAAAATATAACAAATTATTATTTTTAACGTTCAATGACGAACAATTAAACTTTGACATGCTATAATTTAAGAACGAATTGACAAACAGAAGTCGTTAATATATCATTTTGTAGATAAATCTGCTCTTAGAGTTTTTTCAGAAAAAATTAAGATTTTGGGAGTTATTAGCAAAATAAAAAAATAGGATTTTTAAAATGGCGGCATTACCTTTCCGGTTCCACTTAAAATTTGTTTTTTTTTTCATAGAATATGTTCTTGCAAACATAAATACAAAAAAATCCCCACTCCAAAACAGAAATTTATTACATTTTTTTGAATTAATGTACTGCACCCCAATGTTTTCGACCATTTTTCTCCAAATCTATCAATTGTACGATAAGAAGTGTCTGAATCTTTTGTTTGTAGAATGACATTAGCTATAATGCGTACCTACAACTTTTTTTCAAAAGAACCTATAGTTTTCGAGTAATTTGGCAGAAACTGAATTTTCCCCCCTTCCCCTCCTCATAAAAATTTTTGCTCCGCACCAAATTTAGGGTACTTTTTAGGAAATGCTTAGGACATTAAAATGAAGCTCTCGACCAAAATCCAGCTTTGTCGGATTTTTCGAAGTTTCATCAATTTGTTGTCTAATTTTCCTGGACTAATATTAAAAACAACAATAATTAAATCCAAAATCAAAATTGTATTCTTTAGTTGCCCTAGTCACCAATTTTTTATGAAAATATTTGTAAAAATTTAAGAAACATTTTTTGTGTTTTTTTTTTAATTTTACGTAAATTTTAGTCAAAATTTAATTTTAAGTTTTTGTTAATGAAAGCGAAATTTTTTGTCTTAAGAAAATATTTTTTTCCGACTCCATCAATTTAAAATAAAATGCACGACTGGGTCGCGCAAATACTGACACTTACATAATGTTTTTTTTTATATACAAAATATTTCTAAAAACAATTTTGGTCTTTCAATATCTGAGTATGTAAAATATACATTTTAAAACATAATTTAAAAAAAATACTACATTAGTTTTCGAAATAATGAATTAAAAAAAAAAAAATATTTTTTATTAAATCCAAAAAATATTTATTTTTCAAAAATTTTAATATGTATTATTTAGAATTTAAAGAACTTCCTTTACAAACATTTTGATCGAAATCGGCGAAGTCGTTAATGAAAAAGTCGAAAAAAAAAATATTTTTTCGAAAATTTTCGTTCTCAGTATTATTAAGAAGTCGAAAGACTTCCTATATAAAAATTTTGATCGAAATCCGTTGAGCCATTTATGAGAAATTCGAAAATCAATAAAATGGTTGCATGGCAAGTGCCGTTGATAACAAAATATTTGAAAATTTTTTTAGCCAAAATGTAGACCATGTCCGAAGTAGTATACACACCAATTTTTATTAAAAACGTTAGAGCCGTTTTCGAGATAATTAAGATGGTAGAAAAATTTGTATGGCAAGTGCCGTTATTTTTGGGGCTAAAACGACGATTCAAAAATCTATTTTGGACAATCACCTAAAACCCCTAAGTAGCAAGTTTGAACAAAATCGGTTCAGCGGCTTAGGCTGTAAATCGTCCTCAGACAGACAGACATACATACGGAATTACGGGACCCATTTTTTTGGTGTTCTCTATCATCGTAATGTCAACTTTGAATAAAATCTCGAGTTCGATTTTTTTTCCAAATGCAAAACTTGCCCAAGTAAAAATAAACGGTTCAATGGCAATTATTTTTTAATAACATTTAATGTTAAAATTTTTTGGCAAAAGATAAAATTTATTAGTACATGGAATTTGTTTACCATGAAGAGCGAAATATATCGAGCTAGTGATGGGCATATTTGAATGATTTCGATAATCGATATATTAGTATTCGAAGGATCAAAATAATAAAATACTTAGTCATTGGTATTCAATTTTTTTTCCATATTTTTATAAACTGCCTTTCTCTTTAAGGAAATGGTTTTTGAGAAACAATTCTTAATGTAGGCTGACTAAAGGCGTTATTTCCACACTGCTGCTGTTCCGTGGCTTTGTTTAGTAAATGTCACCTAGAAGAAAATTTGTTTTTTTAATAACATTTCGCACTTAATTCACGAAATAAACCCTAAGCCTTCCATATTCCATGTTTATTAATATGGGCGTTAAATTTTAAGTTCACGATCTTTCTTCTCTTAAATAAATAAAAATATAAATTAAAAAAGCAAACAGTGAAAAACAACAATCCGGACGTACGAAAAACAATCCTAAATTCCTTTCTATATTGCCAAATTAAATTTATATAGCGGTAAAGATAACGGTAAACAAAAATCAAAGAGAAAAAATGTCTGTACAGATGCATACGAAATTTTCAAATACAACATGGTTCCTGACTACAGCCAACTTTATAAAATTATTCACTTTTTTTCATTAATACGAAATAATATCATTCAATTCTTCCATTCCCATTCGGTCATTCCGAAAAACAAGAAAATCTCAGATACAACAATACCTGCCTGCTAACATGTAACAAACTGTATTCGAGAACTGAGTGATTACAATTACTATTTTCTAATTCATTTGAGTGATGAATGCTAACCTACACATTCACTTACTGACAATCTCTACTAAGACTAGAAACTCACATATCAAAATATCTCTTTGCTCTTGCTGGATCCCATTGTATTCCAGTTGCATTTCGCTTAAATAGTAGTAGTAGTGAAGTAGAAATTGAGAAGGCTCATGTATGAGAGATGAGCCATTGTTCGAATGATTTCAGATAAAGTCTCGAGATAATAAAAAGAATCGATTGTAATCGATTACTTCATACAAATGAACACGTCATTACTTTGAACTATGAAAATAATTTTTCGAAATTTATATGTAGTTAAGCGTTTTTGTCTAATATTTTCCGCCGACCAATATTTTGGAAGTTCCACAATTGTGGTTAATTCTCAATATTTTAGCTTACTGTTTATCTGAAGTTCAACCTTTTTTAATGCTTCAAATATTTGATAAAGCGAATAAATTGATTGAGCTCTGGTTAATCATTAGGTAATTCGCTTAAATCCCTGCCGAGGCTTAACAAGGGCTACACACTTCGTCCTTAGCCAACTCTCCACAATCAAGTATGTATTTGATTAAAAATTAACTTCTGTCCTCAGTTTTTTTTTGAAATCTCAATTTTTTCATGAAAAATGATAAGTAGGTGTGGGGCTCTGCCCAGCATCTATCGTAGCTACTCTCTTGATTATAATTTATCTATTGCCAGTTACCACATAATCACATTAGTCATTGTGCTGTTTAGCGGACAGCTTTTCAGGTGCTGATATGTAATTTATTTCTGACTATCTTTGCATCAAATATTTATATGCAATAATACTTTGTTTTTTTTTGTATACCTAACCAACCTCAGATAACACACAACGTCAGTCATTATTTGATTAAAAAAAAAAGAAACATTTTGCGAGGATTGATTAATAGACATAGCCTTCGAATAAAAATGGTTTTGTGTCAATATTATCATTTAACAAGTTTTTCTGACTAGGTATTCGAATTAGGTCATAATTTCTTTACGAACATGAAAGGATTAAGTAACTTCATATCGAGCCCTAACCGCCATATTTCCCTAAGAGACGAAAAATATTTTTACAAATATTTTTGTTTTCTATTTCCCCACCCGTTTTGATATTTAAAAGTTCCAACCAATTTACTTTGGCATAGATCCATCCTTGTCCTAAAACTCGCAAAGTGCTTACAATTTTTAAGAGTAGTCACAACCCTTTCAGATACTTTTTCAAAAAATTTGTTTAAAAATAAAACAGGCGAAAAGTTTGAAAACTCAAAATCATGAAATACTCCTATTGATTTGTTAATAGTAGACTACCGAATTGCACTTGGCTGAGTAACTTATATGACTCAATGTTTAATTCAACAAGGATCCTAAATTTCCTCTAAAGCAAGCATGAAATTACATTTCGAAGTGTAATCTTGGAAATGCTATTGACTCTTTAGTTTACTTAATGAAACAATTGTCTATCTTCTGCTTGTATAGGAATTATCACTAATAAATAAATGTATACTGTTTACTACTCTTAGTAAAAAATTGTAAAAATAACTAAATTGTGGGTTAAGGCAACATGATATGTAGTAAAATTGAAATGTACACAAGAACAATAATGTTACAAATAGTTAACTATTGTAAAGTTGGCTAAAAAATTGTCTCTTGATAAATTTTGATAAATATAGGGCCTTCATTTCTGCACCTGAATAAAAAATTCGAGAATATATCCTGAGAATCTAGCTAAATTGTTAACATGTATATAAGTTTAAAAATTTGCTTGTACATAAACATGTTTAATTTAGGGCTGAAATAACATAGTGATCTGTATTATTTACTGGATAAAACTAGTGTCCGATCATCAGATAAAGAAATTGTTAAAATAACTATACGAAAGTTAAAGTAAGTTTGTCTCCTATTGCTTTTTTTAAAATTAAAAAAATATAAGGTCCTATATTCTGCACAAGAATAAATATTTCGAGAAAATTGTTGAAATATGTAAGTTTAAAATGTCCGTGCACATGAATATTCCTAAACTACGACTTAAGTGAGGCAGGCTCTTTAACTTCTAGCGAAATTAAATAAATCACTGAAACATTTAATAAAACTCTACACATATAAATCCCACCATTACCATCTAATAACTTTTGCAAGGACACTTTTCTTTTGTTTGAAAAAATATGTACACGTGTATGTGTAATAAAAATGAAATATAAGCCTGCAAAGGGCATTTTTTTTTATTCTCCAACATTTTTTTTGAACCAAAAATTCAATAGTCTCCAACGCTAATGGTTATACTTAAGTAATTACAATCAATCTTCGAAGAACAAAAATAAAATTATACATGAAATCCTCAATAAAAATCATTCATATAATGACAGAGACACACATCTTGAAGTTAAGAAATCTCCTTTAACGACCTTGAATACTCAGCTATTTTTGTTTGTGCTCCTAGATACATTATACGAGTATAGTATAGTAAAAAAAAATATTTGATATTCACATTATCCAGAGATATTATATACATATGTATTGTATGTGTAGGAGTTCTAATGGCTGAATTTAATCGAATAAGTTTATTGTTTTATAGTTTCAACGCCCCCATAAAAATAATGCCAAGTATATGTATTCCGTGTACACAAATTACAGATACATATTTATACATACAACAATCCGGAAGAGGACAAAATCACAGCTAATGGATCGGTTTTCCATAAAAACAAAATTCAAGATGGATTTTGTTCCTTTGTCCTTCAATTTATGTTCGCTTATTTTTTTGTTTTATTTCATCACAGCAGACATTGACAACAATTTTGCAAAAGTGTGTATACAAATGTACAAAACAAAATGTGTGGGTAATTTATTTTGGTTTGAATTGCTGTCGTTTGACTTCAGCTAATAGTACTTTCTCGGGCCTTGATGGAAAGGTCCTAAATATCTATACAAATACATCTATCTAGGCAAAAAGAAAAACCCACCCCACCACCACCCTCTCATATAAAGAACATAAAAACAATGCAATAATATTTATTGTTGAAGCTTTTTCGTTGAGTGAAAGAAAATCGCATGTGGCAAAGAAGAAACAAACACAAAAAAAAATTTAACGAATACTTTAGTTCAGTGAACTTTCTTTCGTTTTGATCCTGAATGTACTAGGATAGGTGGATTTTATATATATATATATATATTATATACTTGTATAGAGAGGGAGTTTTAGAATCGATTTTTGGCAAAATGCCTATGATGGGGCGATGACAAATATTTTTATTACCCTCATAGAATGTGGATTAGATGTATTTTATTCGTGAATTATTAGAATGGCTGCTTTCAAGTGGCTGTTATGTGTTATGACTTTGTCAACGAGTCTTGTAAGCTCTGCGAATTGTTTCAATTTTATTTATTTAACTATAAAAAAAAATATAATATAAGAATTTCAGTTGTGGTAGGCATAATTCAGATTTGACGATTTAGAATATTTTTTTGCCAGCTTAATGATGCTATTAGAAATGCTATAAAAATAATCCCGCATTCCTACATTTCTACTATAGGTACATAAATATTAAGTTTTCATAAATTTTATTTCATAATTTATTGCTGAACTCTACGAGAATGAGGGGCTATTGTACATATTATGGTTTTGTTAGTTTAGGAGTTTTATTCAACAGTCCTATGACATGTTAGGACTACTTAGTTGATGGCCTAAGATTGTAAAATTCAACTACATTCAGGAATAAAAAATTGCATGTTTTTGTTCTTATGTTCGATCACATCGTGAGCACAAGATTCTCAGTATAGATACAGCTTAATATGTTTTTAAAGTCGTGTCCATGTGAGCATGAGGTACACTTACACGCTTTTTCCTTGTTAAATAGAATATAGTCTTATTTTTGGGACTAATATCAATTTATACAAAAAAAAAATATAAACCGTCACTTAAATATTTATTTAATTATTTATTTGTATTTATTTATTATATATAGTTTTATTTTTGTGCTTAATGCAATAACCTTGTCTTTTTTTTAGTTGTAAGGTCTTTTTTCTGTTAAGAATTAATAACAAAAAAGGTTTAAGAAATAGAATATAAAAATGTTTCTAAAAAAATTTATAAAATATATTTAAGTTATATTTGATATTTAAGCAATTGTGTCATATTTTTTTTAAATACTATTTATATAAATAAAAAAAAACTTGTATAAAAAAGATAATATTTCAGTAGAAAGATAAATTATATCAAATATCTACATATGTGTGCGAAATTTAAAAAAAATCAAAAAAAGTAATTTTTTTCCAAATAAATTTTTTTTCTCGAAAATTTTAATTGTTTACTTTATATAAATCTTCTAAAATAAAATATTTTTTCTATTTCTGAAAAAAATATTTTTTTTAAATTAAGTTTGTTTTTAAGAATATGAAGACCTTTCTATATGAAAATTTTATTCGAAATCGTTACACCAGAAAATCAGAAAAATCTACAGTAGCATTTTATGTTAATTTTTTGTTTGATCAGAATATAAACCGAACATAAAATAGTTTAATAGCTAATTTTTCTTATAAAAATCCTAAAACCGTTTTTGAGACACCGTACCGTTTTGTCAGGCACTGTTATTTTGTGGGACTAAAAAAATTAAATTGTAAAAAACCCAATGAAACACTAGCGGTTTTTGATCAAAGCAGGGTCTGTTTTCTCTGAGACATCAGGTCGTTCAATCTTTGTTTCCCTTTTTAATCAGCTAGCTCGCAGGTGATCTTATGGACTCAGACAAAAATTAACGAACAATTTGAGCATAAAGCTAAAGGCAGCCAACTTCGTACTATTTTTCATGCACTCTCACAGATGTCTAACCATTTGACACTTGAGTGAAAAATGTGTTTCCTAATTAAATCGAATATATACATCATTATCATAATCTGATCAGAAGTCTACTAAGTTCACTTAGGCTAACGATCAGTAAAAACTAAGCCCTCGGCAGGGTTAAAATTGAAAATTACTTTACAGAAGTAACGCACGCCATTCTATTTAAAGTGGTTGGGAAATTTGATAAGGGATTTAGCATTCACTTCCTTAATTTTTTAAAATGGTTGGTAAATTTGATAAGGGATTTTTTAAAAATGTTCGTGAATTTGGGAGGGACTTTTTTACAATTTTAAAATATCCTTTATAAAATTCACCAACCATTTAAAAAAAATTTACCAAGTTAATGCACGAACCATTAACGTAAAACTGAACGCGATTATATTGCTATTACAGCTGATCCTGAGATTTTGAAGCGCGTGTTGAGATTGAAATTAAACATCTTATTCATCAGCGAACTACAATACGTTAAAGTGAATTAATGGTGTAAGGAAAGTGAAGATATTATTTCTCTCACTTGGACAAAGTTAACTTCTGTTAAAAATCGCATTCACGTAAAAGCATTGTTGGAACTGAAAGGGGAACAAAAGTGAATCAACGTTTAAAAATCCCAAACATGTAAAAGCAGACTTAAACGTTTCCTTTTTTTTGGTTGCATCCTTCTCGTTGTGAGAAAAATGGATGTGAATAAAAATGATTGAGTTATAAAAATAGTTTTTTCTTTTAAATATGAAATCTACCATATTTAAAAGAAAAAACTATTTTTATAACTCAATCATTTTTATTCACATCCATTTTTCTCACAACGAGAAGCATGCAACCAAAAAAGAAGGAAACGCGTAAGTCTGCTTTTACATGCTTCCGATTTTTGAAAAAAATAAAGAAGGTACACATATTTTGTAATATATACCTATACACTTTTTTCTATATACCGTAGTTTATAACAACAAGTTGTTCACCCATCGCAGCCTTGATTCCAAGGTACTCAACAGTTTGTTCTTAGCACCTAACAGTGCAATAATGTTGTTAGGTAACTGTCATGAATCGGTGTTGTTCGATTTTTGTACAAAGGCTAAAGCTCGTTCTGTTCAGTTGTCAAACAGGTCCCTTTGTCAATAGTTTTCATAATTTGTCATATTTTCAAATAATCCAAACATTTTGTGACTAAGTTCAAATATCTATCTCGGGTGATTTGAATATTTTGGTAGCCATTTTGAACCATTGTGTCAAATTACCCCAAAATGTTTTAAGTTATGACATTTGACAAAGGGCACTTTGAGTAACCAACATTTTGACATTATGTATGTGATATCATATAAAATTACAAATCTGTCAAATTGCCCTAGTCTTATTTGATTGCTTATCGATAATATACCTGTTGTGCCATTTGAAGCTTTAAACCTGGCAGCATTGAAATCCTTACTTTGTTTTTTTTTTATTTTATCTCATCTTCAGGGCTAAACTCTAAGAATTTCTAATTTTGCGAACAAGAGATTTAACTGAAATATTCAAGTGACAATCATCTATTTGTCAAGTGAGGAGAAATTGGAAAATTCAATCAACGGATGGCAACGATGTAAATGAATAGTTTTTAAAAATTGCATTGGAGGGGCTTGGCGTTCATATATCAACAGATTCGTTAAACGTGGTTTTACATTACATACGTCAAGATATAGTACCTCGGTCGTCCCCTAGCTGTGAAATCAGAAACTGTCAAATCTGGGTCCACTATACAGAAGTGGACCAAAGAATTCAAACAAAAAATGCATGAGAATCCAATAAAACGAATAGAAATGTGCTCCAACTAAAAAGAGGTGGTCAATTTGACCGATATTCGGCTAATATCATCAATATTACACCTTCATTCTTGATTTAGACGACTTTCTTTTAACTATAACATTTCCTCCTTTAATTCTTTCAAGTTTTGAACCACCAAATCAAGAACCACCCAATAAATTCAGTCTGCTCTACAAAAAAGTGTATCTGTTATTGAAAGTTTTAAATTCTTTATGCCCGATTTCATACCTAAATGGACTTAACGAGCTCAAGTGTTAATATATTGCAATGATAACTTAAATTTATCTATAAAGCTTTTTTCTGAATTTATGTGATCTAAGACGCCATCGATCGCCGCCCCACTTGAATTATCATTTTGTTAAAAAGAAAACTGCCCTCCTACTTCGGACATTTCTATTGTGTGAAAGAATATCTCAAATCCAAGCCCTTAATCTTTTAAAATCTTTAAAGAAATTTCTCCTATAATCGAATGCTCTTTTTTATTTTGTTTGTCCTCCATTCAAATTTATTTCCCATAAAAGTGATGGAAAAGATGTCTACTTGAATGCTGTTTGCTTGCGCTCACCCATTGCTTATATGCTATACAACAACAAGCTTGACAATGAATTATTTATATGACACTCACAATTTATGTCTTTCCACCATATAGCTATAGATACATATATACAAATCCATAGCTCCTCTGGGACTGGGAGAATGTCATAATTTAGAATTTAACATCTCTCGAGCCACTTCTCCAACGCACGACAGACGACACACCATATACCTACATTGGCAGAGTCACAATCGTTCCAATCCAACTTTAGGTTATGGCAGCTCTGATAGCTCTGATGATTGTAGGTAAGTTAGGGGTATAGTGCAGGGCAGCAGTCCAGCTTTCTATTTTATTTGTATCTTTTTTTTTTTTTTGATCCCACACATGTAACGCAGAATAAAGAATATTGCGTGGGTAAACATGTAGTAAATTATAATACTCGAGATACTTAAATTCAATTGGTGACATAATGCATACGGTACGCCACCGCCATCGCCATTGTCGTCATTGTGTATGCTGTGCTTTGTTGTGCTCTTGAGTCTTGACTTAAAATCAATTCAATTCAAGGAATATAAACCCCACGAATGAGAAGAGTACTTCACATGAAGAACTTTATTTTATTTAGTTGTTGGATTTATCTTACAGAAAAAAAAAGTCTTAAATCTATTAAATTAATGTGGCAAGGATTATCATTTTTCAAGGGGAATTAATTTAGTCAAGGTTGTCACTTACTTTGGCGCCAAGCGATTTATTTTAATTTCTCGCTAAAGTATAAATCTAATTTAAGAATTTCATCATTCGTGAAAACATATTTTGCGAACTTAAGGGATTTTTTTACTTTAAAATTTAATGCTAACCAAGATACAGATAGAAATTGTTTACCTACCTTTAAGAATTTTTTTTTTTGGAATACAAAAGTTAAAGCATACTTTTTTTGCTGCCTAACAAAAGGGATTAATTCACAGAAACTGCAACAAAAAAAATAATTTTCTAGTAAGCCGATTATATCTTAGCTCTAAGAATTATTATTATTTAAAAAAAAAAAAAAAAAAAAAAAAAAAAACACAAATGCACATGAAACTTGTACAATACCATTTATCTCATGCAGCCAACAATGAAATACAATTAAAATGTTACGTTGTATAAATCTTTAATCCTTATTCGGAATCTTTGATATATATTCTTGATACATTATATGTAGTTTTGTGTGGGACAACGAACAGTTGTTCGTGACACAGACAGAATTGTTAAGTATACGAATTTGTCGAAGGATCTTACTCATAAGGCAATTCATGACTCATTTACCTATTTTAAGAGTGCAAACTTATCGTTTAGCTGACTTTTTCCATTTAATTTGTGATATTACATATTTTAAATTACTCATCTTATAAATATAGGGTAAATTTTGCAATCTTAAATAAAAGGAACTACTGGGTCGCATGTACTTGCTCTTATGATCGATCACATTACAAGATTATTAGTAGAAACGGCTAAATATATTTTTCGAACATTTTGGTATGCAGTATTATTTAGAATTCGAAGGAAGGACTAATTTTGGCAAAAATTCGTCAAGTCGTTTATGAGAAAGTCAAAAACAAAAAAAAATAAAATACACCACTGGATCGCACGAACTTGCTCTTATGTTCGATCACATCGTATGCAAAAGATTTCTATTAAAAATCTAAATATATTTTCATTTTTTTATTTTATTTTCAGTCATTTTTAACTCAATTGTTCTAATAAAATAAATTGGTATGACAATATTAAATATTTAATAATATAAACTTAAAAACAAAAGACTAAATCTGTTTAATTAAAGAAAAATAATTCAAAATTCTGAAATAAATACTTAAACTAATTTGAGCTCAAAAAAAAGTACGCCTTTTATTTCTTGGATAAATTTGAATTTATGAAATAAAAAAAATTTAAATCTGTGGAGCGGTTTTTGAGAAAAAAAGTTTTTTTTTTAAACTTTTTGAAAATATTTTTAAAAAAATTCAAAAACACCAATTCATAGGTATTCAGAAAATACATAAAACTATAATTTTTGAAAAAAAAAATTAATGACACTCCCTTTTTCGGATGCTCGAAATTATTCAATTTGAATATCCTTTTGCGCTTAAGGATAAATAATAATAAGTACTTCCTCCCAGTTGCAAGTTATATAGGTACATTTATTACAGTATGGTACATTATTCTTGTTTCGAATAATTTCTACACTTTATAAACGGTGATTTTTTAAGAGCTTGGTTTTTGAAAATTCAAAAAAAACACAGAAACTTGTAAAAAAAGTGAATGAAATTTTTATTTGGATCGATAAATCAATTTCTGCCATTTACTTTTTAAAAATAATTTCACTTAAATGTTGCCCGCGGCTACGCTTCAGGTGGTCCATTCTGAAGGTCCAATTTTGGCAAACTTTTTCACACATTTCGGCCGGAATCTCACCAATGACGCGTTCAATGTTGGCTTCCAAGGCAGCAATTGTGTTTGGCTTGTCCCCACAGACAATAGACTTAACATAGCCCCACAAAAAATAGTCTAACGGGGTCAAATCACATGATCTTGGTGGCCAATTGACTGCGCCAAAACGTGAGATCAACTGCTCACCAAATTCGCCTCTCAATTGATGCATGGTTTCTCGTGCAGTGTGGCATGTGGCACCGTCCTGTTGGAACCACATGTCCACCGAGTTCAATTCTTGCATTTTCGGCAAAAAAAAATCTGTTATCATCGAACGGTACCTTTCTCCATTGACCGTAACCCTGCGGCCTTCATCGTCCTTGAAGAAGTACGGCCCGATGATGCCGCCTGCCCATAAACCCCACCAAACAGTGCATTTTTCGGGATACATTGGTAGCTGCTGAATTGCCTCTGGCTGCTCTTCACTGCAAATACGTCAATTCTGCTTATTCACGTATCCATTTAGCCAAAAATGAGCCTCGTCGCTGAAACGGACGTAGCTTGCGAAACACATTTTTCACAGAGCACGAATTTTGATAATAAATTTCAATAATTTGCAAACGTTGTTCAGGCGTAAGTCTATTCATGATGAAATGGCAAACAATACTGAATCGAAATGTCAAATGTTCGTGGAATTTGTCATGTGTGATCTGTCAAAAATATAAACGTCAAAAACCAAGTAGCAAAAAAATCACCCGTTATATCTAGCTAAATCACCTCACATACGCCTACATATTTATGTAAACGTATTAAACATCATTTTGTGTTTCATGTGTATGTAATGCCTTTTGATGAGCAAGTGAACTGTAGTGTGTTTTTTTATCTGGGTATATGTAGTTAGTTTGCTTAATTTTTTTCGACCTAAAAATATGTCGATTTTTTTCGAAATTTAATTCTACAGTATACTCTCTAATTTCAGGAAATTGAAAACGTAGTCGGCTTATTAGAAGTTCGCTTATAAAACAAATTTGAATTAAATATATTTTTTCTTGTTACCCATATCAGCATTTAAGGGCTTACAGTCTTATCCTTAAATATTTACTCAAATATCCCAAACGCAGAATCAATCAGTTTTATTTCTTACGATGTATGCATAAACTTATTTTAGCGAGCATATAAGGTTATATTTTCTTTATAATCCCTTTAAACGCAAAAGCGTATGTACGAGTATAAACTAATGTTACGTACTCGTAATATAAGCTAAACGCGGTTAGAGGGTTGCCTACCCAAATCTCATATCCCGCAGGCCAATTGCCTTTTTTGAAGGGTGGCATGCACCCGTTTGATAAGTGACTTATATAAAATGCAGAAATTTAAATAAATTAAACTTGTACCTTTTTCGCGTTTTCTTGGATAATATAAAAAAAATATTCCAAAAAGTAGCTTGCATTGCTGATTTTATAAAAATGACAAAGAAATAAAATTTGGTGATTCATGTAATGGAGTCTTATGACTCAATATCAGAGTTATAGCCTTTCCCTAAATAAAAATGATTGCTTTTGTTTAGGCACTTAAAAGTGAGTAAAACTTTTCTTTGTCAATAAAAATTGGTTTCCACATCTGCTTATGAGAGAATTACTACTTTATACAACCATCGTTCTTTTATGTTTGTTTACTTATGTCATGTCCATTTTGAGAGATTTTACTGTACTACAAGATTTGGAATATTTGCCTTTCATTGTTTAAGTTAATTTTGAATTAAATGATGTCTTGTTTTTTAATATAAAATCTTAAATCGATTTTGTTTCCAAAATACCATACAAACGTTCTAGAGTGTTGCCAATGTAGTTTTGGTGAAAGTTTTCCTAAAAGTACTTAGTATCAATTTGCTTCTTTTTAAATACCAAGGTATCTAAAATCTCGTATATCGCAGGTTCTAAGATTTTAAATGAAAGTCAAATACAAATTAACTGCACTCATTCACGGTAGTACCTACCAAATTTCTGGCACTACATCCTTTTTAAAAGATCACACTCATTCGATTTTCAAACCCCCTTTAGCTATGTGTGTCAAGTAAGCACTACCACTTCAAAATTTTAAAGAAATTCTTATTGGATTAATTGTCGTTAATTTGTCGTGAAAGAAAAAAAATTGTCGCGCTTGTTTTTAAAAAAAATAACCACCCATCAAAAAAGGTGTATATGAAGTAAAAAAATAAAAATGGGTACTCCATTAATTGTCGTAAATTTTTCGTAAACCAATGGCGAAACAAAAAAAAATGTCAGGTTCGTTTTTTTTAACTAACCCCTGGTAATGCTAACTTGACAGTCGAGTTAGCATTACCAGGGGTTATTTTTTAAAAAACAAGTCCGACAAATTTTTTTCTTTTACGACAAACTTACGACAATTAATGTAATAAGAATTTCTTTAAAATTTTGAACTGGTAGTGCTAACTTGACACACATCTTCTAACTTCAATACGAATAAAGTCATCCGCAGTATATCTGCTAAGCTCATCAAGCACAGACTCCTTAATTCATAAGGCTTAGTAGTTCCTGAGATTTAATACTCCCAAAAATAGTTAAAA
The DNA here is from genome assembly GCA_910595825.1 of Philhelius pedissequus. NCBI lineage: Eukaryota > Metazoa > Arthropoda > Insecta > Diptera > Syrphidae > Philhelius > Philhelius pedissequus. Next base: position 30,348,815 of record OU343163.1, read on the forward strand.
CCGTAACTGACTGACAGACGTCCTGATGCATCATCAAGATTTTGGAGCAATACCCGACACTGTACAATCGTATACGCATAAGCTTATAGGTCCTGTAGTGCATACGTTGGACCCATTTTCTCAGAATTGATTTCAATTACATCTCGTATTGTACTTTTGATTATCGTAGAATAATACAATTTGTTAGAGAAGGTAGTTTTGTGGTGCATAAAAAGTAATCAACCCAAAACTTGTGATCTTTCATTAGGGGGTCGTGGTTCTTATAAATCATATATTTTCGTAGAATTATAAAAGAATAAGATTAGTCTTTCCAGTAAAACGGATTTTTACTATATTTGTAGAAAGTAGTGAAATCACAACAATAACATGAATGTGTTTTTAAGAAGTCTGTTAAGCCAAGTTATTTTATACAAAAAAAAAAAAACAAAAAAACAGTAAAAAGTCAAGAGTGAAAAGTAGTGAGATCTAAAAGTACGCCAAGTTCTAAGCTTATGAATGTTAAATATCAAATATTTCAAGCAGAGACTAATATCGAAAAATGTCAAAATTGTCGGAGTTATTGAATGATAACTTACTAAAATTTGTTGGTTTCACTATTCAAGTAATTTTCAATGATTAATTGATAAGTAAAAAGAAAACTTGCCAAGTAAAATAGAACACTCATATTTTTCTGCAAAATCATATAAATTGTCCAATCACTTCTTTTACTGATATTCTATAAAAAAATTTAATTTAAATTTAACAAAATCTTAACAGTGATTTGTTTAAACTATTAAATAATAATAAACTTTTTCCAAATTCAACTGCTTTCCATTGACTTTGTAAATTGTTTTTTTTTTTTTAATAAATGGGACAACTCCATGAAACCCCAATTAATAATACTCTATAGTATTTCCTGTCACTAAGCCACCTAAGGATAAGTGTTACAGTTTAATGGAAGTGTTATCGAAAGTTCATATACAAAAAAAAAACATATCCTTTGATTCTCTATCCGGCAAGGTAATAAAAATGTTCATCCTTATCGCATCCTCTCATGGAAGATATACCCTTTAATATTTGTATGTACAAACAAAAAAAAACGGTGTTTACTATGCTGAACACAATTGCTTTACATTGCAATAAAAATACAAAATGATATCACATAAAAAACCCCCCTGGGCATTGTTAGGTACCTACATGAAACGCAAATAATCTTATCATGAATAATAATGAAAGCACATTCCCATAGAAATCAAAGCCCGATGTGTGTAATAAAATCGAAACAGAAATTAAAAAAAAATTCGTACTTGTACCAAAACATATCTACAATAGACTGGATATTTTTTTTTAAATTTCTTTTAAGATAAAATAATTGATTAAAAAATGAATTTGAAAGTATATTTCATTTATTTCATTTTTTTAATTTAATTATTGCATCAAAGTATAGGTTATGTATGCTTTGCTGGTTTCACTGTCCATATTTTTGTCTTCTCTAAATGGTCAGACAACTAAGTGCATTTGGTCTAATGCCGTTCCATATAAGTGATAAAGTGAAAAAAAACGCACTAAAAGAGCACTCAAATAGCGTTAAGTCAATGACAAACGGATTGATATGTTTTCAAGTCTCAAGTGGCAGAAAGATTGTGTTTTTTTTTTGGTTTAATGGACATCCATATATGCCGGAAACAAGCACTCAATTTGTTAGTGACTTTCAAGAATAATTATGGATAATTATAATCTTGGGAATCGAATGTCTGATTTTTGTATTGTTAAGTTGTTCATTTTATTTTTACTACACACACACATTTAATTGTTTTAAGTACTTACTTCCAAATGTTTTTAGTTAATTATCGCTTGTAAGATTAACATGTGTGTTTTAATGAAGTTATAATTATTGTTAAACTTAATTCTTGTTTTTGTTTACTTTCAGGTGAGTTTTAGTGGGACAAAATATATGTGCATATTTCAAACGGAAAACTCGGTAAGCACAGTAGACATTTTACTTTCAATCATACATAGTTCTTTTTTAAATTTAGTTTTTTTTTTTCACACCAAAAGAACTGTTCCAAACATTTGGCAGATCACATATCGATTTGACTTAATATGTTTGGAAAAGTAGTTTTTCGACGAAAAAAAAAACACTAGGTGGCCGTTCCGCAACACGCAAGGGTGCATACCGCCTCGGCTTGTCATTGTGGATGACCATTTAAACTCTTTTTACCGCATTTTCAATATCGAGAATTTCCAACGATTATACGCTTATAGAGCTCTCAGAGTCTCTGACAGTTTTCATTAAAGCTCACTTTCAAAAAAGATTAAAAATAGTAAGTTAGCAAAGAAGCCCAAATGCACAATTGGAAATGTTTTCTATGAGAATGCTTGTAAAAATCGAATTTACTGTTGAAACAAAATAATTAATAAATCGATTTTTTCAAAAAAAATCATTTTTGGATTTGTGTTGAAAAAAAATATCTTACCTTCGATTTACCTTCGATTTACAAATTTTGCATTTGAAAAAATCCCACTCGAGATTTTGATCAAGTATAACATTACGATGATAGAGAGTACCAAAAAAAAAAATGTCCACCATATCCGTCGGCTGTCTGTAGTTCAATATACATGCTTAAGGGATGAAGCGATTTTCTTCAAACTTTGTACTTAAACGTCTTAGGTGATTCTTCAAATTATTTTTTAAATCTATTTTTGAGCCACGAAAATAATGGTACCTACCATACAAATTTGTGTACCGAAATAAGGTAAATTTCAATTATCTCAAAAACGTTAGACACGATTTAGATAAAAATAAAATACACGACTAGATTGTACGAACTTGCTCTTGTAGCTAACAACTTCTATTGTATTGTATTGTGTATGTATACAATTTTGAAAACATTTTTAGGAAACAAATTTGGAGCTCTTGGTGAAAGTAATAATTAATATGCGTATAATATTGTAATTATGAAATAAAAATCTCCAACTCTTTGAAAAATCGATTTTTCAAAAAAAAAAAAAGTTTTAATCGAAAAATCGCTGTTGAAAATTTGAATATGCAATATTTTTATACATTTAGCATCCAATAATGAGAATGTCGAAATATAAAAATCAGTTCTATGGGAACTACCGTTAGTAAGAACACAAAATGAAATACTTGATTTTACATAAAAGTGAACTGCACTAATTTAGGAATCCAACAAAATTATTGTAGCCTTTTTTGGGAAAGAATTTCTTCTAAACATTTGTATGTTATGTACTGTTATTTTTCATTTTAGAAAAAAAAACTGTTTTTATGGAGTATTCAAGAAAATGTCTAAAACTACTAAATACAAAACTTTGAAAAGATCGAGTAGGTCGTTTTCAAAATATTGAACTGTTTTTAAAAAATGTTGGCTTAAATTTTGGTTTAAATTTTTTAGGAACTTGCCCATAAAAAATCATATAAATTAAATGAACCGTTTTCCAGAAAATCGAAAATAATGGTTTACAAAAAATAATCATTTTTGACAACAGAAAATACGAAAAGTACATTTTTCCTGTATTAATAAACAGAAAAACCTGCATTAGGTTGGATCTGATCATGTGGGCTCGGTGGCGGGATGCGTGGTGGGTTGGCTTCTAAGCAGCTGGTCATGGTTCAATACACGATGAAGGCACAAGAAGTTTTTCAATAAAAATAAAAAAGTAGACCAGTACAACTAGAACAAAGGAATCTGATGATCGACCTTGGCAAGTCTTGAAATAGCTATAATTCCAGCCAAAAATAATATGAGAAAAAATTTGGTGGTAGCACCCTCAAGTTGTTTTTTTTTTTGTTTTTTTTTTTATAACTTTGCACGCGCTCAAGGGATTATGAATACCCTTTATATGTTTATTCTTAACACAGCTAGGTCATCCGGTGGAAGAAGGGAAAGAAGGATAGAAAAGATGTGTGGCGCGATGTTCTGAGACTAGAGCTGGTTGTTGTCTCAGATTTATCTCCAGGGATGGCGGCTGAACTAATGCGGAGAGAATTACCGTGTCTTATTTATTTATGTCCCTTATAATTCGCACTATTTTATTTATTTTGTTTGTCATATTTTATGAGTATGCTAGTTTACTCAATCACATGTTGTTAGTGTTATGCCTAAACAGCATGTAATGAGCAAAGCAGCAACTTATTTTATGACAATTTTTAGAATTGGTTTTTAATGGAATATAAGAAGACATAGACAACGGCAGGAATCGAACCACGAGGTTGACAGGCGAGCACAAAACTATCGCGCCACAGCGCGTCGACCCCAGTCATTCAAAATCTATAATTAACTGATTTCTGTTTATAAAAATAGTTGTAGTGGTAATTGTTTTTGGTAGACATACCGTTATTTTTGGTCTTAAAGAAATGAAAAAAAAAACTTTTTGGAATATTATGGAAAAACCAATAGGTATCAATTTTGAAGAAAATCTATTTACCTGCTTAGGCGTAGGCTCGCGGACAGAACGATAAACAGAATTCTAAGACCCACTTTTTTCGTCTTCGATATCTTCGTAATGTCAAGTGTGATCAAAATCTCAAGTTTTTTTTTTTACAATTCCGAAACTTGCAATATACTCCTAGTAACTACGTATATTTCGCAATATAGTCTGCAATTTGGTCGAAAAAAAATTCACAGAACCGTTTTTTGTTTAACTCTGTGAAGGCTCCTGATCCTTCAAATTGTAAATAGTAAAAAATTCAAACCAACATTTTCGAGAAATAATTTTATTTTTAGATTTTTGAAAAAAAGCTTATTTGTTTAAATTGAATATTTCGAAAACGGATGTTCAATTCTTTTCTGCTTAAATTTATAAAAAGAATTAAAGAAATTTTGAAATATTAAGAGATTAAAATTCGCTGATCTAGGAATTCAATCGATCAGAGTAGTACATATATTCATCTACAGTTTTGATATTCTCGTCAGTAATAAGACTACTCGACCTTTCGGCCAAATCTAATGTCACATGTTCTTCTAGTCTCTTCAGACGTCTGGAATATATTTATGAATATATAATACAAATTACTACTGAAATATGTACATCAGCCAAGAAGAAGACTTAGCACTACTTTATTTGGACTTGTTAAATTATTGATTCAAAATAACTTTTAACTTCAGTCTTAAAAAATTGGCGATATATACTCGTATTTATGTTTTCCGTGGTAGCATGTGAGCAGTTTTAAACTACTCATGTGATGTAATGGTTATTGCATTGAACTGTCCCATAACTCATAACTCTTGGATATCTCTTGTCACTAGTCCCGGCATCTTCACAAGCTTTACTTCTAAGGCCGAGTTTTATTTTATAAGAATTTTAAACCTAGAGATAAGGGTTGTATTCTTCTCCAGTTCCTATGTATATTCGTCATCTTAATTATTAACGATTTTCATTCATTACCTCATATTATACATACTTGAACACTCAGTCCATTCAAAGGCTTTTTAACCTTGTTAAACCTCATATTTCACTTTTTTTTAGAATTTTGTATTTTTCTAATGTTTTCATAACGACGACTTATTTATGCAATGTACCCTTTCCATTCCATGTATTCCTTTGTGGACATAGGTCCCATCCAAAAAGATATTCCAGCCAACTCGATGCCTATTGCAAAATCAAGATTAATAATGTCCTTTTTCATAAAAATCAATCGACCCTTAAATCGAATCAGTTTTTAGATAAACATAAACGCTTTTATATGTGGCAAATTGCTTTTTGTATGTCCTTATTTTTTAAAAGTAATCTGCAGTTGATGAAAAAGTAATCGCATGTTTTTGAAAATTAAAGACGCAACTGAATGTATATTCAGTAAGCCCTTATAGGTTTTTATTTTCGACTCCTCTACATTACCATTCTGTCTAGGTATTCAAATCATCTATGCAATTAATTGCACAATTCTCTTTGACCTGGACGGACTGAAAGCTTATATTTACAAACTAGCGTTGAAATTCCACCACAGCAGTATTGCTTCATCGAAACAGTTCAATCGCTAATTGATTGCGAAACTAAAGCGGTGATTTGATTGAGTTCCTTTGCGTCTATATTGACATAAAAGCAGTTTTTCTATATTGATTCGCCGATGATTCGCTGGCCCATGTTCAAGGAAATCCATTTGGCTTTTCGTCAAAAGAGAATTATTTAGCATAAAATCGCATAATATCGCTTTAGTCCTTAAATGAAGTCGTTTGTGTTTAGTTTTTAGCACACAAAGATGGCAAACTGTATGCAGGTGTTGATACGATAGCTTTGATGGAGACTAGTAACCCAGTTCGTGGTGGGCATATCATAGTTTTGGGTCTTTGTGCACTAGAAATGGCTACAACGATAGACATCATTTAAGGGGTTCAGGCGCATAAATGTCTTTGAGGAGAGATCTGATGAGATAGCGATATGTATATTATCTGAGGCATAAGAAGGTGTTGTTATTGTGGGGCAGTGTATTAAGAAGATTAACATTTGAAACGAAAAAAAGTCTTTTTGAAATAGAGAGGATTCATTGGTCTAAACAGGGTGTTTTTTTTTTTAAGTTTAAGTTAGTCGACGCAGTTAACTTCGGAACAGTTTTTAAACTTTCTTTTTTTTAATGCATTCCTTATTTATTTTTTTTACCAGGACGATTATTTTGTGAATGTATGAGTACGTGGTTTGTTTTAGCACCCTTGCACTTTAGAAGTAGTTGAAAGCCTGAGATTTTAATAGCAAGTCGCGCATTTTTGGTCGATTTTGAAGAAAGTAGCTTGATTTTATTGTATTTGATCATGTGGATTTATTTTATCATGTAATTTGATTACACTTGAAAATTTAAATAGTTTGGCTTACTTTTTACTTGCGATTATAGGTGCTATAAGGCAAGTTATGCATTCGTAAAAAAAAAAAATTCTAACAATCAAACATGATATTACGATAATAGAGAAGCCTAAAAAAGTGATCGGCAAAAAATGTCTGTCTGTCAGTCTGTCCGTCTGCATGTATATGGAGCTACAGCCTAAACGGCTTAAGGGATTACCTTCAAATTTGGTATTTGTGATTATTCTGGCATTCCTCAGAGGGGAAATTGAAATTTTATTTTTAGGCCTAAAAATAACGGTACCTGCCATGTGACCTTGAAGGAATATCTTATTTTTCTCGAAAACGGCTCCAACGATTTTGATTAACATTTTTGAGAATTTTTTTGTTGGTAATAGCTATCATTTGATATGAATCAAATTTACAGGAAACGGTACTTTTCATATAACGGTTTTTTTAAATTTTGTCTTTCTCGGTAACTGTGGATTTCTGGATTTCTGTCAAATTTTATATCTGAGAAGATCTAGGTAGCCAAACTAATTCTGTATGTTAAAATTTTAAATAACATTTTTTATATAATTAAAATTAATTTTTGATTTTTTTTTTTGAAAAATCAATATCAAAAAAAATAATTTTGAATTTTATAGTCATATGTATATTAATAAACTCTACAAAACTGCATACCAAAATTTCAAAAAAAAGTTTGTTTTCAAAGAACTAAAAATGAAAAACCGGATTTCATCAAAATCCGTCCTACAATTTTCGAGATACTTTTTTATAAAATTTTCATTGGTCCGTGGCATCTAATGGCGTTCTTTGTTTTTTCAAGAAACTGATTAAAGTGATCGTTTTAGCACTTTTTATCAGTTTAAAACACGATTTTTACCCACCTATACACCATTCACTTTCATTATTATACATATGTATAATATATACATAAATATGTACATATATTTACATACCTAGGCGCCATCTAAAATCTTTTTAAATATACATTTATAGGATGGTACCTACGTCACCATTCCTTTAATCATATGCATTCGACAATTCATTATACTAAGAATCAAGGTAATCTTACCTACTTCGGCTTTAAACCTGCACAGGATAACTAAACTAGACTACCTATACCTACTAACAACTTCAGTGCTTAGCTACTACTTTACACTAAAGTTGTTAGCTACAAGAGCAAGTTCGTACGATCCAGTCGTGCATTTTATTTTAACTGACTTTATTTACTCATTTTGAATTTTTGAATCAACTGCACTCCAAACCAAAAATATTCACAAAATTTTTCTTTAAATGACATTGAGCTAGTTTTTCTGCTAGACTTAAGGAAGCGATTGGGCTAACAGAATAGGCAAAAAATGTAAAAAGTTCAGAATAGTTTAGACCTCATTAAAATTTGGTACGCACCTTTATTACTTCGTCCATCCGAAAGGAGCAAAAAAGTCATTCAATGTCAAAAATTTCGGAAATATCAGTTTTTAACTCATAGTTTTTATAATTTTAAATTTATACAAATTAGTAAATGTAACAGTTGTAGACCTTGCAATTTTCTCTTTATATTTTTTTACATGCTACAATAAACGTGATATTGATTCAAAAAATGCCAAATTTCGAACATGTTAGTTTTTTTTTGTACCATTAAATAGTTAATACACTGGAAAAGTGAATCAGCTAAGATTTGTAGATGGTGAGAATTATTCTGGGTTAATTGTCTATTTTGACTAGACGAATAGAAGTTCCCTGCAAACTTGTCTCAAAACATGGGTTTTGCAGTCCAATCAGTGAAAATTTATAATTAAAACAAACTATTTCGAGAAGTCTCCAATTCTCGGAATAGGCAAATGACATTTGAGTGTTATCTATTTTATTTTGTGTATTCTTCATTTTAACAACTCTCCAATTTTTGGAGAGTGTATCTTTGAAGCGACACAGGAATCAACATCGTACTATTGTAAAAGGGAGCACCTTTTTGCAGTCGCTGAGTTAAATCAGATTTAATTATTTCTGAAATAAATAAAAATAAAATTAACGCGAGTCGAAAACGAGTTTTTAGTGGAGACTTAATTTTTACTTTCAATTATTGTGAAATCGCATTTCCATAGAGTTATACATTGATTTTGTTTGATTTTTGATAATTATCTGTCAAAATTAAGTACTTATTCCATTAATCCAGAATTAAGTCACCAAATATTTGACTTAATTGACTCAAGAGCCGACTTAATTTGGATCGCTGACTGTTTTACTTGCGTATAGGTAGGTACTATAAGCAAGTTTTGCATTTGGAAAAAAAAAATCGAACTCGAGGTTGTAATCAAAGTTGAAATTAAGATGATAGAGAACACCAAAAAAGTAGGCCCCGAAATTCCGTCTGTCTGTCTGTCTGTAGAACGATCTACAGCCTAAACGGCTGAACCAAGTTTGTTTAAACTTAGTGGTAAGACGTTTTAGGTGATTGTGCAAAATAGAATTTTGAATCGTTGTTTTAGCCGCAAAAATAACGGTACTTGCCATACAAATTTTTCTTTCATCTCAATTTTCTCGAAAACCGCTCTAACAATTTAGATAAAAATTGGTGTGTGTACTATTTTGAATTTGGTCTACATTTTGGCCAAACATTTTTTTTTTTAAATATTTTGTTATTAACGGTACTTGTCCTACAACCATTTTATTGATTTTCGACTTTCTTATAAAGGGCAAAACGGATTTTGATCAAAATTCATCAATTTGCGACAGTCAAAATTCGCTGATCTAGGAATTCAATCGATCAAAGTAGTACATATATTCATCTACAGTTTTGATATTCTCGTCAGTAATAAGACTGCTCGACCTTTCGACCAAATCTAGTGACACATGTTCTTCTAGTCTCTTCAGACGTCTGGAATATATTTATGAATATATAATACAAATTCTATATACATACTACTGAAATATGTACATCAGCCAAGAAGAAGACTTAGCACTACTTTATTTGGACTTGTTAAATTATTGATTCAAAATAACCTTTAACCTCATTTAGTCTTACAAAAATTGGCGATATATATTTATGTTTTCCGTGGTAGCATGTGCGTAGTTTTAAACTTTTAATTTGATGTAATGGTTATTGCATTGAACTGTCACCCATAACTCTTGGATAGCTTTTGTCACTAGTCCCTGCTTCATCACAAGCTTTACTTCTAAGACCGAGTTTTATTTTATAAGAATTTTAGACATAGAGATAAGGGTTGTATTCTTCTCAAGTTCCTATATTCTTCTTCTTAAATATTAACGATTTTCATTACAATAAGAAATTTAAATAACTTTTATTTGAATCGATGTATTTCATTAATTTTGTTTTATTGGATTAAAAATTATTATTAAAAATCAAAACGGACTTCGATCGAAATTTTTATACAGAAGCTCCTTCAAATTCTAAATAATACTGCATTTCAAAATTTTCGAATATTTTTTGGATTTTGAAAAAAAAAATATTTTTTTTTGAAAACTCAATATTTCGAAAACGGGTGGATGATTTTTTCTGAAATTTTGTTTTTAAGTTTATATTATTAAATATTTAAAATGTTCATATCAATTTTTTTTTTTTGAAAAAAATTAAGTATTTTTATATATAAAAAATTAAGAAAAAACGACTTTAAAAATACATTTAGCCGTCTCTATTAAGAATCTTTTGAATATAATGTGATCGAACATAGGAGCAAGTACGTGCGATCCAGTCCTGTATTTTATTTATTTCGATTTTAGAAGAAACAAAATTACATTAAAAAATTATTATTTTTTTATTTTAACATAAAAAACGAAAAGTTGCATCACTAAAACCACTTTTGTAATTCTTTTCAATATATATGCAGAATTTTTTGATTTGATGTTTTGAGAACTTGTTTCCTTTGAATACCAACCACCCCCATACCTTTTAAACAATTCTGTTTTCTAAATGTGAAATTTAATCATTTGTGACTTGAATTGGTCCAAAATTTCTGGTCTAATTTCCATTGTTTATTCGAACATACATAACTTGTTATCAAAACGATAAATCTATGTTTCATGACAATTTCCGTAAGATATTTGTGTTGGTCCTGTTGACAAAATAGTTTAGTTTTCAAAACTTTTTTGATCAGAAATATATACATTGCTGTTGATATAACAGAGATACAAACTGTGCTATACATATATTATAACGTTCATTTGTTAAGGTTTTTCTTAGCAATGCAAAATGTTACCCACCTACAACAGACTATATCAAAGAGACAACAATTTGCTGCTCCACCCTCTTCAATATGTCGAGTCCAAAACTAATTACACACAATTCAAAAACTCCTGACGCAAGCCAAATCTTATGCATGGAAACAAAATATCTATCCTCTAGAGATGTCAACATTGAGCAAAAGGCCAAGCCTCAGCCCACACAAAACAATACAAAATAAAACAAATAACAAGAACAACAACAACAAAAAAGTAAAGATAAACTAGTCGCCACCCAGGCAACCAACATAAATTCCATTTCTCCCAAGTAGTGGTCATGTGGCTGGCCAGCAAAATATCTATGAGATAATTTTGTATCTGACAGCATCCGATTTATAGTGAATATATTGTTATTTAGTGTGTCGCACCCATTAGATGCGGAACAGGATTCCATTTGCCATCTACCCTCTACCTACCTAACATACAGAGAACACGTTCGGATATTATTGATAGGTAAAGGCACCTATGTTGTATCTATATTTTACCTACCTACCTTTTACCTTCCTACTCCTTAATCAATTGGACTAGGTTCGAATTTGTTAGATAGTTTCGTTGTTTTGGGTGCACATAATGTACACAACTCAATCAAACGACCGACAACGACGACCACGACGAAAGACAAAGAGGCATTTCATGATCTATTTTTGACATCAATCCAATCGATGACGACAACGTCATGCTCATGACCAAAGGAGACATCTATTTTTCACTCGTATACGAGCACATTTATGTTAGATCTCGAATGCTTCGGTCGGTGGTGCTGTGGTGCAAGTTCGATTAATTGATTTGGCATTTTCATGCGTGTAAAAGTGTTGATAGTTTATTTGGCAAATGATTCGTTCGGACAACTCAATGAGGTCAGCTGATGACAGGCTTAAATGTAGAATACTTGCTGCGCGTTGTGACTTGATTGCCAGGATGTTTGGATAATGCAACGCCCTGACGACAGGCATTTGTCAGTTTCGGGGCGTTTTAGGAAGAAATAACTTCGAGTGTTTATTTATGGATTTGCAATTGATTTATATCGGACATGCAAATGTTGAAACTGACATTAAAATAGAAGAAAAAAAAAACATAAATTCCGCGAATTTCAAAAAATTTCTAATTAAAAAAAAATGTTTTTCTTGTGGAAATTCAAAAATTTCAATTTCAATTCAAACATAATTCCAAATTTGGGAATGTTTGTTTTTATAAACAGTTTTTTCTGTTGAATTTGAAAATACTAATTTTAGAAATTTGGAATTTTATTTTTTTTTATTTTTCCTAATTTCGTACCAAATTTTGAAATATTCAAATGTCTTTTCATTTTTGCTAATTCTGGCTTTTTTTCGATTTTTGTTTCGTTCAAATTTTTGAACTTCGGTTCAAATTGTAGTCGTACAAAGCAACCTAAAAATATTTCCCCTTTCAATTTTAAACTTGGCCCAAAAAAAATTGTCAATGTCGTACCAAGTTTTTAGAGTCTAAAAATGTCCCTTTAAATTTTAGACGTGTTCTTAATTTTGGAACCAATTAATTTTTTGTTTTGTATTTTGAGTTGTTTTTAGGTTTCGTAGTACCAAATTTTGACACGCCCAGAAACGATTGGCAAAGTTCCAAGAAATTAAGTAAATTTCTTTTTTTTGTGTCGTCTCAAATTTTCGCGCTTCCACTTAATTTTTTGATTTAATGTCTTAGCCGTACCAAGTATGAAGAATCTAAATAAAATTACCTAAAATTACCTTAAGGTTTTTCCAAAAATGTTTTCAAAGTAAATATTACCAAGTTTTAAGAGTTTAAAAATGTTTTACCTTTAAATTTTTAACTTGTTCTAAATTTTGGAATCAATCAGTTTTTCAAACTCTAGTATTCAAGAATATCAAAATATTTAACGTCTAATCTTAAGAATGTTTTATGTTTTGACTTTTTTTTATTTCTGGGTACAAAATTTTTACGAGACCAAACTAGATTGCCAAAATCGGAATTATTTCAAGAAACAAAGAATGTTTCACTTTTAAATGTAAAGCTTGTTCCAACTTTTGTTATTTTTCGCTTTTTCTTTCTTTTAAATTTTCCAGCTTCCATTAAAATTTTTGAAAAAGATATAAGCTTTTAGATCAAATTTCGACAATCTAAATAAAATTTCCTTAAGCTTGTTCCAAAAAGGTTTTCAAAATCTTACCAAGTTTTAAGGGTCTAAAAATGTGTTATCTTTAAATTTTAAGCTTATTCTCGTTTCGTTAGAATTTTGAAACCAAAATGTTTTTCGAGTTCTTATTAGAATTCCAGAATCTTAAAATGTTTCACCTTGGATCTGAGGAAACTAAATTTTTTTCTTTGGATTTCCATTTCGTTTCTTTTTTCGAGCTTTTAACTAAATTTTGACAAAGCCAAAAATGTTTTTTAAATTTTGAATCAAATTTCAAGAATCTAACTTTTTGTATTTTGGATTTTTATTTCGGTAATATTTTAGGTATTTGGTTTGCGTAAATTTTGGAGCTTCGAATTAAATTTTAACACTACATAAAAGTTTTTCAAATTCGTACCAATTTCAGGAATCTTAAAATGTGTTTTCTTGGAATCTTTGTATGTTTAAAATTTTGAATGAAAAACGTTTTTAAAATTCGTCTAAAATAGTTTCTGAAAAAAAAATAAGGATTATGACATTTTGTGGCTTTAGAATTTGATAATTTCCAGAAATGTGTATCGTTAATAGTTGGACTAATTCTGTTCATATTTTTCACAGAAATGCTTCCAAACATTATAAACAACAACTTCTTATTTCATTCATCCTTTTTTTCGCTAATAATGTTATTGTGTCAATAAATGAATGCCTTTATTTCTTCAAGGCTTAACCAGGACCATTCCGTGCGTATTGTGTTTTATATTGATGTTTAATATGCTCAAAAATTCCAATAATTTTATTGCCCATTTTGTTTAAATGCATTAAAATAACCTCATCTAAATATTAATTTTCTTCACTTTCACTTCATTTCCATAAAAAAAAATAATTTTATTCATCATCCGTAAATAAAATGAATTTTGTATCTGTTGCTGTTCACAATGTAAGATTTCAAAAAAAAAAAACATCTAAAAACGTACATCATCTTTTGTATTGGCGAGACAAAAAGAAACACAGATTCCACTGTCTTGGAGCATAAGTCACAGCCAGTCAATTACTATGGCAACGGATATACTAACTCTACTTACATGGATCGATGCCAAGAAGCAGCAGCAGTAGCAGCGGCAACAAAAAAATCAAAAAAATAAACAACATGATGAACAGCCCTGCCAGGCCCAAAAGAACAACAAATTGACTAACGAAACATCAGACAGGCGCACACCGGATGGACAAACATAAAACTTTCATGGGCAAACCAAAACTGTGCTCCAGTATATTCTGGAGAACCTTATCAGACCGGACTAAACTTGGATGCATAAAACAGGAGCGGATTTTTCTTGTATTTTTTTTTGTAATTTTTAACGTAATTTTTTTTGTCAGTGTCATGCAACTGGTGCAACTGGCACAAATAAAGTTATTACATTTTCCACATCAATTGTAATCGTGGTTGTATACAAAAAACGCAGGGCTCCAACAAACTTATGATAGTTTCAATCTGTAATTCTGTTAATTACCCCTGCCATACAAACAAATTTAGTGCCATATTGTGCCCGTAAAATAAATTTTAGAAAAATAACAACCATGGTTCACATAATATGAAACTATTTCTTGGCCTTTGTTTTTTGGTTAAGCTTGACAAATACGGCCATGTGCATAATATGAGTGAATATCACAGCAGTGCCAGTTGTATAGTTGCTTTCCTTTGAGTGTGGGGCTGTGTGTAGAGAAGGTAGGCTGGTAAAAGCAATATTTAGAGTTGCACTTTCCTGTTCCTCTTGGCAATGAATATTGTTTTTGTTTTATTCTTCCTGTGTTAGAAAATGCTTGCAACCAGTTCTTTGTATGTCCCTGCGACGATGTCAACGATGACTAGACGACAACGTAGGGGTCATTGATTTCTTTGTTTTTTTTTGCGTTGTTTTTTTTTTCTGCAATTGGTACCACACATTTACTCTCTCTTTTGTTGGGTGGTGTATCTAAGTGTCCTTTTGGGAAAAAAATGGCAAGAGTTAATTTTTTTGTTTGTGCTATACTATTGATAACAAAAAAAAAATCGATGCAGACAAAAAACATCGAAAATCACCTCAATCGCACTAAAAAGAGAAACTGATTGTTTGCGTCTGTGCTATAGTAAGGCAAATAAAAGAAAAAGTCCTTTTTCCTGGATGGCGAGCGAGAACTCCTTGGATGATGCACTGCACACCAGCCAGAAGTTGGTATACCTAGGAGTATATAGATATACGATTCAAAGTGTGAAATGCAAAGTTAAACCTAATCGTTGTTGGTGTAGACTTTTACACTATGAATAGGATTATAGAGCTTGAAGAATGATTTGTGTAAGGGTATGCAATTAAAAGAGTTTTGAAGAAGTCGTCGAAGTGAATGCATTAGGTGTGAATTGAAGGAAATTACAATACCATCAGGGCTTAAGAAATTGAGTGGCATAATGGATTTGCCAGTAGGTAAAATAATGCTGAGAGCTAATTACTCTTGAGAATGCAATAATAATTGCATGGTCGGGTGGTAAATTTGGATTAATTTAAAGCTCGTGTGAGTGTTTTTCTTTATCCTTACCTATTAACTTGGTATAAAGTGCAAACAAAATCAATAGAATTAAAATGGAAACGCATAACAATAAAAGCATTTTTTAAGACTCTGAATGAAAAAACAACAACTAGCATGTGCAAACATGACTACCAAGTCGACCATTAGGCTTTTTTATTGGACGTCGAATCGAACCTGAAACAAAGGTATTCAGAAAAATATGCACTACGCATCATGCTACCGGTGCCAAATTATTGCAAAATTCTGTTGGTTTTTTTTCAAAATTCAGCTTATGAACGTATGAAATTCTGTCTTAGAAAAAATGTTTATGACTTTATTTTAGATTTATTTAATGAAAAGGAAATACAAAATTAACAGAATAATCAATTTTTTTTAGTACAATCAATTTTTTTTAAAATTAGGAATCAAAATTCTGGTTTTTTATGACTCGCCCAAAATTGTGTTTTTAAGAATTCTGTAAAAATGTTACAAGGTCAATCATCTCATATTTGATAATATAAGAGAAGAACGCATTTTGAAATAGAATGTTGACAGCCAGAATTTTGTTCCCAACCCCATATTATATTCCTTACCATCATTTCCAAAAACATGCTTACGAATTCCATTTTTAAATACTCACTCGGTTACGGTCTAAACCTTACAAAAAAAAAGCTCTCAATCGATTTTTTTTGTAAGAATAAAGGTTATAAAAGAAACCAATTTATTTAAATTTTTAACTTCCATTCAAAATTCTCTTCACAATTTAGTCAAGCATTTAACCCGAGTGGGGTTAAGCAGCATCAGCTAAAAAAAATTAAAATCTGGTCTCCTAATTTACAGAACTTTGTCAAACGGAACCATGTTCTCAAGAGAAATTAGGTGCTTAAATTTAAGCTGCAAGGTTGGAAAAATAAATACAGTGGTGCGAAATCTAATGGAGATTCATATCCCAGTGACTTTTAATAAACATCCATTCATGTGTGAGATTCAAAGTTCCAAAAGCAGAATGGCTTTTTGGGCCTGCAGACCGCATAAACGATAATGAACAGCAGAACTGTTTTAATTTGGCATGTCTGGAATCACTTACGTCTATAATGTCCATAATTTTATAAAAAGCATGTAAAAATGTTCAAAGCCTTAAATTCTACATAATGGTTTGGTCGTTTCCGAAAAATTAAGTTTTCAAAAAAAGATATTTTTTTGTATTCATAAAAACATTTTTTTTTTAATGTTTGAAACCATTTAAACTTTTTTAAGTTTATTTTAAAAAAAATCAATTGAATCGTTTTCCAGAAAACTGGACACCAAACAAAAATCAGGGAGCGGGTCAAAATTCTGCCTTCAAAATACTGCTTTTCAAAATTCTGCCTTTAAAATGAAAATTCTGCTTTTAAAATTCTGATTTTTTTTTCATTTTTCTGCTTTTCAAAATTCTGCTTCTCAAAATTCTGTCCTTCAACAAAAATGAAAAAAAAATTTTCGAAATCGTACTTTAGATTTTAATCAAACTTGACATTACGATGATAGAGAACACCAAATAAGTGGGTTCCGCAATTCCGCCTGTCTATCTGCCTGTAGAACGATCTATAGAATAAACGGCTGTAACTTGGTAATTAGGCGTTTTAGTTGATTGTCTAAAATAGATGTTTGAATCGTTGTTTTAGCCCCAAAAATAACTGTACTTGCCATGCAAATATTTCTAGCATCTTCATTATCTCAAAAACGGCTGTAACGATTTTGATAAAAAAGTATGTTTACTACTTTAGGTATGGTCTACATTTTTCAATACGATTTTTTCTGAAATTTTGTTTTTTTCTGAAATTTTGTTTTTAAGTTTATATTATTAAATATTTAAAATTGTCATGCCAATTCTTTTTTAAGAAATTTTTTATATAGAGTAAAAAACGACATATATATATTTAATCGTTTGTATTAAGATTCTTTTGCATTCAATGTGTTCGAACATAAGAGCAAGTACGTGCGATCCAGTCGTGAATTTTATTTTATTTCCACTAGCAAATGGGAAATAAAAATTAAGCAATATAATCCAATACGTAAACTTATGTATGAAACAAATTCAAAAAAAAAAATTCTTAAGAAAGTAAGCCTATATACTCTGCTTATCAAAACTCTGCAAATAATAAAGAAAACAAAAGCGCGCGCTTTCTAACATGTTCCAAGCCTTTGTTTTCTTATTATTTGCAGAATTTCGGCGAGCAGAATTTTAAAATCTTGACCCCAACCCCAAAAATCATTTTGAAAAAAAAAAAAAAAAAAAAAAAAAAATTAACACTTTATCTTCACTAATTAATTAAGTTTTTTGTATTAAAATCGTTGAAGTCGTTTCTGAGAAAATAATATTTACGTTCTTTTCTAAAAAAAAAAAAATGTAATACAGTTTCCCTTTATTTTTGGTCAAATATCTTAAGCTTGTCATTCATCGTCCTTTGGAATTATTGAACTTTCCAAAAATAAATAAATCAATAAATAAAATAATTTATTACTATTTATGGGGAACTGTGGCGTATAGGTAACATATTTTTGAACATAACTGAACCATTTGATATTATGCTTCCAGACTTATTATTTCATTGAATGTCAAGTATTTGCCCAGTGGGTATTGTAAAGAGCAGAACTTCAAAGAGCAAATTCGAAATCGGAATGTAATTTGCTAAAAGTTGTTGTTTGGACCATTGAAGGGCAAATTTTACATTTGGAGATAAATCGAACTCAAGAGTTTGATCAAATTTTATATTACAATGGTAGAAAATTTTAAATATTACCGCATACCAAAATTTTCTAAAAATAGTTTTTTGAATTTTTGAATTTTTGAACAAATAATAATTTGTTTTAATTTAATATGTATACATATATATTTCGGACGATTTTTTTGTAATAATGTTTTTAAATTTATAGTGTTAAAATATACCAATATTTTCTAGGAAAAATTTTACAAAAAAAATACATATACAAAATTAAGTAAAACCCGACTTTAAAAATATATTGTGTTGTTTCTAAAAAAAATTCACAAATTCTTCATCCGAAACTAAGAATCATATCACGCCCGTAAAAAGTCCATGGACATGATTTTTAAATAATTCTTTTAAAACCTAATTGATTTCCAGTTTAAATTGGATTACAAAAATTAAACTGTAGGAACCTTTTATAGGCACAACTAAATATATAGAAAAAATTACATCAATTAAATTTTAAAATCCAATACAATTTTATCCAAACTTATTTCGACCGTAAAAAGTAAAGAACACAAGAAAAAATGCGAATGTAATTTCACAAAAATCTGTTTTGCATTTAAATTGTTTTACTACATATACATACACATAGTTTGCATGTACATTGTACATCCCAATCAATCTGTCAATAACTCTCAAAAGTCTCAAACTCATGTCGGCTGTTAAATAAAAAAAAGCCGTCCACGACCTGACTTAATAAAAAAAATTGATATTACACACCCGATTGTACTACGTCGCGGAGCGGTCGGTGGTGATGCAGTGCTCGTGTAATGGCGCACCACCGCACAGTGTTAAGTGCCCATTGTCTGCCGCCTACGGGTATTTTTTCAAGTTCAATATTTTATTTCGCTTTTATTCCTTGGCATGTTTTTTTTTGTTTATTTTTTTTTTTTAATTCATCTAGCAGCAAATATCGCAGTTGAAGAATTTAATTGCAGCAATATTTACACCACACATATTGTCGACATACCCTACTCAGTCCTTTAGCCACCCAATGTGAGTCATAGTTTTGCTTTGCGTGGAAGTTCATGTATCGAATATCATAATAATCTCAACCCTTTAACTAAACGAAGTATGTACAGTGGGGCAAAATATCTTGAAAGTTGGTATAAATTAAATGGTAATCTTCTCTTAAAATTTTTATCATTTTGGCTCTGTGTCCGTTGGAGAAGATGCTTCAAAAATTAAGTGGAATTACTACATATAACACAAAACTGGCCCAAAAGCTTCGTCAACGAAAATCCGATCCCACTTCTAGTGAGATGATGCAGTACGTTCAAATAGAAATTAACCAACCACGGAGAATCGGCTAGAGTCTCAGCTGGCAGAAGCCTGTTTGTTCAGGACCAGGCCTGGTCTGTACAATAGTGCCAAACTCGCAGACGAAAAAAACGGACATTAGTTGGACTACATTTTGGAAAAGTTATATGTTCTCAAGAATATCAATCCCTGTTTTAATTATACCATTTGCTGCATTCTCATAGACTTTTTTTCATTCATGTTGGCATCTAAAGGAATTTGCAAACTTTTAAAACTTCAAAAGTGTTCACACCTTAAGAATCGTTATAAAGTACTTAAAAGTTTTATAAACATCCTTCGAAAGTTCCTGTTTAAGTTGAAAGTCTGTCCCACTGTACAACGCACGTCTAACTACGACCGTCCGTCAGGCACTCGTAAGGAGACTACCCAATAGAGTCAAAGTTCGAAATATATATCTGCAGAAACAGCTAAAGAGCAGCAGCAGCCAGCGGGACGAAACTCCATGGAAATCCATTATCCCCATACACATATTGATGAATTGTCTGCCCATAGGGCGGCTGTCATCAGATTCAGAGCCAGCGCAACGTCTGTCGCTCGTTATTATGTTCGCAATCAAGAAATCGCAATATGTTGCATGAAGTACATTATTTGTTGCTGATTTTGTTGTTGCTGTTATTGCCATACAGCTAGTTGCACATCATCAAGGTTGAAATTGCCATGGTAATAAAATGTATTTGTGTTTTTTTTTCCCCATTTATTTTTCAACTCTGTGAGCGGCGTAGAAAACCTCCTCCACATGATTTCATATTGCTTGCCATGATTGGAAACGCGTTGTTGGAGAGAGCGCAAAAAAATAACATAAACGTTTTACTTTTTTTTGACGGAGCTAGCTTGTAGCGAACAGACGCTTATGTACAATAAACACATTGTTACCATTGCACAGGAAGGCAGTCAGTCAGTCAGTTCCTCCTCCTTCATCACCACTGGCAAGCACAAAATCTGCCAAAGGAAAGGAAATAAATGCAGACCAAGCTGCATATTATACCAAGTAGTAGACATCGCAGCCATCATTATCGATGATGAAAATATTGCAACAAACGTTTTTTCAGCCCCCTGCTTCATTTACTCATCCTCATCCTCCATTTTCAATCTGCAGGACTCAAAAATATTAATGCACTGGAAAATTTTCTGATTCATTAATTGATATCAGTTTCAATACTTTGCAACAATTGATATTGATGTGGTTTATGTGGTTAAAAAAATGCAACAATATATATTTTATGGATGTTGAAATATTAATAAAGGATTGTACAATCTCATGATGCTCTTCAGGGATATCATTGATTTTTTTTTGCTTTCTATCAATGCAGGTTACAAAAGGTATTAAAATAGTCTCCAAAGTTCGATGCTCGTTTGTATAAAAACATAATTTAGATTTATTGTTTCGATTTACATATTTTTTTAGACAAGATATTTTCAATTAAGTGGGTGGAAGAGGGTGACAAACCCACTTGCAGTTCAAATCAAATAAAATGTACGACTAGATTGAACTGATTTGCTCTTATTGTTGAATGCCATGAAAATATCAAGTATACAAGGGGAATTATTGATAATAAAAATTTGCCTGGGAATATCTCTCTACTTCGAACATTGGAAATGTGAATAATGTTCCACAGGTTCGCTCGGAATTTATGGGTTTTGAACCATGAATTTTCGTTCTGGGAATATTTGCAAACCTTTAAAAAAACAACCAAATAAATATCAATTTTTCCAAAAAAAATACGTCACCATTATTAATAATATTAAATCAGTGTGAAATTTTATCAAAATCAATATCACCGTTCACGAGAAAATGAACATAGGAACCTTTGCTGGGGATCCCATATATCGGGTATTAATTTTTTGTACCAGTTGTAACTTCTAACATTTATAATCTGTCAAATTGGATGTCAGGTTGAAAACTGTTAGAGCCACTTTTTTTTAGTACCTATAGTCTTTGCAATTTTACCCGAAAACTTAGTCACAGTCTTCCTCACTGTTTATGGAAATTTTTTTTTTTAAAACGTTTCTAAGAAAAATTTGAGATCGCCATTTGTTTACATGCAAAAAAGAGGACAACCTTTAATTAACATAAACAAACTTAGGTAAAAAAGATATTTATTCAAAATATTCGTACTTCAGATTATACACATCAGTTCAGTTTTAAAAACAATAATAAAAATACTTTTAAGTTACTAGCGGACCAGGCGAACTTGGTCTCGCCCCAATTTAACGCCTTCAAATCAACTGCAGAGCTATAATAAAACACAGATAGTTCAAATTTCAATGTGATTTATGTGAATGGAATACAAATTTTAGTTTTTATTTTTTTAAGGCAAACTATGTTTTTTTAGTAATCAAGAAAATGTCAAAAAACTACTAAATACAAAGTTTCAGAGAAATCAATTGAATCGCTTACGAAATATTGCTTCTGCATAAAAGAATACAAAAAATCTATTTAACTACTTTCCAGAAAATCAAAAATAAAAAACTGCTTATAGGTATACCGAATTTAACCATTTTTTTTTAAACAAACAAAAAAAAACAAATTAACCGATTTTTTGCCTTAACGTTATTATTGGTCTTAAAAAAATCAATAAAACGTCTTGGGATACTAGCGAAAAAAACAATATATACCAAGTTTGAAGAATATCCATCTAACCGTTTAGGCTAGACAGACATGCAGAATTATGAGACCAACTGCAATCGTCTTCGTTATCATCGTAATAGGAATTTTGATCGAAATCAAGGTTTTCCAAAAAGGCTATCTTTTCACTATTTTTTTCCCCTCTTGATGAACTAAGAAAAAATCTTCCAATGGTGGCAACAGAATCAGCGTTGGAGTATGATATCATAACTCGTTTGAACTGTAAATTGAAATATACTCGCATTTGTAAAGAGTAATTATTTGACAAATTGTATGTTTCATGGATTTCTCTAAGGCCTTTTACAAAGTCAACCATGATGTTCTATGTCAAAAACTTAAATAATATTTTGGTTTTTTTGATTTGTCTGTTTCCTTTATTAAAAGCTTTTTATATAAAGAACTCACATTCTGCAGGTCCAGAATGATTGTTCGAAGTTTCCTGAAATCGGGTGCTCCACATGGCTCTATTTTTATCTCAGTATCTTTTCGAAAAAATACACTTGAACAGGAAATATATTAACACTTTCATTTAATAATTCAAAGTGGCACAATAGATCTCATGGTCGCAGTGCAACTAAAACACCAAAATATTCATTCAATATTCTTAACTTTTCTCGGCTAGTATTTTCTAATACCATTAGCCAGAATTTTCCATTGAATCATCGACCATGTTCCGAGTTCGACAATAAGATAACACACTTAAGCTTGATTGGCTGGCCAAAGGATGCCTAATATCAAATCTCCCAAAGGATTGTGCAGTAACTTCCCTTGAAACGAAGTTCCAATGCAAGTCTTCTCTTTCTACAATCTCTGTTTTAGAAAGTTTGTTGTTTGTCTTTTATATACAAGTTGACAGATATCACAACTACGAGAGTTGCATAGAGTATATGGCAAAGATTGAGATTTTATAAAGGAGAAGAAATCGCAATAAATTTTTTGATAATCTTTTTAAATCCTGACACCAATTTGACAAAGACGAAAAAGAATTCGAGATTGAATAAGTTGACAATCACTCAACTTGGAAACTTCTAAAGAGTTTTAGATCATCCGCATATAATATACATTCTCAATATTGTTAAAGAGCGCGACAGTATCATTAATGAAAATTATGAAAAGAAGGGGACCCAGGATTCTATCTTGCGGCACACCTGAATTCCACTGAATTTTCTTCTGCGACTTCAATCTTAACGTGTTGTGTTTTACAAGAAAAATATGAGGATATGCAACGAAAAAAGACAAAAAGAAAACCAAAAATTTAAATATTTTTTTCAGAAGTGTTTGGTGGTTCACAAATTCAAAGGCTTTGTTAAACTCCTTTTACTCAGCGTCCACCTAAAATTTTAGTAAGGCACGAAGTGAAATAGGTCGAATTGGTAACAGTAGAACGATGTAGCTGCACTTCTGATAAATACTCACTTCTAAGAAAATCACTTATACTTATAAACAATTTGGTAATTGTGGAGAGTTTTTAAACACTCCTACCACACTAAATTGACACACTACTTGGATAATATTAAATGTATGTATAGGTTAAGGATGTGGCATAATGTATAATTTGTACAATCATCTTTTCGAAGCTGTAAACGTATTCTAGATAGTTTTAGTATAGGTTCTCCGCCTTCATACAAAATTCACAGAAATTCCAAGGAATTTTTTTTTAAATCTGATAATTTTTGTA
The DNA here is from genome assembly GCA_910595825.1 of Philhelius pedissequus. NCBI lineage: Eukaryota > Metazoa > Arthropoda > Insecta > Diptera > Syrphidae > Philhelius > Philhelius pedissequus. The sequence continues at coordinate 30,372,847 of OU343163.1, forward strand.
ACACACAAATCACACCCACCATATATGTATGCAATGTTGATATAACGCATAAATAAGCTTATCTAAGAGGTCCTTCACCCTAAAACTTTTCAGCTATAAAACATTCTTATAGTTGACTTTACTGTTAAACACACTAATCCACATTATTCCTTTGCCAGCCAACCAGCCAGCTAGCTAACAGTATTTATAAAGGAAAGCATAACACACAATCCATAGCCAGCCACGTCACAAACTCTCCAAAACCTTTTGTTGTTACTTACATCATACACATCCTATTGCTATCCTACATAATATTGCTCGCATCCTTATATCCGAAAATATACGGGCAGAGATATTTATTATAGTTTCTTCCTTCGTTATTCATATTGTGAATAAATTTTCGACTCCTTTCTTCTTGGTTTTTGTTGATAAAATATACACTAACATATATATATTGTAGTTATACACATTTATAGATACTAACATACATATTGTGTAACGAAAAGTTCTAAAATTGATTTATGGCTGCCTTAATGCGAAGGACTAGGTAGCATAAAGTAATTTCTCGTTTGCTGGTTAAGAAATCAAAAAAAACTAACTTTCTTCTATCGTATCTCTCTGAAATAGAAAGTCATAAACATCATTACTCCTCCACTTTTGGGGTTTGGTTGATCGGAATATTTGATTCAATTATCTCTCGTCTCTGTACCTTTCGAAAGTTCAATGTTCGCTCGGAGGTGTATAAAGAATTCTAAGCCTTCCTCGGTAATTGCAGCAGCATTTATACCTTCTTTAATATTCGCAACCATATGTCATCTTCGGGGAATCCAATTGGCTAAAGTTCCCATAACTTCGTCCTTGTGGCTCCAATTTATGAGGATATATGTGATTAAAAAGTCGTTCACTTAACTCTGACGGACCCACCAGTGCTATACGTTCCGGTAGTAAAATTTATTGTATTTGGTACAAAGGTTCATGATTTCAAGGTGACCATATTCCGTGGAGTAAAATCTTACAAAAAAAAATACTGATCGGAATTGACTAAAATTGAAGTTGAATTCAATTTGATCTATTGGTGATGGAAAAGGTCGGTATTTAATAAATTCACCCACTGCCACGCCCCCATTAATTATATTTACTATAAAATGGTGTGATAGCTTTAAAATACTGACACAAAAAACGTCACCACGGCTAACCCTAAGTACAACTGTTTTAATACATAGTTTTAACTGTGTTAGAATATATGTTTAATTTTTACGCCGAGATATTTATCGAATATGGTCACCCTATTTTTTTTTTTTTTCATATAACAGACCACCACCATGTCATGTCTATCATAAGTGAATGTCTGACAAGTTTTCAAAATGGTGCCGGAAAATGTTACCGTTCATTCGTTTCGGTAAGTAGTGCAGTCACGCAAAGTAAAACTTTCTTTCGCAAATATGATGAAGTAAACAAAAAAAAAACAACATGTTGTTTTTGTGTATGAATTTTTTATTAAGTTCTGGAGAAAATTTTAACAAGCGAAGAATATGAAATGGAAAATTCAGGATATGGTAATGTAATGTGTATTCAATAGTATACTTACATTTTATATGATTGTGGAAGGAGAGGAAGAAATAATAATTCAAACAATTTGTGGATATAAACGAAAGGCGGAAAACGAGGAATTCCGTTGATTTATGTCTGCATATGAAAATTGTACCTACCTTACATACATCGTATACAACATCAAGGAAAAACTCTTCATGTGAATTAATTTTACAATTTATCTGCAGCGTGTTCTGTAAATTAGAATCTCCACTTTTGCACGAAACGAAAACGAATCCTTTGCAAAGGTATGCACGATGATGATGATGATGATGAATAACTAATGGGGATATCCTTGCAAACAAATAAAAATATCCTTTTTTTTAATGCAGATGTATTTATCGAAAGAAGCAATTTATGTATAAATGTGTTTGTGTTGGTTTTTACTTTTTTTTCTTCGTTAAAACAATGTCGCAGCAAATTAAAGGACCACAGATAGTAGAGCATAACTGAGAGTCATTAAACTGTGTGATGTTTTATCAAAAAAATAACACAACAAAAAAACAACTTCAAAGTAATACATTCTGTGTATATGTATAATTAAAGGAAAACTGAGAAATGTAAAAGTAATCCTTTGCACTAGAGAATTCATTCGGAAATTTTCAAGTAAACTATTTTTTTTTTGTCGCTGACTTTTCCTTTGTTTCCTGAGGCAAATGGGTTTTATTTTATGGATTACTGCTTATTTTTTTAAGTAAAGCTCTTGTGAGAGCTCTTAAAATTACTGTTTGCATTTAAAATATTGGTTGCTTTAAAAATTATATAATTGTGACAAACAACATGAACGTGGCAGTATAAATTTATCATTTAAATGATCTAAAATAACTAAAAAGGGGTTAATAAAGTATTTTCCATAAGGGAGGAGTTTAATTTGACAGCTTTGGGTGATCATGCTCTTTATCTGTTGTAAGTAATGAGTCAATATGACAAGTTGCAGCAGTTATAAATTGACATAAAATTTAGCAAAAAAAATCGTCCTCAGCGACGATACTTATTTTTGAAGGTTACAGTATTTGAGACGAAGACGCGTATGTATGTACTTCTAAAGACATTTGCGATAATTGTTCAAAAAGTATTTTGCATGAGTAAATTAGGGCATAGGATATCTCAGTCAAATTCGTTATGTAGTGAACTTGCGTCCGTCATCGTCAGATTTCAAACCGTTTACGCTTTTTACTTGCGATTATAGGTACTATAAGGCAAGTTATGCATTCGTCGAAAAAAAAATTTTGTGATAACAATCAAATATGACATTACGATGATAGCGATGACGAAAAAAGATGGTCTAAAAATTCTGTCCGTCTGTATATAGGCACCTACAGCCCAAACGAGTGGGTCGAATTGCTTCAAACTTGTTATATAGAAATTTTTTTAGCTCAAAAAATAACGGTACCTGCCATATAACCGTTACGTTAAAGCCTATTTTTCTCGAAAACGGCTCTAACGATTTTAATTTTAAAAAATCAGTGCAGCTTTTTAGGCACGACGACATATGGTTGAAAAACAAATTTAAAAAAATGTCTAAAAACGGTAGCTTACATAGCTTTCGACTATCTCATACATGGCTTAACCGATTCTTTCGAAATTTCACACATTTATAGGCTTAAATTGCCTAATTTATACTGCGTACCAATATTTTTAATTGATATTTTTTTTGTATTTTTTAAAGCATTTTTAAGAAACAAATTTTAAAAAATTATATTTTGAAAACTCATTAATTTTTTTTTAAATTACAGTTTTATGTATTTGCTGAATGCCTATGAATTGACGTTTTTGAATTTAAAAAAAATGTTTTAAAATGTTAAAAAAAACTTTTTTCTCAAAAACTGCTCCACAGATTTTTAAGTTTTTTCTCTCAGAAATTCAAATTTATCCAAGAAATAAAATGGCGTACTTTTTTTAGAGCTCAAATTAGTTTAGTATTTATTTCAGAATTTTGAATTAAGTATTTCTTCTCTGATTAGGCCGATTTAATCTTTTGTTTTTAAGTTTATAAATATTATTAAATATTTAAGATTGTTATACTAATTAAAAAAAAATTAAAGAAATTTTGTATACATAAAAAATTAAGTATAAAACGACTTTAAAAATATATTTAGATTTTTAATAGAAATCTTTTGCATACGATGTGATGTGATAAGAGCAAATTCGTGCGATCCAGTCGTGCATTTTATTTTTTGTGGTTTTCCCAGTGATCTTAAGTCAACGTAATCCGTTATCAATTATAACACCTATAACACAAATGTTGATCATTAAAAAACAAAAAACCTAAGGGGCTTGGAACCGTTAGATGTCTGCACCTGGCAGATCTTTTCATACTGGGCCCTAATTCGTGCAAGATATTTTGGGGAATTATTCCTGGGATAATTCAAAGGAAAAAATTGTGTGGGTGGGAAATTCTATCTATCCTCTGGGGACAGTTTCTAAAAAAAATTGCGAAAAAATTTCAAAAAATTAACAAAAACACAGGCAGTTGAGCCATACATTTTCTAAAAATGCTATAATTTTTTATATAGCATAGCTCATATTTTTTTTTTAACCTAGTTGTTAAATTTCGAACACAACATTGTTTTTAAATTTTCTGTAATTAAATGCCACTGTCAATTTTTAGTCAAATACTGAAAAATTACAATTTGTTTTTTTGTAATATAGGAAACTAAGAAAGATTATTACATCTGGCTTTCAATATTTGCCTATAAATTGACCGTGTCATAAAAATTTAAAAAAAATCAAATTGAAAAAAAAATTCCCAATATTTTTTTCGAAAATCTTGACCTTCACATATTATTTCTCAAAAAACTCTTTACTGAAACTTAATTTGAAAGAAAAATTTCATATGGAATTTTGAAAGAATGTTTCCACCATGCTATTCTTTTTCGCTTTTGATTAAAAAAAAAATATTTTTTATTATAATTCGAAAATAAGTTGATGGTTGTTTTTAGCTTATGTTTTTTTTTTTTAATTTATATTGTAAAATACTTAAAATTGTCATGCCAATTTTTTGAATTTTTTTACATTAGAAAATTAAGTAACTTTAAAAATTGTATCTAGCTGTTTCTACTAAGAATATTGTGTTTACGATTTGGTCGAACAAACGAGCAAGTACGTGCGACCCACTCGTGCATTTTATCTTAAATCAGGTTGTTTGATTTATAGTCTTTGAGGAGTTTCAAAGTCATTTTACTTGCGATATAGGTACTATAGGGCAAGTTTTGCATTTGGAAAAAAATCGAACTCGAGATTTTAATCAAAGTTGACATTACGATGATGGAGAACACCAAAAAAGTGGGTCCTGCAATTTCGTCTGCATGTCTGTCTGTAGAACGATCTACATCCTAAACGGCTGAACCGATTTAGTTCAAACTTGGTGGTTAGGCGTTTTAGGTGATAGTGCAAAATAGATTTTTGAATCGTTGTTTTGGCCCCAAAAATAACGGTACTTGCCATACAAATTTTTCTACCATCTTAATTATCTCGAAAACGGCTCCAACGATTTCGATAAAAATTGGAGTGTGTACTAATTTGAGAATGATCTACATTTTGCCCGAAAAAAATTTAAAAATATTTTGTTATAGCGGTACCTGCCGTACAATCATTTTGTTGATTTTCGACTTTCTCATAAACGGCTCAACTGATTTCAATCAAAATTTGTATACAGGATCTCCTTCAAATTCTAAATAATACTGCATTTCAAAATTTTCGAAAAATAGTTTTTTTTTGGATTTTTGAAAAAAAAAATATTTTTTTTTGGATTTTTGAAAAAAAAATATTTTTTTTTTTGAAAATTCAATATTTTGAAAACGGATGGGCGATTTTTCTGAAATTTTGTTTTTAAACTTATATTATTAAATATTTAAAATGTTCATACCAATTTTTTTTTAGAAAAAATTTAAAGTTTTTATATATAAAATTTTAAGTGAAAAACAATTTTAAAAATACTTTTAGCCGTTTGATTAAGAATCGTTTGCATATAATGTGATCGAACATAGGAGCAAGTACCTGCGATCCAGTCGAGCATTTTATTTTTTTTTAAATTGTCAATTTTTCGGTTTGATCTTTTTTTTTTTAATTTTGCGTCATTAATTTCGAAAATACAACAATTTTTGCTAACAAAAATTTTGACTATATTTTAATAGTTTCTCTAATATATATACATAAATTTATATAATATAGTTTTTGGAATGTTAGATTTAAAAAAAAATATCATTTTAAATCAATTTTTCAGAAATTTAATTTTTCATATGCATTTGGAAAAAATTTTAACTCGAGATTTTAATCCAACTTGACATTGACGATCATAGAGAACACAAAAAAGTGGGTCCCGCAATTCCGTTTGTCTGTCTGTAACACGCTCTACTTGCCGCTTCGGCTGTAGTGATTTTCTTCAAACTTGGTAATTAAGCGTATTAGGTGATAATCTAAAAAAGATTTTTGAATCGTTTCTTAGGTCCAAAACTAACGGTACCTGCCATACAATTTTGTCTGCCATCTCAATTATCTCCAAAACGGCCCTGATGATTCTGATAAAATGTAGAGACATTTTGGTCAAAAAATGTTTTTATTAGTTGATTTTGAACTTTCTCATATAGGAGGTCCTTCAAATTATAAATAACACTGGATACCAACATTTTCGAAAAATATTTTTATGGATTTTTGGAAATTTTTGATTTTAAGTTTATATTATTAAATATTTAAAATTGTCTTAACAAAATTTTGTATATAAAAAATGAAGTAAAGCACGACTTTGAAAATATATTTAGATTCTTATAGACATTTTCGAATACGATGTGATCGAACATAAGAGCAAGTTCGTTCGATACAGTCGTGCATTTTATTTATTTTTAGAAGAATATTCTGCACGAATTAGGGGGCATCCTGTATATCTTTTCGCTTTAATACCTGTCCTACGCAATATGTGTCCCAGATTGAAGAAGTCACATGATAGCATATCTATCCCTGACGAAACCTTGTTTATGTTTTGAATAGTTGTGAAGAGCTTTTTCCCAGTTGTAAAAGAAAGTTTAGTATTTTATAATATCTCACATCTGAACCGTTTTTCCAGGCATCCTAAGTTCAGCAATCGCAATATAGTGTTGCTGACCATAAATGTCAGAATTCAGTAATTTGAAGTCAGCCAATATCTCTTCGGTGGTTCTTTTTTGACAGGAGTGGTCTTAGTGTAAAAATTTGGTATGGGATTTGGAAGAATGAGACTGTACGATTTATGTACTTGAAGATATTAAAAAGTATTCTTAGGTCACTTAGATCACGATCTTGGGCGGATTTTATGTATTTTGGATCACTAAAACTAAAGTTTATTACGTGCCTTATCTTTTGTAAAAGAAATTCACTGAGCTTTCAATGAGCGTTTTTCTTTTTTCGTTCACAGCAGAGCACTCAACAAAGTTCGAACACATAGATTATGCTCTGAACTTGGTCCAAACAGAGCGAGCTCTGAACGCGGATATGATTTTTAAACACGCTTGAACCACACATTTTTATTTTAACAATAAAAAACAATATAACACAAAACTACCCTTTTTTGTATACATATACACACCAGATACAGAAAATCAACAAGCGATCATTTTTTCCCGAACTTAATTTTTTCTATTTATTTCTGTCTTCACATTTTCCTTCATGTTTGTCAAACACATGACATTTGGTGCGTTCAGCAATTTAATCGATTATATCCGACCACATCGAGTGCGATCTCCACATGTTCAGAACGAAAAAAGAAACACACATTTGGAGCTCTGAATGCTATGAGTTTAAAAGAAACACAAATAAATTTTTTGACAACTCAGGCTCTGTTCTAAACCAAAAAAGAAAAACGCCTATTGTAAGAGTATGGTGTCGTGGTATTGGCCGATACTTTTCTCTGATAGGGCTTACTATGATATTAATCCCAACCCGAGGTATTCACGTTAAGCCAATCTCATACAATAATGTACACACATATACGAGTATCTCTTCCTTCGACCAGAATATTTTCAGTAAGTTTTTCATAAAATTATATTACAAAACTTTGTAAGGAATTTGGCAAGTTGGGGCCAAATGGATTTCAAAAATTTCCTTATTATTATTTTAGAATTTAATTTTTTCCGGTTGTATCCTTAAAGGACCCTCATAAATTATTAATGTTCGTGCCTCGCCTATAAAAGGAAAAAACCTAAAAATTTATCAGTTATCCAAAAAAAAGAACTCATAAATAAATGCTCACATCAGAGATGAATTGAGAGAAAAACCAAGATGAAGCGAATAATAATAAAACTAACCTCAGAGGATGATGTCTATCTCGATGTGAGCATGTTCTATCGTTCTATATGCCGGCGCCATCGCCAGTCACTGCTGAAATTCTAATACACCAAACCAACACCCCCACCCTCATACTATTTTATATATACTCCTACACCCAGAAATCAGTTACCATTTTCCAAATTCTTCAGCAAGTGATTCCGCTGGAAACCGAATAAGGGTTGTAATAAAGCTTTATCGTGATGTGGAACTGGAAAGTATCTAGTATCTAATAAAATTCGCCGCCAAAACATGTATCTACCTCGTACATATAAAATATTTATGTAGATAGATATTTCGTATTTATACATCACTTTCAATGTGTAAAGGAGTATTCAAGCGAATCGACTGTGTTACTGCCCATCAACCTTACCATACCTACTTACTACCCTTTCTCTAGCGGTTTGAATTTCGAATACATTTTTGGGGCGATGTAAATAGACTTAACGAAGGTATATCGTCGGAATATCCCAACTCTCCCAAAAAAAAAAAATAAAAAGGACCATCATCAGATGTTTACTGTAATGGAAATGGAAACTAGGACCGACGAGACGCTAATATTATACAAAATATAGGTACTTACACTTCTCGGTTGTGCATTTTACACGAACAAGCTGTGTGTGGGTGTATGATGGTGGTTGGCACGGCAAAGTGCGGTGGCAGCAGGATTCATAGAAGAAGAATTAAGTGTGTTTCGTCCAAGTTTGGTGGTGGTTTTTAATTGCCCGAGGAATTAGGAGATATTAATTCTTGTGTTTCGTTGTTATGTATTTTGTTTTTAGTGTGTGTGTGTGTGCGTGTGTATGTATATAAAGTGTTGCGGTGACCTTTGTTTTATGAGCTGGCTATGGAATTTTATGATGTCGCCGTAAATGTGGAGTTATTTTGATGGCAGATTTTATGTGTTCGTTAACATTTAATAGATTGTTATTGCAAAATAGACATGTTAACGCCGCCGTTCCAACAACGTTCCAACTGAATTTTAAGAGTTTTATAATACGAGTTGTTATTTTGTGGATCATCAAAGAAATTTAATTTTACCATAAAAGAATGTTGTTGAGAAAAAGCTTTTAGAAAAATTAATATGCCTTGAAATAAGTAGAGTACTGCTGAAATAATTAATAAAAATGTTTACGCATTTGAAGTTTTACTGCACTCGCTAATATTTTCATTATTTATTTACAGCCTTTTGATGATACGAAACTTATTATTTAAGTTCAACTTAAATGCTTATATTAATTTGTTCCTCCACAAAACTTAATTTTAGTGCATTATGTTCATAAATGAACATTAAACTCAAGTGTGTGCAGCTGCGCGTTATCACAAGAATAAAATGCAGATACAGTCCACTCGGAAATAGTCTTGTGATGGCGCATAACAGGACACCTAACATAAGTAAGGGTTCAGGATTTGTGTGTGTTTTTCGTTTTCTTATCTTATTTTGATAAATAGGTTAGATATATGTAGATATGAAAAATATTGTGTATACATATAAGCCTATATTGAGTATAAAAGTGGTTGAGTTAGAATAAAGATTTTGTTACAATTACAAGTTTTTTTTTGTGTTCCGTCGTTTATAAATTCCACCCCACCAGAATTAAGGAATTTATTAAAATTTGGTCCTTCGAGCCGGATACTAGCTATATTTTGGGCGGCAACTACTAACACGTAGATAGAACAGTTGCGGCAGTGTGAGGCTGCGGTGCCCAACGCCGCTTAAAACGATAAGATATAAGGGGTTTTCCAATAAGAGGTGTTATTTTGAATAGCCCGCTAATTCGGTAGCTGTCACTTTTGAAGCTGTCATTTTTTGACATTTGACAAGTAGAAACTACGCTATTAATAAAAATGGAACGATACACGCTTCAACAACGCATTTCTTTTTTTGAATATCAAAATAACACCTCTTATTGGAAAACCCTATATTTTGGCGACTGAAATATTCTTGCAGCATATTTCGCTTTTTTTAGCAAATTTAAACTTTCAGTCCCAAAAAATTAAACAGATGAACTTTGATAAACATCACTATATTAATGTATTCAGTATTTTCTAAAAAAAAGTACGTAAATTTGGTCCAGTGCAAGGACGACGGAGGCAGACAATGAAGGGAGTTAAGTTAATTTTTTTTGTGAAATTAAATATATAAAATAAATTATATGACGCAGTTTAATGATGCTAGAGGCTACTGTGGCTTTGAAATTAAGCGGTAGCGCATCCAACGAATGCCATGTGGCTGTGATTTGATTTTGAATAAAGACATTCAAATATCGCGAGTTTACTCCTCCATTGATGAAGTGAATTCACAAAAATTTTTCGGAACGAAATCAGACCAGTTCCAGAATCAAGGGAATTCGGCTATTTTCTGCAACACAACTTGTATGTTTGTCGTCAACTACAGTTTCTTAACTTATTGCCAGATATAAGAAAGTTTCGGGCCCGTTTTAAGTATATTCGAAGGTGCTGATGATCGTGGTGTGATCGGTTAAGTTTGACGAAAATCACTAAAAAGTCAAACCGCCACCCAATTATTTTTTTTATAATAGATATCCTCAGCATAAATCAGTCTTGAAAAATTGTACTACGTAAAGCTTTGCACAAAAACAATTCTGACACTTTCTCTTGGTATGACTGTTAGAAAAAAATGTGCAAATCTTATAATTTCGACACATGACTACTTTAAAATTACAATGGTGTAAAATTTAAATCATTATATAGTATCACTTAACAAGAGTCCACTCTTAAAACTCTTTCTAAAGCGGAAGTCGATTATTTTGCAATTTTAAACAACATAAAGTATATTTAACCCTAAATTAATCTTTTAACTTTAAAAGCAGCTAAACCCGTCTATATTTCTTAAAACTAAACTTTATCCAGCGTTTAGTCATTTCACAACGAAAAAAAAAATATCCAAAATTTAATTTTTTAATGTAACAACATTTTAAATACGTGCTATTCATTTTAAATTTTTGCATAGCTGCGACGTGAGATGGACAGGAAAATCTGTGCAAATGAAAATTGTCCACTAGGGGGGAACAACAAAATAATTGTATTATTTTTTTTTTTTTTTGAATCAGTATTCAAATTTCTTCTCTATCTTTGGCTTTAGTGTAGAATATATTTAAAGAATATTTTGTAAATTCTATTTCGGTTCGAAGTTGTTTTGTATGCCAGTGCTTAATTTCTTTTTAGAGTCCGTCTTATTCCTTATACGAACAATGTTTAAAATTGTGTGCCAATATCTTTTAACGGATACGGATCACCACTTAAAAGCTGTGTGCAAAACAGGGTGGTCATTCCGTAATTCGATTATCGTCAGACGATATCGTCTAAACTATACTGATGCCTTTATTTGTTTCACGTAAGTCGATAATCGTCAAAACGCTATCGTCCAAATGATAGCATTTGGGCGATAGCTAAATAGGTATCGTCTTGCATTAATTTTGAAGTTTGTAGGTGACTGTAGTTGAATAATTGAGTAGCCACTGTCGTTTGACATCTTGTTTTTTTGTCTATCTGTTGTATTTGCAAATTAAACTTCAAATGTTTCGGCGCAGCAATTTTCTTGTATTAGAAAGTGGAAATGAAAACGCAAGTTGGGAGAAAATACAATTAATACGAATGCGAAGACAGTTGAGAGACAAATCGAGATGTTCATCCATATATCCAGTCAAAATACCATTCTGAGACTGTGTGGCTGCCCTATATATAAATTGGTGTATTTACATTTATACATATCAATTTCTAAAAAAATATTACAATAAAATAACTTACAGTTTTGTCCAATTATATAACTTTATTCGCACCAAATACAAAACAATACACACATTTATTAACATTTATTGCAGCCCATTTGATAGGTCAACAAAAGATTGAGAGTTTTTGAAATGTACCAAATGCTCTCAAATTATAAACGATTGACGAGACAATAGTTGTTGAGTTATGTGAAGCAAATTAAAGACGAACTCGTCGCCGATCGTCGTTTTGACGATTATCGTTTTGAAAATTACGGAATGACCCTCCTGATTTTTTGTAACTCTTGCCCTTGATTAACTTTGTATGCACGTCGCAGATTAATTGCAGTTGATTCGTAAGTTTTCTTCAAATTTCACCCGTGTTGATTTTTCTTCCAAAATCTGTTTGTATGTATAGGTACATATATAAAAAATATAATCAATCTTCCTCATCGTCAGTGATTTAACATTTTAGAGCGAGTAAAGGCGACATAAAGTCATTATTTATTGTATTTAAAGAAAAAAGTTAAACATTTCTATGTGTGTAATAGGTAAGTTTGTTTTTCTTTGCACTTATTCAGTAAAGGTAAAGATATTTCACTTTTTTTTGTTAGGTGTGTTTTTCTTTAATTTTTTTTTCTTTAACTTTCTTTTTTCATATAAAACGAACCATTCCTTCGTGGGAGGACTTGTTTTGAATTTATTTTGGCTAAAAGCCTGCCTGACTTGGTATGGCCATAAATAAAAGTAACAAGATTTGCTTTGTTGATTTACATGTCAACGTCAACTTGATATGCACGCACAAAATAGCAAACAACGCACATAGGAAACTTTTTCCTGCTTTTTTTTACCTAAGGCCGACAAAACAATGTTCAGATATCATACATGGAATATTAAAGTTGGGTAGTGTATTTTCTTATTGTAGTTGTAGCTATAGCGGGCAGATTTCAAGTGGATTCCTTCTACTATTAATACATTTTTATTTTTTTTATAAATTTATAAATATTAAAAATCTATAATCAGTTAATGTATCTCATATTATAGAAGCTTGAGAATTAAGTCCGTGTTAAGAGTTATTACCAAATAAAGCAACTCAATACTGATTTCGCTAAATTATTTCACAGACTAAAATATCCTTCTTGGATTTATAAAAACCTATATTTGATTGTTGCCTCAATTCGTGTCTAATTTAATTACAGAATTATAAAAAAAATTTAGGTTTTCTTAAATTTAATTAATGGTACCCGCCATAGAACCGTTTTTACTTGCGACATAGGTAGGTACTACTACGGGGCAAGTTTTACATTTAGAAAAAAATTGAGCTAGAGATTTTAATCAAACTTGACATTACGATGATATAGAACACCAAAACAGTGAGTCTCGCAATTGCGTCTGCTGTCTGTAGATCGATCACACCCTAAAAGACTGAAGCGATTTTCTTCCAATACTTAAGCGTCTTAGGTTATTATCTCAAATAGATTTTTTTTAGGCCCAAAAATTAAGGTACTCGTATTTGCCATAATTACTATTTTTTTACCATCTTAATTATTTTGAAAACGGCTCTATCGATTTTGATAAAAAAAGTGTGTGCACTACTTTAGGTACATAGTCTAGTAGTCTAGATTTTGGTCCAACATTTTTTTTTTACATAAGTACATATTTTGTTATCAACGGTACCTGCTACACAATCATTTTTTTTCGCCTTCGAATTAAACAGTACCTACTATACCAAAATGGTCCCAAAATATTTTTGTGGATTTTTGAAAAAAATAATCTTTTTTTGAAAATTCAATATTTCGAAAACGGGTTGACGATTTTTTTTTTTGAAATTCTGTTTTAAAATTTATATTGTGTAATACTTAAAATTGACTTACCAATATTTTTTTTTTAATTAAAGAATTTTAGTTTATATAAAATTAATTAAATAACGACACTAATTAAATACAAAAAAATTATTTAGCCGTTTATTCTAAGAATCTTGTGCATACGTTGTGATTAAACATAAGAACAAGTACGTGCGATCCAGTCGTTCATTTTGTTTTATATTTGCAATTTTCGCGTTAACGCTTTCACCGATTCTAAACAATATACGGTATACTAAAATTTTTTAACAAAATAATTTTTGAAAAAATAAATCAATACTTTTTTTATATTTTTTTTTTCAATTCAATATTTCGAAAACAGAATATTGTTTTTAAAATTGTTGTTTTAACTGTATTTATACAAATAAATCACAATAAAACGCAAAATCCAGCCTGTTATGCATTAGGTAATATTAATTATTACAAAACAGTCAAACCAGGTTAACTAAGCCCCGTTTAAATTATAACCCTGCTTATTTGAACAACTTATCCTTGTGTATGCTTTAACAAATTTCCCACAAATTACTTCAATTTATTAGAAAACCTCTTAGAACTTAGAAAATAATTTCTTGAAATGTAAGTATATTTACATAAAAAAAAACTTCATTCAAATGATAAAAAAAAGTGATACACAGGCTTCCTATGTGTTCTGATTCCACTGTTACCACTTCAGTTAGATATCCGAAATCGAGGTTCGTTTGAGTGAAAACACGCATTGTCTAAATTATAATTAAATTTGTTTGTCGTTTAATTTAAGAGGGTTTCACTGTAATACATTTACTATCTGTAATTAAACCAAAAATATAAAGGCAAAATTTATTAATATTTTATTTTCACTGTAATACATTAACTATCTGAAATTAAAAAAAAATATTAAGGCAACATTTATTAATATTTCCTTTTTCTTATTTTTTTTTCAGATTATCTACATCGGAAATAGAAGGTAAGATTTCTAAACCTTTTTAATAACAATTTATAATTTATAAATAACAATGTAGGTACATAAATTCTACATTAGCTTAACACTTTGAAAATTTAGTCCACGGCATTAATACGGCATTGGCTCTAATGAAAGTATCCTCTCGATCAGCGAAATGAAGCATCATTGCGCGTGGTTATTATTCGCATGGAGGAGTGTCTCTGCTTCGTAGATTTATCAACAGATTAGTGTGTAATATATAATGTAAATTTTGTTCATGAACAGGAAATGGCAAATTATATTATTAAAAATAACAATTGATATTTAACGAGATTTTAGAAATTTCCCCCAAAAAAAAACACTAGATAAAACTTAAACCTCAAGGACCTTCCACTTCCCTTAGTTTTCACTTCAATAAGCTTTTACTGGTTAAAATAATTTACATATATTCTTTTTAATTTTTATTAATTTATATATGTATGAGGACCTCATTAGGAATGAAATGTCAAAAGTACATGTTTAAAAAAAAAAACTAAAGCCACCAAGTATGTATATACGCACCTCTTTTGAGTGAGGCAATCCCTGGCCACCTCCAAATATTCATGCTTCTATTATTATTTGATGTGTTTGTTCCAAAGCCCACTTGTCAAAATACTTCAGAAGTTTTTTTTTTCACTCGAATCAATCATTTTGCGTTAAAACAAAAAAAAACATAAGGCCATATGGAATCAGAAGTGCCCCTGAAAAAAAAACCGACTTCACACTTTTATCAATAGGTAACACAATAGACCTTCCTGAATCAAAGTGGTGTACCTTTTACCATGACGTAAAGTTGAACCATTAATTCTTGGATTCCTGAGTTAAAAAAAAAAACACATCCACACAAAATAAACCCTTTTGTCGAAAATATATAAAATGCTTACTGTTACCTCTTACCTGTACCTACTTTGAAGGCATTAGAGGCCGAAACCCTTATTCATCTTTTATTCTTCCACCTGTACCTCCTTCTGTATTTGCCTTCACTAAAAGCTAACAAAAAAAAAAATAAAACAATAAAAGATAAGTGAAGTTAGTATTTAGGGCACAAGTTCAATGTTATCCATATCTTTCGTACTCCCCGCGTCTACGCTCTACACTTCTATACCGTCCCCATTGTACCCTTCTTTAGTTAGTTATTGGATTTCTCACACAAAAACGTTGCAGAAAGAAGGGTTAAGTTGTGGTTTATTTTAGAGAATATGTAGGTAGGCATGTGTATGTAGGTTGTTATTGTATATTCGTGGTGGGTAGCAATTTTTCCTTCGTCCTCATACACAAAGTACGTAGCTCGTGCTGAATTTTTCGAGTACAAAACCAAAAATATTAAATGGCGCCTGGTGCCTCAGCATCAGCCGCAGCCTCAATATTATAATATAAAAATAAGGGTAACTAATATATGTATATATAAACGAGAAGGGAAATAAGTTATTACCTTCACTTAGAAATCTTTTGTTTGATACTTAAAAAAGAATTTTTTTTTGCTGTGAAGGCAACAAAGGATATTAATTAAAACGGATTTTTGTGTCAAATAAATGGAATTGAGGAAACTGTGTTTTTGGACGCACATTATCTCTTAATTATACCTACATAATTTATGACAGTAAATTTAGGAAAACGTATGTCTGCATTTGATTGGAAAATGGTATTCAAATCTTTTCGAAACACATAATATAACAAAGGGAAGATATCAAAAAAAAAAAATACTTGGAATTTGCAGAAATCTTTATCCAGTAGCCTTTTTTACCAGTTACAATTTAAAACCATAAACTTGTACTACAATTTACTGTTGCACCATTTATAATTGCATATTGTATAGGTATGTAAGATTGGTGATTGTAAGGCAAATCTAATTAGGTCTGCAGTGCCTCATTTTGATACCATAACTCGCGTTACCTTTGAGCTTTGCAGGTTTTTGAGGAGGAATGTGACAGGCAATCTGTATTTTTGTATTTGCCTTGTGAGATATTATCCGCTCCCTGAACCCTATTAAACGTGGCAAACTTGACAAGTTGCAGGTAAATTAGGACGCTGATATGATCCTTCCTAGGATACACGTCGCTATATGGAAATAGTTGTTGCTCTTCCAAGGACTATACTCTATGCAACAAAAATAGTCAGTATATCCCTCATTGGAGGAGCTTTTCGAAATACACTGGTGCCTGTCGCTGAAATTCCCACTGAAAATAACCACTGACTTATATAGAAATTGTTTTTGTAATCTTACCTACCTACCTACTGAACTTCCAAGCGCACACTGCTGCATTTGTGCCTTCACCATGTACTCAACCCTCGTTGTGTGCTTTTAAAATAAACACGAATCAGAGTTACCAACCACTGCTACGTTTGTGGTAATTAAGTATGCTTACAACTGCAACCATGTAAGAGCTTTAAAACAGTACGAATTTATTGGCATCTATTACAGACAGAGTGAGAGGCAAGCATTCTATCTTTCCTGTACTGACTATTTTCGTTAGACAGAGTATAGTGATTAGCTGCCATATGAATAAACCGCGGTCGTTGCTGGGTATTCCTATACGGCCAGTATCCTCGACCAGAAATCATCTGTCAATGAAATTTTCTGTTTATTATTAGACCAGACGTTTTCCGTTAGATTCCCCAGCTTAAGTGTAAGTTGTTATGTAGATAGAGTCTAGATTATTTGTCTCCCTTTCGGTATTTGCCCATGCCTGAGACCTGAGTCTTTTTGCCCCTGGGCAGCTTGCAACGATCAAAGGCATGTAAGCTTCGCCCGTAAGAGAGACAAATAGCAAGATCAGATAGATTCGCCTGGGAACATAGACGACAGTCTAAACGGCATAGTGTTTTGCCCCTGGCTAATGCTACAATATTTGCCAGATAACTGCTCTGCTATATCTCTGTTTGCTTAGAACCAGTTTGAATAGTTTGAATTTTTATTACGGCTTCCGATTGAGTTTCCGCAATATCCCTTTCAAAGCTTGAATGCTCTAAAATGTATTCGTCGGAGGTATTCCTGAATTTTCCAAATAACGAAATCAAAACAGTATTTTATCAATTTTGTCTATCTTAAATTGGAGTCTAATGAGTTTTACAATTAATGTTAAAGAAATTATTGTATTTAGTTTTCTCGGAAAAATTCTAAAAGCGCAAAGTTGCTCGTTTTTCTCTTTTAGCAGAATTTTTTCTAACAATAATTTACCGACTACCTTTTTCTTTGTATTTTGACAATTTCCCGAACTTTTCCCATCATCCATTCTTCTAATTTAAAAAGTGTAATTTTAATAATTACCTAGTACAATATGTCTAAAATGTTTAAAAGTATTTTATATGTAAATTTTTTGATATAATTCCTTCATTTAGTAATTTCCCATAGACAACTATGGGCTTTCGAATTTTAGGTCAATAACCACTAACCTAGCTTAGTTTCTATCCTTCACCGCTTCGACTTTAGAAAGCGGTACTAAAGTTGACGTTAACTCCACCAGTTTTAGTATATTCTTCAAACTGTCATCTCTTATCCTTGAACCTATTTTCTTGAACTCGATATATTCTTACATGAAAAACCATATATAGGCATTAGGGGTGTTTTGTTGAGAAAAAGTAACTCAGTCAGTCAAAATGTAACAAGATATACAAAAACAAAAACCCACTGGCATCTCATTACCTTTTTGTTCCAGTGAAATGTTGCTTGACGTTATTCATTTGTGGTACTCAAATTCAGGGGGCGCTGATCTATTTTTTTGTATTTGACATGTTGGTAATGTTGATAAACCTTATGATATACTAAAATAAATGTGTTCGATTTTTGATCTATAGGCTTGTCACACACGTGAATTTTTAAAGCGGAATTAATAAAATAGTTATTTTGAATAAAATCATTTTCCATTGGGGGATTCACATGTAATACCATGCTGTACACCAATAGCCGTTTTGTTATCAGAATTGAACCATATTATGGATTATCAAAAAATATGCATTACAAAATTAACATGAATAAAAAACACACACAAGGAAAAAGAGATGGTAGTAAAGCACTGTTGTCACTCTGATCTGTATTGTCTTATTTTCATGAGATGGAGCCCGATTAGACGATTACTTTTTTCGGTTGTTTCGTCTTTTTGACAGATTGGGTGGTATTTTCACGAATGGTGTAATCACGAACGTATGTGCCTGTCAAAATGACGAATAACGAAACGAACGAATCGTTTAATCAGGCTCATGATCTATAGAGACCATTAGCGGTAGTGAAAAACGGCAAATGACTAACCGAACGGATGGATTGTTGACGGTGAAAGCAGTATTCATTATATCATATTTTTTTATAAATTTAATTTTTAAACTTCAATAACTAACTTGGGAGTTTTGTAGAAAGCATTATAATTTCCTGCACAAGATGTGAAAAATAAAAAAGACGTGACCAACATCTCTCCACATAGGTTGTTTGTCTTGAAAAGCCTCAAAGTTCAAAAAGTTTTGAAAATCAAACAACATGTTTGTCAAATAGTTGTTTTTGCGTTCTAATCATCAAACATGGACAAGGTACTTCCTAAGGTTTATTATTTTCAATCCCTTTGCACCTGTCCACACTAGAGTTTAACTATGACGATTTTTTACAATCTACATGCGTTAAAAAGAAACAGCCAATCTACCCTTCTCTTTCCTACGCATGTAAGATCGTACAAAATCCTCATAATTTAACGACAGCCACTTTGAGACTATATTTTTAATCTGAACGAAGATAAAAAAGTGTAAGGTAAGCCTTAGACCAAAATTGATAGGTTCGATATGTTCAAGAAGGGAACAAATCTTTATGTAAAACCAAAAACAAGCAGAGGCACCAACCTTTAAATACCTAAACAAGTAGAAAGACATTTGCTGTGGATCGTTTTCTTGAACTTGCTTTACTTCACTGTGCTATATTCTCAATAAAACACACCTATTATCTAGCTAATTTTGGGGTCCCCCACGGTAGACTCTTAGGTCCCCTTCTATTTACCTTAATCTTAACGATTAAAGTAATTGCAATACTCCTCACTATCTCATTTTACGCAGGCGTTACTAAGTTTTTAAAAACCATTTTCGTTCAACATTATTCTTATAAAATTGGTTCGCGACAATTTCTGAGTACGGTGGCTCAAATAAAGTTTGGAGTTTAACTTAACTCAATGCCAATCAATACCTCCGTCCCAAATCTAATAAAAATCTTCATTGTCTCTATTTTTTTCAATAACCAACCTATTTACTCTATATGTATCTAGTCGATTCGCGATCTTAGCCTGTTATGTGACAGGAAATTCAATTTCCTAGCAGACATAATCGCTATACTTTTGTTCGTCTTCTCCTTGAATTCGCGTTTCAAGTTTGATCTCATAGTCGAGCTATTCTATTATCTTCTAATCTGACCTCTTAATTAAGACTGCCTCCCTCAAAAACAGCGTTAAAAGTGGCCTTTCTGAGTCAATTCCTTACAATTCTTACTTTTCCAAAATTATCCCGTCTTCGAAAAAATCGTCGCTTCTTCTACCTTCCTAATCAAAAATTTCGCCTCCACCAATATTAAAATTTGAAGTTTCTAACTTCAGATGGAAATTCGTTCATAGGTTGTTTTTTGTAATGCTTACCTTCAATAACATAAAGAACCAATAATTGTATTTCTTCCTCAACTCAAAGAAATTCTTATTTTTACCAAAATAAAATCTCGTTAGAATCTTGAGAACAAACATCAAACAACTTTGTCAATTTAAATGTTAAAAGAAATCCATACAATATTTCCACTTGACTTGTTATGTGTTTCACTTGAATAAATCGATGAATTAAAACAAAACGACAATAAACAAAAAAAAGCTGAAGAAAAAAAAAACACCCCTCCCTTAGGTACTTGAAATCAAAAGCTTCCGATAGGATATTCTCTAAAAAAAAAGAAAAAAAAATTATACTTCCTACACATTGTGTTTGTGTGGATACTCCTTCAATGGCGCAAATAACAAAATTACAAAGAAAAACGACGAAAAAATTAAATAGATAAATACAAAATACAAGTCTTCTGCTTGCCAGCTTTGCTACTGCATATAACAAAGGGAATTCGAATCCAAAATCCATACCATCAGTCAGTTTGAACAAAGTGCAAAACTCACCGGAGTTTGACTCCAAAATACCACCCCACTTCTTGTTCTCCTTGTCGATTTCACCCTTGGCAAATAAAAATAAAAAAGGGAATTCCAGCAACGGCTATATATGGCGGGGTATGACGATGATGATGGCTACGTCGAGGACGACGATGGATGATGGCAGCAACAAAGTTCAGTAAAAAAAAAAAAAACAAAGCAAATTGAAGAAAATTTGCACCAGACATGGGGAATCTCATCACATCATCCAGCCCTCGTACGCCCGCCGCGCCGCGCCAATGTGCGACGACAAAGTCTTCATTCGGTCGCAGCTATCGTATCACATCGTCGTCGTCGTCGTCGTTTCTCATCGGCAAAGATCAAAAAAGGTCCAGTAAACACTTCCCCGTACCGTACATACACTCAGCCAGCCGAGTAGGTACACCTACACGTCAAGAATCATTCACTCAACCACCATTATCGTCATCAGTTCCAAAGTTGCAGCAGATACATAAGTTACTGTGTGTGTTTGCGTCTAGCGCAAGTCAAATTTCTCCACTAAGAGCAATCTATCATATGGTTGCCTTGAGTGTGGGGATAGAAAAGTTTATATTGCACCACCACCTCCCATCAAAGATACTCTCTACTCCACCCCAATCCAGTACACTCCGAAGCGTGATACCTCATCATCAGAACTAAGGGTAAAAACATGGCACTTCTAGCACAAGGCACAACCCTTCGCACACAGAAAGCACACATTGAAGAAATAGAAAAAAAAATAAGCAAAACACAATGTTGCATTATTTACAAAAATATGTGTACACAAACGCATCGTTGCCAAACTTCATCTATTCGGTGTTTGTATCCTGGCAATGGCATCAACCACCCATTTTGAAGACCGAAGGAATGAAAATTCCATTGACAGGTATACAGAGCACGAGCTGCTATTGAAGCAGCTGATAGCTATAGTGTATTTAAGGACACCGACACACACATCCCAGACAAAATTTTACTCTCTATCTCTCTCTTAAGCTCTCTAGTTATTTTTTTTTTATTTCACTTCAGTTGTGTAAATGCGGTGAATAATTTACATCTTTTCATGCAAAAAGTGTCACCGACAACATGTTCCAGGATTTAAAGCCGAAAGAGCCGAAATTCGTTTTGTAACCCTTTTTGTTCAATGTACGAGTATGTTCGTTGTGTATGTATTAATTTGTGTATGGTGTGTGTCGAAGTTTTGGGTTTTAATTAATTTTAAGAATATTTTGATATGCTGAGAATTTTAGTTGAATATTAAAGGAAACAGAGAGGAAATGTGGGCCTTTGGAATTTTCATAAAACTTTTGTTTTTTTCTTTGTTGTTTCTTGTCTATCGATTGTTGTTTCTTATTTAGGAGATGGGGTGGGAGGTAATTAAATTTGACGAGAAGTCTGAGTTAACCTCACAAATTGGTCGATGATTTTAATTTTCACTTGGCTTCAAATGGACAAAGGACAAACACTTGGAACAACACATCCGTCACAAAAACGAGCGGTTTTACAAAGGACACCCGGCACTTTGTTACAATCCCATTTACGACTTCTTCCTTATTTATTGAATATGTATTTGAAACTGAAAGCGAATCTATTGATTATCGTCTTGGATTTTTTGGCACGTACCTGACTAATTGCTGGAATGCTGTCTGTATTTTTTATTCTGTTCATTCAACCAATTTGCCGGCTATATCTTCTCTCTTTTTGGCGCCAGGCATATTTCTTTTTGACTTTACCATAGCAAAACACAGACCTTACATGTCTTAAGAGCCAAAATTGAAGGAGCGAAACTTTTGCCAGCAACAATTCGAAACGCCCCGCCATGTACATCAAATCAGGACTCGATGTGATCCAACTTCTGTCAAAATTTTTTTTAATTTAAAGTAAAATATCAGCCAATTTACATTATTACCGTATATTTTTCTCATGTTAGCTTCTATTAAACCTTACCGAAATCTTATAGAAGCTGAAATGACTTACCGTGTTCTTATCAAAGCTTAAATGTTATTTCTGTTGCCCCACCTTGTATTTGTCAGCATAACGAATCCCTTAAACGAATTCCTTCGTAAAGATCAAATTGGATCCCACTCTCAGTAAACAGCTTGTATGTAGGATGAAGATATTTGGAACTCTCTACTGTTATATTGAATATTTTCACAAAATCGATTAATAGCAAGAAAAAAATTGCTCTATGAAAATTTGTAGCGCCATGTTAAAGTGTTTCACACTAATAGCCCCAAACCAAACCAAGACCAAGACATGTTCTCAAGGTTGACGCTTGTTGTTCTATTTGGGATACATTTTGCTTTCATTTTTTCACAACAGGGGCCAACTTTTTCTTATTTTCCGACGAAATTAATTATTTCTAACTCTTCCCCCACATTTCTACTTCAGATCTAGTAATCTACATGTCAAGTTTGTTGCATTTAACGCCTCGATAAACTTTCCAGTTTTTGAAATGTTTCTTCTAGGAGTAATTCTTTGTTATTCCATCGAAACTCGGTACGATTTTCCATTTGGAAGAGAGTTACCTTACCAGCTTAGTCGGTGCGATAGTGTCATATTCTTCAACGATGGAGTTTTTGACGTGAAAGCTTCCTCGGAGCTTTCTGCTTCAAATTCGATCAAGCTTTCTTCAGTTTGGTCTCATAATTTTTATACATATCCAATTGCAGTGTATTTCCCGCCCTTATTCCACCTTTGGGAACCTGCAATAGAAATTTTCGAAATGGCAAAACCGTTAGTAAACGACTTTTAGCTTCTTCAGCTTTTAAAATTATGTCAACGTGAGTTTTCAGTATAATTTTCAATTTTTTTTCTGGATTATTTCCATAGCATTTTCATAGCAATTCTTTTATCCTGTGGTCTTTTTTTTTTTAACCCTGCCATGTTATGTATGCCAACAATATGTTTACCTAAAACATACCAGAATCCCAAAACAAACCAATCTTGAGCATTGAACACTAGGCTGAATCGCTTGGTTTTCTTTATTTCTTCTGCAAAAGAAAAGAGATCTCCTAAATGGCTCCCGGAAATTACGCCAGAATTGTTTTTGGAAAAAACGCCAAAAAATTCTTCATATAAAACTGGCATATTTTTCCTAGGAAAAAAGCCAAAGTTTTCTGATATTCTTTCCTACATGTCTGGCCTTTTTTTCCAACAAAAATTCTGGTCTTATTTCCATTGTAAGAAATTGGAAAAAGAGCCAGAAAAAAATCAAGGCTGTGTGAAGTGTGTCTTGCAATTAGGTTCACAGCGTACAAAAAGCTCGAAGCGTAAGGGCAGACATGCTGTCCCCCGCAACTCCACTGCTTGACCCAATACAGGATTTGGCGCGGGTAAAGTTTGAGTATATGTACATTTTTTTTTTAATTTAAATAAAAAATTGCATATACCTAAAGTGTAGCCACCCCAAATCCTATATTGGGCCATACAGGCCGGAAGCATGCCTCCCCCTCTTACGCGACGAGCTATTTAAAAAATTTTGTTTGCCTTTGAAAATTTTGTATCTTAATTTCCATATGGCCAAAATTTCTGGCTTATTTTACAAATAAACTTCTGCTCTTTCTTCCAATTTTGAGCTAGAAAAAAATTCTGACGTTTTATCGAAAAAAAAAAAAATTCTGGCGTAATTTCCTGAACCTCTTCTAAATGTGTTCACTGTCTAGTGTGCTTAGAATTTGAACATTTTGTTGTTTGTAGCTCTTGATAGTTTATTTTTCTTTGGTAAGACTCACTCGTATCTTCCTATTCTACATGTTTCCCCACATTTTTTTAAACAAAATTAAGAATTTGTCGAATAAAACAATATCGGTGAAAAAACACCGCCTTGTGGTATCTCGATTTTCACTTCAGAATCATCTATTGGTGCATTCGAAAAAAAACTCCTTTACTACAGTAAGTTGTCATAATATGCAAAATGATTTTAAAACTTTAGGGCAGACTTGCTAAAGTTTTGTATTGTTTTTTTTTTTGTAATAATTTGCCAACCAAATACAAAATATATTCACAATTAGACGTATGTTTCAACTTAGTTCCATTTTGTATTACTCAACACATCTTATGGTGTGTTTACATTTATTATCATTTAAAACACCCCGCTAAGCGATTTACATAATAAAAATCAACAAAATTTCCACACACAAAAAGCAAAAAAAATAAAAAGAAAAAAAAACGAAGTTATTAAGTGCCTAACAGAATGGCGGGCGTTTAAAACTTATTTCTTAAGATAACCGCCGAATGGCCACTTAAACATTCACAAAAACATTCGACGAAGCAAATCGGTTTATTTCTAAAAGTTTATCTTTCGCAATGATCATAATAATTTCTTGATTTTCTTCATCCGCATGCCGCATCCTTGTACGCGTCCTTGAAATAGGTATACAACATACAACATAATATACCACCTACACAGTCTAGTAAAAAAAAAACACATTTTAACACTGTTTATAGAAGCGAAAAGCTCTTATGTGCTTGTTCTATCTCGGTAGTATCATCATTCACAGGGTGTTCCATGTTGTTTTTTTTTTTGCCGAAATGTCACCCTCATTTTGAATTGTTTGCCTAATGTTCCAGCTATAGCTATTTACTTTACGACTATTGTACGAAGGACGAAAAACGAGAAATAAAATTTGGAAGGACACAAAAAAACCATCAAGAAAAATAACGACTAAGTCATTGGGAGGGAAGTTTTTCTTTTTTTTTTTTGTATCTATGATTGTATGCGAAATCAGGAGTTTTGTAGAAAATTCATCCTCGTCGTCGTACATCAACTTGATGGGTTACCCTTACCTACCTCCTGTTTTCATTTTTTTCTTTATTTGGAGAAATCAGGGGTTGGTTTTTCAATTCTAACATTAGCCTTTGCTTAAATAGAAATAGAGAACAGATAGAAGCAGACAAAGCGAAAGTACGAGGAACTGTGAGACAATCTGTCTGGATGGATATCTGTGAATTTACGCCTTCATATCGAATCCTTAAGCTTTTCTTCCTGCCCCCGGGCGCTGTCATCTTTGTTTGTGCGATGCTTAAGGAATTAGGGATCTTCTGAATATTCATATAGAATATGGAAAAATTAGAGCATAATTCAGAGGCACGAAAGAATGCTTTTTTTTTTTTTTTTTTTTTTTTTAATTTAACGCGGAAAGGAAATTGCCAAAGGAAAGTGAGGGAGCTCGAAACTAATCTGTGTTATGTTTCGAGCTGGAGCTGCACACACATACACACACCCTCATCAACACAAAATAGAGGGATGGTTTGTGGCAACCAAAAAAAAAAACCGGGATACGGTACCCAGCAGAGATACTATGTCACGCATTTGATTTTATGCTAAGCTTAAATTATTATGTGGATATACGGATGTAAGTAAGTGAACGAAAAAAGCTTGCTCGATAAAGAAGAAAATTCGTTTCGTCCTTTTTGCGTGGTTATTAAAGGAGGGCATAGGAATAAAAACGACACGATGACGACGACGAATCCCTCAAATGTACGACGACGATGATGATTTGAAAAGCAAACAAAGAGAAAAGTGACGTCGGCGCTGTGCAATTTATAGTTAGTCGTCTTGGTCGAAGTTGTTTTGTTGTTGTTGTTGTGTTGGTTATGTACTAACCGTATTCCGTTATGATGGCGGCCGTTGAATTTGATTATGTTGCGCCATCTGTTTCAGGACTTTGCTATGATGTGGTAGGTGGTTGGTATAGGTTTATGCGGGGTGAATGAATGAGAATTTTTTTTTCAGTTTTTTGCTTCATATCCTGTCCATTAGGTTCCATCTGAAATGCTTATTTTCGAATTTAGACTGTGAAATTGTGGTTTATTTTTTTTTGTTGCCTTGCTTTGTTCGTTTATCATAAAGGATATTCCATCATTCTATATCCTTGAATGGATATGAAGAATGGGCCGGGCGTTAAATTAAATGTAAATTTCATTCCGTGTGAAATTTCCATACGGATGCGTCATGTGGCGAGTGATGGCGTTTTTTTTTTTTGTTTTTTTTTTTTTTGCTTCCTTACGCTATTGTTGGAGATATTACTGTCTTAGTTTTCTTGGGTGATGGGTGGCTTAATTGAGGTTTGTTGGAATTTTTTTTTGGAAGGGTTGCGAACAAATTGAAGGCATGAGTATACATATATGTATGTGCCTACTTTAGGTAGGATATGGCAAACCGTTTAGTATACCTTTGAAGGAAGGGAAGCTATATTGTGGTAAAATGTCTATTTGACTTTCATTTTAAATTGCAAAATTGATTAAATTATCAACAGAAATGGGAAATGAACTTCACATAATTCTGATTTTGTGTACATATAACATATGCCTTCCTGGAACATTCTATGGGCTTACAAAGCTTACAACTGTATTCTATTTTTTTACTTGCGATATTCCTATGCCTATCTACAGGTACAATAGGGCACGTTTTGCATTTGAAAAAAAAATCGAACTCGAGATTTTAATTTTAATCAGATTTTACATTACGATGATGGAGAACAGCAAAGAAGTGGGTCCTCAATTGTGTCTGTCTGTCCTCGAGTCTGCAGCCTAAACGGTTGGGTGGATTTGCTTCAAATTTGGTACATTTCTTCTCTTGTTTTTTTAAAGACGACGAATAACAGTAGCTCCCAGACATTTTTTTGGCCAAAAACAAACATCTTATTTTTCTCATAAGCGGCTCCAACGATTTTAATAACAAAAATCAGTTTATTAATGAAGGGGAAAGGTAACTCTTGGTAATTGTTTCTTGGAAACCCATTTTGGTGGTTTTCGATTTTCGGAAACGGTTGTAGATATAGCTCCTAACAAATGTTTTAAAAAAACCATTGAGTTGTAAGAATATATCATGTATCTATCTACTATAAATTTACTTTTGTTTTTCTTTTTACTTTGCTTTTATAATAGTTTATATCTTTTAGCAAAATATAAATAAAATTTGTCGAAAATAATAATTATTATAGGTAATATGTACACATAATATGTGTATAATATGTTCATTTTATTTTTGTTAATAAAAGATCCCCTGAAGAAGACGGCAACCACCGTCGAAACGTCGGGAAAGGAAATGAAATTGTTCCATTAAAAAAACATTACGACCAAAACAGAAGAAAGAGATATATTTAAATCTCGAACACCTATAATAATTCAACCAATTGGTCAATAACTTAACAATAAGAAAATATTAATATAAAATTAATTCCAACTTAAAAACTCAAATAGATAAGAACTGTTTATAATGTTTTTTAATATATAATATCAAATACGATATTGGCTTTTATTTACAATAAAGACATAACAAAGAAAAAAATTGTATTTCTCAAAAACGGATCCATTAATAAGTACAGTCTGCTTTTAATATAAAATATTTAATTTTGCATACTTATTAAAGGTACTTACCATAGAGCCACTTTTCATATTTTCGACTTTTTCACTATTGGATATAACAAATTTTCAAAAACAACGTTTTTTAAAAAATAAATAGATACATTTTTTTTTTGCAAAATCGATTTTTCACAAACCACTCACAGAATTTTTTTTAATTTGAATTTTATATGTATATTGATAATATCTTCAAAATGGCGTCTCAATTCTTTTTTTCTAAAAATGGTTTGAATATTTTATACATAAAAAATTAATTTTTCAAACTATTACAACTAGACAATATAAAAACATTAAATTATGTGTATTAACCATTTAGTTCTACCTTATTATTATTCCCTTTTTACTTATTCTTCCGTAC
Organism: Philhelius pedissequus; assembly: GCA_910595825.1. Lineage (NCBI taxonomy): Eukaryota > Metazoa > Arthropoda > Insecta > Diptera > Syrphidae > Philhelius > Philhelius pedissequus. Next base: position 30,401,109 of record OU343163.1, read on the forward strand.
GTCACTGAATACTACATACAATATAGGCCCTCATACATTTATATATACATATGTATTTGTCTTTAAAAAATCATATGAATCTTATGTATGCATATTGAACCTAAATTATAAAGTTATATGCTTATAGCTACCTACCAACCTACATCCTTCATTTTCATTATCATAAGTACATACTTACATACCTAAATTCCATCCATGTACGTATTGAGGTCCATATTTCTCTCCTAACTTACCTAATTAAAATCCATAATCTAGATTTAAATATTCATTTGTGGATAACTATGAATCATCCATTCGACAAGTCATTATACTAAGAATCAAGGTTATCTTAATACAACGCCTTTAAACCTGCATATGATAACTAAACTACCTACCTACTAAGCAGCGTCAATGCTTAGCTACATTAAAATTGTTAGCTACAAGTCCCAGTTCGTACGATCTTGTCGTGCAATTTATTTATTTCTGGCAGTTCTTGAAGATGAAAGTACGTAGAACGTTGTAAGCAGGACCGTAACTATCATTGAAAAAGGGGTCTTATATATAAAATTAAAAATAAAGATCCTATCTTAGAGTTGACTTAAGTTCAGTTTCATAAAAAGTTTTTACTATTCAATCTTATGTTTGTTACATACCGACATTTTTTAGTAGATTTCATAAATTTAAATTATTTTTTTTTTAAATCTTATAGCCCAAAATATCTAGAAAACTCGCCTACCCAAAAGAACGAATTAAATCAAATTATCATATTCTTCGGAAAATTAAAAAATTATAAATATGCATGCATACCTGTTAAAAATAACTTCAGAATGTATATAACCTCAGAAGACTTGTTAAGAACTCAGTTGAGTTTCCAATTCTAAATAAAAATTACTTTGAATAAAAATTATGGTTCAAAATTGAGTGGGCTTATACGTGTAAGTCATTGCATTTGGCATAAATTCCAAAGTAATTTAAAACTCATTGAATACAAATATTTGAGAATTCAATTTCCAAAAAAAAAAAAAAAAAAAAAACTAGTTCAATTTCTACTGAAGCTGATTAATATTATCAAACAAAAAAAAAATAAAATTTTAATATACCTAATTTAAAAGCAAAAAGTCTTCCTTGAATATTTATGTATCTCGTTACCTTGTTATCATAATGTGAATATCTAGAACAACTTCTGAAGTAGTTTTTAAATGTTCTAAAAATGCTAAATCTAACAACTCCTATAACGAACCAAGTTGTTTTATTTTATTTGAATTTAAAAATTATACGCACTATTAATTTGAGCATTTTTATAAGAAATAGAATAAAATGTGTGTATACTTAAGTAGGGTGCATCGAAAAAGGCAATCATTTTCTATTTTTGGCAATTTAATTAATTTAATTTCGGATTAAAATCATCATTTTTACTTGCGATATACATAGGTAAGGTACTATAGCTATAGCGCAAGTTTTGCATTTGGAAAAAAAATCGAATTCGAGATTTTAACCAAATTTGACATTACGATGATAGAGAATACAAAAAAAGTGGTTCCCACAATTCCATCTGCCTGCCTGTCTGTATAACGCTCTACACCCTAAACGGCTGAAGCGATTTTCTTCAAACTTGGAATTTAATCGGGTGATTGTCTATGTTGATTATCGTTTTTTAGGTCCAAAACTACTGCCATACAAATTTGTCTACCATCTCAATTATCTCAAAAACGGCTCTAACGATTTTGATAAAAAAAAGTGTGCCCACAATTTTAAATATACGCACTATTAAAATATTTTGTTATTAACGGTACCTGCCATACAGCCATTTTTTTTATTTTGAACTTTCTCATAAACGGCTCGACAGATTTCGATCAAAATTTTTACTTATTGGGTCCTTGAAATAATAAATAATACTGCATATCAACATTTTCGAAAAATATTTGTTTTGGATTTTTGCAAAACTTAATCAACTTTGTTTAAACTTTTTTTATAATTTACCAATTTATTTATAATTACAAGAAACTTGATTTTACTGAACCACCCTAATGAACCTGTCTAAATTATGTATACAAAAGTTAACTACATACAAATGCGATAAAATTCTCAAAACATTGTTTTAAATTAAAATCACAAAAAAAAATCCACATTATTATATACAAATATCACACCATGTGAATTATTTTGAATTCCCTAACTATTTATTCAAATTAATTAAATTATTATTCCAACATGCTATTAAATGATTTAAAAATTATATAAACTCAAATCAACATTTAAATGACCACATTAAAATTTTGCCAACGATGTGTGTCTTGTTAATTAAAATTTATTATTCTCTTAATAAATGTTATTAAGCAAATAAAGTGATAACAAACAAAAAAAAAACACGCAAACGTGATGCTTGATCAAAGTAAAAAATTAAATACATATCCACTTCGCCTGTTAAATTAAAACCAAGTTTACTCTTATTATTTTCAAATAAATTAAATAAATACACGTGGCACATCAGAAACAAAAAAATAAAAATAAAATCTGCCACCCTTCACAAAATGAAAGCTCATTAGGGTAACTTTTTTGTATGCCTTATTTCAAATGTATATTTATTTACATACCTATAGTACACATGTATGTACATTTAAGCATTCAATTTAAAATTCAAAACCTTGTTTTTTCTGAGCCTCATCCTATTTGTTAATTTACCGATTTGTTTGTCCTTTTTTTTTCATTTATTGTGGTTTGAAAAATAAACATTTAAAAATTATATTTCTCTTAAATTCTTTAAAAAAAATACCCCCTTCTGATTAAATAGAAATAATAAATAAAAGTAACCTTAAGATGGGAACTTTTAGGTATTTTTTTTTGTATTTACTCATAAAATAAGAAAAACTTCAAAGCTGTCTATAATTTGAAATGAAAATTCAATTGACTGAATAAATCGATCGGGGTGTAGTTAATTTCCTAAGCTACCGCAAAAAAAAAATAGCTTGCCTTTTATGTTAGGGAGGGATTCATCGATAAGAAGGCCTTTGACCTTTTTAGAAATAATTTAGATGGTAGAAAAATTGTGTGGCAAGTGCCATTATTTTTGGGACTTAAGAAACGATTGAAAAATCTATTTGAGAATATCACCTAAAACGCTTTCATACCAAGTTTGAAGAAAATCTCTTCAGCCGCTTAGGCTGAAAATCGATCTGCTGAATTTCTGCACCCACTTTTTTGGTGTTCCCATCATCGTAATGTTAAGTTTAATTAAAATCTCGAGTAGTAGCTATATCGCAAGTATAAATTGTCATTTCCATAAAAACTATTGATTACAAAAGAGATGATTTGCACCTTTAATTCCCTCAAGCATAAAAGTAAGTCCCTAGATTATCTGCCTCTAGTTAATCCGCGGATGAAGTGCTCTATTAGTTCGGTGCACAGGCTCATACTGGTAATTTTTAAACGTGATAAATGTGCAAATTCTACTGAATAAAAATGATACTGGCAGTTTGCAATTTGTCATTTGGCTTGACAGATATAACTTTATGAAGCAAGTTTTGGGTTTAAAAATTTACCAATACACAATTTTGAGAGAATATCGCCGATCATTACAATTATAAAAAGGGCTCCTTAGCAACCTATCTCAATTTGCTGAATTTTCCGCGACAGAATTGACACATGAACTCACTAATAAATTTATTCTGCAATCTTATCTCTCACTCTGTCATTGTCATACTCAAATGTAGAGATTATTTCCTTACTAATCAAATGATTTATCGTTATCAGTGAAATGCGTTACGATGCTAAGATGCTAACAATTTCTTATGGGAGAAAATTTTGCAGAACATTCTCGAACATTTCTTGTGGGTGGCAATGGCGCAGTGGATAAAGTGCTTGATTGCTAACTAGGACGTGTGGGTTCGATCCCCACGCTAGGCGCATTCTTTTCTATACCTCCAATTTTAATTGGATGCCGCCCATGGGTTAAAATGAGACAGTCAATACCTGGTTCTCAAATCCACTGTACCAAAATAGTGCCGTGCAATTCAGGTTGCATTTAAAAGCCCTTAGGTCTTACAGGCATATAGTTAAAATTAAAAAAAAAAAACATCACAGATATATTATATGCAGAATACTTATGCATAATTTTTATTGTGTTCGTTTCTTCTGATGAGTGTTGAAACATTTTTTTGGAAGTTCTGCTTTTAATGCTAAAAAAATTTAACATTTTTATCTCAGAACTTAATTAAAACTTTGCAGAGAAAAATTAATTTAGTTTTAAAAAGTGAACAGAATATATCTGCAAATTAAAAAAGCGAATTTTGCTTACTTCTAACGTGTTGTACAGGTGAAGCAATGGCTTCGTATAAATAAGTAATTCCCTGTTAAATTAACATTACAATAATGGAGAAGAAAAAAAATCGATTTTCCACGGATATACCGATTGGCGATTAGATACATTATAGAGGAGAAATTACAATTATTGTGTCTGTGTTCTTCTTCAATTCTTAGTCTCCTATGAACACCGAAAGAAGATTGAACATTTGACTTTCTTTTTAAACTAAAAAAAATTGAAAACATTTTTAGAAAAAAAAATTGAAACGCCATTTTGAAGATAAAATTAAAAAAAATTCTGTAACTGGTTTTTGAAAAAATCGAAAAACTTTTTTTTTTAATTTGAGTATGCAGTTTTATTAACAATTTTAGAGAGCATTTGTATAAAAAAAATTATTTTAATCGGTTCATCCAATATTGAGAAAGTCGAAAATATGAAAAGTTGTTCTATGGAAAGTACCGTTAATAAGTAAGCAAAAAGAAATATTTTTATACTTAAAAGTGAACTGTACTAATTTAAGAACAAACAGATTTTTTTTATAAAAATTCTTGGAGCCGTTTTCGAGAAATACATTTTTTTCTTAACGGTTTTTTAACTTTTGTATGGAAGATTCCGTTGTTTCTTATTTAAGAAAAAATAGATTTTTTTAACTACTCAAGATAATGTCAAAAAACCACTAAATACGAAGTTTCGAAAAAATCTATTGAGTCGTTTTCGGAGTTTTCAATTTTCAAAAAAGAATTAATTTCCAAAAAAAAAAATTTTTTGAAAAATTTTGGTACGCAATAGTGTTGAAACTTTCTAGGAGCTTCTGCGTAAAAAATTTTTAAAAAAATCAGATTAACCGTTTCCGAGAAAATCGAAAACCAACAAAATGGTTCTAATAGTTACAAGTACAAAAAATAACAATTTTTTTTCCAAAAAAAATTATCAAAATGTACCCCTTCCCTTCATTAATGAACTGATTTTTTTAAAAATAAAAATCGTTTGAGTCGTTTTTGAGAAAAATAAGATGTTTGTTTTTGGACAAAAAATGTATGGGAGCTACTGTTATCTGTCGTCTTAAAAAAAATGAAAAAAAAAACGTGTGGGCATATTACCGAAAAAACAATATGTAGGTACCAAGTTTGACGCAAATCTATCTAACCGCTTAGGCTGTAGACTCTAGGACAGACTGACAGACAGACGGAATCGCGGGATCCACTTTTTTGGTGTTCTCTATGATCGTGATGTCATGTTTGATTGTTAGAAAAAAAAATTTTTTTTTACGAATACATAAGTTGCCTTATACTAACTATAATCGCAAGTATAAATGGACTTAGGCGAACTTCGGTAGCTATTGGGCAGTGTTCACCGTCCAATATCTAAGCGAGCGGAGGACAAGGGTTTTTGGTGCACAGTTTCCAGATGATCACTCGGATAGATTGGTTGTCGAACCGACGGCAGTGTGCTACTTTGCCCCAATGTAGATGATTTCTGACTTGGTTAGTAATCGATTGTACTGTGAGTGCCCTGTTTATTTTTACAAGCAATTAATCCGGGGACGATGTCAGTCTCATTAACGGGTATAACCAACTCATGGACAAAATCCCCAACGAAACAATCTTTCTTGCCAAAATCCCCACGGAATCCCCAAATCCCCAGTGTCCGGTGCACTTATGTGCACTTAGTTTTCAAAAAAAAAATTAATGAAATTCTATTGTTCTGGTACAAATAAGTGATAACAATATTAACAGTCATGCACTTTTAAGTCTGACTTTCGTTTTCATTGTGCGTAGTGAAACTTTTTTGTGAATTTTTGCTTTTTTTAAATAAAACATTTAAGACTTTAAGAGAAACTTATTTTGCTTGCATTATTTTAACATATTAATTAATTATATCACTATTTATTTGTTTTCTTAAAATAAAACAAATTGTATTTACGCTTTGGATTACATTTCATGAAATATAAATTAAACCAAATATCCCCAAAGCAAATATGTTCAAGTAGTGAATCATGCGATGAATTCGCGCGCGCTATTCGTTCTTTGGGGATTTTGATGCTGGGGATTTTGCATTTGAGGATTTAATTTTGGGGATTATGTCTTGGGGAAAATGTCACCAACCCGTTTTGAATATCTGAATATCAAAATGGGTGGTATAAATAGAGTTGGGTGAAGCACTCCACATTCGTGTTGTACGGCCCAAGAAAGAATCTGCAATTGACAGTTCGCCCGAAGTTGGGCTCAAGGGTAAACTGATGAGTATTCTTAGTAGCGCGAGTATTACGGTTAAGTAGTTTAAGGGGTGGAATTAAGTGATACAAAAAAGAGCAACTAAAAATCCAGTTGACGTCAAATTTTATAAGAAAACAAAAATATTTAATGAATTTAATGTCTAACGCATGGCAGCTCTATATACTCTCGATTTAAGCACGCCATGCCTCCATCTTAATTAAAATCGTCGAATGTTCATTGATTTAAATTGACATTTATAAATAATTTATTCTTTATCAATTTAAATACAAAAATTATTACCATGAATGCAGAGAAATTTTACTGCATTATCGGCGCCAAAAAGGCACTAAACTTAGCTTTTTCGTTTTTATTTTAATAAACTTAATGAAGGTAGTTAAATATTTATTATCAAACATGTGCATTTATTATAAAACTTATCTTCTTCTTTTTTTTGATGTGGGTTAACATTCTGTGTGTGTGTGTTGTTGTTTAAAACACGTTTTGGATAATGGGTTTTGTAGCTTTTGTATGATAATGAATATTATCTGTGTTACTACATCACTATGCTGCTAGGTCAGCATGACAAAGGTGAAAACACCGCACAACAACAGGAAAAAGGTTTTTGTAAAAAATATGAAAACATAACAGAGAGAAAGGAAAAAAAATCTAAATTAGTATTCCCAAAGCTATCAAAAATAATATTTGGTTTGGGTGTTATTATCGAAAAGTAAAATCACAAAAAAAAAAAGAAAAAAAAATATAAGGAACCCTTAGACTTGTCCGGGGAAATGGGTTCGCTCACAGGTATTGTATATATAAAAGGGATGCAGAGTTTCCATAAAAGCTACCCTTCTCATTTTTTGTCTCCTGTTTTTTTTTTAATCCAAAAAAGCAATTTCCTATATATTTTCATCATCGACAAAAACCTGGAACAAACCCCATTAGAATTTTTTTTTCTTTAAAATAAAATCTACGTAGGTTTTTAGATTTTGAAAACGATTTGATAAAATTTCGCTTGGGGGAGAAGCTCATTTAAAACGAAACATAAATCGATTTAAAATTAAAATTGTGTGGAATGGCAAATATGTACAAGTACATGCTCGAAATATGAAACAAAGGAATTTCATAAATATTTTAAATATAAAATGTAAACAGTGCGTACTTTGTTCACGAATATCTATCTACTCTATTACTGACTTTAAAACAAAAGATGTATTTGGACTTTTTAATTTTGCAGGCAATATTTTTATTCCGTTTTTACAACTGAAAAGTCATTAAGATGTTTTTTTTTGTTTCAAACTTAGCAGCTCCTCAAGGAGCAAATGTGTATCGCAACAAGGTAAACATTTTCCATAGCCTGCAATATATAAATACATTATTTTTAAATTTTGGGTAAATGCGAAATTTTCAATTTTTCTCGAAAACTGTTCTGAGGATTTTGATTAAAAACAATCATTTGTTGAGACCAGCTTTTTTTTGGGGTAGATCATCTTTTTTTAATGCCTCGAGAACGACTTAACCGATTTAAATATTTTTATCTAAACGCTTTTAAAAAATTCAAAAAAAGTATTTTTAAACTGCCGAAATTAACACGTTTGGTACTGCGTGTCTTATATTGAGATTTTGAATAAAAAATCGAACGGCTACCAGAAATTACGTCAGAGGAAATTGCGCCAGAAATGCGCGAAATACCAGATTTTTTTTTTCAAAATTGGAAAAAAGAGCTGATTTTTTTTTGGAAAATAAGGCAGAAATATTGAAAATTATGCCAGATAGGTGTGGAAAAGGATCCTGAAAGCAAAATGGAAATTAAGCTAGAAGATGTGTATATTCTGGTCTAATTTCCATATAACGTTTTGGAAAAAAAGATCATAAAATGTCTTAACGTATTTTCAAACAAGACGAAGGGGTTGGTTTGCGCGTCCGGTCGGATTGTGGCCACATGACATATTGAGAAATTTTTATTCAAAACATAAATTAGACTACTTTTCAAAAAGCTAGACAAAAAATTCGGGTTCTGTGAAGTGTTTTTTTTGCAATTAGGTCCACGGCGCGTAAGGGGCCATGCTGCAACTTATATTGGCCAAGCTGGGGGGTTCCAGGGGCATATCCTGCCCTCCCTTACGCGCCGAACTTTTTGTACGCTTTGGACCTAATTGCAAAAAACACTTCACACAAGCCCGAATTTTGTCCTGTGGTTTTTTCCATTTTCGTAAATAGAAAAAAAGCCTGAATTTTTTTTGGAAAAAGGCCAGAAATTTGGGAAATATTATCAGAAACCAAGGCCTTTTTGCCTAGGAAAAAAGTCCAGAATTTTGCATGAAGATTTTTTTTGCATTTTTTTTTTCAAGAACAATTCTGCCGAAATTTCCTCGAGTCAAATCGAACCATTGTTTTGTCAAATCGGTATTAAAATTTTCGAAAGGATTTGCTGGAACTTTACAAATTTTTGGCTTTCTAAAAAGCTCAAAATCTTTAAAGGTATTAAAATCTTCTTTTTCTTAATTTCTTGCTATTAAATGTCAAACTGGATAAACAATAGTTTAAAAAAGATAAAGATGGGTTTTCCTGTTTTTAAAGTTAGACGACCTCTTTAACGTAGGTACTTTCTTCGTTTCGTTTTAAATTTTCGAAAAATCGACTTAAAATTAATTTTTATAGCAGAATCCCATTTTAAAACTGACTTAGAGTAGGATTTAAATTTTTAAAATTTTGCTCCATCTCTTAAATGTCCATCGTTTGCTTCGACCTGAAGTGTTCTTTTTACAGCACCTGCCCATTGACCCATACTTTGCTTAGAATTTCAGGTACTAGCGTCTTCACTTCCTCTCGAGCTTTCCATTTTTATACTGATGGATCAAAAACTGATGACGGGATCGGTGGAGGTGTGTACTCAAACAGTCTTTCTAATCATCGTAGCGTGTTCCAGGCGGAAATTATGGATCAAAGAAAACGTGATATCAACCACTGATATCCATATTCTCTCAGATAGTCAGGCTGCTATTAAATCTCTCGAGTCATCCTCTACAAACTCCATAAATGCCCTCAACTGCCGTCCATCTCTCATGGAAAAGAACAACCCCCTGTCTGACAACAAAACAGTTTTGGTCAAAACTTGATCTGAAACGCTCGAATTGTTTGATATCCTTAAGCAGATTGCACACACTGCCTCATAGACCAGCACGCTATATCTCACAGACGTAAGCTCCATCTTGGAGACTATTTCTTCTATCTAAACAAAATAGGCATCTACAGTCTCTTACGCTTCATTAGGAGCTCCAAATACTTCAACGAAGAGGGAGATCATCTCAAGATTCATGTGGTATCACAAGGGACCAACTTTGGTCTAAGTGTGTCAGCTGCAATGCTGACAGCCACGTCAACCTAACCTAACCGTGTGTCTGAATTATTGACTTTCAAATTTCAAAATATAAAATTGAACAACTTTGGTTCTTTGTTCTTTGCTGAGTTTTTCTGAAAAAAAAATTAATTCAAACAAAAAATATTATTTACTAATTAAATCATAACGTTACTTAAACTTAAGTTTAATAAAGGAACAAACTCGTAGGAAGAGCTGCACAAGCAATCTTATCCAGCGAGAGATAGATCACAATAGATCACACGGTTGTAGTGGAAACTATTAAATACAATTCATCCATCCATTCTTCCATCCTTTTTCCGTAAGGGCTCGCATTCTTTATTTATAATACTTATGACGTCACTAAATTCTACACGTATTAGTGTTTTTTTTTCAGCTAAGATAATATAATTTTATATAAAATTACTCGAAGTATATGAACTCGATATTCCAGCTTAAAACCATTCAGTTTTATATTTATGACGAATAAGCTTGCCAAATACCTAAGTATGGCTATTAGGGAATCATTGCCCTCTTAATAAAAACTCTGTATCAGGAATGGCCTTAAATTAATGTGCCTATATTGTTCTTAATCTTGTCTTGCCGCTGTCTTACTTGTTTGAACCATTAGTTTCTTAGGTCCCTTATCATAAATGTCCATATACCATTTCAAAGTGCGCTAGCAACACCAAAATATGAAACCAAAAAAAAAACGAATGAATTTTGTACATATTTGATTGATTAAACCGAACTTGTTGTTAAAAAAGGACAACAAAAAGCCAATTCAACATAATGCCAAGCCCATATATCTCACGGAACGCAAATCATTTTTTTAACCCGACAGTAATTTTAAGCCCAAATGGACAATTTGTGTAAATTATAAACGTGACAAGCTTTAACCGACTCGTAGTTGTACACCCAAAAGACATTGACCACAAATAGGTCCACCTACGAGTATATATGTATAAAGTCTAGTTTTATGACCATTAAACACATTTTGACAGTTGCAATGTATTGTTGTATACCTAAAAAAAATTATAGAAACATAATTAAAAATCAATAAAGGACTTTGTAAATTGAAGTGCGGACAATTTCACATTTAGGTTCATAATAATTACAATATGGGGAAAATTGTATATCATGTAATTTTTTTTTATTTATGAATTCCCTTTCGAACAGTAAAATGTAAAATTGGGGTGGACATATACATAAATCAGTTTTTCTTTTTATGACTTGACCTAAGTTGTCGACATAATGACAAAATAATTACATTCTCCATCATATTGATATTATCAAAATTAATCACAAATATTGTCATTGTGATTAATGGCCAAAAGTAACGACCAATAAAACAAAAAAAAAATTCTCATCTCTCCCTAAACGAAACCGTATAAATTTCAACGGTTTATGATTTCAACGATTCAATCAAAATGAAACCAACCCTCAAACCCTGTGTTTTTTTTTCGAAATTTCTTAAATAATGATCTATTTAATATTTGTTTGTTTTCAAAACACTAAAACCCCAATAAACATTTGTGATACATATACCTACACTTGTGGGCTACATTTAAGTTTAATAAATTAATATCTTCATACTTTCGAACTATACAATTTTATGGTACCAAGGTACTTAAGTTTTTTTTTGTGTTTATGAATGTTAATTATGTTAATAATGTCGTTTCAGGAATTAATGTGGCCATAAAATAAGCCCCCATGACAAAGAAAATAAAAAATAAGTTCTCATGTGTGTACGAACAAACGTATAAATTTATAAAATGAGTGGATCTTTTGAAAGATGTCTTTGTTTGATTTATTTTTTAAGTCATAATTATTCTTCATCCCAGAGAAGATTGTATTTAGCAACATAAAAAAAATCATTATTTGCTAGGGTTTTTTTTTAAATATTTATTCACATCTTATGTTAATTAGTAATAAAGAGGTGCTAAATGCTAATGACATGAATAATGATATAAGGTTGATTAATAAATTTTAGATCCCAACACTAGACAGATTTAATACGTAATAAAACCTCAACTCAAAAGACAAGCCTTTAAAAAAAAGTTTGAGTTTCTGTCCTTTGAAGAACATATATAAAATTATAATAGATATATTTATAAATTCCACCAAGTTTTTAATATCGAAAGTGTCTTTTTAACTCGTTTAGTGCTTATAATGGGGTGTACCTCAGGGAAGTCACCTTGGGCCATTTCTATTTTTATTTGCGCTAAAACGGTTGCTATATATTTATGTTCATGTAAGATTCTTATATTTTATGTTTATTTTAAGACTATCAATTCTTCAAAATAAATTTTGACAGCTTAGTGTCGCCCTTAGGCTAAGCCACTAATGTTTAACTTTTTTTAAATTTTAAGCAAATAAGATGTTTTCCTGGTCACGAGTGAAGAGCGATTTGATTATTCAATTTCTCAAAACAAACAAAATTTTTCTTCAAAAAGTTTTCCAAAAAAATAACTTTTTTCTCAAAAACCGCTCCACAGATTTAAATTAAAGAAATTGTGTATAATAATTTATAAACAAATATGTAAAAAACGATTTTAAAAATATATTTGGATTTTTAATAGAAATCTTTTGCATACGATCACATTATATGCAAAACATTCTTAATAGAAAGGTGTAATATATTTTTAAAGCCGTTTTTCACTTAATAGTTTATATATAAAAATTCTTAAATTTTGTCTTTAAAAAAATTGGTTAAAAATGTCAAATATTTAAAAATCTAAATTAAAAAACAAAATTTCAGAAAAAATTGTCCATCCGTTTCGAAATATTGAATTTTCAAAAAAAAAATATTTTTTTTTTAAATCCAAAAGAAAAACAAGAAACTGCATTTCAAGATCGAAGATTTTGAAATGCAATATTATTTAGAATTCGATATACATCCTGCATAAAAATTTTTGATCGAAAATCAATAAAATGGTTGTATGGCAGGTACCGTTAATGACAAAATATTAAAAAAATGTGCGTATGTGTACTACACACCAATTTTTTCAAAATCTTTAGAGCCGTTTTCGAGATAATTAAGATTTTAAAAAAAATTTGTATGGCAAGTACCGTTACTTTTGGGGCTAAAACAACTATTTAGAAATCTATTTTGGACATTCACCTAAAACGCCTAAGCACCAAGTTTAAACAAAATCGGTTCAGCGGCTTAGGCTGGAGAGCGTACTACAGGCAGACAGACGGAATTGCGGGACCCACTTTTTTTGGTGTTCTCTATCATCGTAATGTCAACTTTGATTAAAATCTCGAGTTCGATTTTTTTTCCAAATGCAAAACTTGCCCTATAGTACCTATATTGGAAGTAAAAATGTGTATTAAAATAACAACATTGTTCATTTTCATTTAATTTTTGACCGCAATTCTGATTCGTTCCAGAAATTCGGAAATATTTTGTTCCTTAAATTAAATCTCATTTAATGCATACAAAAAATTATTATTTATTCTTTCTTTAAAGTGTCGCGTGCATAGTACTCGAAATTCTTCATCACATTTATTTCAAGAAATTTTACATCACAGTTTTATTATTTGGCCAAAACAGGAACACCTGCCCTTATTTTCAATTATATAGGGAATTTTTCCGTTCCAAAAAATTGCCAGAACAAATTTGTCAACAATTCTCGGAATATTCCTGGCAATTCACTGTGTCATGACAATTTTTTTTGTATGATCCCATATCTTGGCAATTGTAGCAAATTTTCCGACAATTTCATACACTTGGGGCGCTCACTCATTTATTAGATAAGTTATCTGGGACTTCCAATTAATCGAGTATATTTCTGAACGATTCAGTTAGGTTAGCTGTCAAAACATCAGAACAAAACTCATATGAAGTTTGCAGTCTGCTGTTCTATATATTTGTCATCGGAGAACAAGACATTCGAAAAGTTTTGGGATAACTCTAGATAGCTTTCATGCGACAACAACTGTTTTTTCATCAGCTGTCTATTATGGCATCGGTCGTCGCTAAATCAGTTTGAGTTTAGAAAAAACAGACAAAATTATCCACCTATGAATCCTCTTACCAGTCCCTTTTCGAGTTTTTTTAAGAAAAATATTTTGTCTGTACTTTTGAATCATTAGGTACCAATCTTCTTCAATATCTTGGCACGTTATATTTTTAAACCACAAGAATAAGCTTGTGTCGCCCTTACTCCTATACATTATTATCGAACACCTCACATCAAAAATGACGACATTTTTTACCATTTAGATAACTACAAGATCAATAAGCATTTTAGTAAACCTACCTCTCCAGGGTCTATACACATGTCAGCACACAGGCATATCATATTGATGAAAATCTAAATTTATTTTGCTCCCATAAAATTGAATTGTAGAAAATTTGATTGCTGAAAAATTACATTTTTCCATTGCCCTGCCAAATGAAGTGTGAAATGAAAACTTGATGCTGAGGCAAATGCAGCATAAATTTGTCTATATACATTCTTACTTCAAGAAAAAATCAACCAACAAAAATCAAAGGAATGTGGTTGGAGTTTGTTTTTTTTTTTTTTTTTTTTTTTTTTTTGAAATATCGTTTAATTTATGCTAATCTAACTTTCAAGACATTAATTTCATATGTCAAAGCGCTTTGTAATTTATGAACGCGCAAATAACAGATAGATAGATTTTATTACATCGATAAATTTGAACACCTCTATCCAGACCAAAATTAACACTTGTTGAGTAAACAGGTTCAGAGCGAGCACCGAATTGCCAGGGTAGATACTTAATCAGATGAAATCGAACTTCATAAAGAAAAAAATCATCATTCAACACGTAACGGATTTTTAGTACCTCGGTTTTATCTAATTTTGTGATTTAAATAGTTCGTAACATATTGGAAATCTCATCTCTCGGATTTACAAATTAAGATGAAATTCTTTGATCAATTCCGCTTTTGTAGTCAATCCGGGAGATAATATGTTTAGTTTTTCTTGATTTAGGTATCAAAGGATATTTTCCAGTCGATGAAGTCTGTATAAAATAGCTCCTCTGTATCATGCAATTTAAGAAATTTCAATTGTTGATGCTAAAGTGGAAATCTTTTAACAGACAAAACATAGAGTGTTTGAGCAGCAATTATGATGTGCAGAATTTTTCCCATGTTAGCTACACTTTCTGTTTGAACCACACCGCTGAGGTAGTTGTTTTTTTTAAATGCAACAAATTCTGAACAAAATATCGTTAAAATATTGTAAATCAAATTTTAAATACAAACAAAAAATAGAACTAGTTAAATTACACAACATTTGTGCCTTTGTCATAAAAATTACACCCGTTTCGCATCAATCCACAAAAGGACCTTTTATTGCCATCACTATAAACTAATTCGTGCCACTACTAGGTTTTTTTTATATGGTCTGGTCATTAAACACTTGAACAGGTTTACCTCCGGCTTATTATGCATGAATTACAGTTTTATTATCGTAATGAAAATGGTTTATAAATTACGAACACATAATTTAATTTTTTTTTGTGATAGAGTAATTAGAAAAAACAAAAACCGTCAAAGACGATCTCTCTAACCTATAAAAACTACTTTTGAACGATAAAAGTGTCGAATTGATCGATATAGTAGATTTTTGGCATTTATTACATAAAGTCATAAAAATTACGTTTATTGTTCATTAGAAAAGATTGCACACGGCCACCATAACATATACATTTATTTTGTATATTCTTGGTGAATGTTTGTGTTAATATTTTCAATAATTATGTTTTTTTCAAATTATGTTTTCTTTAGTTAGAAAAAAAATGTGTGCTAACAAATTTTATCTACCTATGAAATAAAATGTAATGGGTTATCCATTTTGCGGTTTCAAAAGTAAACGTAAATAAAACACATACAATATTTTTACTTGCGATTATAGGTACTAAAAGGCAAGTTATGCATTCGTCGAAAAAAAAGTTGTGAAATAACAATCAACCATGACATTACGATGATAGCGAAGACAAGAAAAGATAGTCTAAAAATTCTGTCCGTCTGTATGTCTCTCTGTCAGCCTGTCAGTCTGTCTGTATGTATGTATAGACCCCTACAGCCCAAACGGGTGGGCCGAATTGCATCAAACTTGGTATATTGAGTCTTTTAGGTTTTGTACAGAGGGGAAATTGAAATTTTTTTTTAGCTAAAAAAATAACGGTACCTGCCATATAACCGTTACGTTCAAACCTATTTTTGTCGGAAACGGCTCTACCGATTTTGATTAAAAAAAATCAGTGTGGGTTTTTAACTACGACCGATCATATAGTTGAAAAAAAATAGAAAAATGTCTAAAAACGGTACTTTCCATAGGACCGTTTTTTTTGCTTTCGACTATCTCATAAATGGCTGAACCGATTCTTTCGAAATTTCACAAAAATATAGGTTTAGGTTGCCCAAATTATACCGCGTACCAATATTTTGAATTAATATTTTTTTGTATTTTTAAAATCATTTTTAAGAATAAATTTAAAAAATTTATTATTTTAAAACTGCTCATTAAATTTTTTTCAAAAATTATATTTATTTGTATTTTCTGAATACCTATGACGTTTTTGAATTTTTTTAAAAATATTTTCAAAAAGTTTTAAAAAAAATTTTTTTTTCTCAAAAATCGCTGCACAGATTTTAAAAAATTTTTTTCATAAATTCAAATTTATCCAAGAAATAAAATGGCGTACTTTTTTTGAGCTCAAATTAGTTTAATTATTTATGTCAGAATTTTGAATTATTTTTTCTTTAATTAAACAGATTTAATCGTTTGTTTTTAAGTTTATATTATTAAATATTTAATACTGTCATACCAATTTATTTTAGAACAAAATTAATGAAATTTTGTATATGCATATACAAAATTAAGTTAAAAATGACTTTAAAAATATATTTAGATTTTTAATAGAAATCTTTTGCATACGATGTGATCGAACATAAGAGCAAGTTCGTGCGATCCAGTCTTGCATTTTATTTTTTCATGATATTTCTTTTTTATTATAAAGTTTGAACGTTATGTGTGAAACACTACATCATTTAAATGACCACCACGTGAATTGTTGCAAGCACCGATTCTTTTGAGGTAATTTTCGACCACTTTTTGACACATTGGGCGGTATCTCAGCCATAACTTGACGAATGTTGGTTTTCAAGTGCTCAAGAGTTAAAGGTTTATCTGCATAAACACGGTTTTTCGCGTAGCCCCGCAAAAAAAGTCCAGCGGTGTCAAATCGCATGATCTTGGTGGCCATATTCGCTCGAGTTGTGTGGCATGTGGCACCGTTTTGTTGAAACCACATATTCTCCAAGCCGTATTCTTCAATAGCAGGCAAAAAAAAAGTCGGTTATCATGTGACCATAACGCTCCAAATTGACGGTGACAGTCGTTCCATCGTCGTTTTCGAAGAAGTAAGGTCCAATCACACATCCGGGCCAAAGAGCGCCTCAAACAGTGACTTTTTGTGGATGTAATAGCCTCTCTTCAATTACTCGAGGATTCTTGGAACCCCAAATACGACAATTTTGTTTATTAACATCCACCGAGTGAGAAATGTGCTTCGTCGCTGAAGAAAATTTTGTTCGAAAAATCGCCGTCCACCGCCTGTAGTTCAAACACCCATTCGACGTATCTACGACGTTGTGAATGGTCAGCTGACTTCAGTTGTTGTGTGAGCTGGACTTTATATGGATGTAGGTGTAGATCCAAATTACTGTCTTACGCGATAATGTGCCGTAAGACAGTCCTAATTCCTGAGCACGACCAGGAATCGACACATTCGGGTCTTCGGCAACACTTTCACTTACAGCAACAATATTTTCAGTGGTACGAGCGAAACGATGATGCATAGGCCTTACAATATCTGTAACCAACCCAGTCTCTTCAAATTTCTTCACAATTCTCCTCTTAAAGCACGATATGTTGCTGAGGCAGAATCACCATTTTTGTAGTAGGTTTTAACAATTTGTATGCGTTGTGCTATAGTTAAGCGATCCATTTTCGTAAAAGTCAGACTTTCAAGTGGAAAAAAAATTGGTTTAACAACTTAGTATGACAGATGTCGAATTCTAGCCGTATACTTTTGAAACCCCAAAATGGATAACCCATTACATTAAAAAATATAGCGCTCTTCTTAAAACACCAAATAAATGCACTGCTGCATCGCACGTACATGCTCTTATGTTCGATCACATCGGAAACACAAGATTCTTAGTAAAAAACGACTAAATATTTTTTTAAATCGGTTTTATTTAATTTTGTATGTAAGAAAATATTAAAATTTTTTTATAAGTTGGTATGGCAATTTTGTTGTATGTTGGTATGGCAATTTTAAGTATTTAACATATTAGTTAAGAAACATATTTAAAAAAGAAAACATCAATTCGTTTTCGAAATATTCAATTTATAATTTTTTTTGTTTTCAAAAATCGATCAAAATTATTTTTGGAAAATTTTGGTACGTGGTATAAAGAATTCGAAGGTCCTCCTGTACAAAAATCTTTATTGAAATTCGTTGAACTGTTCATGGTAAGTCGAAATTCAAAAAAAAAATGTCGTATGGCAGGACCCATTATTAACAAAATATTTAAAATTTTTGAACTAAAACAGAAGAATATACATATATATTGCCAAGAATTTTTCTTTTTATCAAAATCGTTAGAGCTGTTTTCGAGATAATTAAAATGGTAGACAAAATTGTATGGCAGGTATCGATTTTTTATTGAGTCAATGAAATTATCTGAAGTCAAGTTAGTGAAGTCATTTTATTTATTTAACAAAAATCTATAAGCAACTAATGAATACTATTTGTTGGGTCAACGACTTTGTACGTGGCATCAATGACTAATTCATTGAATCATCGAATTAATTTTTATTGATTCAAAAGATAACAATAATTGAGATTGGTTTTATGAAAATGCTCACAGACCTGAGCTAGGCTTATAACTTCTGTTTGATCTTTTCTAAAAAAAAGGAACCCCCCCCCACCCACGAATGTGGGGTTCAATTCGCCTGCAGGAGTTGTACCCATTTTTACAAATGTATTTATGATTACAAAAGAATTAAAATACATGAACTTCCCAAGCAACTAAATCTCATAATCCTTTCACATTTTCATCAGGCATTTTTTTTTCAATGGAAAATATTAAATAGTTTAGTACGCAAGGATTTCAAAACAAATATAAAAATCATCGAACGCGGGAATAAAATTACATGATTTTCTCCATATCGAATACAAAAATTATTAAATACCAATTTGTAATTTGGCTTTTTGTTGATGAAAATGTAATTTTTCAAAATAGAGCTTCATGACAAACAAAAAATTAAAACTGAATAAATACTAATTTGATTTAAAGAGATCACAACGCATTTTTAGTATCAATAATTCCCGAAAACACATATACGTTCTTAACTGTAAATATAAAATTGATAGCCAATTGGGTGCACTCTTTCGTAATTTGTTTTTATTATTGAAATTTAATTGAGGAAGTAAGTAATTCTGTTTTTCGGAGAGTTTTGTTGTGTTTATTTTTTTTCTTTTCATTAAATACACTTTTTTATTATTATAAAATCGAATTTGTAGCCTGAACTTACATTGTTTATATTTGCTAAGAAAACACAACAAATATTCATACCTCCAAACCTACAAGTACTTACGCTATTTTTATAATTTACTTCTTCAATCGAATGGATTTAACTCATTACAACAGGGAATTAATTATACACAAGTAGATACCATAACCTCAGCATGCAGTATAGCCATGATATAGTCATGGTAATCCACAGGCCTATCATCAAGTTTGCGCCAATGATGATGATGTCGATGATGAAATTTAAATGTTTCCTGGCTTTTTTTTGCTCTCACAATTATTTCTTTAAAACTTTCTGTGTTTTGGTTTCTAAAATGAAAATAGGTTCTTTATGTTGATTTTCCATTTCACTCGTAGTACTTAAATTATTGAATGCATACACTCTTTATGGGTTGTATTGTGTTTAATGTGACCAACTTACCTCAAAAAAAAATGATCCTTTTAAACAAATTGCCTAACTTAGAGAACAATGTTGAACTTGTTGTAAGATTATACTTGTACTTAAAGTTTAAAATAACAAGAAGGTGTTTTTTTTAATAATACAATTTTATATACTACTGAAATTACTCAGCCAAGTAGAAGACTTAGCATTATCTTTAATTGGACTTGTTGAATTATTGATTCAAAATAGCTTTTAACGGCCTTTAGTCCACTAAATTTGCGTTTCATCCCGGCAATCTCACTTAAAATAAAAGTGCCTTTAAGTTTTAAACTATTCACAACTTCTTTTATCTATTTTGTTTTTAATTTGGTGCCGTGAAATAAGGTAGTTAGCAATAAGATCGAATCAGTTTCATTTCGCAAAGAAATGGAAATAGAGGCGAATTTGATTTTTTTAGACGACTCTATTTCCTACAAAAATGGTGGCTCCCGGAAATTACGCCAGAATTTTTTTTGGAAAAAACGCCAGAAAAGTTTTCATACAAAATTCTGGCCTTTTATCCTAGGAAAAAAAGCCAAACTATTCTGATATTTTTTTCCTAAATTTCTGGTCTTTTTCACAAAAAAAATTCTGGCGTTTTTCCATTTTGGGAAAGCCGAACTTTTTGTACGGCGCGGCGTGAACCTAATTGAATTGCAAAAAAACACGTCACACAAGCCCAATTTTTTTTCCTAGCCTTTTAAAATTTATTGTTTACATTTGAAATCTATTTTATGTTTTGAATGAAGAGGCCCGCTCCGACCGAGCGCGCAACACACCCCCTTCGTCTTGTTTGAAAATACCATAAAATATTTTATAGCATTTCTTCCAAAACATTATTTGGAAATTAGGCCAGAATATATACAAATTTTCTGGGTTAATTTCCATTTTGCTTTCAGGGTCTTTTTCCACACCTATCTAGCATAATTTCCAATATTTCTGGCTTATTTTCCAAAAAAAATCTGCTTTTTTTCAGTTTTAAGCCAGAAAAAAATTCTGGCATTTTTTCCAAAATAAAATTCTGGTGCAATTTCCTTTGGCGTAATTTCCGTGAGCCAAAAATGTTTATGATGTCGATCAGAATTTCGGACTTATTTCCAGTCAGTGCTCAAGGAATTTTTTTTCGATGTTATTTCCATTTCGTGGGATGTTATTTCCATTTGAAAAAAGCCAATTCTACATTATTACCAATGAAATTCATATTTATTTATGAAAGGAACATAATAATTCTTACTAACCACTTTGGTGGGACGGAAGTCCAAAATCAAGTTATGGAATTATGTCCCACTTCATCTCGGTCAGAGATTGAACACAATGTACACATGCTTTTTTATATTTGGAGAATTTTCAGCGATGCGTACATATAGGTAAGTATATAAAGATCACGTCGTATAAAAAGCTCGGCGCAACCTGCCTGCTTTTCACAATTATGTATAAGATTTGTGGTAGGGTCCAGTTTGGGTCTCAATCGACCTTATTGACATCTACCTTATTGCACGGCAACAAATAATGAAAAGATGTGGAACTAGCTGGTTTCCTTGTGGGACACCTAATTCACATCGACTTTTTTTCGATTATCTACATTAAAAAAAATTAAATTATAAATGGTCACACTAAAATCGACATTTTACTCAGAACAATTCTAGTACTTTTGTATTTCTTTAAATACAATAAAAAAGTTTACTTCTAAAATAGAATGGAGCAACACTCTTCCAGTGGCTTCCATTGACTTCGGTGTGGGATTATTATGCTGCAATCAGCTCACTCATAAAATGATGGCGCTGTCAATTGTTCAAAAAATATATATATATGTATGATTTCAGATGAATTCATTAAACCACATACACACACATAGATGTCTGTCATTTAGAAAGACATGATTAGTGCGCGGGCGGATTGGGGCGGCAAAAATACGCATTCTCAATTGGAAAATAATGTTTTACACTTGGAAAACTTCGACCACGGTTCGACAGTTCGAATGACAAGTTTTGAATAATTTCATTTGGCGTACATTAAACAGCGCAGTGCATGCATGCATATTTATGATTGAAATGCAGTTGCAGAATTAACTAAAATGTAAATTTATGAAATGTTTTAAACGAGTTATGTGACATGTTTTGAGTTCCAACTTTTGCGTATACTTATTTATATAGTACGAGTAGATGGGAAAGTTTGAATAATTTCGGGTTTAAATTTGTCAAAATACTTTCACGCATTTATATGCATGTATATGTATATATATATATGTATTTGCTTATGGGATTGTTGAAGATAATTTGAATTGAAATTAATTTATTGTATACATAGTATAACGATGGAGCAAGCAATGCTAAGCGAAGCAATAAATATGCAATTTAAAATGCAATTGTAAAACAATAATTATTTTGTATGTCCAGTGGAACATCATTATTTTATGTGCAGTCGTGTATTGCGGTGTCAAATGATTGGCAGATTTGAGTGTGAGGAGAGATTTGTTTAACAAATAAGTTGTATAAGTTGAAAAGTGTTGTGTAAACACTTTTCGCAAAAATAAAATTAATTTGCTTAATAACTTGAATAAATTTAAAAGATTTAAAAAAAAAATATGTTTGGGGAATGACTGACTTGCCAGGAAGGGGATTCACTTAAAACTTTTCTTTTTTTCAAAATTGTGGTGTGCTGAGTTTCATTTAAATTCTTTTTTGTTCCGAAGTATATACCCTCGGATACTTAGCTGATACATTGGTTTCAAGCTTAAAGTTTGGGAGGTGCTTTTTGGCTTAGAGACGAAATTTTGTCCACTTGCTTGCCACGATCTTACTGAAGAAAACAAAAAAAACTTTTTCGGTTCCTGGTAAAATTAGTAGCCTTTCCTTTGAGCAATCGTATCCTAATATTCTGGCATGGATCCTGTAGTTTTTATAATACGTGCCTTTGCTTTTTGGTCTTGGTATATTGGTTTCTTGTCACTGAATCTTAGAGTCTTAGAGTCATATTTAACTGACGGTACACCCCTAATGGCACTTAAAACAGCAAGTTAAATACTCTGGTAGATGAACAGTTGCCGAAACCCTTAATCTTAATTAGAATGATTGACTTCGAGGTTCGAACTAAGAATCCTTATCGTTGGACATTGGTTTTATAGCTCCATTATAGCAAATTTTTAGCAAGAATTATTTCCATTTAAAAAGGAACGTGATCTTATGATGATCAAGGATTCGTTCGTCCTGGCATAGACGCATTGCTTCCATCCAGTGCAGCGTAAACCTTTCTTGCCTACTGAGTCTTCCGTATGCCCTACTTAGATTACCTAAACCTTAATTTTGTCTCGAACATATCTTAATTTGATTTTTTTTACTCAATACTTAATTCTGGAATTGCGTCTAGATTTCGACGCCCAATAAAAAAATGAGCCAAAAGTTAGTTAAATCCATCGTGTGCCACGCCCACTTTCTTGTTTCATGGTTTCTCGAAAATGGGTATATTTCTTGGAAAAGACTCAAATGATTTCGATTCCATTTCATAGTTTGTTATTTTGTGTATAGAAAAAAAAAAATATTTTACTAAAATCCGCCCAGAAAAACGCCCCCTTTTATCATTTATTGGTTTTACCGGAAACGGCTTCAACGGTTTAGATGCAAATCTCAATTTGTTTTTATGAGCAAGAAAAAAACGAAAAAAATATTTTAAGTGACGTCGGCCCTTTCCTTATATCTTAGTTTTTCGAAATATACTCAAACGATTTTAATAAAATGTTTAGATATTATTAGTATGAAGAAGAAGAAGATAAGAAATTGGTTTTAGTTAAGTCCGTTCACTGTCACTCCCACTTGTATAATTAATTGCTTTCTTGGATACGGCTGTAACAATTAAACAAAAATTGCAGTTTGTTTTTATTTGTTATGTATTTTTTCCGCATACTGCCACGCCCACTTATGTAATTTCTTAGTTTCGAAGAAACCACTCACACAAATTTTAACGAATTTTCCAGAGTTTATTTTAATGAACAAGAAAAAAATTAAAAAGTTTGATTTAGTAAAATGGGTCCTCTGACACGCCCATCTTTTTATAATTTCTTGGTTTATTGAAAGCGGCTCAAACGATTTCGACGAAATTTTAATAGTTCGGCCTAAGAACGATAAAAACAAATTTTAAATTCAAATGTTAAATCCGCTAACTTCCAACCTAAGTTTTTATACAAGGATATTTTCCAACGGGAACTAGTGACAACATTTTCTATCAAATTCGAAATTTTCAAAAAAAAAATTCGGTCCTCAGGTTCTTAATTTTTAATGGTACAATGAGCAGTGAGTAAAAACAGAGATGTTGTTATATGAACTCTTACAACTGCCTCGAACACTTTGCAAAATTTCTTTATAGCAACCGTTCACTGATTGTTAAAATTAATTCAATCAAACGCTACCAATATTAAAACATGAAAATATCCTTAATTTTTAACAAAATCTAGCTTATGACTTAAGAGTGCTTCAATATATTTTAGGCCAACATTAAAATATTTTGACTCAAATGTCCAAAAAGGTAATCCATTATCTTTCAACACCAGGTACACTTCCTAATTGAATTCAAAAATTCCAAAAATAACAGATATTATCGAAAAATTAAATTGAACCTCATAAATTACCCCATTTATGTCTTCAACTTGTTTATTATAATTTTTTTCTTATTGTCAAAAAAAACCCTACACGTTAACCCTTTTTATGATCATAAAAAAAACTTCTCTCAAGAAAAATGTCCAACTTAATTAATTAACATTTTTCCCCTTATTTTTTTTAATTCTTTCAGATAATAAACAAGCACGTTTGGATAACATCTTATAAACCGGTGAGTGTGAAAATTGAGCTGAATAAACAACAAAAACGAAAAAAAATAATAGGTACAATTCCATTTACTGCACGCGCCAACACCTGCCAATGCAATCCG
This sequence comes from Philhelius pedissequus, assembly GCA_910595825.1. Taxonomy (NCBI): domain Eukaryota; kingdom Metazoa; phylum Arthropoda; class Insecta; order Diptera; family Syrphidae; genus Philhelius; species Philhelius pedissequus. The sequence goes on from OU343163.1 coordinate 30,425,886, forward strand.
TATCTGCATTCCGGATATGTTATGCAGAATGGTTGCGCCGCCATGCCATCGTCATCCATTCACGCTCATATCAAGTGCAACCGCGCGCATATTACGTCGACATTCAATGAAAACACAAAAAAAAATAGAAAGAGAAACACAATGTAACTACCATAGTACACCCCGAATCAGTGGATAAGTTACTAATTTTGGAACCTTTTTTGGTTTTCAAAAAATAAAATTTTTTTTCGAATTTAAAGCTGATTTATTTGAGGAACAGAACGAAGGATTTGAGATGAAATTGACTTTGACTAATTGAGTTTCTAAAGGATATAATTTAGGACATCCAAAAAATCTAGCTGCAGGTCTGTCATTACGATGCATTGTAAAGTTGTATTCCCTATGAGATATATAGAACAACAATTCTGTTCAATCAAATAATATTTTTGAGCTACTGAATTCAACACTTTATGTTCTTTTACTTTGATTATATGTACTTTCTTTTATTCAGCTGTTTGAAAATTTAGTTATAAAATTGTATCGCTAATCAACTGCAACGGAGTATAAATGTGGGTTGTAATCTTGCAAAAATGAAGTGCAATCTGTTTGCTCATTAAATGAATGGACCAAGGTATAATTTTTTTTGAGCCTTCGCATTATCTCCACCAAGTTGCTGCAGACAAACCAACAAAACCCTAAATCCTTGGAAATTATAATACTCGTATATGTTCTGTTGACTTCGTCCCTGGTTTCGTTATCCTTTTTATGTTGCGTTTTCTTCTTGGTTGTTATTTTTGTTTTCCAGTATTTCTTGACAGAAGTGGTTAACTTTTCAGTTTTTCATCTTCATGTTGAGCTATCCATAAAACCGTGGCATGAAAACATGATGCATGTTAATAAGACCGACGACTCTGGGAATATAAAAAAGGGGGTCTCCGGTGTATGAGTATTAAGGGTTTTAATACAATGCACACCAAAATGAACACTTCGCAGTACATTCAGCATCGCACATTGTGCAGTGCGCTTTGAGTGCATCCTTTCAATCTCAGCCACCTTTTTCGTGCAAAAAAAAAAAGAAGAGAACAGAATTATTATAGAAGCGCGAAAGCACCAGCTGTTACAGATTGAAGGTGACGAGGATACCGAGGCTGAAGTCGCAAATGGGGATTTTGGCTGATTGAGAGAAGTAATTTTGAACAAAACATTGAAATTAAAACAGAATGAAGATCTCTGTATACGAGCTGGCAACAAAAAAAAACGTAATGACCTGGAAAGGATATTTTTGTAGTAAAATACATTCACGGTTATTAATTCGTTACATATGGGATTCGTTGTGTCTTGTGGAAATATAGACATGCAGATGCACCTATTGTATAAGGCAACTTTTGGATATGCAAAAATCGAACTCGAAAATTAAACAAAGTCTGAGATTTACGATGATAAAGACCACGAACAAAATGGATCACACAATCCTTTCTGAAAAGTACCTACCAATCCATTCATTTGCAGTTGTGAATCATTCACAAAAATACGAGTGGTTCAAAATCTTGCACTCATGCATACTAAAGAATGTAAATCATAGTTTCTACTATCGAAAACAATCGATATTTTTTTTAATGAAGCGATAGTTTTCGATAGTCTTTTTATGACAAGCCAGACTTTTTTTTATTAAATTATTCACATTTCATAAGATTGTTAGGCCCAAATTGAAGATTATTTAAAAATAAAATGGACGACTGGATCGCACGTACTTGCCCTTATGTTCGATCACATTGTATGCAAAAGATTCTTAATTGAAACGGAAAAGCATATTTTTAAAGTCGTTCTTCACTTAATTTTTTATATGAAAAAATTCTTAATTTTTTTCTAAAGTAAACAATTGGTATGCACATTTTAAATATTTAATAATATAAATTTAAAAACAAAATTTCAGAAATATTGAATTTTCAAAAAAAAAATCAAAAGTCCATAAAAAAACTATTTTTCGAAAAATTTAAATGAAGGATTATTTAGAATTCAAAGGACCTCATGTTTCAAATTTTTTATCGAAATCCGTTGAACCGTTTATGAAAAAGTCGAACATCAATAAAATGGTTGTATGGCAGGTACCATTAATAAAAAATACAGTCGAACTTCGATAAGTCGAACTTCGATAACTCGAATATTTGATAACTCGAATGAAATTGGTTGGCATTAGCGAAAAGCCTGAAGTTTACACGTAATTTTTGTTTGATAACTCGAATGTCGCGATAACTCGAATATCTCGATAACTCGAAGATTTGGCGTCACCTTCGATAAGTCGAATTTTTTAGGGAAATTATCAAATTCTGTATTTAATTTACAAGTTCATTTCATAATGCATTGCGTTTGTGGGCACTGTCTTTGTATGTTCTATGACCTTGTATACATATGTGTGTGTTGAAAATTGTGATTCCCTTAAGTGTGAGTAAAAGCTGTCATGTCCCGGTGTTAGAACACACATTATTAGGTTGATATACGTATGTATTATAATACGAATTCAAAGTCTTATTTTAAAAAATTAAAAAAAAGACGAAATAAAAAGCGTAAAGAAACTGACTAGATGTTAACAGTGCAGTGTGAAGGTTTTATTAAAAATAAAGCTAACGTGGATATGTCCTTAAATGAGCATTAAAAACATCGTTTGAGGATAAATTTAAATTAATAAAAGAGGTGGAGAGTGGGTCAGGAAAGAAGTATGTGGCTATTAAATATAGCATTCGGGCAAATCCATTCGTCAGTCAATTATAAAAGAATATTTGAAATAGTAACAACAACTGTACTTTTTTCATTAGCAAATAATTATTACGTAATTTATATTAATTTTCTGTTTTACTCGATAGCTCGAAGTCTTGATAACTCGGAATTATTTTTTTGGCAAATGATGGTTCGAGTTATCGAAGTTCGACTGTATATAAAAATTCGGCCAAAATAAAGACCATGCCTAAAGTAGTATACACGTGCTTGTTTTATTATAATCGTTAGAGCCGTTTTCGAGATAATCAAAATGGTATAACAAATTGTATGGCAAGTACTGTTATTTTTTGAGGTAAAACAACGATTCAAAAATCTATTTGAGAGAATTACCTAAGACGCTTAAGTACGAAGTTTCAAGAAAATTGCTTCAGGCGTTTAGTCTGTAGATCGTTCTACAGACAGACACACGGATTTGCATGACCCACTTTCTTCATTAAAATCTCGAGTTCGCTTTTTTTTCCAAATATTTTTTCCCTGTAGATAGTACATATATCGAAGGTAAAAAAATCAATAGGCATAGGTGTATATTCGAATGTGTGTATACAGTAAAATTATTTGCTTGTCCTTCTTTAAATATTCTAATTGTGCTGTGTGCTGAAACTATTTTTATACAAGAAACCAACTATCGATATCTTACTAGAAACTATCGATAAATATCGACCGCCGAAGTTATGTACCTAACACGAAAGCTAAACGAAGTTTGTTCTTATCGCTCTCATATCTTCTGGTTTTGCCAGTGGAGACTGACTGTAAAATAATAATAATAATTTTAACTATATGCCTGTAATACCTAAGGTCTTATAAATGCAACCTGAATTGCAAGGCACTAGACAAAATATACCAGAAAAAGTGAACCATTCATTGCCTTGCAAAATAATCGCTGAATCATTCACATTCAATTGATTGCATTCTTCCTAGGGCTCATGAATCATACTCGTAAATCATTTGACTGAAACTAGAGTGATTTCTTTAGATTCGTTTTTGAGAGCTTATTTAAACATTACTGGGAATGTGCCTGAGATATGTGTTGGGTGGGAGTGTCTCAAACAATTATTTGCTCGATGCAGTTCTCGAGTATTTATAGCTTCCAAAGTTCCTTGCCAATATCTATATTTATCTCATTAAAATGGCACACTAAGTTATCACATACCTACTTACCGTATATCGAATTAAGGTGAAGCTTTTTGTCTTCACTGTAATAACGCCTCATTGGATTGCATAAAAACAAAAACATTACGCTTCTAAGTGAGTATGGGCACTTGAATTATTGATTTTTGTTTCCCTTAGTAATTTTGTTTTGTTGTTTTTGTTTTTTCTTCGTTAAAATATTCTTCCCATGTGGTTTCGCTTAGTCTTTCGATTAGGAGCAAAATGATGTCGTTGACTACGGCACTATAACCAACGACATGGTTTTGCTTATGACGATGAAAGGATCTCTCTAACTGTATGTGTTTGTGTGTGTGGTGCAAACGTTGGAACTTATAAGTGCCCATATCTTCCAATTCTTATTCATCTGGATTGCTGCTGGGTTAAGAAGTAATTTAAGTGCGGCTGTAGAAAAGAGGGATTCTTTCTATACGTACAGCCAAGTCTCTTGTTTTAGGCTTGAATCTAACCAACAAAAACAAAAACCATCAACAACAACAACAACAGCATCAATAAAAAGAAGCAAAAAAAATCTCACAAACAAAACAGGAACGCTAAGGAGAACAGGTGCGAATTAATATGTAGTAAGTGGCTCGTTTGGCTGAATTTTTCATAACAACCTTTATGTATGCAATGAACCTCTTTTGCACATAGTTTGAGATGAGACGACAAGCTGTATGCCTTGACGCACAAAAAAATGTGAGGCAGTAGAGGGAGGGATGATATTACTTTGAGAGGTTGTGTCTTGACACCTTGGGTGTGATTTTTCTAGAAAGACATGAGTGCTTTCTGGTTCTTCTGGAAGACACTTTTTTTATGATATGAAGGAAAAGAGGATTTTCATCTGCGATTTTGGTGATTTTTAAATCTGTGGTAAAAGAATCGTTAGTAATAAATAATATTTTTTGTGAATAAGTGATAGAAAAGCGTTGTTGATAAATTTCTTTAGTTTTTACTTGCGATATTATAAGTAGGCACTACATGGCATGTATTGGATTCGTAAAAAAAGCGATCTCGAGATTTTGGTCAAACTTGTTATTACAATGATAACGAAAAACGTGAGTCTCACAATTCTGTCTGTCCGCGACTCTACAGCCTAAACTGTTGGATAGATTTTCGTCAGACTTGGTACATAATCACAATCATAGTCATTTTTTTTTTTTAAATAGAAAACTAAATTGCCTTACATTCAGTTAAATTTTATTTACTCAAAAAACGGCTCCAACGATTTTTATAAAAAAAATCGGTTCATTAATGAAGGGAAAGCTTAATGGTATTTTTTTTTTTGTTTGTGAAAAATGGATATTTTTTCTGGAAAACAGTTCATTTGATTTTTTTTTTAATTTTTGTATGGAGAAGCTCCTAAAACGTTGTGAATCAAAATTTTTTGCAAAAACTTTTTTTTTTAATAAGAAATTATTTAGAAAACGACCCAGTTATTGATTTCTTCGAAACTTTGTAGTTCGTACTTTTTGCCATTCTCTTGATTACTTGAAAATAAACTGTTTTCGTAAAACAAAAAAAAAATGGTACGAGTATCATACAAATGTTAAAAAACCATCAAGGAAAAAAATAATTTTGTTCTGAAATTAGCGCCGTCCACTTTTAAAAAATGAAATATTTTATTTTGCGTTCTTATTAACGATACTTGCCATTGAACAACCTTTCACAAGTGGGTCCCACAATTTTATCTACCCGCGAGTCTACAGCAACGATTGCATAGATTTGCTTTAAACTTGGTGCATACATGTTTTTTTTTTGGATATGTCCACACGGTTTTTTAGGGTTGGGTTCGATATACCGTTTTTTTTTTGTATCCCGTTTTTTAACATTGCGGTTCTTTTATCCCGCTTTTTATAATCCTGATTTTTATAATCCGGCTTTCCTATTTCTTAAAATCCCATTTTTTACCATACCGTTTATTATACATAAACAGGATGTCCCTTAATTCGTTAAGAGTATCTTAAGGGCTGGTTCTGGGATATATTCTAAGAAAAAAACTGTTCTACAGTAAAGCCCTATCTCCACTTTTGATATCATTGGTGCACCCTGACCCATGTTAACGGTAATTGCGCTATAAGTTCTAATGATCGAAACTTTGTTTAGGTCTTTGTTTTTAGAAGAAATGCCAGCCTTTGTAATTGCGTTTAAATAAATTTGACTTCTCATTCTCATCTCAATCTTAAGATATTCAGTTTTTGACCTGTTCCATTTTTCCTGCACGTACAATTTTGTTTTTTAAATACTTATGACGAATTAAGTGACACACTGTATAGATATAAGGTGGGGTCGAGTTTGGGTACATGCAAAGTTTTTTTTGTGTAACATTTATCAAAATACAAAACGGGATTATACAGTATTTTAAAAAGCGGGATTATAATAGACAGAGATTTTGAATAAGAGGGATTTTATAAGGCGGGATTAAAAAAAACATTATTTTAACACTTTTTTTTCGAAATGTTTGAAAAACGGGATTTTATTTTCTTCTAATTGAAAAAAAGGTACCTGCCAAACATTTTTTTTTGGTCCAAAGTGTACCTCAATTATATTATTCTCCAAACCGACACAAAAGATTTTTATCAAAAAGAAAACGGTTAATAATGAAGGGAAAGCTACTATACTATTTTTTGGCAATAATGGTTATTTTTGGTACCTCTAGTTGAACTATTTTGTTTTGATTTTAGATTTTGTGAAAAACAGTTCATTGGATTTTTTTATATGGAGAAGCTCCTTAATTTTTTTTAATTAAGAAAAAACGCTTTCAAAATTTTCAACACGACTCAATCGATTTCATCGAAATTTTGTATTAATTACTTTTTGACATTATCCTGAATATTTGAAAAAAAAACTGTTTTCAAAAAACAAAAAACAACGGTGTCATACAAATGTTAAAAAACTGTCAAGAAAAAAATAATTTTTATAAAAAATGTTTGTGTTCTGAAATAAGCGCAGTCTACTTTTAAACAATAAATTATATTAGTTTGCGTTTCGACTTCCTCTCTTTTGGCTTCACAGATTAAAATTATTTTTCTTTATGTAAATGCTCCCTAAAAGTATAAATTATTCAAATTTTCAAAAAAAAAATCAATTTAAAAAAGTATATAGTTATTTTTTTTTTTTTTGAACAATCGATTTTTCAAAAGTTACTGAATTTTTTTGAAATCAAAATTTTAAACGTATATTAGTAATTCTTTTAAATCGGCGTTTCAATTTATTTTTTCGTTCAAAATGTTTTCAAAATTTTATAAATAAGAAAATATTTTATTTTAAAAATCCGCTCCAGTAATGTTTGGTATTTTTTATATTAATTTTTGTCGAAGAACTTAAATGCTACCAGCGTCAGTGTTAAGCTGCAAGTTCGTAAGATCCAATAGTGAATTTTATTTTCTATCAAAACTGAAAAAATAAATACTTTTTTCAAACATCAAAAAAAAAAAAAATATTTGTCTAAAATATTGGTAGCACACCTACCAATATTTTAGACAAATATTTTTATTTATTTATTAGTATTATTTAGAAATCAAAGGAAAAAATTAAAGTTCAAAGAGAAAGTCCAAAATTAAGAAAATGGTTGTATGACAGGTACCGTTAAAAACAAAATATAAAAAAAAAATGTTAACCAAAATGTACTATCTATACTAATGCACATGTATTTTTTAATCAAAATCAAGATGGTAGAATACATAAAATACTCTAAATTACACTACAGTAGTATCGAGTAGTTGTTAGTGCATTTAACTGCGTCACACCAGAAGTATAAGGTTCAAAACGCACCGAAAGCCGCCCGAGGAATTGTTAAATCTTCCAAGTGTATCTCTTGTCTTGAAAATTCTTTATTTACCTGCGTTGTTTGGATTCGCCAAAAAATTGTATGCCCCTTCCATTTCAACCGAATCGACTAAGTTTTTTTAAGTCACAGTGCTTTGGTTATTCCACAAGCTATTGCCCCTTCTAATTTATTTATTTATTTATAAGTGAAATATTTGTATGCATTACCTAGCTCTATTTCTTTTTTTTTTTCAGAAAAAAAGTTTTCACAAAATATTTAATCTAAAGTTAAAATCAATCCAGTTTTGTTCTTTTTAATCTCTAACATCGATTTGAATTAATGTAATGTCATTTTCTAAACGAACATTAAAAAAATCTACAATTTTCTCTCTACAAAATTGCCATTTCATTAAATTGACAAAGATAAGATAAAACAAAATGAGACCAATGAGACTAAAGCCTACACTTTTCTTCGGGTTGCATTTTGAATTAAATTCTTCAACAAAATAATAATTTCTTCTAAATTTTCATAGCTTGTATATACATGTGTATAAGATAAGTATTTGAATTTGAAACAAAACTCTATAATTATGTAAATGGAATTCACAAACCACACCTCAGCTTCAAATTTCCAACAGCTGGTTTACTGAAGTAGGACAAAATATAAGCAATTTACGAGTATGTATATACATTTTTTTTGGGAATATCCATAAACAAAACATAAAGCGTTTTTAATTCAATCTTTTTTGACTCCATATCATTCTGGAAGTCATCTTAATCGGGTATCTCCCGGGGGCTATCCGCATTTTTGTACAAAGGCTAGGCCCCAAATATTATACAATCGTAAATCTGTTGCTACTGACATACATTCCCCCTTTTAAAACTTATCAAAAAAAGATCTAGAATTGTTGGGGTTTTATAAGCGTTATAGGTTGATAAACATTTTCAAGTTTCAAATGTATGTGAAAATAAAATGCACGATTGTGTCGCACGTATTTGCTCTTCTTTTCGATCACATCGTAAGCAAAAGATTTTTAGTAATACCTACAGTTATATGGCTACTCTCCGATTTATGGAGCTAATAATTTATCCAAACAAAATTTTGGAAAAAAATGTTTAGATGCCAACCCATGTATAGATACACTAAATGTGGACAATTTAGCATTTTATTACAATTTTAATTCGCGACGAAACCATTAAATGTATAAACAGACGAATGAATAAAAGAAAACCCGATTGTGCCGGCACAATTTACTTTAGTTAAATGAAAAAACAATCGAATTGACAAACTAAGAGAAAATGAGATGGGCGAATTAAACGATGTAACTAGCAACGACATTAGTATAAGTGCTGCCGTCACAGCTAATCTCAGTGATGGGTGGGTTCAATTAGTGTAATAGCGATTAAAAAAAAACATTGAATGTTTAAATTAATTCAAAGTTGACTTAATTTATTAATTAGATCTTACCACAGGGCCGTAGACCTGAAAATTTAAAAGAGGGGGCCAGTAATATTTTTTTATCTAAAGGAAATTGCAAACCTTTTGATGCGGAGAGCGAAGGTGAACGAAAATTTATTTAAACAAGATGAGCGAGCAATGATGCTCGAAATTATAGACAAAATTTAAAGTTAAAAGTTTTAGAATTTATTTGGGAAACCTTTTCAAATATAGGTGTAAAACCCAAAATTTTGTCGATCAAAAAAGAACGCAGTTTTTAGAAATAGAATTAGCTATAAGATGGACCGTTATCGTTCTGTCCTGAAAGAACAAAGAAATTTTAAAAACGGGTCGCAGGTTCCGTTTTGCGGAATTATCTCGAAACAAAAGCAAAATCCCAAACGATGCGAAATTTTAACAAATTAAACTAAACAAAACTATCGAAAAAAGAGTTTTTAAATGAAAAATAATACTTAGATTTTTTTTCCTAAAGAGCTGCCAATCTCCTCCAAGTCCTCAGCTATTTATCCTTTGGTTAGATCTCTCAATATTTTCTCGGCAAATTTTCCGTTTTTCCTTTTATTTCAAAATCTTTTCCTCCTTTTCAAAAACTTTTCCGTAAAATTTTCACCTTTTTAAAAACTTTTCCTCTTCGAATTTCTTTTTATCTTTTTAAAAACTTTTCTTCTCTCGAAGTGTCCGTCCAAGTTTTTTGCTTGCCTAGACGAACTCTCCTTTTTCCAGCTCCCCCTTGTTTTCGGCCAATCAGAGGCCGCGGTTTTCGGTTGCATTCTCATCGGGGTACTATCCGCACTTTGGCGGGAGAGAGCTAACCTTATTGAAAACCGGCGGTCCTGCTTACTCACACATCACTCTCCCATATTTCCGCTTCGTCATCTATAATTCGATGACCGCTGGTTTCACTCTCAGGAGCGGCGAATTAGATGAAGGCATTCAGCCAGAAACCTAATATTTCGAATACGATAAGAAAAGTTTTCGAAAACCAAAAAGAAACTCGAGATAAATACGTTTAGTTGTCCCCTCCGAAATAAAAATGTACTATGTAATTTGTAGTGAAAAGAAGTAACGATATATTACAAAAAAAAAAACAACTAAAGAAGAGATTGGCAGTATGTCGCTACTTCTTGAAAATTTATTAAGTCGTTGGGCTTTTGCGCAGATTTGGGGGATATTGAGGACCTTCGTTTAACGTTCCATCTTTTACAAACATTATTAAGATATGTTGGCTGATGGACCATGGCTGCCATACTCTCTCCCAGCATATTGAGGGAAACACCTGTAAGGATGGAGTGGATTAAAAGGTAGAAACAAGGATGTGGAATATGAAAACGATAGTTTTTATTGCGGTAAATTTTACCGAGACAATTTTTCCTGCTAAATTTAGCCGGAAAAGTATGCCTTTAGCTTTTTTTTATTTTTAAATGCTGCCCGCAGTTTTTTTTTAGCAGGAAATTTAGCAGGTTTTCATATTTCTCAAGTCTAAACTAAAATATTACTTCAAAAAGCTAAAACTCAATCAAACATAGATTCGTATCGCTCATTCACAAAATCTACGAATTTTGCAACAAGTAAATTTCTTTTATGTTAAAAAATGTTTGCGGATTCATAAGCAACCATTAAAAATTTTTGTTTTAAGATAAAAACATGAATTCTGAAATTATTTCCAGAATTAAATCGTAATGGGACAACATAAATCCAAAATAAATGGGAGAATATTGAAAATACTGATGAATTTTAGTCCGAGGTAAATAGGTTCACCGATGCATCCAATGAAAACCCTTACAAAGACTTATCAAACTTTGTCAACTCGTTCTTAGTTTTGCCTATCTCAAATGCTGCAGTTGAAAGAGTGTTTAGTTTAATAAATCTTGTAAAGGATCAAAGAATGGAAATTGATTTGCTTAATAGTGTAATTTTTATCAGAGATAATTTATCTGAAATACGTTGTGATGCCTTCATTATTCCTCCTAATATAATCAAACAAGTTGCCTTATCAAAACTGTATTTTACCGTAAAAGAAGAACAAGAATTTTGTGATATTTTTGTGCTTTAAATGAAGCAGAAAACTTTTGAGTAAAAAATTTATATAAATACCTTTTACTTCATTAGATTAAAATACTCTGGTACCTGATTTTTTTTTGTTTCTTTGTGTTGCGAAATGGATTAATAACTATTTATAAGGTTATTTCCTTTTTTTTAAATAAACTTAACAAAATAAACAACTTCTTTTTTGACAATTATTTAAAATTCAACAAAAAGTAAAAAACTACAAAAAAATATAAACCCGTTACCTATTTTAAACGTCACCCTAAGACAAGTTCGATTGGTCCAGGCATATATTTACGTTTTTTGCGTTCTAATTAGAGGATTTCCTGAGTTGGCAAACAAAATTAGCATTTTTTCTTATAAGTTTTTGTGTTTGAAATTTTTCATTGTTCACACTGGGTACTCTATCTAATATCTTAAATTAGCCTAATTTTATAAGACGCATATAAAAATGCTTAAAGCATACAAATCATTAACTCCATACATATTTTAATTGCTTAGGTATTATACGTTAAGGAAAACCAATGTCCAATTTAAATGCTTGAATGTATGAAAACAAAATTAAAAATCGTTGAGTAGGTTTAAAAAAGAAATATTTGTACTTGTGTATAAAATTTTGAAAATATTTTTAGGAAAAAAATTGGATTGAGAATTTAAAGTTTAAAAAAAAATCATTGATCAGTTTTTAAAATAAATCGAATTTTCAAAAAAAAAAATTTTATGTTTTTTAATAATAATAATTTTAACCGTTTCATCCAACAATGAGAAAGTCGAAGAATTCAAATGCAAAGATGTTTTATAAGAAGTAGGTACAGTTAGTAAGAAAGCAAAATACAATGGCGCAAAATTTTGAACAACCCATTTTTAAAGGCTTAACATTTTACTAGTTAGCTATTTCCTAAGTGCTTATTGATTGAAAAACTATTTCAAAATGTTGAAACCTTTTCTGAACTAGTATATTGCTAATTAAGCAGAAAGCTGAGCCTTTGTAGGGTTTAAATTTTGATGAACACAATAATTGTTGTTATGCGTTGTAAATTAATTATATGTTGATGAAAACTCAACATGTGCTCTAAAAAGGTATTAGTTATTTCTATTTTCATCATTTTAACTTCATTATTTACAAAAAAAAAAACTAAAAAAAAATTGTGCACCAGCAGGACTTGAACCTGGGCACCCCGCGTGCAAGGCTGATATACTATCAGATTCCATACTGGATTTAGCAAATTGCTAAAAGTTAAAGTAGCCATTCCGTGATTTTAACTTTAGTAAAATGTTAAAATCGTTTAAAATTACCTCAATCATCTTTTTAGCTTAGTGAATTGCTAAAAGTGGCTTTAATATTTTACTAAATCGTTTAAAATTTTACGCCAATATTTTTTATTTTAAAATAGACTACTAAAATAAATTTTTTTAATCAAATTTCTTTGAAGCGTTTTTAGAAAAAAAAAATTATTAACGGTTTCCTTACCATTTCTATGTTAAGCCTTTTTATAGGCACATGGTTTTCTCAAGTATTCTAGATATTGACTTTTCAAAAAAAAACAACCGTTTTTTCTTATTTCAAAAAAAAAAATTAAAAAGAAAAATGGTTTACAATACAGTAGACTCTCGGTAACTTGAACATACGATAACTTAAACAATCCAATAATTTGAACATGTTGTTTTCGCTTTTATGTGTTCTGTAGCTTGAACAGGCAATTTTTAAGACTACGTAACTTTTTTGTTGCTGACTCTACAAGTTGAATAACTAATATATTTGATACTCTTTAGCTTGAACAAATAAATTTTTTATCAACAGAAGTTTGAATTTCCTCATTGCTGGATACTACGTTTGTAAACTGTTTTTATTCAAGGGAAATTCCACGAATTTGTTATTGTGTATGTACGTAAGTGTTTATTTATTTTCCAGTTCAAACAAGAACGCGTTAATAAAATTCTCCAGTAAATTTTTTGCAAGAGTTTGAAGTGAGTCTTTGGAAGTTAAGTTTAAGGTTGAAGTTTTAAAGGTCAAAATCGGCCTAAAAAGGGACTAAAAATTAGAATGTTGACACTTAAACAAAAGGCAGTCATTTTTGGACAAATTAACAAAGAAAAACCGTCACGTTGTACAAATTGAATTTGAACCGTGTTATGTTATTATTGTACAAGTATTGTAACTGATACCGAAGTTATCTAAACAATTGATAAAGAGATCAATTGGGCCAGCCAAATCAATAGGACATACTAAGAATTCACAGTTCTCCAAAACCTCAGAGAAATTGCGCTGAAAAATGTTTTGCAAAATAAATTTTTTTTTCCAAAGTTGGTTTAAATACAATTGTGTTTTGTGTCATTTACATTAATAATAATAATTTTAACAATAAAAATAATAAATTGAATACATATAAAAACGAAGACTTTATTTTTTCCAGTAACTTGAACAATCCAATAAGTTAAACAGGCCTAGTTTCGTATGTGTTCAAGTTAGCGAGATTCCACTGTACTATTTTTAGAAGTTTCTCCTTAAAACTTTTTTTTTACAAAAATCAACTGCACCATTTCCAGATTTACAAAAAAATAACATTACAAAATAGTAGCCTTTCCGGTTACTAATTAACTAATTTTTTATTAAAAATTGTGGAAGCCCTTTTTGAGAAAAATAAGGTTACTTTTATATCTCACAAAAATTTGGTTGCTATAGAATTGTAAGTACCTTTTTAATAATATAAATTTAAAAACAATTTCAAAAACAATCGTTGACCCGTTTTTGAAAAATTGAATTTAAAGAAAAAATGCAAATTTCGGTATGCACCGAAGGACCTCCTGTGTACAAATTTTGATCGAAATTCGTTAAAACGTTACTGAGAGAGTCGAAAATCAGAAAGTTGCTGTTGATAACATTTTAGGTATACATTTTTTTAAACCAAAATGTAGACTATACCCACAATTGTGCACTGATTTTTTGTTATAAAAATCGTTAGAATCGTTTTCGATATAATTAAGATAAACCATTTTTGGTGCAAAAAAATGTATGGCAGGTATAAGTTTTTTTGTTTTTCTTAAGAAATTCAATAGAAAGTGTATGAAATAATAATATTTCACAAGTTTGATAAAAATCAATCCAGTCGTTTAGGCTGTAGGCCCCCCAAAAGACAGAATTATGAATATAAAGTTTTATCAAAGCTACAATTTTGGATTTCAAAATTTTTTTTTTTAATTTAAGAAAAAATTCCAAAAATTTAAATTTCCACAAAAAATCAAAAATTTTCGAAAATTAAATTTTCTACAAATTTGATTGTAACAATTTTTTGTTAGCAATTTTTATTTTTCGACTGAATTCAAATGTAAAATTATCATTGTGCAATTTTGGGCCTCCCAAAAAAAATTGTGTTCTGTCGTCTTTGTTATTTCAGACTTAAACTGAATTAAAAAAACATACGTGTATCGTAACACAAATCTGATCCGACTTCCGTGTGTCTGTCTGTCGATTTTATTCTCTAATATTTTCAAACTAAATAAGGCAGGCATACTACTTTCAAGAAAGCTGAACATCTATCTAAATCTTCCAGTTCTTGTTTTCAAAACATTTTAAAAACCCCCCATATGCAAATCAAATCCGAAACGACACGACGCCTTCAATCGTAAAAAAATCTATAAGAGTAAATATAGATTTGTCAAAATAATGTGTTTAATTAAATAATATTAACTCCATGCCATTAAAAAGTCACACACATAAATAAAAATAAGTCAACGCCAAATCTAAACACGCACAACACACCAGCATACCCACGAACTGCAAGAACAATATCAATCGGGAAAAAGCGCACGGGCAAAACTATGGCTGCGGCAGTGGCGGCGCCTTCATGGAATTCACTTCCATCTAACCACCCCATCTTCCGTGCTTTCCACCAAACTGCAAATTTCCTTGAGCCAAGGATAATATAGGGAGCGGTGGGTCATTTAACAAAATAAAAGAAGGAAGAAACAAAATTCTGAAAAAAAAAACGAATCCGCTCAAATGGAAGAATCGGTTCCATGAACTATATAGTATGTCCTCGATGTGTTGTAACCTTGGAATTGTGTTTTTTTTACCGATTAATTTTCACTTTGATGACCAAAATTTAGCGGTTCCTGTTTTAAGTCCTGCAATTTGTTTATTTTTCTTTTTATAAAAAAATAAAATATAATAATCTTGAATTCTAAAAATTTCGGGGCATATTCATAGTCGCTGATAAACCCAGGTTTTACTAAACTACAGTTTAAAACACTTTTGGCTCAATAAATACATACCGATTTTACTTACAAATTGTTGGTTTTATATTTTTATAAGATTATTAACTTGTTTAACTAAACAAGTATCTTCAAATATTTTGGGATGATAAACTTAAAAACAATAGAATCAACTTCCGAATGTTCAACTTAACCTAGGTTTAACTTAGACATAGTTTAAAAATGACTATGAATACGAATGGATAAATAATGTATTTAAGTTCCACTTTTTGGAAGAAACGCGTAAAGAAAATATTTAAAAACAAATCACATCAACAATTTACAATATGCAACATTAGTTCCCAGACTATTTTGTTGTGCACGATATAAAAGGGTAGATGGCTTGCGCTCCCCCAAAAAGAAACCTGAGAGCCTATAGATTTGTACCCATAAAATTAACTTGATGAGAGAAGGGGCGTGGTACTACTGCCAGCAGTTGAGTTTTGTTTTTGTTTTTTCCGTTTTGCTAGGAGCCACAGTCAGAAAGAATGAAAAGATGATTAATGTTCAGTTAATTTATTAATTTACATTTCGGATGAATTGTTGTTATAGGTGGTTTGCTTGCCGCCACTGAATTTGGCATGTATTAACTACTTCGCTTGGTGTTTGTTTATCCTGCTTGCTTTTGTTTTGTTGATGTGAACTGGAAGGTGCCTCGTTGATAATAATATTTAAACGAACGAATACATATAGTGCGAGGAACTTATACACAAACAGGCTTCCTGTGTCAGGCCCTCCTATCTAACAGATGTGTTGTAGTCTGAAGATACAGTACAATTCGCAAATTTCATCATGGTAATTAAAAAACAGGAATTTTTAGTGATTCGTTTTTGGGGAGTCGCGAGATATGAATTCGCACTTTGGATTCACTTTTGTTGTTGTTCAGTTGTGTAATACATTATACGGTAAGGGCAAAACATTGCGGTATGCAATTAAAGTTTAATTAGATAAAGCAACCAGATTGGGTCTTTTTTGGCTTGTTTTTGTTTTTGCAAATGGAATCTGATTTATTTTGGGCATCCGTTGAGTTTTGCGAGTCCTTAGAAAATTCATAACAATATCATAATGGAAATATACATACTCAATCCGGAAATTTAGTTTCTTTGCAGATTAAACCACTAAGTTGAATTATTTTATGGAGTATCCGATAAATTTGCATTTTACTGCCATTTTTACCTTTGAAACAAAAAATGCAACTCGAGATTTTGATCAAACTTGACGTTACGATGATATAGAGAACACGGCAAAAGTGGGTCCTGTAACTCCGTCTGTCAGTCTGTCTGTAGGTCGATCATCTACAACCTAAACGGCTGAAACGATTTTTTTTTTTCAAAAACGAATTTGATAAAAAGATATCGGTGCACCATAGTAGTATAGTACACATTTGGGTCCAAATCAATTTTTTAACGTTTTTTTTTTGAAATTTGTGCTTCAAATTAACGGCTATACGGATTTCGATCAAAATTTGTATATAGGAGGGCCTTCAAATTCTTAATAATACTGTATACCAAACCTTTCGAAAAATATTTTTCCAAACTTTGTTTTTAAGTTTTTAAATTTATATTGTTAAATACTTAAAAATTTAATAAATTACTGGAATTTTTTAGTATAAATTTAAGTAAAAAACGACAGTTATTTCTTCTAAGAATCTTGTGCGGATGAAGTGATCGGACATATGCTATATAGGGTTGTATTTTATTTTACATTTTTTATTAAATTAAAAAAATCTTTCGAAACCAAAAAAAAAATTATCATATGACTTATTGCAAAACGTTTTTTTTTATGAGAGCTTCGAGGAAGGTAAAAGTGGGAGTGGCATCAATATTCACTAAACCTTTCGCTTCTTATAAGACACAATTCTGGAGATATCACAGAAATCGTTGTTCAGTAGATTCCGAGTCTATAAATAATATACAAGGTAAAACAAAAATAAGGCCATAATGTGAATTGGCTGCCATTTTTCTTAGAAATTAATACAAAATCGACTCCATTTAATTTGAAGGTGTAATAAGATAATGCCAAATTAAGGCTCCCGGAAATTACCCCAGAGGAAATTACGCCAATTTTTTTTTTTTTTTTTTTTTTTTTTTTATAACTTTGCACGCGCTCAAGGGGTTATGAATACCCTTTATATGTTTTTCTTAACACAGCGCGGCATCTGGTGAAGAAGAGAAAGAAGGATAGGAAAGATGTGTGACGCGATGTTCTGAGACTAGAGCTGGTTGTTGTCTCAGATTTACCTCCAGGGATGGCGGCTGAACTAATGCGGAGATAATTACCGTGTCTTATTTATGTATGTCCCTTATAATTCGCATTATTTTATTTATTTCGATATCATACTTAATAGGTCTGCTAGTTTACTAAATCACACGTTGTTAGTGTTATGCCTAAACAACATGTAATGAGCAAATCAGCAACTTATTTTATGACAATTTTGAGAATTGGTTTTTAATGGAATATAAGAAGACATAGACAACGGCAGGAATCGAACCTGCAACCACGAGGTTGACAGGCGAGCACACAACTATCGCGCCACGGCCACCCCCAATTTTTTTTTTTTTTGAAAAAACGGCAACAAATTCTTCATACAAAATTCTGGCCTTTTTTCCACAAAAAATTATGTCGGGTTTTTCATTTCCTAAAATGAAAAAAAAACGCCAGAAAAAAAATTGGAAAAAAAGCCAGACAAAAAATTCGGGCGCTTTTTCCTTTCTCGCCTTTTAAAAAGAGAAAACTGTATTTTGTATGTATGTATGAAACTCATACTATTTTTTATTTTTAACAGTAGGTTACGCAGAAACCAATTATTGATTTTCAATTTTGGAAGACATGATGCCCTCCTACAACCCCCCTGCTTGGCCCAATTATAGGATTTGAGATGGGGTCGAGTTTTAGTGTATGCAAAGTTTTTTTTTGGACTTGAAAGATTTTTGTGGACTCACCGAAACTGCAAACATCAAATCATTTTTCGAAATCGTAATTTTTTTTATATATTTTTTGTTTTATAATCTTACACGCGGTCAATAGATAATGATTACCCTTTATATGTTTTTTTAACACAGCGCGGGCGTTAGGTGAAAGAACCGAAAGAAGGATAGGAAAGATGTGTGGCGCGATGTTTTAAAATTAGAGCTGGTTGTTGTCTCAGATTCATCTCAAGGGATGGCGGCTGAACTAATGTGAAGAAAATTACTGTGTCTCATTTATTTATGTATCAAATAATTTGGATTATTTTATTTATTTCGTTATCATATTTTATCGGTATACTAGTTTACTCAATCACACGTTGTTAGTGTTATGCCTGAACAGCATGTAATAATTAAACCAGCAACTATTTTATGTCATTTTTTAGTTTTCAATGAAAAATAAGACGACATAGACAATGGCAGGAATCGAACCTGCGACCACGAGGTTGACGGGCGAGCACACAACTATCGCGCCAAAAAAAAAAATAAATGAAAAAAAAAGTTGGTAAAAAAAAGTTTTTTTTTTATAATATTTTAAGAAAAACAAAACATGTTTAATAAATAAATAATATTTTACCATACGTCCTTCATATTTAAGAAATAAAATAAAGAAATAGTACTTTTCGAAAATTTCCGGACAATCGTTACTCGGGCAATCTTGAATTAATATTTCTTTATACTAATTTTCTGGCTTAATTTCCATTTTGCTTTCGGGCTCTTTTTCCACACTTACCTGGCATAATTTCCAATATTTCTAGCTTATTTTCCAAATAAAATTCTGCTTTTTTTCCCAATATTGTGCCAGAAAAAAATTCTGGCGTAACTTCCGGGAGCGTCAAATTAACACCTCATACTCGTATTTGTGTTCATTTTATACGACATATTAAAAATAATTGCTGGATTTCTTCTATAATTTTGGCTTTCAAGACCTCTAAGTTTTGGATTGCCTGTGTTCAACGAATATTTCAAAAACCCCCAAAGGAAGCTGGCAGTTCAAACTGCCAAATCAGAGCTTAAGTTGTTGATTCGACATTTTGAAGCGATGCAATATTAGCGATTTTCAGTATTTTTGAAAGTGTTGATTGCCTACCCCTGGGGATTTGCAAAGAATTTAGTAAAGGTTCACGCTGCGTTAAGCAAGCTCAAAAATAAATGCGTGGTTTGCCAGGTGACAATCAAAAAATGCAGCTAATTGTCAAAATGTTGATATAGCAGATAATGTTATCTCGTTCGTTTCTCAAATAATACCGTCCCTCGACGAATCATCAACAGGTCAAGTAATGTGAAGTACATATATTTGCAGAGTACGAATATGGTTTAAAATGATTCGCGCCTTATTACCCGAATTGCTAATCTTACTCTGAGTGAAACATCAGCAAATTGTTGCATTTTACATAGATGTTTTGGTGGTTCCAAATATACCAGCTGATTTTCGAAAAGTTCTGAATGAATTCGTAAAAATTGTTAGCTATAACTAAAGCCTTCTTTCGAATGCACTACCTTTTCCGTATTTACATATGTGATGAAACGACATTCGTTAGCTTTGTCAAAAAAAAAAAAATCTTAACCAGCTGTACGGAAATGTGTTGTTAAATTATTCTCTAAAGTTTTTTTTAATAACATTTAATGACGTTAACATTTAAAAAAATGTCATATTGACATTATGCGTTGTTTTTATTTACCTCAAATAGCTCTCTGATCTAGCTGCGATTACAAAAAACTACAAGGGAGACCGAGTTAAAAAAAGAAAATCGCATTTTATGACATTACTTTGGCCCTACCTTGTGTATTTGTGGAAGACAAGTGATGAATTGTAGGTATTCAAATTCTGTATCTGAAAGTGGGGTAACTCTTACTAGGTTCAGACTGTTCAGGGGTAATTCGATATTCTACGTATATCTAGTTCTAGTAGCAAATTGCTTACACTATATTACTTATGTCATTGGTTAAATATTGAAAGTGAATATGTGAAAAATCCTACCCTACCCATCTTTGTACACACAACAACTGTGCTTATAATTTATTTCTCTAATTTTAAATAAATTCAAAAAACACTTAAATTCAATACATTATCGTTTAAACATCCGTTTACAATGTGTAGTGTTTGCGAACATTGCATTGAAATTGCCATTTACTATCTGTGTTTATCTGTTTATCAACAAATCCATCAAACTTAATAATTAACACACCGTAAAGTGCATTTGCAAACGACGACGACGGTGCTGACAGCCGCAACACACCTCTACCTAGAGTTCCCTGGTGACGTAGAAAGATTTCTTCGTCATTCACTCTATCTCTCTCTCGGTCTATCTATCGGCAACAACAAACAAAATTTATGAGGTTAGGTCAACACTAAATTAATTTTCCGGTAAATTAAAAACTTCAATGAGCCAAACAGACGCTCACACACCAACATAAAAAAAAATATTAAATTAATCAAACTTTGTGTTTCCTTTGTGCAGGGTGGGGGAGTCTGGTGCATTATGGAGGAGAAAAACTAAAAACAACATACAATCGAAGATTGGAAGGTACATACATATATAATCCATAAAATAAGCCAACAAAATTGTTCAGTAATCAAATTGTGTATTGTATGTTTGTACATACAAGGTACCGTTTATTAACTATGATTTGATGCTCGGCCTGTCGATATAAAATCTTCATGCAGAATAGGAAGCTATTCTCTGTTTTGTGTTCTATTCTAGGCCGTGGCGTGCTGCCCCTATAGGGTTGTTATGGATGGATGTCTCGTGTTCAGGGCAATAAAAAAATCCCCATATAAATAGAGGCTTTATTATAATGTATATTATAGTAGTTGGCATCAATGGCAGGCGTTTGGACAGCAGGCCGGTTGTCTATTATGACGCGATGCGTTTGGAGCTATCACCGTTTTTATATATATGGCTACACAATTGGGGATGGTAATCAAATTGCTTTGATGACGCTATAAATAGTTTTATGGATGGAAATACTGACGCCATTAATTTGTTGCTTAAACGTATTGATAAACAGAACGAATGGAGGAACTGAAACATCTTCTGTGATTTAGACCATATAGAAAACTGCTGCAGAATCTTAAGTAGTTGGTTAGAGTAAGAATTGAAAAAGTTGAGTTTTGGTATCAATTTTCAAGTAGTTCAGCTTGGAATACTTTATATTCTGAAACAAACTGCAAATATGAAATCTATTGTTTGTGTGGAAGAAAACTGGCGCCACTAAATCTCAGTTTTTAGCAGAGGTGAAATAAAATTTAAAATAATTTTGAGTTAATTTTAATATTTCATAAAATACACGACTGGGTCGCAGGTACTTGTTCTTATAAATATGTTTTTAGTCGGTTTTTACTTAATTAATAAATATATTGGTAAGGCAATTATAAACATTTAACAATATAAATTTAAAAAAAATAACTTAAAAAAAATCGGTGCACGAAATATAAAAAAAAAATTATTTTGCCAAAATATAATGTAAAAAAAATATGTAAAAACAAATGTTGTCCAAAATACAGACTATACCCATACACATACTTTTTACTTGACATTATAGATAATAGAGGCAAGTTATGCATTCGTCGCAAGAAAAAGGTTTTTTTGGTATTGTAGACAAGGGAAATTGAAAAGCTCAAAAAATAACGGTACCTGCCATATAACCCTTACGCTAAAGCCTATTTTTATCAAAAACGGTTCTAACGATTTGATTTAAAAAAATCAATGCAGCTTCTTAGGTACGAACGATCATATGGTTGAAAAAAATGTTTCAAATGTCTAAAACCAATACTTTCAATAAGGACTACCGTGCTTTCCACTATCTCAAAAATGACTTAACCGGTTCTTTCAAAATTTCACACATATATACGTGTAGGTAGCCCAATTTATACTGCAAACCAATATTTTTAATTAATATTTTTTCTTGTATTTTTTAAAGCATTTAAAAAAATTAAATTTATATTTTGAAAACTGCTCATTAATTTTTTTTTCAAAAATTATAGTTACATATATGTATTCGCTGAATACCTGTGAATTGGCGTTTTTGAATTTTTTTTTGAAAAATGTTTTTCAAAAGTTCTTAAAAACTTTTTTCTCAAAAACCGCTCCACAGATTTTTTATTTTTTTTTCTCATAAATTCAAATTCATCCAAGAAATAAAATGGCGTAAGTTTTTTTGAGATCAACTTAGTTTAAGTATTTTTTTCAGAATTTTGAATTATTTTTTCTTTTATTAAGCCGATTTAATATTTTGTTTTAAGTTTATATAATTAAATATTTAATATTGTCATACCAATTTTTTTTAGAAAAAAAAAATTAAAGAAATTCTGTATATACATATACAAATTTAAGTAAAAAACGAGTTTAAAAATATATTAAGATTTTTAATAGAAATCTTTTGCATACCTTGTGATCGAACATAAGAGCAAGTTCGTGCGATCCATTCGTACATTTTATTTTTTTATAAAAATCGTAAGAGCCGTTTATGAGATAACCCTACCGTTCCCTTGTTTTCGAAAATAAAAAACGATTCAAAAATCTATCAAAAGCGCTTCAGTCCTTTAAGCTGTAGATCGATCTACAGACAGACAGACGGAACTCCTGGACGCACTTTGTTTGGTGTTCTCTATCATCGTAATGTCAAGTTTTATTAAAATATAGAATTAAATTTTTCCCGAATTGAAAACTTGCTCTATAGTGCCTTACCTATATCGCAAGTAACAAGTTTCTGTAAAATCGACAATTCAAAAATGGTTCTACTAAATGTATTCAAAATAACCATTTTTTACGAAAAAGTGTTGCATTATTTTTAATAAATCGTTGGAGCTGTTTTTGAGAAAAATAACATTTACCTTTTTGGACTAGGAAATTGTAAGACAGGTACCTTTATTTTTGGTCTTAGAAAAATAGAAGAAACGTGTTTGTTGGATATATTAGAATAAAATCCACCCGTGGGTTGGGCTACAATATCACCGCGGACAGGTAGACAGTTCGAGTTATTATAGAAATCTTACAGTTGCAAATAAAATGTGTAAAGAGAAACGATTTTTTTTTATATAATACAATTCTATATACTACTTAAATTATTCAGCCAAGTAGAAGACTGAGCATTATATTTAATTGAACTTGTTGAATTATTGATTCCACAAAATTTGCGTTGCGCATGTAAGTTGAACTTAACAAAAAGGTCGTATTTTTAAGGCGCTCACTAGCCAACTGATGAGTCCAAGTTAATTTAAAGTTATGTTGAATCAAAACGAATTATATTTTTAGTATCAATTTGTGTACAGTTTGTTTTGTTATATAACATCAATTCATAATTTGAAGCCACATTTTGAATTGGTAATCTGCAGTATCATATTATATTTTTCACTTAGTTAATAATTTATTCGATATTGTTTTGGAAAAAATCACAATTAATCCGTATTTCGACTAAGTTCAAAAAGTTTCTTTAACAATTTTCTAAGCTTCGATTAAATTTCCATTAAACTTACAGTTTATAATTACTCTTCTCTAAAACTAATCGTCGCGAGAAGGTTGCCATTTTGTCTAAGTTAACATCAGCATATTTATTGTTTCTCATGCCTTCACCTTTTCATCATTCATTAATTTCTTTTTGCTCTGAGCACAAACAATTGTCTGAACTTCGTTTAAACTTCATATGATTCATAAGAAAACTTTAAACTTTTTAAATGTCTAGGTAAATCTCGTCAACGTAACTTTGCCTCTTACTTCCTCTTTTTTCGTTACTAAAAGTTTTTTTCATAATATGTACAAGGACAGATTTGTATTTTCTTAGAGTTTAGTTACTTAAATATGGCAAGTGTTACCGAAGCATTCCATAAAATATATAGTAAAATTGCCACTCACTGACTTGCTTGAATCAACCTTATGCAACCATAAGACACATTGTGACCTCTCTAAATACATTTAAGCGAAGTTTATTAAAAAAATGAAAACTCTTTTTCGAAGCTTAAAGAAAGCAAAATATGCATTAGACTTTTTTTCTAAGAAAAGACTTACAGAAACTTAACTGCCCATATTTATAGGCTATACTAAACTCCATGGAGAAGCTTTATGTTGTTTTGTGAGGAAAGTTCTTTTGAATAAGAATAGTTGTAGCTCCAAAGTAAAATGCAAAGGTTTTTCCCTTATAGAAATTCCAATATAATCGTATGTTAATTTTTAAAACGTATAAGACGTATAAATATTTCATGCACTAATTACCAAAATAAAAAAAACATGAAAATATAATTTCATCTGATTGAAAATTGCCGGTATTACATTTATATCGTATTCATATCAAAAAGTTAATTGAAAGTCGATAACCCTTGCGTTTGATGTTTTGCTTTCAGTTAATTTTTCATTCACAACAAACCAAAAAAAAAAAAAAACTTTCAGAACACTCACCATTAAAAAAAAAAACGGATATCTTATAAAACCTTCAACCATATTCAAAGGTAAAAAATAAAAGAAGTCATTCACTTTGTAAATTTTTATCAACTTCCAATAAACAAGTAGGTGTACCTAGTAGGTGATCCTACGGCTGTAAGGCTCCTTAAACTCGAACCTACCTAATTCCAATAATTACTTCTCTGGTTTATCATTGAATGCAACATTTCCCTTGATGCTGATACATCTGTATATATAAATACCTCTATTTGAATAAAACTCCTTCACTTCTTTTAATTAAGCTTCGATTGAGCAGTTGTGAATTTAAATTAACCAACCAACCAACTTTTATCAACTCAAGTCTTCTGTCAGAGTGTATTTTAAGCCACAATCTCATTATCTGCGATTTTTTTTTTTTTTTTTTTTATTTCTACGTTTGTTTGTATCCAAAGGATGTGTTGTGTAGTGTATGCCGCCAAAGTTACAATGGCACACAGATACACTACATTCGTAAATGTATAACTACAAGCTACAGCTTGCAATAAGTATTCGTTTAGCGAGACTCCTTTTCTAAAGGGAATAAAAGTTCAGTCATTGCTCTGCCATCTGTATATCGGACAAAACGACGACGACAACTACGTTTGTCGTGTATGTCAGTGTGTTGGTGATGCAGTTTGTAAGTATAGTAGTGGAAAGGGTTTATATCGTTGTGTCCTTGTAGAGTGTGTTAACACTTTTTACTCTATGGCTGTCCCATCATACGACAGCGACACCACAATGTTTCCTACTCCCACAGCCCATACCCAACCCAATCCCGTTTGGAAACCAAGCCTTTATAGCTTTGGTTTTCTTGTGAATGTATATACGTAGTTGTGTGTGTTCAGTGTTTCCTTTCTCTCATAAGTCGCGCCAGTCTGGCCTGCTCGACACTTCTGGCATGGCATAAGGGACACATAAGTCGTGCGCTATGATCAGAGACGCTTGGGCTTGATACGGGATCAGGGAAAATTTTTAATGAGAGCACATAAATTCAATTCTACAATATTCAGCTTTTTAACGGCATCATCGTCGTATAGTCATCGTCATCATCATCATCATCATCATCATCGTTGTCGTGTTGTTTTGTTTTGTATTTTATCCACTGCAGCAGTGACTGTTAGGCTTCGTTTTTATTTCTTTGCGAAAAGCTCTTTTGCAATTTAGGTAGAGCTACCTTGATTTGATATCAAGGAGAAGTAAAGAGGAAACACAGAATTGTATAAAAATAATTTCCGCAAAGAACGTAACGGAAGGCAACATGAAAAAGTTGAGTACATATTTTCTATTTTTTTAGGCATTATTATTATTTGCTTGGCAATAACAGGACTTAACTTCTGTCATATAGAAGGTTAAACATAACACACTATCACCAGCTTAATCCTCGGGGAAGAAGTGACAAGTAGACAGGATTTTCTTCTTTTTTTTTTTGTGAACAATATAACTTTGCAGTACATATATACATAGGTAGTAGGTATATTAGGCTTACAAAAGGTTTTATCAAGATTTTCGATTTCGGCGTGGTTACTTATGGGAAACGGTTAAGCTTTTTGGAATGAATTTTCTGAATTGAATAGAATGTTATATTGTGAACTTAATAGAAAGTTGTAAATTGCCCATCAATTACAAAGTTACTCTGTGGTGTTAATTGGAACTTTTGAGAAATGAATTGAAAAGTTTAAATTCACTTTGAATTTTATCGATCCACTGTGATAGTTCAGTAAGTTTGGATTAGTTGGATAATTCCTATACGGATAACGTAAAGATGCAAAATCTTGAAATCTTTGGTTTCGAGGATTAGGCTTTATCCCTAACTGTTATTACAGTCTTTCGCCATAAGTTTATAAAATATTTAACGTATTTTTCGAATGGAGGATCCTGGTCATGCATAAACTAGACTTGTTCATTTTAACACCTTGATTTACTTATATGTATATAATCTCCCGAAATCCCTTTTGTAAATTCCGAAAATCAATGTAATGAGAATGAGCTTTTGACCTTCTTGCATTTTGAATTTGACTTATGTATAATTCCCGAGTTCTCAGGTCACCAGTTTTGGAAGTTACATATTTCAGTTCCCTAGGGACTTAGCTGATTTTTAGAGGTAGCACTATATCTCAAAAATTGGTCATTAAAAGCCAACTCGTTTCACAATGTTTGGTCAGGTATAACTATTTCCACCAATACGCAAAGTTTCTCAATACGCAGAATTTTACCATTTCATTTGTGAGATATAGAAAAACCATCTCATATGTCTCTTAAATCTCATATACAGTCAACAAGTTTCTGTAATTGATCAGCTGTAAATATTTTTTTTTAAATTTCGTAGAGATTTGTATCACATCATCTTCGAGATATTCGAAAAAGTAGAAATACATTCTGAAAAGTTATAAGTCAGTAATAGCGGTGCAAGAAACATCAAAAGTTATTATAGCTGAAACTGGCAACCGGATATAATACCGAAATCCACAAAATTCAAAATCTGGCAAACCCAAAATACCGAAAACCAAATAGCTAAAATCTAAAAAACCTGAATGAAGGTTAAAATCCCGTTGTTCCAAAGTACTGTTGTCGAAAAAAAAAACAGTTGAAAACGTGTCTGTCTGGTGAATCTATATATCCTACTTGGATCAACGGAGTTACGTGAGCGGTACAGAGGACACAGAAGAAGAATTTAATCTTTAGAACCCGCAAAGTGGTTTTGGCGAGAGGTTGCTGTCAAAGAAAACTGTTACCATCTTACCTGAAATAGCACACAATTTGAATTTTATATAATTTTTCGGGATATATTGGATTTCGGCATTTTGATCAGAAACCCGCTGCTCCTGGCTTATATTTTATAACTATTTCCTTATTCTTCAGTTGTTATCTTTCTTTTTCGAATATTCCGAAATTACCAAATCTAATTAATATTTTATATTTTACTACTAAGACCACTGTGTCGGTGGAATTGCCTCTTCATATTATACCAATGTCCAGTTATCACTTCCAAATGAACAATCCATCAATGTTTCAATCCTTAGTAGGCAAGATTTTTATGACCCCTGTTAACAATTATTATGAACATTTTTGGTCTAGTCGGTTTGCCAAGAAATAAGGACTGAAATAGAAAAAAATTAATGCGTACAATTTTCTTTCACAGTTCGTTAGGGGGTGGTCATAAGTAGTCTAAATCTCGGTTTTCGGGAAAATCGCGCTGGAGCTTCAGCCGCCATTTTGAATTCAATGAACATTTTAATTTGGACAATAACTTCGCTATTTTTTATTTTTGAAAAAAAAATAATAAAAGTAAAACATCTAGGTAATTTAATTTTCCACAACTTTAGTCTTAATGTTTTCTTTTTCAAAAAAGTTACCGTTCGCGAGATATTAATCAAAAACTGTTTGGGGCTTGTGACCCCCTCCTGGGACTATGAAATATTAATACGTACAATTTTGTCTTATAGTTTGATGGGTGGGGACCATTTGTAGTCTAAAAATCGTTTTTCGGAAAAATACTGCTGGAGTTTTAGTCGCCATTTTGAACTTCATGAAGAATTGGTTATCTTTTTTTATTCATATACAACCCTTTAGTGTAACACCGTGGAGGTTCAGTTGAAGCAGGGGCGTTTTTTTTTTAAAACCTCAAAACAGATTTTCATTGATATCTCGCTTAGGGTAACTTTCTTGGAAAAAAAATATTAAAACTAAAGTTGTAGAAAATTAAATTTTCTATAAGTTTTACCTTCATTTTTTGTGTCAAAGATCAAAAATGGCGAAGTTATTGTCCAAAGTAAAATTTTTATTAAATTCAAAATGGCGGTTGAAGCTCCAGCGCGATTTTCCCGAAAACAGAGATTTAGACTTCTTAGGACCCCCAATTGATTTTTGAGTCGTTGTCTTAGCTCCAAAAATAACGATACTTGCCATACAAATTTTTCTACCATTTTAATTATCTCGAAAAGGGCGCCCTAACAACTTTGATAGAAAAAAGTATGTGTACCCACAGTACACATAATAAAGGTAATACATTCCGGTTTTCATTTTCGTTCAAGTTCGCGCATGTGGCAAAACTCAGACACTCGTGTCACATTTGGCATGCGCATAGGCTTTGGCATGGGCCAAACTGCTAGTTGCAATATCTGTTACTGCTACTTTTAAATAACGGTCATAAATTCCTGTTACTGATATAACAATTATGAAACAAAAATTGTCTGTGAAATAACAATTTTAATAAAATATTTTCCTAAAATTAATTATTCATCACTTTTTCATCTATATTCCGCTGTTTGGTTTGATCAAAATACAAATTTAGAAATTTCAAATGTTATTTTAATAACAGATATTTTTGATCTACTGTTACCTCTTACTGAACACATCTTACTGAAATATTGACCCACCCCTATTTGTATGTGAAAATGTCAAAAATGGAAGTGCATGTGCCAAATTTCAGAGACATTTTGCCAAATATGACAACCGAATTTTTGAATTAAGACAACCGAATTTTGACAACATGCGCAATATATTACCTTATTATGTGCTGTGATGTGTACCATCTTAGGTATGGTCTACATTTTGCCAACAATTTTTTTGTTATTATCGGTACCTGCGCCATTGTTATACAACCATTTTTACTTGTGATTATAGATACTCGTACTATAAGGCAAGTTATGCATTCGTTAAAAAAAAAGTTTTGAGATAACAATCAAACATGAAATTACGATGATAGCGAAGACGAAAAAAGATGGTCTAAAAATTCTGTCCGTCTGTATGTATAGAAACCTACAGCCCAAACGGGTGGGCCGAATTGCTTCAAACTTGGTCTATGGAGTTTTTTAAGTATTGTGCAGAGGGGAAATTGAATTTTGTTTAGCTCAAAAAATAACGGTACCTGCCATATAACCGTTACGTTAAAGCCTATTTTTCTCGGTAACTGCTCCAACGATTTCGATTTTTTAAAAATCAGTGCAGCTTTTTAGATACGACCGATCATAGGTTGAAAAAAAATGTTTAGATGTCTAAAAACGGTACTTTCCATAGAACCTTTTTTTCTGCTTTCGGCTATCTCATAAACGGCTTACCCGATTCTTTCGAAATTTCACATATATTTATATAGCCTTAGGTTGCCCAATCTATACTACGTACCAATATTTTTAATTAATAATTTTTTGTATTTTTAAAAGCATTTTTAAGAAAAAATTTATATTTTGAAAACTGCTCATTATTTTTTTTCAAAAATTATATTTATAATGTATTTGCTGAATACCTATGAATTCAGGTTTTTTTTTTAAATTTTTTTCAAAAAGTTAAAAAAAAACTTTTTTTCTCAAAAACCGCTCTACAGATTTTAAAATTTTTTTTCTCATAAATTCAAATTTATCCAAGAAATAAAGTGGCGTACTTTTTTTTAGCTCAAATTAATTTAACTATTTATTTCAGAATTTTGAATTATTTTTTCTTTGATTAATCCGATTTAATTTCTTGTTTTTAAGTTTATATTATTAAATATTTAAGATTGTCATACCAATTTTTTTTTTAGAAAAAAATTAAAGAAACTTTTTGTATAAAATATAAAGTTAAAAATGACCTTAAAAATATATTTAGATTTTAAATAGAAATGATCGAACATAAGAGCAAGTTCATGCGATCCAGTCGTGCATTTTATTTGGATTGTCGACTTTCTCATAAACTTCTCAACGGATTTAGATAAATTTTTTTATACAGGAGGTTCTTCGAATTTGAAATAATACTGCATTTCAAAATTTTGGAAAAATAGGTTTGTTGGACTTTTGACAAAAAAAATCTAATCGATGAATTTGTCTAAAATTTTGGTTTTAAGCTTACATTATTAGATATTTAAAATTGTCATCCCAATTTTCGTTAAGAAAAAATGTAAGAAATTTGTTATAAAAAAATTAAGTAAAAAACGACTTTAAAAAAATATTTAGCCATTTGTATTAAGAATCTTTTGCATACAATGTGATCGAACATAAGAGGGTAAGGTTTTTTACCTTTTTTTTCAATCCTGCAAAATTAACATTCACCCCGAACTAGAAAATAAGTAACTCCCAGTGCAGGGTCAATTTTTAAATTGAAAAGTTAAAATACTAACCTAGCCGATAATGGAACAACTTCGAAGCACTTTTCAAAAGAAACAAGAACGACAAGGGAAATAACAATATTTATTTAATAGATTTATGTCATTCAAAGTATGAAATATTCAATTGTTGATTGTCGTGTCTAAATTTCAAACGCATTTTTGCATGCCTTAAACTGCATGTTTCCATCGGACCTTTTCAATTATTTAACCTTTTTTAAAATTGTATCTTATCTGACAAAAATCATTTTTTGTATTCTAAAATACTAATATCACAAAGTTTCCTCATAATTTGTTCTGTAGTATTCAATCCTTCTTCATTATACAGCTCTCATCACCTTCTAATGATATTTATTGCATTCCTTATTTAAACATTCATTATTATGCCCTAAATTATACAACTTAACCAAACTGCTTATCCACCGAAATCACTTGAGTTTCATATAACACTTTCCAAATGAGATTTTGTCCTAGTGAAAAATGAATTTTTGATGCAGTTTCTTGGTCCGTGTTAAGTATGTTTCCCACTCCACCTCCCACATTATCGCTTGTAGGTTTCCTATATAAACCTGATGGATGCAATATGTGTATATATGTATGTAGAAACAAGTACCTACTTGTCACTCGGCAGGAATCAAATAATTTATTTTCAATTTGCCACTCATCTGTGTGGATTCCCACAGACGACGACCAACCAAATCCGAAACACCCATGATCCCCTGCCCCGCCACTCTCTCGTATATATAGTTTGTTTCCCTTTTTCAGCCGATGGGATTGTGTTTCTTCAATGCGATATTGCGGTGGCAACAGCAATTTATGGTCCCTATTCCTGGTCGAATATCCAATCTAACCACACACTGGGGAGCGTTTGCTGCATGTTATATTTTAGGTTATAGGTATACACAATCATGTACTGTACAGCACGGTCTTTGTACAGTGGTGTTGTACAATTGTACAACACTCAACACCCTACACATCTTGTGCGACTTGTTTATTACAATTGACACGAAATGGATGTGTTGATTGAATTATTTGCGCAGGATTTTCCCTTCAATGCTTGCTTGCTTGCTTCCTCATTTCAAACATTCTGCAGATGATGTTTCTTATGTTCGTAGTAAGGATGTTGCTTTTTTTTAATATCTTCTCTACCTTCTAAATTTTTAGATGTGAAATTCATTTGAGAATCAACGGTTGGAAAATCAGTGTTTAAATACAAATCTTCTTCTCAAAGCATCCAATTTAAAAATAGACCCCGAAAATCAGGATCCATACCTACCTACATATCCAATCCACATTATTGTCGCCGAGAAATTCATGTCACGTAACCTAAAAAAAAGGACACCCCAAATGTCGTGTCCTCTCTTCAAATTGAAATTGTTTCCTTTCTCAAACCGCGCGCACGTCTGTTAATGGTGTAGGTAGGATCCTCTTCACGTTAGAAACATTCCCGAAACCACCCCATCATCATCATCATCGGCATCGGGGCAAAGGAAAAACAATTACCATTCCATGCGTGAAGTTGTGCAAATTTGAAATATCTTTTGGTTTATCTCATTCCGAAGCTTTTGAGCAGATTTCCTATAAACACCTTGTCGCTGGTTCACGGTTACCACATTTGCTAAAATTCATAACTTATAAAAAATATTCATTTTGCTAAATTTATTTATACTCCTTAATAGTCATTTATAAATAAACAGCTAGAGAGGCTGTATTTTCACGCAACACTGATACAGTACTTGTCCGTTTGATCTATATTTTTTCAAGTAAAACTTATTTTGCGGCGTTAGGGGTGAAAATGTTCTATGGAGCTCTCAATGACATGTCAATCCAACACGTTTCCTGTTGAAAACCGAAAGAATTTGCTTAAGCTCGATAAAAAAATTGTTTCCCCTCCAATAAATATTAAAAAAAAAAAAAAAAAAAAAAAAAAAAAAAAAAAAAAAACATAATAAGAATGTTTTTTTTTGCAAAAGAATCACATTAAAGTAATTTTCTTTTTAATTAAATTCAACGAAGCACATCCACCATTTCATTTACAAAAAAAAAAAAAAAAAAAACACCAACAAACTTAGTTTTTAATTTGTTTTTATTGAAATCAATAAACACTTAATTCTAAATATAAATTTTCACTTTTATTTTATAATTTAAATTTAACAAATAAATTTTGGTAAAATAAAAACACGACATAAACAAAACTGTCTTATTTTTTTATTATTAATTTAACTATATGCCTGTAAGACCTAAGGTCTTTTAAATGCAACCTGAATTGCACGGCACTAGTTTGGCACAGTGGATTTGAGAACCATGTATTGACTGTCTGATTTTAACCCATTGGCGGCATCCAATTAAAATTGGAGGTATTGAAAAAAATGCGCCTAGCGTGGGGATCGAACCCACACGTCCTAGTTAGCAATCAAGCACTTTATCCACTGCGCCATTGCCACAAACGTTGGACAGCACTGCCTTATTCGTGGAATTCTTAGTGGAAATCCGACGAAGAATTACCCTAGCGAACCGCACCTACTTCGGTTTGGCCAAACAAATGGGTTCAAAACTCCTTTCTTGAAAGACAAAGTGCACGCTATACAAAACGTTAATTTTGCCAGTTCTATTCTACGGCGCCGAGTGCTGGACGATAAGTAAAAAAGGGGAATTGACACTGGGCACTTTCGAGAGAAAAATTCTTCGGAGGATATTTGGTCCTATATGAGGGCGAATGGAGGGGATGATTCAACCGAGAATTGTACGAGCTGTAGCAAGATGTGGATGTAGTCGAAAGATCCAAAGCGCGTCGACTACACTGGCTTGGCCACATCGAGCGAATGGACAACAACCCTCAAGCCAAGAAAGGCTTCGAATCCCAGCCCCCAGGTTCAAGACGACCAGGAAGACCGAACCTCCGCTACAGGGACCAGGCGATTATAGACGCAAGAGCGCTTGGTCTCGATGACTGGAGGGAGCGTGCGAGGGACCGCAACCGATGGAAGGCCGCAATGTGTCATGCAACGACCCTCCATGGATCAGGAGCCGGATAAGAAAGTAAGTAAAGTACGTAAGGCAAGTTATGCAATTGTCGAAAAAAAAAAGTTTTGAGATAACAATCAAACATGATATTACGATGATAGCGAAGACGATAAAAGATGGTCTAAAAATTCTGTCTGTCTGTATGTGTGTATAGAGACCTACAGCCCAAACGAGTGGTTCGAATTGCTTCAAACTTGGTGTACAGCTTTTTTTAGATATTGGTACAGAGGGAAAATTGATTTTTTTTAGTTAAAATATATATAACCGTTACATTAAAGCCTATTTTTATCTTCTCGGCTCTAACGATTTTGATTTAAAATAATAAATGCAGCTTCTTAGGTACTACCGATCATATGGTTGAAAAAAAAACGTCTAAACACGGTACTTTCCATTGGACCGTTTTTTTTTGCTTTTTCCACATATATAGGTGTTGGTAGCCCCATTTATACACCAATATTTTTAATTCATTTTTTTTTATTTTTAAAAGCATTTTAAAGAAACAATTTTTAAATTTATATTTTGAAAACTGCTCTTTAAATTTTTTTTTTTCAAAAATTATAGTTACATATATGTATTTGCTGAATATCTATGGATTGGCGTTTTTGAATTTTTTTTTGAAAAATGTTTTCAAAAAGTTTTTAAAAACAAACGTATTTTCTCAAAAACCGCTACACATATTTTTATATTTTTTTTCTCATAAATTCAAATTTATTCAAGAAATAAAATGGCGTACTATTTTTTGAGCTCAAATTAGTTTGAGTATTTATTTCAGAATTTTGAAATATTTTTTCTTTGATTAAGCCGATTTAATCTATTGTTTTTAAGTTTATATTATTAAATATTTAAGATTGTCATAGCAATTTTCTTTTAGGAAAAAAATTAAAGAAATTTTATATAAAAATTAAAATTTAAAAAAATTAATTAAAATTAAGTAAAAAAACGACTTTAAAATTATATTAAGATTCTTAATAGAAATCTGATGCATACAATTATGTGATCGAACATGAGAGCAAGTACCTGCGATCCAGTCGTGCGTTTTATTTTATTTTCGACTATATTTATTTCCCAAAAGAAATAGGAGAAATAAAATTTGACGTTTCGTGATGACATCCCACATTCCAGATAACATCCCCAATGTCAAGTATGATCAAAATCTTGAGATCGATTTTTTTTTCAAAAAACAAAATTGTCAAACAAATGTTTGGGCTAAATAGAAAAACACAAAGTGGCAACCATAAAACTTCAGTGCGTTATTGTCACCGTAACCATATCACATCACCCGCCCAGAAGCCAGGACCTTATCCTTTTTCGTTTTTTCCAGGATTTGTTTGTTTGTTGTCACTTTTGTTTGTTTTATTGGTGAAGTGGGACGTGAGACGTGTTGGTATTTTATGTACCTGTATGTGTGTGTACACACTTTTGCCAACAAAATTAATTTAAGTGAATTTTGTGGAGGTGTATATCCTTCCAATCTCGTGTTTTCCCTTGTTTTCCTCTTGACACATCCTTATTTGTTATGTTTGTTTTTTTGTTTTATTTTATTTTAATCTTATACCTTAATACGCCTCTGGGATACAAAATCCCCAGAACGTAGGTAGGTATCTATCAATCGAATTCGCGTCCCCATTTGGAAGCTATCGGGAGTTTGGAAGAGCAGCAGTTTCCGTTCCATAAGCAACATAACAACGATGAAAACAACTTCGACGACGACAACGATGAACCGAATTTTAATCGACAACAACGACGAACGTCAGGCAGACATCATCATGCCCGACTGCGACTCTAATGTGGCTGTGTGTGTCGTCTGTATATATATGTGCATTATATCGGCTTAAACATTTTGTGTCAAAGGAGTGATATGGAAATCAGTTTCGTTGTCATATAAAGCCCTGGAGCTAAAGAGAGGAGGTTGCATTAAAGTCGAAGTGTTGTTGACGAGAAGACTAGGTAAGGTCGCTCCGCATTGCCCCTGGATACTAATATCTATATAGATATATATATATATATAGACGATGTCGATTGTTTGGCTGCACTTAAAGATGATTGATGTGAAACGATTTATCAGATTCCCCCGGTGATGTTTTGCAATTTGGGTGTCTGAAACAAGAAAGTCAAGATCTCTCTTTGAAGTTATAGCGCGCAAGATTTATGAAGACACACCACTCGAAACATAGACAAAATAGGCATTTGGATGCGGGACAACTTGATTTCTAAAATGACTGTACCTTTTTAACCATTTAAGTATGGAAGTTTTGAGGCTCTCCAAGGTATTTAAAATATTTAAAAATAAACACAGTTCACATTCAAATAATTGCTTCCTTCTTAGCAAATATGTGACAAAATTCGTTGGGGTGCTTTTAAGAATGGTAATTCCTCAACTGGGCTGTCTTCAGAAAGGCTGAGGCACCTCTATTCCAGACATTCTGTTTCCAACATAAAAGTTTAATTGAGAAGTGAATCCTTTCCAGTCATTGTTTTTTTTTTTGTAGTCTTACTTGTTTCATGATCCTAACTTCATACATAAACAGAAAAGTCATGCCATGAATCCTCTTTCTAAAATAACCTATACGAAAAAAAAGGAACGACCACGATAACTACATAACGATGATTATGCTTTTTGCTGCTTCCATCATGATGCTTAGTCGATTGGAATGGATGCCCGAGGCGTGATATCAACAACAGCTCATGTTAAATGTTAAAGTCAGGACCACAGATACCAAACACTATACACAGGTTATAGCCCCACTCTTCTGTTCCTCCGTTCTCCTCGTATAATTGCTATCTTCAACATTCTATATACATTTAATAATTCAAGAATACACCTGCAGCTTGTTGGATTTTAGGGACGGATGAACGGGCAGGGCGGACAACCGGCACGCATGGCGACTGTGGACAGTGAACAGCAAATGCACACGTAACCTTGTGGCATTCACAACTCCTCCTCCTTGTGGTATTTTTCTTGTTCAACTGACTGTGTGCGGATGACCAGATTGAGTTGAGTGGTCATGCATAATCACTTATTAGCAATAGGATGATTATCAACTTTAAGCTCCCTATTTTTTTTTTTTTTTTTTTTTTTTTGTTCCAAAGTTGGTTTTTGAATTTTCCCATACGAAGGTGAAAATTAGCATCTTCTTGATATGTTGCTGAGAGTCTAGCGCACTATTGGCATTTCTGTGTTTCTCAATTATTGACAAAGGAAGTGGCGCAACAGAGCCAGACGCCATCACCACAATCACAGCCTTGCGCTAACGCCAAATAAGATGACGCCGTACGTCGCGTCGTGACTCAAACGGTGAATTCTATCCATTTTCATATTATTGTTTTCGCGTATAGAGTACGTGCAGTGTACTTTGCCGCGTGAAACGCGTGGTAATTATGAAAACCACTTAACTTATTTATAAGTACCTACGGCTCTTGAGATTGTGTGTGTGTGTGTTTTTTTATTTAATGTTAACTTGTTTGGGATTTGCATTTTAAAAACATCAGGATATCGAACCAATGCCCAACATCAATTAGCAGCGTTCGGTGTGCTGCGCAGCGGCGCGGTAGTTCTTTGATTGGGACCGACACTCTAATGCGACAACGACGACTATACCGCCGCCTGTCATCCGTCCGTTGTTGCACAGCGTGAAAGTGAATATTCGCAATGAATAGTTTACTCGTAGTTTTAATAGAATTAATTAATTGAATGATGAAAAAATGAAGAACACAACCGCCAATTTAAATAATTGACATTCATTGACAAGTATGTTTTGGAATGTGGATGTGAAATGAGCGGGAAATGAAATATTCATTTGCTGTTTGGATCAGTCCAAAGGTTTTCAGATATTAACAATATTTTTAATATAACGGAAGTTTTTTTTAGACTTATGGCTTTCAAGAAGAAATAAAATTAAATTAATATTAAATAATAATAATAATTAAATTAATTTAATGCAATGGCCAAGAATTAAGCTTGATTCTAAAGATAATGATTTGCCATTATGTTTTAAAGATGATTTCGGGTAAGTGGCCGCTACGTTTGGCTCGAATAAATTCCAGTCGAGAGCGCCTATTTTCGACAACTTTTTGCAGCAGTTGGGGCCGTATGTCAGCAATAACTCGCCGAATGTTTTCTTCAAAGGCGTCAATCGCATGCTTATCTGTGTAGACAAGCGACCCCACAAAAAATAGTCTAGCGGTGTTAAATCGGTTCACAGGTTCACGATACGAGATAATGCGCCCACCAAAAGTTTCATTCAATAAATTAATTGTTTCTTTGGCTGTGTGGTATGTAGCGCCGTCCTGTTTTAACCAAATTCGTCCACAGCAATATCCTCCAATTCAATCCCTGTAACATTATGGGCGGCTTCATTTTTGAAAAAAATATGGGCCAATGATTCTCTCTGTCCATAGAGCACACCAAACAGTGAATTTTTGAGGATGTAACCGCGTATAAACAATGGCTTGTGGATTATGATCACTCCAAATACGACAATTTTGCTTATTAAGGTACCCTTTTAACCAAAAGTGAGCTTCAGCGCTGAATAATTTTTTTTTGTTGTGAAAATAGGGATCGGTGGCCATCTTGTTTTGGGTACCAAACTATTATTTTGGTAATAAATTTGCACGATTTGCAAACGTTGTTCAAGAGAAAGTCTATTTGTTATGAAGTGGCAAACCAAACTAAGCATAAAGCAAGTGACAGCTGTCAAAAAGACCAACTCCGAGAAAAGTATTGCCAGATTGAAAACCATACGTCTAAAAAAAAACATCCATTATAATAATATTAATCAGAAAATTAACACCAATTATGTCGTCGCATTAAATATATCATTTTTTTTTGTCAAGAATCATCTTTCAAAAGAACGCACCCAAATTTTCAGAGAGATCTGTCAAATAGTTTTGATGTGGCAACCATTTTATAAAGACGCCTACGAGCATTTTCGTAAAATGGGAAAAATATGAATTTCCAGTGCTCATTACATTTTATCTATCACGCAAACCAAACAGAATCTTGACAAATTTAATGGAGACTCTTCACCACCGATTGGAATCATTAACCACTGGTTTGGTTAATTTCGGTGCGGTCGTTAAAGTACAAGCGATTCCTAACGTTCTGTTCGTCCAATTGGGGTCACCACACTAGAATTGGTCGACGAAATCCATAGTTTGATAATGACGGTCAGCTAGTGAAAGTGCGCAGGTTTGAAGGGGACACATATTTATCACATGGCTCAGTAATGGGTGCCGCGTTTGCTAACAATCGACAAAAAACTCATTCGTTTTACAACTTTGTTTGACAAAGTTGTGTTTGGCGATGTTCCAAAAAAATCGACTGAATTCTTGCACTGTTTCGTAACTGTGAATGAAACCTGGCTTCATGCTTCACCACAGCTCACCAGAAACCAAAGAATATTCAAAATAATGTACTTGTCCTGAAAAATTGAAGCCAAAGAAGGCTAAGGTGCGTTTGTAATGAAACAAAGTCATAGAAAAACGGCGGCATTAGGTGAAGAAAACAGTGGCGCGATAGTTGTGTGTTCGCCTGTCAACCTCATGGTCACAGGTTCGATCCCTGCCGTAGTCTATGTCTTCTTACTTTTCCATTAAAAACCAATTCTAAAAATAAATGTCATACAATAAGTTGTGGCTCGCTCATTACATGCTGTTTAGGCATAGAACTAACAACATGTGATTGAGTAAAACTAGTATACCGATAAAATATGACAAAGAATACAAAAATTAATGCGAATTAAAAGGGACATAGATAAATAAGACACCGAAATTTCTTCGCATTAGTTCAGCCGCCATCCCTGGAGATAAAATCGAAGACAACATCGACCTACAGTCTCCGAATATCTCGACACACATCTTTCCTATCATTCTTTCTCTTCCTTAACCTCACCCTCACGCCCGCGCTGTGTTGAAACATTTAAAGGGTATTCATAATCCCTTAAGCGCGGCTAGATTATAAAAAAAAAGGTGCCAGAGACTATAAAACACAAAGGCTATACGGCACCGGAACTGCGCATTTGGAAGAGGAATGGGTTTCGCAGGATTTTATGTTAACCAGCATATATTTCAGTAACACCTGACCTATTTAAATCCACCATTCAATTTGGATCAAAAGGAACACAATAGAAATTCATAATTTTGAGTTCAGAAGTCTAACTTTTTATGACAGTTGAGAAATCAGAGCTTCAAAAAATTCAGACATTCTGGATATCTGTCATATGTGAACAAACCCATTCACAATAGGAAACTCACTTTGCTGTGGTGAATTTTTGTCAGAGAATTCGAAAAATGTTTTAAATTCACAGCAAACCCTTCGAGCAAAATCACGGACCCGAATTTCTCGGTTCACTTGGGAATCACATTGGAATCGAAAAAAACTGAGTGTTTCACACACATTAACAAATTTTCTGTGTACGCATGTAAAAAGAAGAACGAGAATCGACAGTATTTTTTGATTGGACCTAGAAAGAAAGAGATTAGTCGATATTCGAGTAAGGAGTATTTTTTTATGGACTAGAAATGAAGATAAAAGGAGAGAAAGTTTTTTTTTCAATTCTGTAGAGTAAACAAGAAACAAGGAAATTTTTATCTTCAAGGAAAACCAAAATAAATAACAAACAAAGAATTTATAAAATAATATTTTAAAATGGAAAAGCGGAATAATTGTCAAATAAACAAAGAAGTATTTAATGTGTTTAAAAAACATATTTCTTATTAGATTAGTTCATATTTTT
Organism: Philhelius pedissequus; assembly: GCA_910595825.1. NCBI lineage: Eukaryota > Metazoa > Arthropoda > Insecta > Diptera > Syrphidae > Philhelius > Philhelius pedissequus. The sequence goes on from OU343163.1 coordinate 30,466,523, forward strand.
TGGATCCGTTTTGGGTTCGATTTAGGTTCGGTTTTCGCTGAGTATGGTGAAATAAAAAGCTCTCTCTGTCACAATACATTCACACAATGGCTCCGTGGTAATTATAATTTCCATACTAATTTGATCCGATTTGGAATCATTTCGGATCATTTTTTGGGTAATTTACGAAGTGGTTTCGGATCCAAAACGAAGTCGCTTACTTATGGGAACCTTGCGTATTTTGTCACTCCCCACAACAATGTAATTCACAATGAAGCGTCTTGTCCATTCTCAATGAATGAACTGCAAATTTCAGACCTACTTGCAAGTAGATATACCACACACTTTCATCAATAAAGAGTTTTAAAATTAAATTCTCCAAACCTCCAAATGGATCTATTGACAAAAATCTACAAAGAAAAAATCTGTTTTTGTGTTTTTTTTTTATGAAAAGCATACGACTCCAAATAAACGCAATAAGGTGTTGTTTATTTCGAAAAAAATATTCAGTGCAGCAAATTTTATTAGCTTTTTCCATTGTTTCAAAAGGATGCTCTGGCAAAAGACCTCCGGCAGTCTACCAAGCGGTTCAATGAAATTATTCACCTAACAGAAGTTTATTTTTTGTATTTGTATTTCTCTGCCGCTTAAAAGAGAATTGATGATATTGCCCTTTACTTTGAGAACTTGTTTCGTCCTAAAATAAAATATCAAAAAAAAAAACAAAAAAAAAAAACAAATTAAACGTCAGACATCCAGAGCACACGGTTCAATATAGTTCCTCGCTGAATTTTTCCACGTTATGTGTGTTGCTGCCGGTTATCCAATCCAGAGAAAAATGGCACAGAGGAGCCCTGTAGTGTCTGGCGTTACCAAAATAAAAAAAAGGAAGCTATCCCGACTCCGTTTAAAAATTTCTCGAGTAAACATTCAACGCTAATAGGCCAACGGCCCTTGTTTGTTTGGTAGTTGAGTTGCTTCACCTATGTTCCCTTGCTGCCTCCTCGCTCCAACAAAATCCAATCGTCTGAATGGAAGCTTGAAAAATTTACGATGACATTTTGTTTATTTGTCTCTGCGCTGCACTGCTGCTGTTGCTGTTGCTTTGGCTCTAAACGGTGCAGTGCGGTGATGTAGCGTGAAATGCTCATGATCTACGTAAGGTATACATACCTTACCTTACCTTTTATACCCTTCCGTTGTTAGTCGTCTGTATCTATATAGTAGTTTCGTTGTATTCACGATAATTGGAGGAAGATGTCTAAACTTGTATTTAAAAAGATATCCCCATATCGACTTGGATAATAAAATATTCAAATAGATAATAAAAATTACAATAACAATAATTATTATTATTAGCATGACGGGAATGTGTGTTCAATAAATTCTTTTAGAGGTTTTGTGTTGGAGGTTTATTTGGATTGAAGAGCTATTTCGTGAGTTGCATGTTTTCGAAAGTTGCTTTGGCTTATCTGCATAATAAAGATGAATTGTTTTGTAGATATATTATTTGCTCATGGATTTAGTGTAGGTGGATTTCGTGGAAAAATTGATTAAATTCGAAATGGTGTAAATTTGAGTATGGTATCTTAAATATGATTTGAATATAAAATTTGAATTTTTTCTCTCCCACGATATTAATATTTTTTATTTGGGTTTTCTTTGTGTTGGGGTTTTCATATGAAAACTCAGGTACCTATACTGACTAAGTATGATTAACTCAATAGCATAGTCAAAACACTCGATTATCTAATTTGTTCTCTCTCAAACTCTTTTGAAACCGTCACAGTCTCAAAAAAATCTTTGGGAAAAGTGTTAAGAACTCAAAACTCTAAACAGTTTTTGTTAGTGAATAGTTGAACTTCGTTTAACTAGATTTTATGAAATAGTTGGCAGCATTTTACTTGCTTTGTCTTCCCTTTCTCTCTCTCAAACAAAAAACACGCGAAACACAAGGTTTTTGTATGTGTAGAAGAACTTGGCTAGTTTTTTAACATTTATGTTTTTGGTGTGATGAGCTTATCTTGGTTCTTAGTATGTTCAATTATGGATTAACTATTTAAATTATAAAAAAAAATTTTATTTTTTTTTTCCAAAAAACAAAAAAAAATTGTTTAAATCTAAAAAAAAACAATTTTTTGTAAATTCGAATATGCAATATTATTTATACTTTTAAACATCATCTGTATAAAAAAAATTAAAAATCGGTTCATCCAATACTGAGAAAGTCTAGGGGAAGTACTGTTAATAAGAATACCAAATAGAATATTTTTTTTTTAAGTGGACTGAACTAACTTAACTTTTTTATTATTATTAATTTAGCTGTTTTAAAGAAAACTATTTATTAATGGTTTTTAAATATTTGTATGTTAGATATCGTTGTTTTTACTTGATGCAAATTATGCATTCGTAAAAAAAAAATTCTAACAATCAAACATGACATTACGATCATATAGAAACCTATAAAAGTGATCGCCAAAAAATGTCTTTGTGTCTGTCTGTCAGTCTGTTCGTCTGTATGTATAACGAGCTACAGCCTAAACGGCTTAGGCGATTGCCTTCAAATTTGGTATATGTGATTATTTTGGCATTCCTTAGATGAGAAATTGAAATTTTATTTTTAGGCCTAAAAAACGGTATCTGCCATATGACCTTGAAGGAAAATCTTATTTTTCTCTAAAACGACTCCAACGATTTTGATAAAAAAATGTTTTGTTGGTAATAGCTACCATTTGATATGAACCAAGTTTACAGGAAAAGTCTATTAACGGTACTTTTCATATAACGGTTTTTTAAATTGTAGGCTTTCTCGGTAACGGTACATTGGATTTCTTGTACATATTTACATTATTACCCTCCTAATTTACATAATTAAAATACATTTGTAGGTACCTATTTAAATATTCCTTGAATCATGCATTCGACAATTCATTATACTAAGAATCCAGGTTATATTACCTACATGGGCTTTAAATGTGCATAGGATAACTATAATAGACTAGCCTACCAACAGCGTCAGTGAGTAACACTAAAGTTGTTAGTTACAAGATCAAGTTTGTACGATCCAGTCGTTCCTTTTATTTTTTTCTGTTTTAGGAAAAACTATTAAACTTTGGGACAAATCGTCGATTTTGAGATATTGAGTTTAAAAGAAAAATGTTTTTTTTTTTTTTAATTTAGAAAAAAATATGTGTTTAGGAGCATTTTTTTATAAAAAAAATTACGAATAAGTACCCTTTTCTTGTACTCAATTTTCCTTTTTACTTGCGATATAGGTACTATAGGGTAAGTTTTGCAATCGAACATTACGATGATAGAGAACACCAAAAAAAGTGGGTCCGGCAAGTCCGCCTGTCTGTAGAACGATCTACAGCCTAAACGGCTGAACCGATTTTGTTGAAACTTGCTGGTTAGGCGTTTTAGGTGATTGTCCAAAATTGATTTTTGAATCGTTGTTTTAGACCCAAAAATAACGGTACTTGGCATATAAATTTTTCTACCATCTTAATTATCTCGAAAACGACTCCAACGATTTTGATAAAAATTGACGTGTGTACTACTTTGGGTATGGTCTACATTCTGGCTGAACAAATTTTTTAAATATTTTGTTATTATCGGTACCTGCCATACAACCATTTTATTGATTTCCGACTTTCTCATAAACGGCGCAACGGATTTCGATAAATATTTTTGTACAGGAGCTCCTTCAGATTCTAAATAGTATTGCATTTCAAGATTTTCAAAAAAATAGTCTGTTGGATTTTTGAAAAAAAAAATATATTTTCTTTTTTGAAAATTCAATACTTCGAAAACGGGTGGACAATTTTTTCTGAAATTTTGTTTTTGAATTATATTATTAAACATTTAAAATGTTCATATCAATTTTTTTTGAGAAAAAATTTAAGAATTTTTATAATACAAAATTAAGTGAAAAACGACTTTAAAAATACATTTAGCCGTTTCTGTTAAGAATATTTTGCATATAATGTCATCGAACATAGGAGCAAGTACGTGCGATCCAGTCGTGCATTTTATTAAGTTAATAAAAATCGTTGAAACCGTTAACCACTTTGGCTAAAAAAAAAAAACTATGTTTATGGCAGGTTCCGTTCATTTTGGTGTCAAAAAAATCAAAATACCAGGGGGCATATTACCCAAAAAGCTATACCTTCAAAGACAGAATAAAATTCATTCAAACACTTAGGCAGTAGACCCGCGTACCCACAGAATTGTGAAACACACATTTTCGTCTTTTTAATCGCCGTAGTGTCAAGTTTGATTAAACGCTCGAGTTCCATTTCCTTAGGGACCAGTTATAGCGATTAGGAAAATGCATTAGGAAAAGTTGAAACAGTACGAAAGTGAACATTTATTCCTGATTGTCGTTTATAGCAAACAGGAAAATTATGTCAATTCGCAAGCCTCAGTACCAGTCTACCATCAAGTTTTCCTGATTGAAACAGACAGAAAAAAGTGTTTCGTCCATAATTCTGTCAGTGGAACGAGAGAAATTAGAAGCCAAATTATTAAAATGATTTATTCCATTATTTCATCAGGAAAATAATTTTAAACATTTTTTTTACAAATTCTCTGATTTATTTGTTATCGATTTGTGTAGCATTTGTATTTTAAGACGCTTGAAAACATCATAAATTATCCATTCGAACTTTTTTCCTGTTTCGCTGTAACTGGTCCCTTAAAAATCCAAAACTTGCCCAATAGTACATAACCTCCTGATAACTTCAAATTCCATAAGCGTGTTAATGGAGTTGCGCGCGAGCGGTAGTTTTTATCCTTGAAACCCGGAAAGGTACAAATGTCCAAGAAAAATATGGTGATTTAAAATTATTCATACCTAAGATCACACATTTTTCGGTATGTTGGGAAACAAATTTCGATATTATGATTTTGAGATTCTCGTTCCAACCCTCAGTTGTATGACTATCGATTTTCTGTATAAATAATAAATAATCAAATAATTTATCGATAACCTAAGGATAATACAGACTTTAATAAAACCCACCTATTTAACAAACACCTAAAATTATAAATTTTTTTAACGTTTTCCTTAATTATATCTGTTTTTTTTTTAATGAAGAACATTTCTTTATGCAACATTGCATGAGTTGTGTTGATGAATTGGCATCACTGGTGTAAAATTTTTAAGATGGTGATGGTTATGAACACCTATTGACAATCAGTAGTTGTGCCAACTTTGCACACAATACAAAAAAAAAAACGCCAAAATTAGACTACGCCATTTTGTCTATATGTAGCTAATCAATTTTTTAATAATGGTTGATTGAATTAACATAAACTTACCCGAAGTAAGCTTCAATCCGAAAAGAAACAAGGCAAATACACCATAATTAGTAATTTTAAATGGAAAACAAATCAATCTACACAAAATTATCCACTTCATAGATTCTATATGAATTTGTTTACTCTCCCAGATCGCTTATAATTAACAAATGGCAAACATTGTTCCACTATTATATATATACATGCATCTATACCTACCTTGATATGTCAATAATAATTAAACAAAAAAAAGCATTCCCACGTAATTATGAAATTGGATAGATAAACTGATCACATTACTCTGTGCAGAGTTGTATTTTTTTTTTACAAATTGAAATATGATCGCGGCTAATAAACGTCGATGCTTGTTAGCTGTCAGTGCGGTTTCAATGGCTGCATCTATCGAGTTGTCAGATTCAGATAGGAACGTACATAATATAACTAAGTGTTGTCTAGCTTGAATGCTCACTGTAAAATTGCGATTAAAAGATATTTTTTTTTTCTAATTATTTTCCTTTTAGTTTTAGGTTTTTTGTTATTGAATAAAATAAAAGTATCTACACATCTCTGGGGAAAATGTGCTTTACAGGCGGTCTGTGAAAATTAAGACATACCTGTAGGTATGTAACTAGATATTACAAAAATAAAAATTAAGTTAAAGCAATCAAAGTAAAGGCTCAAACTCAAATGGAAGAATTCAATCAAGAACAATTGTTTTGGGTGTTTATCGGCCAAACATTTAATTACAAGGCGGAAAGTCAATAATTTAAAGGTTTTATTTTTGTTAATGACTAAGCTTTTGTCGGCAGCCTTGAGGGGCTTAAATATTAAGAAACAAATATACTTTTTTTTTTTTGAAAAGAAACCCGCGGTCAATTCACTTTGAGTGGTGAAAAATTTATTAATCATTAACTGATTTGTAATCACAAAGCAGGCAACAAATTGTATACATTCGATTAACAGATACTTATTACAATAAAAGCAACAAGCAGAAACAAAACAACAAGTCTTTTAACCCAAAAAAAAAACACATTTTATAGAAAGTTGGAAATACTCTCAAACATTCCTACGAAAACAATCGTTCTCCCAACAAAAACGACAGCATACAACTTTTGCGAATAAGAATTGGGAAAGTACTATTCAAAATTATTACGGAATGTTCTAATTTAACGCCCATTTTATCGGATCTCCAAAACCAAACGAAAAAAAATATAATGTAACCAAAATATATTGGTATATTTTCTAATATTGCATAGATTTTTGCTGAATACATTTGAACTTGAACATACGAATGTACATTTAAAAGCTCTTGAAGCAAATTAGAGGAATTTTATGGAATCATTAAATAAACGTGTAGTGAGTACATAGACACCGTGCTCATAAGAATGTCCCGTCAATAATTTTGCCGATTGTCTTTTTTGCTTTTCTCTTCATACTATGTTGAAATTGAACTATATGAAAAGTACTCATGACATCTAGGGTGCGTATTAATATAATGAAAATTATACAAAAATTCAATAGCTACGAAAATTAAATTCAAATCTTCGTTTAAAATTTGGCTTAAGATATAAAGGCTAAAACACAAATACGTATTTTCTTCAATTAAATTGCTGCGACTTCTGTGACTCTTTTTCTAAAAACAACATAAAATGTCAAACGAATTTTGATGTCACTATTTTTTATTATAGTCGTTTAAAAGATTTAAATTTACTTGTTAAATAGCATGCTCACAATTTGTTGCAGTTGGATAAGCAGTATATTTAAGAATTTACAAATTCTCTGGTGTGCCATAGGGTTGTCACTTTGGACATCTACTATTTGTTGTTCATTTATAATCTCACACGAGGCTGTAATTATTATTTTTTTTTTTTTTTGAAATTTGATGATGTTCGCGGAAGTAGTTTTATTTCGCATTCGGAATCTTTCGAATTTAACATGAAATATTTATTATTAGTTCTCGTAGGAAATTTTCCTTAAATTCCAATAATAGATTTATATAGATATTTATTGCAAATTTAAAATTAAAATATATTTTTTACATAAGAATAGAAAACGGTTACAATTAAAATTGAAGAATGTAATTATTGTACTCGTTTAAAGGCGAAATCATGTTTATAATTTGAAGAACCAATTTTGCAGTTTTTCAATGTACATAGGTATTTTTCAAAAACACAAGTACGCTCTATACCAACCCCTAAGGTATCCCTTTTTCGTACAAAAGAAGATAACATATTCTGGGAGTGGGTGTATAACAAAAATATAATTATGAGGGAGGAAAACCACTAATGTTATTTTTCAAAATTCTAAAACTTTGTGTCAAATTTTACATTCTTATACTTAAAAAAAAAAACTTGAAGATCAGAAACGTCTAACCAGAACCGATAAAACCTGAAAAAACTCTACTTAGATAAACTTGATATGTAAAATATATTCTACATACAAAATTACATCTTCGATGGTGGCATTTCCGAAGGTACGAGTACTAAGAAATAATAAAATAACGCAGGTAGTTAGCGGATATTGTTTATTATAATTTTTTTATTTTATTTGTTGATCAAACAGGCAAACTACAAGAATTTCATCCATAGTTATAGCATAGTTCAAAAAAAAAAATAAATGATAAAAAAGTGGGTGTGGCAGTGGGCGGATTTTACTAAATTAAATCAATCTTTTTATTTTTACTTGCGATAAAGGTAGGTACTATAGGGCAAGTTTTGAATTTTGAAAAAAATCGAACTCGATATTTTAATCAAACTTGACATTACGATGATATAGAACACCAAAACTTTAAAACACCAACAAAATGGGTCCCCAAATTCCAATTGTCTGTAGAACGATCTATAGCATAAACGGCTGAAGCGTTTTTCTTCAAACTTGGTACTTAAGCTTCTTAGGTAATTCTCTTTTCTCGTTTTTTTACCATTCTGTTTTAACGGTACCTGACATTCAATATTTTTTTTTGATTTTCCACTTTCTCAAACACGGTACGGATTCAATTTTCAATCTTTAATAATATATGAAAACTTAAAAACAAAATTTTACAAAAAATCACCCACACGTTTTCGAAACATTGAATTTTCCAAACAAAGATTTTTTTTCAAAAATCCAAAAAAAATATTTTTCGGAAATGTTGGTATGCAGTATTCCTAACATTTGAGTTATAAAGAATACTGCATACCAACATTTCCGAAAAATATTTTTTTGGATTTTTGAAAAACAATATTTCAAATTTTTTTTAGAAAAATATTAAAGTAATTTAGCATATAAAAAATACAGTAAAAAATGAGTTTAGATATTTAGCCGTTTCTATTAAGAATATTTTGCATACGATCAAACATAAAAGCAAGTAAGTACGTGCGTTCTAGTCGTGCATTTTTTTTTTGCTTGTTTACTAAAGTAAAATCCGAAAAATTCTTTTAAATTTTTTGAGTTGTTTCCGAGAAATTAGAAAATTGGTCGTGGCAGCGGACTGAGCTTTTATTATTTATTTATATCAGTTAATACCTTACACACATTAAGATACATACATATCTTATAAAAAAGTGCTTCCTTAAATGTTTTTGAATTTTTTTTTTGTCAACAAAAACAAACTCCTAAATGTTTGTCCAAATCGTTAGAGCCTTTTCTTAGAAAGCAAGCAATTATAAAAATGGGTGTGTTGGTGGGCGGATTTTACCTACTGAAATAATTTTAAAAAATTTTCTTTTGCGCCAATGGCCAAACTCGCAAAATGGCACCCAAATAATTTCAGTGTTCTCCAAGAAATGGAAACATTTCCGAGAAATATTAAAAGAAAAAGTAGGTGTGTCAGTGGGTGGATTTCACCAAATTTTATTTTTTATCGCTTATGGGAGCAAACTGTCTCAAAGTTCGCTTCTTTTCCAAAAGGATTTGATACAATTCACTAAATTTAAAAACAATTCACTATTCGAAAACGATCTTCAAATATGTAGTATATGGTATTACTGATTGTTTTGAAGCTCCATCTCGTAAAAGAACTTAGCATTTCGTTACATTTTCATCGGTTGTTTTTTTTACTTTATTTCGTATACATAGGTTTTCTAAGTAAGTATTTTTAAGAAAGTCATTGCAACGATGGGATAAAAACATGTTTTTTTTTTAATTCAAAACTTTTTACTACACTGATGGAATTAAAATTTTCCGCCTTATTAATCTTTCATTTATGGGAAACCTAAAGATCTTTAACACCTTTATTTCTGTACTATAATTAAAGAGTATTATCCTTTGGTGCATGTTATAGTAATTTCTCTTTCTTAATCTTATTTAAGCCCATAAATTTCACACCTGGCAATAAATTCTTATTTATTTTCAGGTCCACATCACCATAGTATTTTCACTCTTATCCATTCTAATAAAGGACAACATACACCTTAAGGTAAGCAATCCAATTCAAACAAATTTCTCCTTGAACAAAACACACACACACTCACTCACACATAAAAATAAATCTCAAAAAGGCGACAAAACCATTTCAGGATCACCAGTTAATCCGTTTTTAATTGCTGTTTTCCTAGACAAGAATTAATTTTAAACATAAGCCCTAAGATCACCTAGCTAAGATTAGCAATAAAATATTTTACCCTCAGGACATCCTTAAATTCGTATAAATCAAATGACGTCGAAAAGAAATCCAATTCCCATTTATAAGAAAAGTAGAAAAAAAAGACCAGATACGAATATTTCAAAAATTTTGTTTTTTGAAAAAAAAAATGTTTCAAAGAATTTCTCTCAATCTGCATTTATCTGGATATCAATAAACGAAAAACGCTTACCCAGCTTTATGCATTTTGAGGATGCATCCAAATATTTATATCTGCTTGTGTATATCGGGGCACAAAGGGGTTAGGAATGCTATTCGTTCGTGCCACTTGATTATTTACGATATTTATATTCGAGATTCTTGTTGCTACAGACACACACACACACATACAGGCATATTGAATTTTCGATTTTAGAATTCGTGGCAAGAAACTATTTGCTTACGTGTTCAAGTGGCGCACGAGATTCAGAACGACTAGAGACCCAACATCATGGATAGGATAGGATGCATGCAATTGGGGTTTTTTTTTATACCTACAAGGAAAAGCCTTTAAAGCACTTTATAGTTTGAAAATTCAAATCGAAAATTCAAGTCTTTTCCCTAAATACGAGTACGCTCTTCTTTTTATTGTGCATCGATTTTTTTGTTTGTGTCCCTTGTCTTCTTTCCCGAGTTCACGAAAGTTTAATCCTATTTTTATGTTTTTTTTTTTTTGTGAAACTTATGCGTGTGCGAGGAATTTTTGACAATTTCTGTCACGTATTTCAAATATATTCTAAAATAATAATTCAGACATAATTCTGTTTAAAATCGAAAACAAAACACAACCATCTTATTGAGAGAACTGGTGGTTTTGTATTTTTTGGTTGTTGTTGTTTTTTATGTGTTTTCGGAGCAAGAGGTTTTGTGAAAATGTTTTGTTATAGAACTTGGATTGAATTTTGATCGTTTTCTATGAAATTTAGACAATTTTATATTGATTTTTTTATGAATTTATAAATATGTAAAATTGAATTTGGAGTTTAACATTTATAGGAATGTGGAAATTGTGGCTAGTTTATTCATGTGTGTGGGAATTAAATTTGAATAAAAAACACACTGTCGTGTAAAGTATTAAATGTAACGTATCCCATAATGATAAGCCAACGCCATCTGTTGGTGACGAGGAAAAAGTAATGTATGAAAGAAACGAAAGAAAAAATAAAGATGGACACTTCCGATATAGGGGATACCGGGGCAGAAGTCACAGGGGTTAAAATATACATCTAAAAGTGAAAGAGTTCCCTTGAAAATTAAGAAACGCGTAAACGGGAAAAGTATTCGTCTACTTCAAAGCTAACATTAATTATACTTTAGCTGTGAATATGACATCATAAAGAAATATTATAAGGATAGTGCCCAAACTTGATACTTTTGTAACATTATTTTCTTTGTGTATTTGGCATTCCTCTTCAATTGTTAAAATTTATTTTTTTTTGTTAAGTTTATCTAAGTACATAGTTGAGCAACGAATGTTTTTCGTTTTTTTTTTAAGTTGAGACATTTCTGTTAAATTTCATGGTGGGGCTAGTTGTAACATTTTTGTGGGGTAAGTTGTAACAAATAAAAACAGACTTCGTTCATATTTTCAAATACATTTTTGGGAACCAAGGCGATGAAAATGGTGTTCTATTTCTATGTTTCGTTTTTTTTTTAAGTCGTAACAACACTTTTTTTTGTCTAGAAGTTATATCTTTACAAATTCTGATGAATATTTTTTAGTTGGCTTTTTTATTGCTCTTAAAGAGCAAAAAAGTTTGGCTAACACATTTTCAAAATCTTAGGAACATCAACAATTTTAGTAAAATGTGTTATTTTTAGCCCCGTTCTCCCCTAGACACGAAACGAAAAAGTTCAACAATTTAGCTCTCGGAAATTATATCTTACAGTCGATACAATTTAAATATTTAATTGTAATCGCAGAGTTTTAATTGTTTCTAAATTAAACATTTTATTTGTTTCATAATTGCATGCAGTGTGGGGTTAAATAGTGAAAAAGCTGTTGCAACTCATATTTAAAGTGCGAAACGACCAATTGAGAACATTTGTCATTTTGTGGAAGAATTTCGTGTTACGCACTTGGAGGTAGATGATTTGAGTCGTATTCATTACGTATTAGATTTCCTTATGTCGTTGACTTCCATTGGATTTTTCGACTATTCAATCCATTTTCAATTTCAATCGAATATCAAAATGACCGTATTCACAAATTTGCACATAAAAATTTAAACGTTGTTTTTGTTCGGCTGTTCGGAGTTAAAGATTATTCATCGACGATTTAACTAATACTCGTTAATTTTGACATTTCGTTTTTATTCGTCGCGAATGGCGTTTTATAATTAGGCAGACAGCTAATAGCCATGCTTGTAAATCTCTAATATAATTCTAAGTTTATGTTGTAGTTTTTTGAAAGAAGAATAAATATACCAAATAAATTGATACTCTCTGATTTTGAAGTTAGTCGTGCTCGAAAAATGTATTAATTCATTTGTGGATTTTATGTGGAACGCGAATATAGTTTGACAATTCGTAACAATCGGATTGCAATTCGCGATGATCAATTTTTTACTTGCGATTATAGGTACTATAAGGCAAGTTATGCATTCGTCGAAAAAAAAGTTTTGAGATAACAATCAAACATAACATTACGATGATAGCGAAGACGAAAAAAGATGGTCTAAAAATTCTGTCCGTCTGTATGTCAGTATGTCTGTTTGTATGTATAGACAACTACAGCCCAAACGGGTTGGCCGAATTGCTTCAAACTTGGTATATAGAGTTTTTTAGGTATTGTACAGAGGGGAAATTGAAATTTTTTTTTAGCTCAAAAAATAGCGGTACCGGCCATATAACCGTTACGTTCAAACATATTTTTCTCGGCTCTAACGATTTTGATAAAAAAAAATCAGTGCGGCTTTTTAGCTACGACCGATCATATGGTTGAAAAAAAAAATTAGAAAAATGTCTAAAAACGGTACTTTCCATAGGACCGTTTTCTTTGCTTTCGACTTTCTCATAAACGGCTCAACCGATTTAGGTTGCCCAAATTATACCGCGTAACAATATTTTTAATTAGTATTTTTTTTGTATTTTTAAAATCATTTTTTAAAAAACAAATTAAAAAATTTATATTTCGAAAACTGCTCATTAAATTTTTTTTCAAAAATTATATTTATATGTATTTATCGAATACCTATGAATTGGCGTTTTTGAATTTTTTTTTTAAAAATGTTTTCAAAAAGTTTAAAAAAAAAACTTTTTTTCAAAAACCGCTCCACAGATTTCTTAAAATTTTTTCTCATAAATTCAAATTTATCTAACAAATAAAATGGTGTGCTTTTTTTGAGCTTAAATTAGTTTAAGTATTTATTTCAGAATTTTGAATTATTTTTTCTTTGATTAAGCCGATTTAATATTTTGTTTTTAAGTTTATATTATAATATTTAAGACTGTCATACCAATTTTTTTTAGAAAAAAAATTAAACATATTTTGTATATATAAAAAATGAAGTAAAAAACTGCATTAAATATATATTTAGATTTTTAACAGAAATCTTTTGCATTCGATGTGATCAAACATAAGAGCAAGTTCGTGCGATCCAGTCGTGCATTTTATTTTTATTTATCTTTAGCAATTGGATTTGAGTAACTAAATATTAATCTAAATCTTCTTCCATTTTGTTTACAAATTGTAAAGCAATAAGGTCGTTGGTCGCTCATATGAATTGTTCTTTACACTTTTCACTTGAATTATTTTGACTTTTATTAGTCGAGAAAACTTCGATTGCATATTCTAGTCTGCTGTTGCAGAATCTAAATGCATGCAGCTTCTTCGAATTCTTCATTGTTATCTCAGGACAGGTTCTTAACGCTATTACACTGACGCAAAATTCAAGAATACAATTTGACAGTTCTGTTTATTTTTTATATCGGTATTTTTTTTAGAAACTGATGGCCTTTTCTATTGGTCGTTCAGATGGCTTCCGAATGCTTCTGAAACTATTCGATTGGCATCAAATGACAGTTATTCTCCTGGATACAAGAGATATTTCCTCCTGGATTTGAAGTCAGAATCAAAACCAGAAGCAGACACACTAAATGTCGAACTAGAATTAAATGTCAAAAAAAATGTGGTGTAAGGATGAGAGATAGTTTCCAACATCGATGTTAAAATCGAAAAAACAATTTCGATATCAGAAGTTATCGAATGAGAAATATCTATGTATTTTAATGAATTTTTAAAAAAATTAGCACGTTAAAAAATCGAATAAAAGTTCAATATATTATAAATTTAAATTACCTTCATTGATTTAAAAACTATAGAAATGTTTTTTTTTGTGCAATCGAACTTCACACAATTTCAGATAAATAGGTATGAAGCATAGTTTCGCTATTCTGCAATTCTATCGAATGCGGTCACACCTTTATAAGTACCCATCAGGTCATTGATAAAAGATATCAGCTTATTTTAAGTCGATGTTTTGAATCTTAACAACTATGCTGCGATGTTTCACATTCTTCAACATCGATGTTGAAACATCAATATTTTGTTCGTCAAATATCGATGTTTTGCCAACATCGATGAACATCGCCCATCCCTACATTTTCATATCATATTGCTTTGTTTTTTCCCGCCTTACGCATCTTCCGGATTAACCAATTAAAAAGGACATAGGTGTAGAATGTATTCTCTCAATTGGACACATAAATGGCTATCAAATTAAGACTAATAAATAGTAGATAATATCAAAACACCCACTATTATCCTCGTCTTTTTTTCATTCCATTAATTGTACCTGGAATAGGGTCCGTTAAAGGAAATTCTACCAATCTTAAATTGGCAGCGATAACAGCTAATCACTTATACGTATCCCGTTTTTCCTAGCATATCTTTATACACCACTTTTAAAGTGAAATAATTCAAACGGAATAAAGAAAAAAAACGATACAATAATTTCATGCGAGTTTCCATGTTTTTTTTTTTTTTAATATTTTCATTTCATAATGTTCTCCTACATGGAAATATGCAGTGCACCCATTCACTTCTACTTTCTGCAAAAACATACGAGTAAGCATAATATTTAAAATCCTACCTGCACACGGGACACCCTTCAGCCTTCACTTCATTTTTCTTATTTGTGCAATGTGGGGAAAAATATGCATTTAAGTATGCAGAAGAAGTATTTTGCATGACATGTGTACCTAGTATGTACGTACATTTTGTAATTTGTTTAATTCCATAGTATTGGTATAATGTCGCATGCGAATTATAAGAATCCTTGCTTGCAAAACAGCACACACAAAAAAAACGAAGCAAAACAAAACCATCTCCTTGCAGCGACCGGTGTGGCATGGTGGTGGCGGCACCATCCGATACTCATGTGGAATTTTAATTGTGTTGCCTTATTTTATACTTTTATCCCCTGAGGACCCATAGAAGAGGGGTGAATGGAAAACGAAGGTAGATAAAAAAAAAAAGAGATACTCTTCTATAAATGCCGTCTGTGTAGATACTTTCGTAATTAATTACATTGAAGTCTAACATACACAGTGTTGATGCCACATCCTCTCTGTGAATCATTATTATTATCTCCATATAGTGCAGGGCTTTGTTTTTGTTTTTATTTTTTTTTGTGCAGCATTAGGAGACGAACGACGCGACGAACGACGCGACGACCGACCGACTGACAACGGGACGTAGGACGTGTAGGACAGTAATGTTGATGTCTTTTAATTTTTGCGCAGACAGACATGAAGTTAATTGGATTTGCTGAAGTTTTATTTTTATTTTCTTGTTGTTGATGTAAATCTTATTTAGATAAATACTTCCTTACCAAAAGTTCGTCTATGCTCTGTGATGATTAGGTTTGTTTTTTTTGGTGTACATTAGGGTCATTTCGGAAGATGAAGGTCATGGTCACGTGTCTTTAGGACTACGATTTATACATAGATGTCCTTGGTATATGAAAGTGCTTTGTCATTAATTAAATATCTAAAAAGCAATCTCTTTGGCAGAACATGTGGGTGTACATTTTTACTTTCAATTAAGGTTCAAAGAAATGAGAAAATAATGAGTAGTTTTATTGCCAAAAATTAATTAGGAACATACAATCAAAGAAGAGCATGACTTGATTTCTATGAAATTAGTTTGAGTTAAGCCATTAGTAAAAGGGAAAGGGGAGTTGCAAGGGGAGTTGCAAAGGGGAGTTCACTATACTAGCGCAAGTTTGCCTGATTATTTAAGACAGGCTTCTGACTTTGAAACTTTTTAAGCTGTACATAAATTTTGATAAACCTACTTAAACACTACTTCCGATATAATACCTACCACTAAAGAACCTGAAGATTGCCTTTAGATGAACACCTTCCTTACGGACTTATTTCATCGCGGGTCTACCGGCAGTTACGGGTCCCATGGAATGGGCATAGGACGAACCCATAACTTTTGATTGTTATTTTAAAGAGTTATAGCTGCAGTATAGTAAGGGGTCAAATTCAACTACGTCCTCCCTTCCTTGTTTGCTTATTCATAAGAGCTCCATGAGTCCCTATTTTCTTATACCCGCATATATCAGCCCACTAGGTAATGGGTTTTTCTATATATATTCAAGAGATCGTTAATCCCAAGAACGTCCAAGTATTTGTACACATCCCAGGCGAAACTCCCACTAAGGGGCCGACCCATAAGGCTTGTGTTGAACTTGAAAAGATAACCACAATCCCCGCCTTACCCAATTAATGCATTTCCAGAGGGCTTTTCACTATTCCAAATTCCAAATTCCTAGTGAATACCGCTACTTGGATTTAGGGAAGGTAACCCTGTGTGCGGATTGTCTAAAATAACAGGTACAATTCTGTGACACACTCCACGATTAGCTATTCCAATATTCGTTAATTCCATTTTAAGCACTACCCTCCCCTATTCCATGCTGTTATACTAAGTTGGGATACCTTCACCCAAGTTACCATGAGATCCAGATCTAGCATCCCAAAACACTTCATGCTCCACACATACCAAGATACTAAAGTATCTACTCATTTACTTCATTAAAAAATACAGGACGTGTCATGGGTTATACCAACAGTGGCTTGCCAATCTTTTGACTAGATCTGAAAAGATCTTTTTATTCTCTTGTATTCTTCGATCGTATTGGGTGCCTTCAGACCTTGTTACCATGAACTTTTGCATCCCCTACTAACCTGCCTTAGATTGACCCTTTATACGACTATACAAATGCATTATCATATTTTCTTGAACTCCTTTACACCTTTTAATACGGCATTTTCCCAAAACAGTTTTACCTTTCGGTACTTACATCTACGCAAGCATCTTCTTAGGAAGCAGTTTGGGTCCTTTGGGCTTCCACCTATCGGTTTCCACGCTTCACTATTTCCTTGCAACCATCCTACTTAGCCAATTGTATCTGCCGCGGCACTAGCAGGAGGTTACAATTTGGCACATCCACACTCTTTGTTGTTAGCAGTTAGTCGCGGCAACTAGACTAGGAAAGCCGTATTTTCCATGTCTGTTTTCAAAAAAGACGAGACTAGAGAAATGCCAATTCATAACAATTATAACAGTTTTATAAAAGTTGTTCTCCCTTAAAAAAGTGTTTAATATTCCACGCGCTGTTGGGTGGCTGCTGAATCAAACAACTAATTTCCCGAAGTCGAATGACCTACGGTGCTAACTCTACTTTTCTGTCACCTGTTGACATGTCTCGAGACACGTCCTTTCAAAAAATACAAATAGTTTTCCTCCTTTTACCATCGTCTAATTGTTTTACGTCCCTTCGTTTAAAGTACATGCAAACGTGGATTAATCATCAGCTAAAGTAAAATCTTAAAAGCCGAAGGCACCTTAATGTCTGTGGTACTGTCTTTCAATTCCAGACCAGACTTTACATATCATTTAGGAGAAATTAATATCATTGCATTTGACATTTCAAAAATCATTTGATAGAGTTTGGTATTAAGATCCCTTGTCGTAAATGCCTGCATTTGATTCAATTCAAATTGGTACAATAAATTCTGGGGTGCCACAGGGCTGAGTTTTTATGTGAAACCTCTAATCCACATGTATCGCAGATGACAGTTCCTACATACATTCAAAATTGTATCTAGGAAAAATTCTATCAACCACCCGTAAGGGAGAAGGGGGGGGGGAGTTCAGTCCTCCTCATATCCATTCCGAATTTTTGAAGGGAAAAGTTGTATGGCAAATTAAATTTCGAAGTCAATTTTTTCAAGCAAAAAAATTATGAATTTGTTTTTCAAATTGATTTTTTCCAAAATTTTGTGTAATTAAGGGCCACTACTTTTCTTAATATTCAATTCTCTTATCAATTCTTAGTCAAATAGTGAGAACCAGATTTAAAAGTCTTTCTTAGTTTCTGAGATAATAATTTTGAAGTCTCTTACTCTGAAGACATAAAAAATAATAGCGTTCATTAGATCCTAACTTTCTCATTGATGGAAGTAAAAAAAAAATATTTCTTCACCACTAAACAACAAAATTGAATTAACTTGACATTTGGCACAGAAACCATAATACAATTAATTTATATGTGGACACAAGTTAGATACCCTATTCAGAGTTCCATGTCATTGAAAACCTACAAAAGTTTTAAAACCTTTTCTCGAGCACCCAAAAAATCAAACACCATTCTAAAGAAAATTTTAAAACTACACAAACTTTTTCCCTACCAACACACACATAACATGACAAAAGAATAAAATCCTTCAACAAATCGAATTATAAAATGGAGCATCTCTGGACCATTGGTACCTACAAACCACAAGAGAAACAGAACTAAACACACAAAAAACAACAACCTCTCTTAACCGTATTTCATTCAAAGTTAGATACGCATTTGAGTTTATTCAAGTGGATTGAAACTTTTCATCCCTAATGAAAGAATGAGAGGCAATTCTTCAGCCACTGGCCGGCCCATCATTTTAAAACCCCTCTACCACATTTTTTACCAGCTTCCCACTTTTCAAAATGTTTGGCTTTGAACGATGAGGAATAAGAAAACCATTCAGCTTTCTGATGGGTAATCACAAAAAGTTGACTGCTTTAAGATCCACCAATAAGAAACAAACAAAAAAAAAATAAAACTCAAACTTTTCTCTTCTTCAAAAAAGAATGATGAGAAGAAAAAATAAAATATCCTTCCATATCGCCACCCACCCAAGACCACCAACTTATTCTGTTCAAAGCAAAAACGATAACAACGAAAAAGACGACGACGATGATGATGACGATGGACTACTATAATAACCCTGCCATTGTTTCTTGAGCAGTACTTGGACTTCCGGTGCATTTGGCAGGAAACAACATGGTTTAAAACAACGTTAAGCTACGGCGCGCGCGACGTAGTGACGAAGGTAGTGCGGTTTTGTGGTTCGTCTCCTGTGAGATCCTTTTGAGCCAAAAAAAAAAAAAAAACTAAAGTCAATTCAGGAGAAATTGTTGTTGGTTGCGTCGACTACGAAGACTCTCTTTTACAACAACTTTATCGAACGAGGTAATGGCAGTATAGTACTTGTCCCTTAACTTTTTCTTGAGAAGAACAATCACCCCGGGATCAAAGAGGGAAATTGAAAAGTTTTTCTACTTGACCGCCTTCAAAGCTTTACTTGGCTTTTTTCATACAACCTTACCTACAATATAACTCAGTACCAGTAGCAGCGTTTACCTCAAGATTATGATGATGTTGATGATTTTTATCCCCCTGGCCACAAATTTCAAAAGTCAAAGCGAAGTGATTTGCATGAAGGAAAATATGAAAAAAAAGGAAACTTTTTTTTATTATTATTTCTTTATTTCCTACTACTTAAGTCGATAAGGACGACAAGGGTCTGCACTCAGACACAGTTTTGCCAAGGCAATTCAATAGCTTCGAGTAATAAATTAAAAAATATTATATTTTCGGGTTATCGGAATAGGTTATCGGCCTGAAGCTGTTTATGCTCTAGTGACTTTTTTTAAATTGAATCACTGGAGAGTGTTTTTTTTTTGTTGTTGTTGTTCATATTTGTATTTCTTTTATAGGTTAATCTGGAGAACATCTACATTGATTGAGTCAAGTGGCAAAAATAAAAAAAAAAAAAAATAATAAAAATAGCACTTGACGATTTTAATTAATTTTCAAGACATTACAATGTCGAGTGTCGCTTTAATTAGAACGGGGCTAATAAAATAAGCTGATTGCTAGCAGAGCCTGCGTTATCAAGCGTAATGAGTGGAAATTAATACCGTTTTTCTGCTTATATGTTTAACTAAATATATTTTCTGTTTATCGGAAGTAGCTGTTCTGCTATGGCGATGTCGACTAACGTTTGAGAGATTAATTCTTCCACGACAGAATTTCTGACTCATCGAACAATAGAAACCTCAAATCTGATTTGTTTTACTGAAATTTCTTGTTGTTGTCTTAAATTCGTCGGAATTTAATATTGCAACGGAAATTGGTTTGTTATCTCATGCTTCAGAAAAACAACTTTCATCACAGTCTTTAAAAATAAATAAAACGATGAATTTGATACCAAGCAAGCTTTGAAATAATCAAAACATTGAAATTCCACCGATTTTTTTTTCTTAAAACTGGCAACGTATTTTTTTCAAATAGAAAAATAGTATTGTATAAAAATATATTAGAGTGAAGCATCGAAATCCGTTGGAGCTTATCCTTCCTTCGCTGATTTTTTCGGATTCGGATCTGAGACCTTCTTGGTCGGCAGAGCTGTCTTGGCCCAAAAAGTATTCAGCCTTATTTTGAATTCGAACAAATAGCTAATGCAATAGAATGTATCTATTCATTCGAATGAACTTAGTATATTTTGTCAAACGAATAATATTCATTTTCAAACGAAATGAACTTGAATGAATCTTATTTTCAAAGTCAGCTATTTGAAATTTTCTGACATTTTTTTTTTGATTTAGTATGACCAAGCTGACTTGTTTTTGTAGATTTTTTTTACTAAAAAATTGTTCAGAAAATAAATCCTTATTCTTATTATTACAGAAACATAAAGTAAATTAAATTTATGTTTTATGCTTGGTAAATCAAAGTATTTCAAAAATACATCAATAAAAAAATATTTCTTATTTTGAAGCATTTAGGAAATAATGGTCAGTTTATTGATACGAAAACTATAAAACTTTTGTATTTTTATACAATAAACGTGGTACATACATATTGTTTTTTCGGTATATTGCCCACAAGAATTTTTCATTTTTTTTAAGACGACAAATAACAGTAACTATTCCACTGTATTTGTAGGCTGTTTTGGTCTGTTTTTAGGTAAATGCGAATAAAATTTTAGTCCATTATTCTTCCCAACGTTTCGTAAGTATTCCTTACTTCTTCAGGTGATATATATTTATTCAATTTAATTAGGTTTGTTTTATTTTAATGTTCATTAAAAACCAATTCTAAAAATTGTCATAAAATAAGTTGCTGCTTTGCTCATTACATTCTGTTTAGGCATAACACTAACAACATGTGATTGAGTAAACTAGCATATCCATAAAATATGACAACGAAATAAATAAAATAATGCGAATTATAAGGCTCATAAATAAATAAGACACGGTCATTCTCTCCGCATTAGTTCAGCCGCCATCCCTGGACATAAATCTGAGACAACAACCAGCTCTAGTCTCAGAACATCGCGCCATACATCTTTCCTATCCTTCTTTCTCTTCTTCCACCGGATGCCCGCGCTGTGTTAAAAAAAACATATAAAGGGTATTCATAATCCCATGAGCGCGTGCAAAGTTATAAAAAAAAAATTAAAATTGTTTTATTCGCATTTACCTAAAAACTGACCAAAACAGCCTACATATACAATGGAATAGTTCCACAAAAAAAAATGGTCAAAAAAATCAAACAACATTAACAAAAATAACAGTAACTTCCATACATTTTTTCTTAGCCAAAACCAAAAATCTTATTTTTCTCAAAAACGGATCAACAATTTTTATAACAAAAAATCAGTTCATTAATGAAGGGAAAAATACCTTTTGGTAATTTTTTTTTGAAATTTTTTGGTTTTCGATTTTCTGGGAAATCTTTACTTTGATTTTTTGGAATTTTTTTCTTAAAAACTATTGTAAACCAAAATTTTTCAAAAATTTCGAAAACGGCTTAATAGATTTTTTCGAAACTTCGTATTTGGTAGATTTTTGACATTATCTTAAATTTAAAAAAAATAATTTCCTAAAATAAAAAACAACATACAAATGTTAAAAAAAATTTATAAAAAATTAGTGTGTTCTTAAATGTGTACAGTCCACTTTGAAGTATAAAAATATTTTATTTTGCGTACTTATTAACTGTAATTCCCATACCACTTTTCATATTTTCGACTTTCTCCCTATCTGATGGACCGATTAAAATAATTTCTTTATGCAAATGCTCCCTAAAAGTGTTAAAAAAACTGCATACTCAAATTTTCAAAAAAAAAAAATCTATTTTTAAAATATAAATTATTTATTTTTTTGAAAAATCGATTTTTCAAAAACCAGTCACTGATTTTTTTTTTTGAAATTCGTATTTTATATGTACATTAATAATATCTTCAAAATGGGGTTCAATTTTTTTTTCTAAAAATGTTTTTAAAATTGTATACATGAACTTTTTTTTTTAAATTTATCCAAGAATTCAAATGGAATCTTTGTTTTCCCTCAAACAATAACCACTAAGCACTATGAAAACATTTAATTATGCGTATGTATTATCCATTTATTTCTACCTTATTAAAGGTATATACATATATAATTTTATTCCGAAATTACACTTCCCCATATAGTGTTTATTAAACGACGAATTTTTTGGTTCGTTCTTGTTGATTCTCACGTTTTAGAGTAATATCAACAAAATTGTGTAACGCAATGTAGTCGACTGCCAATAGTATAACAAAACTTTGTCCTTGTTGATTCTGGTGCAATCATGTAGCTAAATATATGGGACTCTGGAATTGATTCAGCGACGGGCAAACGTAACATAGCTAAATGTTACGCGAGAAAACGAGTGGTTCTTTTTTTAAGGCTGATAGAAGCTGACCGTTTCCAGGGTATCCCGAAGAAGGCAAGTAAAACTCGGGTTAAGAAGGCTGGAACTCTGTCCGATTATGTTTATTATTTATAAAATAATGTTGTTACAGTCTTACAATTTCATTATATTATTAAACTAAGTAACACTGTTTTTCATATAATTGCATATCCCAGGATCTCACTCAGATGGAGAAAGCAGGGAAAACGGCGTAAAGGTATATATTTCCAGCCCAGGGCTAATCCGAGGGAAAAACAACAAATTTTCTGGTATGACTCAGTGTGAATTGTAAAAATGAAAATGAAATTTCCATACTCGTATTGCTGACGTCGCATCGTAATGGAATCAGCTGATGATGACTCGGTGGGTGGTGGTGTGAATGGTGATGATGTGCTAGGGTAGTGTACTGGTCGAATGGATTGCTGGATCGGTGGTGAATTGAGTACTGTACGTACCGGTCAGTGAGAGATGAAGTAACGCTTCGTTGCAAACGTGACACGGGAAAATGATTTGCGGGCAGACGTAGCCCACCTTTTTTTCTACCATTGGTCTTGGGATTAATTTTTAAATCAATAACATATACATCTTTCACCGATTGAATTTATATCGCACTGAATAGGCATTTTTTTAAAGATCTATTCGACGTTGCTTTCAATTTCATATTCATAAAACATTTACGACCGATTTTAGTTACAGTGCCCCTATGTCAAATAAATAGCCTAAAATACTATATTCAACATTTTATATCTTTTATGAATAACATTTCCGTGTTTTGAGGATTTGTAACTTTACGCAGTCCTTACAATGGGTTTATGAATAAAAGTGGCAGTGTCTTGAAAAATCGTCTAAATAAATTCAATAACATCAACATTTAGCACAAAATTTATTTGGCATGTATTTCATAATTGTGTGTGTGCTTTATTTTCCGAATTCAGTGTTCCTTGTGTGACAACCTTCAGGAAAATTGAAGATGAGTAAGAAAGAGTTTCCATAAGGTTTTGAATGTCTGAAATATTTAAGAAGCAGGGGAAAATTCGGACAAGTAAGGCAGTTGACATTCTTGCAGTGCGTTAAAAGCAAGAAAATCTTTACAGTTCGTCTGAAAAGAGGCGCAGCATGTTAAATTGTTTGAACCACATTCGTGCACTGCGGTAAGAGAAAAAATCTCTGTACTTAACAGTGCGGAATTTTTTTTTTTTAATTATGCGCGCACTCAAGGGGTTATGAATACCCTTAAAATGTTTATACACAGTGCGAGCGATAAGAAAAATGGGATAGTATTAGACAGGAGATACCGATGCACATTGGTTTTAAATGCTTGAATTTCGCTATGGGAGGGGAAAAAAATCAATTGAGTAAAGCCTTCCACATTCGTGTCGTGCGACTAAACTGATGAGCATTTCTAGAAGCATGAGTGCTACGGTTGAAGAGCTTAGGAGAGCAATGCAAACTGAATATTTCACTAGAACATTGTCTATAAAAATACCGATAGAATAATGGAAGGCATGAAACATTGCGACGGTGTTCGAGAGGTGCAATTGTAATTTGTAAAGCTCGTTTTTGGATTCTGTTCAGAAGACTTAAGTGAGTTATGAGAGCACCTTCCCAAATATGACAGTTGTACTCAATTTTAGGGAATTGTTTGATTTGAATATTTCACTGGAGTTTTTGTTTCTTCTGTAAAGACAAACCCGGCAACATATGTTTAAGTGACATACATTTTTCTCTTAAAAACGTGTCAACTTTGATTTAAAAAATGCTCGATTTTGAAGTTTATTTTATGAATGCAAGTATTCTGTAGTATCACTTTTCAAGACATGTTAATTTTTTTGACGAATGAAGGTACGTCTTATAGCTAGATAACATCAAAGGAGATTAGCATTTCTTGCAGCTCTTAATAATGTGGTAATTATACAGGTTTTAATGGATAATATTGAATCACACTAAGTTTGACAATACATATTTCAGTTTCCCCTATGTAAGTGTCATTCATGGATAATTTGAATTCGATAGGTTTCGTTTTAATAACAGAAAACAGAAGACTTAGAATTTTAGACGAATTCTTCAACAAGTCTATCAAGATCGTATTTAAGTGAAGTTTTTTTGTTTTCAAAAAAACAGGATTGCGAAATAAATGCAAAAACCTTTTGGCGACTGCGAAACGTTAGTCGAAAACAAAAGATTAGTAAATAAATTGTGCAACTGAAGATACACATCATTGTTCGACTCGTGACAAATTGAGAATATAGTTTAGATAATATATAATTTTTTAGGACTTCTTCAGATAGTTTTAACAAACTCCTTCAATTGAGACCACCTCCGAGTTGTATGCCAGTCCATCAATTATTATTTCTTCCATCATGTTTATTTATAAACGTTAATATAACATCATTTCGTCATAAATCAATTTACATTAATTTCCAATTGTACAATATGCAATTTGTCCAATCCAGAGAGTGCCACAAACAACTTGAATAAAAATAAATCACAGAGCATTTTCCCGTCTATTTCCCTCCTCACCATCAACCTCCTGCTATAGAGTATTTCTATATATGTATATGTATATGTATATGCATGTACCTATATGTTATTATAAGGTATCAGAGATATCGGTGAAGTGGAAACCGCATAATGCCACCAATTGTGCTTCCAGATAAATTACCAACAGAACCACATCCATTTCAAGAGCTATAATATGCTGCGGCTTGCTGGCATGGCATATATACTCGTAAAACGTTGCAACAACGCTGGCCAAGTCCAATATTCTTCGCTTCACAATGATTAATAATAATTTCTCTGGAAAATGACGTGGAAACTATTTTCAATTAACGATTCTTCTTTTTTTTGCCCGTTCTTTTGGCCAATTGAGGGTTTGTTGGTATATTATACTGATTCTGCTTCTCCATCATGATGGACTGTTACTTCGTATGTATGAGGATCTCGATTGATTTTAGAGTTCATCAAACATTCTGTGGTGGTGAGACACTCTTCTGCAGACGGAGAGCACCAAGGAGGAAAAATTGCAGCAATATGATGCGTGTAGCTGACGATACGCCATCGCCATGGAGTTTTGCTGTTAACCAGTTTCAGAGTTAACCTCGATGTTGTCTCAGGAGGCCATAATGCTAGTTGTTGTTGTTATTCCATCAGCAATAGCAATTCCATGAGCACTGAGCATAGCAAGCACTCACTATGCATGACAGACAAATGCGTTTGTGATTTCTGGTCATTTGTTTGACTTGAGTATGCACTTAAGGATGCCTGTCTGTGATAGTGGATAGGTCATCACTAGGCAGATACATACATATATGTAAGTAGGAAGAAGGGTGCATGTAAAACAGAATCCTGGAATTGCTTCTTTCTTTGACTAGAGATTGTACGAGTAAGTCTTGTTTGTTTATTACAGGTTTGTATAATATAATTAGTATAAAGATTGGTTTCTGGTATTCTACAGAGCTGATTATAACAAATATGTTGATTCTTATACTCTTGCAGTCAAGACACTCAGGATACATGTGCAAATCTAAGATGGGATTAATTGAAAAAGGATTAACTAAAGAATTTCAAATCTAAGGAATTGTTAGAGTTGGGCGCGTTCAATTATTTGCAGACAGGAAGAAATTTGATTTTAACATGGTGTGTGGTACTAAAATTCAAATTTATGATATTATGTACAGTAATGGTTCAGCGTATTGACATAATTGTGTATTCAGGATCTTAGTCTCGAAAAACCACTGTTTTTTGCTTAAAACTAAAGGAATAATTGTTGGTGCTTTGAAAGTCACCATCGTTTCGGTTATTCGTGATATTAAGCGACGAGCGTTTGAGAATTGATCGTCAAGAAATCGTTTTATAGTGAACAACTTATTGTTTTAAAATAAGTATAGTCTCTACTGATACCTAAATTAATGGTCCGGTGATTTCAAAATACAGAGCGAAATATAAATGAAAAACATTACCGAAAAATATTTTCGGAGAGTTCTGTCGGCTGTCAAAAACACATTTGACAAATTTCGATTAGGCATGGACCAAACTGTTACACCCAAATTAAATAAAATGCATGACTGGATCGCACGAACTTGCTTTTGTAGCTGACAACTTTAAGTAGCTAACCATTGAGGTTTAGTTAGTTAGGTTTAGTTAGTTAGGTTTAGTTAGTTAGGTGTAGTTATCCAATACAGATTTAAAGCCTATGTAAGTAAGATTACCTTGATTTCTTAGTACAATGAATTTTCGAATGGACTCAAGGAATAGTTACATAGGTACCTACCTACAAATGTATATTTAAATCTAAATTATGGATTTTAATTGATGGAACCTAATTTTGCAAACATGTTTATAATAGAGAAAATGAATAATGTAGGTGGGTAGATAGCATACAACTTCATAATGTAGGTGCAATATGCATACATAAGATTCATGTGTTTTTTAAAGACGCGTCATATGTATATATAAATTATAAATGTATGAGGGCGTACATTGTATTTAGTATTCCGTGACGTACGCAAAAATTCGTAAAAAGGAATAATAATAAAGGTATAGAAATTAATTGATAATACACATAATTAAATGTTTTTATATTGCTAAGTCGTTATATAGGGTCCGCCGAATAACTTCTTTTTTTTTTGAAAATGGGCGCAAAACATCGAGTGTAGCTTCGGCTGTGTGGCACGTAGCGCCGTCCTGTTGAAACCAAATATTGCCAATATCCTCCTCTTTAATTTTTGTGAACAACAATTCGTTCAACATGGACCGATAACGATCGCCATTGACTGTAACGGCCACTACTTGCTCATTTTCGAATTATGCCTCTGGACCAAAATCCGCACCAAACAGTGACTCGTTTTGGGTGTATCGGCTTTTCAATGTATGCGTGCGGGTTTTCTGTGCCCCAAATGCGACAATTTTGCTTGTTTACATACCCGCCAAGATCAAAATGAGCTTCATCTGAAAAGATGATTTTTTTTCTTCTCTAATTCGATCGCAGGCCCACTTAGCGAGCGTTGTTCAAGCGTATTCACAACCATATTCGTTCAGCGGAAGGATAAAATTAATTATCTGTCAAATCAGACATGAGCTAAGTGTTACCATTCACGAAATAAGCCTTGTTGAAAAAAAAACGTTAGATGGCGGACCCGTTAGTTTGAAAAAAAACAAATATGCCATTTGAATTCATGGATAAATAAGAATATATCAAAAAAAAAATTCAAAAATCTTTGGAGCGGTTTTTTAATAAATTAATTTTTTATGTATAAAATTTTTAAAAGATTTTTAGAAAAAAAATTGAAACGCCAGTTTGAAGATATTATTAATATACATATAAAATTCAAATTTCAGAAAAATCATGTGACTGGTTTTTGAAAAATCGAAAAAAAAAAAATATTTATTTTTTTAAAAATCGAAAAACTTTTTATTTTTTTTTTTTTTGAAAATTTTCGTATGCAGTTTTATTTGCAATTTGAAGGAGCTTTTGTATAAAAAAAATTTAATCGGTTCATCCAATTTTGAGAAAGTCGAAAATATGAAAAGTTCTATGGGAAGTACCCGTTAATAAGTACGCAAAAAAATATTTTTATACACGAAAGTGAACTGTACTAATTAAGAACACACAATTTTTTTTATAAAAATTCTTGGAGCCGTTTTCGAGAAATACATGCATTTTTTCTTAACGGTTTTTAAACATTTGTATGGGATGTACCGTTGTTTTTTATTTAAGAAAAATAGTTTTTTTTAACTATTCAAGATAATGTTAAAAAATTACCAAATCCAAAGTTTCGAAAAAATCTTTTGAGTCGTTTTCAAAATTTTGAGTTTTCAAAAAAACATTTTTAATTTCCAAAAAAAAAATTGAAAAATTTTAGATTACAATAGTGTGTACGCTTTTTAGGAGCTTCTTCGCAAAAAAAAATTTAATTAACCGTTTCCCATAAAATCGAAAAACAAAAAAATAACATTTTTTTTTTCAAAAAAAAAATTACCAAAATGTTCGTTTTCTCTTTGCACTTATTTTTTTTTATAAAAATCGTTGCAGCCGTTTTTGAGAAAATTTAAATGTTTGTGTTTGGCCCAATTTGTTATTTGTCCTCTTAAAAAAATGAAAAAACAAATCTATCCAACAGTTTAGACGATAGACTCGAGGACAGACAGACAGCCGGAATTGGGGGACCCACTTTTTTGGTGTTCCCTATGCTCGTAATGTCGTGGTTGATTGTTAGATTTTTTTTGCACGAATCCATAACTTGCCTTATAGTACCTATAATCGCAAGTAAAAAGTGTGTGCTCTTCTTTAGGTATATTTCACGTTTTGGTTAAACATTTTTTTTACATATTTTGTTATTATTGGTACCTCCCATACTATTTTTTTCGACTTTCTCATAAACGGTTCGGCGAATTTCGATTAAATTTTTATATAGGAGGTCCTTCGAATTATAAATAACACCTGCATACCATATTTCGAAAACATATGGATGATTTTTCTTGGAATTTTGTTCTTAAGTTTATATTACGAGCATTAAATGTTCAAAATTGTCATACGAGTACATTACCAATCTTTTTTGTGCATAAAAAAATTAAAGAAATTTTGTATATAAAAAATTAGGTGAAAACGTATTTAAAAATATATTTAGAGTCTTAATAGAAGTAGAAATCTTTTGCATACCATTTGATCGAACATAATAGCAACGACGTGCGATCCAGCCGTGCATTTTATTTTTATTGCATTTCATTATTTGTAACCTATTCAGATAGACAAAAAAGAACCGCATTTTCCATATGACAGCTTTACTAAAGTGCCCCAGAAAAAAATTCAATGCTCTTTAAATAATTCCTTGGGATTGCAGATTGCTTTTTCTAACACCACGGCCAAACTGACAGTGCTTTTTTGCAAGAAATTTAAAACGTACCTTTGAAAATCTTTGTACCTATTCAGTTGAACCGAAGTGTGTTTTCAAATGTCATGTTTGCTCTGGCGAACGTAACTTGTGTTGCAACTTCAATTCAACTTCGGATTTATTATAAGTTTATTTTTAATCTACGAAAGACTTTCCTCAATGGTTCTTGAAAATTTCTGACGTGACAGTAGTCTATGTTTTGACGTATAAAGAATATTTCCCTCAGATAGCTCTAAAATTTATTTACCTGGAGCATAAAATGAAGTGTCAAAAATTTCTAATTTCTTCGTGGTTTTTTACATTCTTCGAAGCCTCGGTGTAGTTGATTTTGAAATTTTATGTCTTTGACGTGTATATCTAGAATATATTTCCATCGAAATGACATAAGTGACTTCTCAGAAATTCTTCGGTAAAATTTGACATGGACATGTCTTGGAGTAATTTTCATATCCATATGTCAATCTCGAAACATATATTGTTTCTGTTCTTGTCAAATCCAAGACAACACTCAAAGTTTTCGGATAGAACCGATTTTAGTACAATATTAATTGGCTTGCGTCATTCAAGTCAACGTTGCATGCGTTTACACAGTTTTTTGTGGCACATTTTTGATGGCTACAATTTTACGCTCAACATTATCGTCAAAACGCCCAACATTTTTCGTCGATAATTAATTAGGTTACTAAATTACTATATATTTTGACGTCATGTTTACGTCAGACTGTCAACGCGTTGGCTATTTACACTGGCCATCTAATTCTAGCTTAAAATCTTGAATCGGTGACTTTTCCGTTAAATTTCGCTAAAGTTAATATTACGCCTTTTTGAAAAAAAAACACTTCCAGGCAGATTAAAAAATTGTTTTCCTAACCCTTGGATACTTGCTCAAAATACTTCTTCAAGTCAACCCTCAGTTACACATTAAAAAAAAACCAACAACAATTTATGACATTTCTATTCGATTTTTTTTTTTTTAACTTTTGAAGAAGGTCTAAAATGTGCTCGATTTCCTGTCGTGTTTTTTACTTCGTTATTGTACTTACTTGCTTTCTTTGCCAACTGTTTTAACAACTAAAAATGTGTTATTCATCAATGAAACACATTTTTTTTTCAAAATTTTGACAGCAAATAAATTTACTTAACATTATTTACTTACCGTCGGACATTACTAGTGTCATCGAAATCTCAATATATCAATCGTTAACAAAAATACAGTTTATACAAATACAACCTCCTTTAAGCAAAAACAGCTGCATTTGCCTTCACATTTTTCTGTCATCATATCGCCCAGCCAGTACACGAGTAATGTTTATTCAAACCCAATAGGTATAGGTAGGTAGGTATTGGGTACAAAAGGCTACATTCGAGTATCTACAAAAAAAAAAAAACTAAACAAACACAAATAGATAAAAGATACAGAGAGTGTGTTTTTTTTTCGTTAAATTGAATTACATTCAACTTAATAATATTTATACCTGCTGGTGGCTTCTGTGCCCGGTGTGGTTCACACACGAACACACCCAGAAATCATAATCCGTGTGATTTAAATTTCAAAATCCTTTGCTGGTTCCTTACTTAGCCAGCAATGTTTTGGTTTATGAAAACCAAAATACCAAAACACCATCACAATAGATCTCACACGATGTCCCTTGGATTGTAAGAAAGCAAAGAGGATACCCCAACCTACATATACAATAGTAAGATTTATTTAGTTTCGATTCTTCGAAACCCGATATTGTCTGTCTGGCTGAGCCTTTTGAATCAAGTGACGTCGTAATTTGTTACCACAAACAAAACATTCTAAGGCTTAATATTTTTTTTTTTGTCTTTCGAGGCTTCATATAAAATAATTTTGAAAAAAATGTCACAAGAAAAATGATGCTCTGTCAAAAGATCTTTCATTCCTGATAGATACGAACGAGTAGAATAATATTCTGCTTGTTCCCAAAATCAGGTTCCAGTTTCTCCGATTGCATCCTGTGGTTCTTAAAAAAAATTGCCTGTCCTGTGTTAGGTTCGTGGTAATCATGGTTACCCAATGCCCAAGACATGGAATCGATTATACCTTCATTATCTCAGAATTACATCTTAAAAAAAAAAAAAAAAAAAATTAAGGAGGGAGAGGACAGATGCAACTTCTATGTTTATAAATGTGGATCTTAGCATTTCTTGAGAAATGTTCGTGACAAATTTTATAAATATTATTCTCCAGCTCCAACACAACCCACGGTACGATAAGGAGAATTATGGACATGGACAAGGAAAGTTTCAAAAACTCATATGAGTATTTCGAGTGCACTTTGATTTATTTCTATATCTTCAAGTTGATTTTGTTTCGGTGTCCATGTGGAGCTGTGTTATATTCGTTTTCATTTTCGAAAAGAAAGATCCAATTTGCTGATATTGAATTTCATATCTTCCACAAGTGTGATTTACGTTCGGTCTAAGTCGATCCGTGAATAAGTTGCAAGAGGTTTTTGTTTAATTTTGTTTTTTTTTCTTCCTGGGTGTGTATATTACACGACTGATTTCACGGTGGACAGTTTCGTGATTAGATTGAAGTATTACGATAAATTTTGAGAAATGTTGTATTTTTGATAAGAGATTTTTTTTTTTAATTTGGTGGAAAGGGTTTATTGAATTATGGCGTTTAGATTAGGCGTGTTATGGTAAGTGATGTCGAACATAAATTGTTTCATTGTTCAATTCAATGGTCGTGTCTAGTAAACATAGATTTTTGACAATGATAAAATAAGTGTAAATTTTTTTTTATTTCAGATGCAAGTCTCGAAGTTCAATTGTTTATTTTTGTCAGCCAAAGATAGTGGTAATCTAATAAAATGAAATGTAACTGGCGTTTGATTTAGGGTCTGGAAGCTATTTTTTTACAGATTGGATTAATGTGAGTTTTTGTGTTAAATCAATAATTTAGATTGACTCAGTAGATTTGAAGAATTATAACTGGAATATGAAGTGGGCATTTTTTTTTGCTTTCTTCACTCACACGAAAAGGTATAAACATTCTTTTGGAGGAACATTATCCCGTCATCTATTTGAAAAGAAATTCCGCTCGAAAGTTGTCACGGTGTAGCGGCCATATTGTAAAAAGTAGTAACAATTTAAAATTCGCTGTAAATTTCTTAGCAGTATATGCGGCAAATGAGAAGGGATGGTTTATGCGTTAAAGAATATGTAAAAGTCATCATTCATCAACATTAAATAGCATCCCGAAAAAGTCACCGTACGGTATTAAATTTTTCCAGAACAAAAGTGGAATCGACGTAACCGTCATCGTCGATAACGTACGATTTATCACCTTTGAAGTTCTTCTTTTTGGAGTATCTTAAATCGCAGGTTTATTATGAAACAAGAAATTCTTACATAGTCAAAATAGTAAAATTTGTCGAAAAAACGTTCCTGCAAATTTATGAAACATTTCGTCGATTGTTGGACTTTATATTCCATTCTTAATGCTATAAAATGTAATTCTTAAAATGAACTTGAATTAGTTCAGAGAAAATCAATTTTTTTTGTCAAAAATTTATATCGGAAATGAGAGTAGTGTCATTTTAAACGTGGAATGTGTTATTAAATATTCGAAAATGTCCATGCTTTTCAAGGGAATCCAATATTTAAATTTCACTGAACTAGTATTGGTGCAGATAAAGTTTTGAAAAAAGACTAATACTTCGTAATGGATTTGTCGAATTTGTTAATATTTGGTTCTTATTTAATTTTTTTTCCAAAAAACGCTCCCAACAATATTGAGAAAAATTTTAAGTTAATATAGATACGTAATAATTGCCGGTGCTTTTTGTTTAAAAAAAAAACCTGTGCCATTGATGTGATATTTCGTGTGTAGGTGGCAATAGCGCAATGGATATAGTCATTGACTGATAACTGAAACATGTGGTTTCAAGTCTCACTCTATGAATCATTCTTGTCTATACCACCGAATTTTAACTAGATCCACCTCTGGGTTATAAAACAAGCCTGCCTGTTTGCCTATCTAGTTAGATATACAACCTAAACTGCATAAGTGAATTTCTACAACTTGGTACCTAGAAAACGGTACATGCCATAATGGTTGTAGTCTTAAAAAAGAGAAATCTTTATTATCTCGAAAGCGACTATAGCTATTTTGATAAAAAAAAACTTATGTGTGATATTATTAGTAAAGTGTATATTTTGGTCCAAAAAATTTACATACTCGTAAAATAGCGGTATCTGCCGTATAGAAATGTTTGTTTGATTTTCGATCAAATGCCATACGATTGCTTAATAATACTTCATTGCAAAATTTTCGATAAATAACTTTTTGAACTTTTGAAAAAAAAAATCAATTTTTCTTTTGAAAATTTAATATTTTAATATTTATTTTAAAAAAAATCGAAAAACCATTTTTTAAACTTTGAATTACAGTTTTATTAACACTTTTTGGGAGCATTTTTGCATAAAGAATATAACTCGAATCGGTTCATCCAATAGTGAGAAAGTCGAATATATGAAAAGTGGTTCTATGGAAAGTACCGTTAATATGTACCTACGGAAAATAAAATATTTTTTTTACTAAAAGTACTAATTTAGCACTAATTTAAGAACCCAAACATTTAAAAAAAATACCAAAAAGTACCTTTTCCCTTCATTAATGAACTGTTTTTTTTTATAAAAATCGTTGGAGACGTTGTTGACAAAAATGAGATTTACTCTTTGGCCAAAAAAAGTGTATGACAAGTACCGTTATTTTTCGTCTTAAAAAAAATGAAAAACCTGTGGGCATATTTACGAAAAATCAAAACCATCCAACTCGAGGACAGATAGACAGACGGAGCTGCGGGACCCACTCGTAATGTCATACATTTTTTTATGGCAGGCAACATTATTTTTCTCAAAACGGCTCCCAACAATTTTTATTAAAAAAAAATCAGTTTTCATTAATAAAGGGAAAGGGTACATTTTGGTTATTTTTTTCTTGGAAAAAATGGTTATCTTTTGTAGTTCCAGTAGAATTATTTTTTTTTTTGTTTTTGATTTTCTGGGAAACGGTTAATTTGATTTTATTGCACAGAAGCTCCTTGAAAGTTGAAGCACTGTAAACCAATATTTTTCAAACAATTTTTTTTTTTTTGAAATTAAAAAAAAAAACTTTTTTTTTTTGAAAACTTAAAATTTCGAAAACGGCTCAATGGATTTTTCGAAACTTCGTTTTTGGTAGTTTTTTACATTATCTTGAATAATAAAAAAAAAAAAAAAAAAACAATTTTCAATTTCAATCTCACTATTGGCTGGACCGATTAAAATGATATTTTTTACACAAATGCTCCCTAAAAGTGTTAATAAAACTACATACCCAAGTTTTCAAAAACAAAGTTTTTCGTTTTTTAAATAAATAAATAAAAAACATTTTTTTTTCAAAAACCAGCCACTGACTTTTTTTGAAATTTGAATTTTATATGTATATTAATAATATCTTTAAAATGGCCTTTCAATATTTTTTTTTCCTAAAAATGTTTTTAAAGTCTTTTATAATACAAAATTATTTTTTTAAGGATTTTTGACTTTTTTTTTTATATATTCTTATTTATTCAGGAATTCAAATGGCATCATTTTTTTCCTTCAAACTATAACCACTAAGCCATATTAAAATATTTTATCATGTGTATTATCCATTTATTTCCTTCTTATGAATTTTTGCATACCTACGTCAATGACTACTACATACAATGTAGACCATCATACATTTTACCTACCAATGCATCTTTAAAAATCACATGAATCGTATGTATGCATATCGCACCTAAATTATAAAGTTAAATGCATATAGCTGCCTACTCACCTACATCCTGCATCTTCATTATTACATGTATTATATACAAAATTAAAAATCTGTGGAGCGGCTTTTCAGAAAAAGTTTTTTTTTTTAAGAACGCCAATTCATAGGTATTCAGAAAATACATATATATATAATTTTTGAAAAAAAATTAATGAGAATATATATAATTTTTTTTAATTTTTTTCTTAAAAATGATTTTAAAAATACAAAAAAATATTAATTAAAAATAATGGTACCAGTATAATTCGGGCAACCTAAACCTTTATATATGTGAAATTTCGAAAGAATCGGTTGAGCCGTTTATGAGATAGTCGAAAGCAAAAAAAAACGGTCCTATGGAAAGTACCGTTTTTAGACATTTTTCTATTTATTTTTTCAACCATATGAGCGGTCGTACCTAAAAAGCCGCAATGATTATTTTATCGAAATCGTTAGAGCCGTTTCCGAGAGAAATAGGTTTGAACGTAACGTTTATATGGCAGGTACCGTTATTTTTTGAGCTAAAAAAATTTCAATTTCCCCTCTGTACAATACCTAAAACACTATATACCAAGTTTGAAGCAATTCGGCCCACCCGTTTGGGCTGTAGATGTCTATACATACATACAGACAGACTGACAGACAAACATACATACGGACAGAATTTTTAGACCATCTTTTTTCGTCTTCGCTATCATCGTAATGTCATGTTTGATTGTTATCTCAAAACTTTTTTTCGACAAATGCATAACTTGCCTTATAGTACCTATAATCGCAAGTAAAAAAATTATATAGGAGTCCTCTTGAATTCTAAATAAAAGTGCATATCAATATTTTCGAAAAATTGTTTTTTTTTTTATTTGTGAAAAAAAATTAAATTCTGTTATTAAATGTCTATGTTGTTAAATACTTAAAGTTATCGTAGTAACATTTTTTTTTTGAAAATTTAAAACCTACATCGATTTTGAATGATCTTTTTTTGTCAATCTCAGTTTTGGAAAAATAAAGTGAAATCAGAGAGATCATGCATTCATCTATTGACCAAGTCTAGAATTATGTTGAATCTCCAATGACTCTTGTTCAATATTGCCTGATATTAAGCAGAAAACAAAAGGAAATTGAAACATTATACAATCAGCCAACCGACACCAATCTGTGTGCAACATATCACTCAACTCAACGACCACAGGTATCAAAATACCAAAAAAAAAAAAAAGGATACTTGGAATATTGAAACATCCTCCGTGCAACCACCCATTAGGCATGGCTGTTTGGTTTATTGCTTTAACAATAAAATGTCAAAGTCTTTATAGACGACAACAAAACACACAGACCCACATCATTCGTCCTCCCCCATGTGGCGATTTCAAGAAACTCAATACAACATGCCTGTGAGTAGGTGTGTATAGGTATAGTGCATATACCTGCACCAAGTCATTGCACAGGCAGTCATAATGGCTCGGAAACTGCTGTCTGATTTATTGCCACGCAGTGACAATCTTTATTCCCTCCGCTCATTTTCTCCGTTCAATATTCATTACCTTAAAGGTTCCCTTTGCCTGGTTGGGACGAGCCAGGCCGGAGCTCAATGAACAGACTCAGACTGGTCGTGGCGAACAATATCTCACCTCAACATCATCGCATAGCATACTCGTATATAGCAATCCGAGATGACGAGGAGCATGAACCAGGCAGAGGAGGAGGACAAGAACTCTCCTCAGAGGACTCCTTATATCCCAGGTCGGTCGGTGGCTTCGCATCGTTCGTGGCTCATGGGCCAGTTTGTTGTGATTGTTTCCTTTTGTTTCGTCTCACGCCAGTTTTTGAAAAGATTAAGTGCTGTAGAAGTCAAACCGGGCGAAGCGACTGGCAGGTAGTCAATTGGACAACTACCTACGATGGATTCTGCAAAAAGAAGAAAAAACAGAATCAAAGAAATGGGCACATGCAATGAGCTGCACCGGACATTCTTCCGTCCCATCATCCCATTGGATGTTTTTTTTTTTATATTTTCTTATATTTGCATTGCCAGATGAAACGGAGATGCTGGGCTGAAGTGTTTGGTTTCCCTTTGCAAAAAAGGAAAGAATTCGCTTATGCCGCATGGATGGCGAAACGGGCAACTTAAATGAATAGCTGGAGGAGGATTTTTTTTTGTATATTTTTTTTTTCTTAAAAAATAAATTTTCCATTGAATGAACACGAAATGAGGGGAATCATTATTGCAGAAACATTAGACAGTATTTTGAGTGTCGTATTTAAATTTATATGTTTCCAAATGAAATGCTTAATGAGGAACACTTTGACTTGGATGAGGCTGCACAAAGGGCTTTTATATGATGGTATATAAATCTGTATACAAGGAAGGTGTTTTGTGGTATCCTTTTGCTTTGGTGCCTTATAGATGGCAGCTTAACTTACTGATTCAAAAGAATTGAATTGAAAAAGTATCTACGACCTTTTTTTTAGCCTTTGAGTGGGAGGGACATTTTGAAATAAAAATATGGATACTTACATGTTGAAAATACTATATCCTTTTATTATAACGGATGTTTTTTTAGGAGCTTGAAAACTTAAAAAAATAATAACTACAATGCAGAAATATCGTCATTTTAATCAAAGTTGACATTACGATGATGGAGAACACCAAAAAAGTGGGTCCGGCCATTCCGTCTGTCTGTCTGTCTGCCTGTTGAACGATCTACAGCCTACACGGATGAACCGATTTTGTTTTAGGTGATTGTCCAAAATAGATTTTTGGATCGTTGTCTTAGCCCCAAAAATTACGGTAATTGCCATACAAATTTTTGTTACCATCTTAATTATCTCGAAAACCGATCTAACGATTTTGATAAAAAATTGTGTGTGTACTAATTTTGTTATTAACGGTACCTGTCATACAACCATTTTATTAATTCTCGACTTTCTTATAAAGGGCTCAGTGGATTTCGATCAAAATTTGTATACAGGGTCTGCTTCAAATTCTAAATAATACTGCATTTTAAAATTTTTGAAAAATATTTTTTTTTTGATTTTTGAAAAAAAAAATATTTTTTTTTTTTTGAAAATTCAATATTTCGAAAACAGGTGGTCGATTTTTTTCTAAAATTTTGTTTTTAAGCTTATATTATTAAATATTTAAAATTTTCATACCAATTTTTTTTTAGAAAAAATTTAAGAATTTTTATATATACAAAATTAAGTGAAAAATGACTTTTTTAAAAATACTTTTAGCCGTTTCCATTAAAAATCTTTTGCATATAATGTGATCGAACATAGGAGCAAGTACGTACGATCCAGTCGTGCATTTTACTTTTTACTTGCGATTATAGGTACTATAAGGCAAGTTATGCATTCGTAAAGAAAAAAAATTCTAACGATCAAACATGACATTACTATCATAGAAAAGCCTAAAAAAGTGATCGACAGAAAATGTCTTTCTGTCTATCAGTCTGTTCGTCTGTATGTATAGCGAGCTGCAGCCTAAACGGCGTAAGCGATTACCTTTAAATTTGGTATGTGTTATTATTTTGGCATGCCTCAGAGGGTAAATTGAAATTTTATTTGTAGGCCTACAAATAACGGTACCTCCCATATGACCTAGAAGGAAAATCTTATTTTTCTCGAAAACGGCTCCAACAATTTTGATTTAAAAAAAAATAAGATTTTTTTTGTTGGTAATAGCTATCATTTGATATGAATCACGTTTACGGGAAAAGTCTATTAACGGTACTTTTTTAATTTTTGGCTTTCTCTGTTCTTTTTCTAATAAATCTGGCCGTATGGCGTCAATGATGGCTTGAATATTAGCAATGCTTCAAGAGTTGCAGGTTTGTCGGCATACACCAATGACTTAACGTAGCCTCATAAATAGTAGCCGAGAGGCGTTAAGTCGCACGAATGAGAGTTAACTGGACCACTTTTCTATTTTCTGAAATAAAGCTGTCAATCAACAAATTAATTTGGTGATTTTGCAAACAAAAATGTGTGCCCAATTGCCTTAGATGTTAAGCTCATAAATTAAAACAAAAAAAAATAATCAGCATTTCTCGAGAGCTCTCGTCATTCAACGTAACGGCAGCTCCTTCCTCATTTTCGAAAGAAATAAGGACCGATGTTGCGGGTTGCGTGTAAACCGCACACCACATTTAATTTTAATGGATGAAATGCTGATTCGTTAATGGCTTGACACTTGAGGATTGTCTTCGCTCCATATACAGGAGCTCTGCTTATTGACGAAATGAGCTTCGTCACAAAACACAATTCTTCGGTAAAAATGCTCTATGAACTTCGCGACCAGAATTATTTTTTTTCGAAATAAATTTCCACAATTTGAAAGCCTTGTTCCGGTGTCAAGTGATTCATGATGAATTGCCAAACCTTACTGAATAGAAATGTCAACAGTTTGGCATTCTCAACTGTCAAACTATACAACTGCACAACAACCATCGAAACTTCTCATGCAGCTATAGCTGAGCTTAATGGGACCAAAATTTAGAATGTTTAGTAAAGGTCAAAACAAAAACAAATATGTAGTTCTATTACTCATTTTTCATAACTTAAGATGGCGCTCCGAGCGCAAAATGGATATGTGCCTTAACCAACAAGCCTTCTAGCCAGTTCTGCCCCCAGCTGGCTGCTTCTAGTTAAGCATACCAAGCCTGTTGAGGTCATTCTCCAACTGGTATGGGTTCTTCTTCTGTTGCGTACACTATCGGCGCGGCGTTGGATTCGAAGACTCGTCGTATTTTATTGTCAGCTTTTTGACCAGGTCGACGCCGCTGTATAGACCGTAATGCTCGTCATTGAGTCTTCTCCTCCACACTCCTTCGATATACACGGTGTTCAAAACAACACGAAGAATCTTCCTCTCAGAACACCCTAGCAGACTATCATCCGATCTTTTCAATGTCCATGTTTCTGTCCCATAGAGTTATAATACCTGGTTGATCAAGGTCTTGTGTAAAGTCTACTTTGTTTCTTTGATAGAGGGAGAGCACTTAGGACACTATTTCGGGCATTCGTTCATCCGACTAAATTTTGCAGATAAATTGGTGTATGTTCCTAACCAATTCATCTCCCGCTGCTTTAAATAATTTTGACTATCATAGAAAAAGTTGAATGGAGTGTGTTCTGCCTAACTGCGGTATCTGGGCTGCTTTCGACGGCCGTTAAGCAGTTTAAAGAAGTGTTCTATTCGTATAGGGATTTAAGCACTAACCCCCTTTCGATGCCAGTTTTGTTTCATCACTCCTTGATCACTCTTACCAACAATTCGAAATATTGTTGGATGTATTTCCGCAAGCAGATGTGCTATCATCTAATTTCTTCAGTCCCAGTCTAAAGCAGACTTAGTGAAGATCCCAAAGAACTTCTTTAGAAATGGACAAGCAGCAAAGTATTTAAACTGTATCAATATCCCATAAATATGTCTACCGAACTTGAAAAATTATAACAATTTATTTAGATATTTCCTTTGACTACCTACCGAATTAATAAAAGTAGCTGACCAATCTCTGAAACTATCTGACCTTTCCTGATCTATTAAATGACGTTTCTCTTTTGAGTATCAATCTCTCGAAGTACTAGTTTTTTTTCTTAAATCGATTTTGGGGGATTTTTTTTTAATCCAAATCAATTTTTCTTTCAATATTTCAGTTCATTTTCGAAATGAACTAAAGCGTATAACGCTACTGATGCCGACAAAATTTTTCAAGCGGTCACAAAATGCATAGCGAAA
The DNA here is from genome assembly GCA_910595825.1 of Philhelius pedissequus. Classification (NCBI taxonomy): domain Eukaryota; kingdom Metazoa; phylum Arthropoda; class Insecta; order Diptera; family Syrphidae; genus Philhelius; species Philhelius pedissequus. The sequence goes on from OU343163.1 coordinate 30,507,906, forward strand.
TGTAAACGAAAATTACATCAGACAATTTTTTTGTGGAGAATTCTGTCAGCTCTCAAAAACACTGTGACTATAGGATTGGGCCAAACTGATAGTTTTTAATCTTCGAATTTTTACGATTCCTCAGAAATCACAGAGAGTAACAGTTAAGCAAAATCTGCAATGAAATTGAAACAAATTTTTGTTACCATTTTGATTTTATATGCTGTTATTTCATAATTATAATTAATTTCAATAACAGTTATTTTCTATAACTGGATGTTATTTCTATCTGTTAATACCTGTTACTAAATACCTGTTACTGAAATATGGACCCATCCCTAGTTGTGAAATTTCAAAATATCGCAAGGAATTAATTTCGCGGGCAATCAAATTGAGAATGAAACATGTTTAGAATTGTACTTTTGTAGTTGTAAAAAATCTAGTACAACTTTCCACTAAAATAACACATTTCTTCGTTAAGCACCGCCATTTTTTTCGTTTATCTATAATTTTGCCGTTTTATTTTTGTAGATATCATTTTTCAAGACTTAACTATATTTAATAGTACGAGTTATCGTAAACAACATATAAACAACATATTTATAGAGGTATTGCAAAACTTTCATGCATACCAAAGTTGTTTGAAAATATAGTTTCGAAACATATTCAATTTTTCTGTAAGTCATTAATCGTTCCTGAACAACATGGATTTTGTCTATAAAAGTCTCCAACTACAAATCTTCTCGAATTCACAAACCAAATTAATATAAATATACAAAATAAACTCCAAACTGATGTTTTTTACGCTGATCTAAGTAAAGCATTTGATAGGGTCAGTCATTCTATACTTTTTCTTAAGTTGGAAAGGTATGGATTTCCAGCGTGGATAATTGATTGGATCAAATCGTATTTAAAAAATCGTATTCAATATGTTCGCTTTAAAAACTGCCTATCTAAAATTATTAATGTGCTGTCCGGAGTTCCTCAAGGTAGTCATATTGGTCCACTTCTCTTCGTCCTGTATATTAATGACATTGGTATGAATATTCTCTACTCAAAAATACTAATCTTCGCAGATGACTTCAAAATGTTCTATAACTTTTCGAACTCAAATGGATATCTGTTTCTGCAGGATGATATTGACAGAGCCTTTGAATGGTGTGTTTCAAATGGAATGGAACTGAATACTAAAAAGTGCAAAGTGATGTCGTACACCAGGATGAAAAACCCCATTGATTCCTCGTATTACATTGATGAATGCTTGGTTGATCGTGTTGACACATTTAATGATTTGGGAGTCTTATTTGATGCAAAATTGTCATTTAACTGCCATATTGACGTTATCACTAGTAAGGCAAGAAGTCGTCTCGGATTAATTAAGAGGTTTTCTAAAGAATTAAATGACCCTTATATATCGAAAACCCTTTACTGCGGCCTCGTCCGTCCCGTCTTGGAGTATTGTAGCTGCGTATGGTGTCCTATGTATAATGTTTCAATAAATAAAATTGAAAGTGTTCAAAAACAGTTTTTGTTATTCGTCCTTCGTCAACTTCCATGGGATCCAAATCACCGTCTTTCGTCTTATGAAAATCGTTTGAATCTATTAAACCTATCGACGCTGAAAAAAAGAAGGGAAGTGAATAATGTTCTATTCCTGTTTCAATTACTATCTGGATCAATTTGTTCCTCTCACATCCTCAGTATGCTGAATATAAATTCTCGATCCACAATAAATCGTAACTCTGATTTTTTTTATACTTCTTTTGCCAGATCTAATTATGGTTTAAATGAAACTTTAAATGTCATGTGCATTGATTTTAATTGTTTTTATGATTGTATAGATTTTAACTTGTCAAAGAACAGTCTTAAAAAAAAATTGTTATCTTCCTAATTATTATTATAATATAATCTTTCCATTTCTTAAATGCTTCTTTTAAAATGTTAATATTTTTTTTATTATTAAATAATTATGTTTTTGCTTATCTATTCATTATTTTATACCTACATTTTTGATTCAACTGAAGCATAATGTTTGTGTGTAGTTGAGAGAAATAAATAAATAAATAAATAAATAAATAAACATCGATTTTTCTTGGAATTATTTAAATTCTCTTTTAAAACAAACAAAAATCATTGCGAAAAATCAATTTGGCAAAAAAATTACAACCGATGTTAAGCAATTTCTCTTTTTCTTCCCAGTATCCTGTGGAGTTCATTTATCTCCAATGTCTGTCATGTTGTGCGAATTGCCCCGCCATTTACTGCCGCCTTATACTCGTACCTATTTTCAGTTCCAATTTACAACATACACTACACACATGTATGTGGCTTGTTATACCTACTATAAAGATATATGCTTCAGCTGAACTACCAGGCTCATTGGATAATAACTTTGGTGCCACACGTCTGCGAGGATATGATTCCTTGTCGTACACGCATTTTGCATTCCGCCACGTACGAGCTACACTACACTAGGTACCTATACGTTACGTACGATACGAGTTATATTCATTTATTATTACCCAAGTCAAGTATACTCGTAGCCGTAGGTATGGTAAAGTCTATAGTGACTTTTAGGAAGGCCAAACGACCGACGCACGATTCCCGTGAAATTTTCAGTTAGTACTTTTACAACCATTTGACGGATTTCCACATATAGAACATGTCTGACATTTGAGAGGATTTCTCGCAACATAAACCATGTCGGGCTTATAAGACATTTGACGAGGACGACGGAAGTTGTTAAGAAGAAGAAGACAACAACAAAAAAAAAACGGTTTATTTATGATTTACAATATTTACATGTCTGGAATTCTGTGATTCTGGGGTTTAAATAGTCTGAAAGGAATAAAAATAACTTGTCTTATAAAATACAATAGTTGGGATGTGTAAAAAAACAAATGGCACAGATGGTGATTTAAAGGTCATAAAACAAAGACTTGTCCCGACGAAGACGGCTACGGAGACCCGAAAAAGGACATACAAAAAATAACTATTAGCTAGATAGGTATACCTTCTTTTATGTTTTGTCTAAACAATTGGACGATATGTCGAGACGATTTAAAGGATTTCTTATTTCTAATGCACCCAAAATAATGTCCCTTTGAGAAGAAGAGATTTTCGTTTTATTTTTTTTTTACATTCTTTCAGTTGCTTGAAATGTCATTTAGAAATACAATGTTTGGGTTGGCTTTATGGGATAAGGAGATTTGTGCAATTTTTCTTCTGCAACAAGCCGTGCAAATTGTTTAGTCACTTTTAAGCACTGACAATCTTCCAAGACAATTGTATTCTTTAATTGGTTTTTCCTTTATGAACAACATATACGATTATGTTCCGTTAAATTGATTCGAGTCCAATAGACCAAAATTGCAAATGCAATTATCTATACAAAGGATATAAAGGTCAGCTTTTTTTTACTCGAACAGATGATAGACAATTTAGATTATATTCCTAATTGCAGTTTTTTAAAACAAAATATGATTAGTGAAAGTCCAGGCTCGTCATTAGACGAATTTAAAATATAAATTATGGGATCAGACAAGGTTCCGTCCTGTCACCCATACTTTTTACTTTCGATATAGGTACTATAGAGCAAGTTTTGCATTTGGATAAATATCGAACTCGAGATTTTAATCAAAGTTGAGATTACAATGATAGAGAACACCAAAAAGTAGGTCCCGAATTCCGCCTGTCTGTCTGTCTGTACAACTCTCTACAGCCTAAACGGTTGAAGTGATTTTCTTCAAACTTGGTATTTAAGCGTTTTAGGTGACTGTCCAATAAAGATTTTTGAATCGTTGTTTTAAACCCAAAAATAACGGTATTTGCCATATAAATTTTTCTACCATCTTAATTATTTAGAAAACGGCTCTAACGATTTTGATAAAAATTTGTGTATATATTACTTTGGGTATGGTCTACATTTTGGGTAAAAATGTTTTTAAAATATTTTGTTATTACCGGTACCTGCGATACAGCCATTTTATTGATTTGCGCTTTTATATTGAGAAAATGCAAACAATATTCTAATATTATTTTTGTTTTTGGGGACTGTGTGGATTTAAAGCCAAATTGAATATTTTTATGACCTGTAGTCCAAAATGCGTTTCGCCCAGGTACTACAGTTGAGCTTATTGTTTGCGTTTTCTCAATATAATTACTGGTCAGACCCCGGGCATAATATACTTCTACTAGGTGCATGAATTTGACCATATTCCCCTAGAAAAATATAATTTGCAGTGAGTAATAGCTGTAAATTTTATTAAAGTCGGTAAACATCGACCAAAAAATATTGCTTCTTATAAAGGTACTGTACAGCATAAAACTTATGAGCCCAACTGTAGTACCTGGACGAAACGCATTTTGTACTACAGGTCATAAAAATATTCAATTTGGATTTTCGACTTTCTTATAAACGGCTCAACGGATTTCGATCAAAATGTTTATACAGGAGCTCCTTCGAATTTTAAACAATACTGCATTTAAAAATTTTCGAAAAATAGTTTTTTTTTTTTATTTTTGAAAAATTGGCAATGGCGCAGTGGATAAAGTGCTTGATTGCTAACTAGGACGTGTGGGTTCGATCCCCACGCTAGGAGCATTCTTTTCTATACCTCCAATTTTAATTGGATGCCGCCCATGGGTTAAAATGAGACAGTCAATACCTGGTTCTCAAATCCACTGTGCCAAACTAGTGCCGTGCAATTCAGGTTGCATTTAAAAGACCTTAGGTCTTACATCATATAGTTAAAATTAAAAAAAAAATATTTTTATTTTTTGGAAATTCAATATTTCGAAAACAGGTTGTTGATTTTTTCAGAAATTTTGTTTTTAAATTTATATTATTAAATATTTAAAATATTCATACCATTTTTTTTAGAAATAATGTGATGGAACATAGGAGCAAGTACGTGCGATCCAGTCGTGACATTTCTTACAAAATCTTAGATTGAAGTTGCTGTCAGTAAAAAACTGGTACAGAATTGTTTTATTAGTTCAGCTTTTCAAAATTAAGTCGTTCTTCAGAACGTGAGGTACATATATTTTTTTTCAACAAAATTGTGTAACGACTGCTGTAAGTTCTAATATTGTCATTTTTCCTCTTGAGTCTTTTCAACGTTATTATTTCCTCGGCCGAGAAATCTTCGTTTCAACCGTGCCTATTTGATCTGGTGAACCAATTCTTACGTCGGATTCAAATTAAGTACATGAAAAACATTCGAAACAAAGATACAACCTTTGTGAATTGTTCAAAATTTTTATCGTTGTCAAATACATAGTATTCAATTTTACTCTTGATATTTAGCCAAAAAAATACTTATTTCAGGTTAATTGTTACGCATTCTTCGTCGTCATTATAATTACACTTAAAGTTGCCAGACAAATTCTAACTTTAACGAACTTTCTTAACATTGATGATGCGATGAACCAATTCGTTATCAATTTCGAAGTTTTAAAATACGAGTATTGCAGCACCGACGACCTTTCGAAAAATGTTATGGGTTCTGAGACGGTAGTGCCTCTTGAACTTAAGTTGTTATAGAACAAATTGTTGCTTATTGTCCTCGAGTTTGAGAGACGAAATAGAAAATTTGTTGTTTTTTTTTTTAAAAGTTAAACATTGGTGGTAAACATATTTTTGTCAATATGGTTTAGTGTGTTTATATTTGGGGAATAGAGAATTTTCGTTCCTTCTAGTGAATATCTAAAATTTTGATAAATTAAAATTTTTTGATAAATAAAAAATAAAAAAAAATGCTTGACCCAAGGTTGAACCTCAGTTAATCCGCTGAAATCGGCTAGTGAAAACCACTGAACCACGTATGAAATATTTGTACAACTGGCCCTTACTCTATTAATAGTAATTCAACGAATTTATTGATCCACAAAATAGAATAGTTAAAAATTCCGAATAATATAATTGAAGAAAATCTACTACAATAAGTATAAACTCCATCTTTTTTATAAGACGTTTTCTTTTTCGCTAAGTAGCCATCGTGGAATAAAATTATAAATGTCAAAGATCAGACATTTTGTTTTATTAAAGACATATTGCACCCACTTAGAGCCAGTTGCACAAATATTTGATGAAATAAATCACAATTAAGGACTATTCAAATGAGCCAATGACCAACGACCGACGAATAAACGAATAAATTCAATTTAAAACAATTTACCATCCTAAATTCTTCACAAATTCTAAACAAAATGTAGAAATATAATTTAGATTAATGTTTACGACAGAAAAATTTACATTTTAATTTGAGAAAACAATATTGGTCGTCGCGAATTGCATCTGATTGCTACGAACAGTCAAACTCTATTCGCGTTCCACATACCATCCACCCATCGACGAATAAATTTTTCGCTCGTGTCTAACCTCGAAATCAGACTTTCAACTTGTATTCGTGACGAATAGAATTAAAGCCATGTGAATGAAATGTCAAAATGGGCGAATATTCGGCAATTCGTTGGTCGTTGGTCGCTCTCATTTGAATAGTCCTTTAGATTGTGTTGTGAACGTTGTCTAACAATTTATATATTCAAAAATAGGTAGTTAAAGAACTTTCCTCCTATGTAGATACATACATAAATTATAATTGTATGTTTGTAGATATACAGTGCAGAGCTCGTTATCAGTTTAACTAACTCTTTAATAGCTACAGTGTCTGAAGGCTTTTTAAACGTTCTCCATTCCTCACATCATTATCGATATCTTTAAAAATGTATTGGTAGCTTCATTCTGTGTTCACATTTTCTAGTTTTTTTTATTTATTTTTTATAAAAAATCATTTATCTCTCTGGTTATCTCTATTTTCGTGTAAACTAATCCACGACACCGTGTAGCGACAGCACACACATTTTAAGTGTCTTCCACATAAATCCCTTATCCTTCCCCATGTATGCAATGTTAAGTATGCAGACGTTCAAGCCCATAACGAGGTAGGTATGTAGGGTGCCCTGCTGCTCGTGCAACATGTCAGGGCACCGCAGTGCCGCGCAACAGCCGGCCGTTCTTGTGCTGGTTGTATTGGATTTCATAGTAGATACCCCGTTGTGTTGCTCTTGCAGCAAAAGAAACATATTTCTCCCAACTTCCAATATGCAGCCAAAACAAACAAAAGGAAACATTACAAATAAAAAAACAACAAAAAACACAAATAGACACCAACAACAACAACAAAGCAAGGTAGACAACGACGATGTTGACGTTCTCTCTCCAAAGCAAGAAATTGAGTCTGTGTAGAGTGAGATTGAAAATAATTTTCTGAGAGACTTGAGTTATGTTAACAGGGTTCAGATTTTTAGTTCAATACATTTGCTGACTTTAAGGATACTTTGAATAGAAAAAACATGCATCAGGTAGTTCATGTCGCCTCTGTTTAAAAAACCATGGTCTCAATCTCAAGTGGATAGTGCAGAATGTCGAGCTTTGTTCTTTTGGAACCACAAATGTATATCATGTCATCCAAATTTTAGCCAAAAAAATTGTTTTCAATCAATCATCAATGTTTTGAAAGAATTACGAATCAATTATTTTACCGCCGCCGGAACACATCTAACTGTGAATTTCAGCGGATTAATTAACACTTGACTATTGACTTAGCAGTTCATTCAAAAATGACCAGCATCTCTGAAGATAATTGTTGATGTGTAACATTCTTTCCGCTCGGTTTACTGCAATCTGTACGAGTTATTTGTCAAGAGGAGAACTCGAAAAAGTGGGTTCCGCGATTCCGTATGTCTGCCTGTATGCAAGTCGATCTATAGCATAACATGCGGGATGCGGTCTATCAATTAGCGATTAATACAGAGCAAGCTTTAAAGCATGCTTTCATTATCGCAAGTTGAGACTGAAATCGCAGCTATATTTTCATAGCATGCAATAGATAGTATGCTTTTATCGCTTGCTTTATCGCAAGGAGAACTGTCTTTTTGTGTTGGCGGTTCCATTATAATTTGTTGTTGTTGTATCTATCAGTATCAGTTGCCATCGAAATTCTTCACTAAACTAAAAGAAAAAAAAAAAAAAAAAAACATGTTATGAAATGCACACCCAAGAAAAATTGACAGTTCTTCTGCTTTCCGCTTTTGCGATTGCTATAAATTAATTGCCAATGGAGATGGCTGAAGCTATTTTCTTCAAACTTGGTACTTAAGCCTTTAAGGTGAGTGGTTCGATTCTATTTTTAAATCTTTTGTCTTAGCACCAAAAATATCAAAAATGGTAAATCGTAATTATCTCGCAAACGGCTTTAATGATTTTGGTTTAAAAAATCATTGCACTATTATTTTTAGGTGTATTCTACATTTTGGTCTAAAATTTGTTTAAATAAAATGTTACAATCGATTTCGATCAATTTTTTTTATCGATTTCGATAAAAAAAAAACAGAAAACAATCTGCTTTGATTTGGATTTAGGGCCTGACAAATGCCCCTTTGAAATTGCGGGTATTTGACTGCCGTTTTCTTTCCAAAAAAAATCTCTAAGGTTATATTAACTATGAAAAACCACATTAAGTCATGTTGTCTTTATAGATTTTAGAGAAAATTCAAAAAGAAAAGCTTCCCCAAGTGTGCAAATATGTACAATTTTCTCAACAAAAAAAATTCTACTTTCTGCAATAAAATTAGAAAAATCTACTACATTTGGAGTAATATCCGAACCCCATACAATAATAATATTTCTTACTGAGATCAACATACAAAATTAAAGTTGCATTCGGGTTATTCATTGAATATAATATAAAAAAAAACATCATAAGTGACGTATGCTACACCTTAAACTCTCTTGGATGCACCAGTAGGTACCGCACGGGTGAATGTGCGCTGGTTAGCAGTGTATATTATTTGAAATCATGCTGGTTTTTGGGAGATAGAGATCAGGAAAAGAGAGGCGCATTAACTTTTCAGCACGATCGACTTTTAAAGAGTTGCCATATCAAAAAAAAAAGGAAACTCAAAAAGAAATGAATGTTTTAAATGTTTTAAGGTTCACGAGATGAATGAGCATTAAAAGTTAAAACGAAATTATTTGAATTGAAATATGTAGGTGTGAAAAAATGACAAAAATTGTGGGAGTGTGAAGTTTTGTAGCCAAAATAAGTGGAAAAAGTTTTTTTTTTATGTATGAAAAACCCCAATGAATATGAAGAATTACAAAAAAGGAGAAATGTGATAGGGTCATTTGGCGAATTTTTTTGACAGTTTTTCATGACGCTAAGATCAATTCGACAATTTTTTTTATTTCAATATGAAAGTAGAAATAGAACAACAACAATTTGCTATAAGTAATGATATTCGATTTGTTTATATTGCGAACATTTTGACTCCTTTTTTCGGTCATTTGTGTGAATTCTAGACAAATGCTTAGCGAAGCAATCTGAGCCGAAATAACAAAATAAATACATATTAGGAAAACAACAATTAACGAAATAAAAAAGTCGCAAAATATATATCGCAAGATGAAAAAAATAATGTTATGTTTAGAAAGCCCGCCCTCAAGGGGTTGTAAATACCCTTAAAATTTTTAAGCACAACGCGAGCGATTAGGAAGTACAGCATTGTGAAATAATTTCTGGTGAAATGCTACGCTCCCAAGAAATATATTTGATGTCTCTCCCCTCGATGTGTGATAATATTTATTTCTTACAATTTGGATTACTAACTTGTACAAAATGGTTTTTAACTTCTTAAACTTTATAAAAAGATGCAATGTAGACTAGTTACACAAATTCCTTAGACTGCGAGATAGCTGGCTTAAGCCTCACTTTTCTACGTTTTACGAACTTTCTTTACGTCTTATCTTAAAATAACTCAATTAAAATTAATACAATTTTGACTTGTACAAAATGAAAATGTGAATACAAGTATAATTTATTTCTCTGAAATTGTTGGGTTAAAACCTTGAACAGGGCTTAAAGTATGTCAAATTGTAACTAGTGGGAAATAATCCAAATTCAGGGTTAAAGTCGAATCAACTTCTTATTAATTTGTTTTATTTAATCTTAAGTTCTATTTAACTCAAAGTCAATCCACTATTCCTTTTATTGTGATATAACTGAACTGAATTTGATATAGTCTTTTTTTAACAAGTAGGTACTGGCAATACCCATAACATTTGGTTTTCTCCGCTCCTGTTACGTTTCTCATTATTTTGATTTACAATTTTTAATACTAGACTATGTAGTTTTTTAATCTAAAGTAGCAAAGCTAGCAAACAACAGCGACCAGCTCTAGCACCAAGAGCAAGAGAGAGAAATTTGTTTTAATCACACTAAACCTTACCTACCCTTGTGCGCACCCACTCTTTGTTATAACTTTAAATACTTGCTGCTTACCTAGCCTTTCATTTAACCTAATCATCCATAGCTGACGGTCTCTTCATATTGTAGATATAGCTCTCCGGCTCCGATTTCTCTGCTTCCATATTCGAGTTCGAGACGAGTATCTCCTCAACTAAAACTGAATATACCAGCAAAAGATACTTTACTTCCATCTTTAATCGTTAGTGTTGCTGTTGTTAGTCCAGCTAGAGTGATCGTGGTGTGAGGGTCGTTCTACGGAATTTTTCCCCGACATTTATTTCGAATCGAAATTTTTGAAATTTACTTACAAACTATCGGCGGGATTTTTTGATTTGATAAATCAAGAAGCAATAATAAAGCTATATATTTTTCGATCTGTGAATTCGATCGACTTAATTAAAAACACACAAAAAAAAATCAATAAATACTGAGAAATCAATTAAGTGAGCAAAACCAAAGTGAATTTTGTAAATCCTTTTCTCTTTGCTCAAATTACAAAAAAAAAATAATTTTTAAATAAAAAAGAATGTGAAAGAATACATAAATGTATTTAAAGTTGTGATTTATGTGCACGCATTGTGTCCGATCAGCAAAATTTATTATTGCCTTTTGTCCCCTTGAGCATATTTTTTAACGTCCTTCATTTTTGTGTTGAATACGAAAAAAAAAATAAAGAAAAATCTTTAATTGTTGGATATAACCTTGAAGTAACATAATAGAACGAACAAAATAAAAGAATACAAAAAAAAGGAAATTTCTTTAAACGAGGCAATATTTCATTTCACAAGGATATTATAAGGATAAGGAAAATAAATTCTACCATAAGGATATAGAATTCATCCCACACCTCTAAACCATCGTCCTCTGAATTCTATATATATATATGGAATGTTGAAAAGTAAAGTAAAAAAGAAGAGATATATAAAAATATATATGTAAGTATTTGTATAGCTATATACCGACCAATATGAAAAATCCTTCAATTTTCTTTTAAAATCTAATATCGAAATGAAAAACATTGAGTTGAGGAGTTTTTTTTGTGTGTGTGTGTATGTGTATATGTGTTATTCAAGGAGGATTTGATGAAATATGGAGGATGTGGCTGTGTGGTGGTTTAGCCCCTGTGGAAATACGGGTAGCCTCTTCCATAGCAAAGCAATTTGCTCTTCTTCTCCTTTAAGTGCACAATTGAGAGTAATTTGTGATACCATTTTCTAGGTAGGTAGGATTCATCCATAGCTCGATCCTTTTTTTTTATCTAAATAAATATTGCCGACCCGAAACGTTCGTACGTATGTAGGTACGCAAGCACATCACCCACAAGAACCAAACCAATTCGCTTCAAATTTCTTGTTGATTCATTTAAATTCTTTTTTTTTTTTTGTCTTCATCTTCTTATTTCCAATTTTCCTATTCAAATAGAAATTTGATATTTTCTGTGGAAATTGTGTCTTTTGCTCGATGAAAGAGTGTTTTCCTTTAGAGATGATATATAAAGAAAAAGGAAAAACTAAAATACCTCGAACTCAGCCAGACGTTGCACGCACAAGAATCGGGTTCTATATACTCGTAGGTAGGTATATTCTAGAGTAGCAGGGGTATATGTACCTGACATAAATTTCACAGACGAAAAAGAAAATATAAGAAGGTTGTCGTTTTTTTTCTTATTTTTATCTACATACACATTATCTGAAGCCCGCATCGGGATACCTCTAGCTAGCTATAGATTTCTTATGCACAATCTATGATGTCAATCTAATAAGTTTAGAAAGAAGCGCAACAAACAATCATAAACTTCTTGACATAGGTATACCCTACCTAGCCAGAGTCACCATTGCATCCATGGAGAGTGTAAAAAGATATACCTACTCGTACCTATGTTTTACTAGCATTGCGTTTTTTAAGTGTCCCTTTATCATTGTTTTTTATCTGATTTTCAGATTCTGTATCTTTTTTTAGAAATTCCTACCTTGTATATCGAAGAAGCGAAAAAGATAGTTATCTTTCTTGTTTTCTTCGTTTCTGTGATGGTCGTTCAGTGATTCTTTTATTTCTGTTCCTAAACTGTGGTGGATTTCCATTGGGATAGTCTGTTTTTTAACAAGGCAAAGGTACACTGTCGTTAAACAGGGTGATTCACTATGGATTGATATTTTCAATAACGAATAAATTCAGGTGGTACATTTTTTTTTAAACAGACTAGAAAATGTCAATTTATAAAAGTTTTTCGTACTTTGCGCAATTGGGGGACTGATGGATCAAACAACTTAGTTCCGAAAGGCAAATGCTCTTCTGATCCCCCTGAGGGGCCCCACAAACTGTATACTTATATGAACAAGACTGTTATAAATTGTCATGCTTGGAGTCACCATTAAAAAAATCAACACAATGTTTTTTTAACCGGATTAATATAAGACTTATAGTGCATTATACCAGTTTATACCAATCACCGACAACTTGAACAAAAATATGCAATATGTTCGTCCACTATTTTCATTACAACTACATAGATAACTTTATATGAACAGGAGACAACTTTTAAAGTAAAATGTAGTATTTTCAGGACTACATCTGGCATAGACAGTATAGATTTTGTTTTATATCAATAAGGCGCTCATAATAAAAAATCATTTTATTATCAAAATTATTCATATTCAATGTTTGTATGATCACATACTTGCTTTTTTAAAGCACTTCTTGTATCATTTTTTTATGATTTTGAATGACCAACAGCAACTTGAGTGTGCTACCAAGGAATCTGATGATCGACCTTGGAAAGTCGTGAAATAGCTATAATTCCAGCCAAAAATAATATGAGAAAAACTTTGTGGTAGCACACTCAAGTTGTTCTTGGTCATTCAAAATCATAAAAATTATTCATATTAATTTTATAGGACTTGTACTGAGACATTCCAACAGTGTAACAGTGTCACAGAAAAGTACAGTTTAAATGAGCATTTGAATTTTGAAGATTAGTTATTTGATTCAGCATCCCCCCAATCGCACAAACCGCGGGAATATTTAACACTTTTAAGGGCGAACATCTGTTATAAAACTGTTATAAATAGGCATTTCTCTAGACTCGTCATCCTTATAATATCTCTCAGGTCTTATGAAACAGTTTTTACCAACAAAAAACCTAATTATCTTATATTACTATTAAATACTAAAAATGTTTGTATTTTTAGCTGAATCACCCTGTAAACCAACTGGTACTTGTTAAGAATAAATTATGCGTAACGTGACACCCTTTTTTTCATGTTATTCGGTTTCCCTGAATATTTTATTTTTCTTTTTTTTACATATTTTAATTTTGTCATCTTCTTTCAACTTGTTTGCATCTTTTATACAAAAAAAAAATTAATGGTTGGTATGACTTGGGTGTAATTTGGTTACCTTTTGACCAGCATTAGGTTGTTAATGATGGTTTTTCTTGTTTTTCTTTATTTTTATTTTATATACACCCCTTTTCGGTATGCATGGTGCAAAATTACACTTGGGTGACTTTGCCTAAATTGTGTAGAATTATTCTGATTTTTTTTTTGTTGATAATCTAATCTCCCCAACTGAAACCCCCAGTTTCACACCCCAGAGGTTTATTTACATATTTTGTTTTACTTTTTCTTTAATTTTTCCACCTATAGGGACGTTTAATTACTCCTAAAATGGGTTGGGCTATTTATAGAATTTAAATAGGCTAGATAGTTAATGTTTATATAATAACAAAATGGTGACGTCAACGTAGGACCATTGAGAGCTTATCTATCAAATGAAAAAGGCTAATGATCTATCAAAATGCATGAAAATGGACTTACCCTGGGGGCAAACCTTAATGGGTTTGTAGAAGATAATTTTCTATCTTGGTTAGAACATTTTAAAACAAAACAGATACAACCGTTCCATAAACTCAAACTATTATTATTATTATCAATCATTTGTTTGTTTGACTATCGGTTCAATAGTTAATTGATATTTATAAACTGTAATCCTAAACTGACTAGGATATATATCAAAATGTACATTTGTTGTAAATAATATCTTTGGTTGAAAGGTAAAACTCATCATTGTTTAAGTAATGTCAACAATTTCGGTGTAAGTCAAACACTCGGCAACTCTCAAACCAAAAACAAAATCTACAGCCTATACGGCTGAAGCGATTTTCTTCAAACTTGGTACTTTAACGACTTAGTTGATTTTTATAGCCCCAAAAATATCAGTACCTGCCATTTTTTGTATCAAAAATGGTAAATCTTAAATACTCGTATCTCGGGGACGGGTCTAACAATTTTGATAAACATAGTTGTTCGCACTATTGCAGATATAAAATTGATCAACAAAAAACTTTAAAAAAATGTTTTAACGTATCTGCCATACAACTGTTTTTTTTTTTTACTTTCGAATTTGTCATTAACAGCTCAGCGGATTTCGATTAAAAATTTTGTACAGGGGGTCCTTCAAAATAATACTGCATAACTACTAAAATTTTCGAAAAATAATTTTTTGGATCTATTTCGTTATTTTTGAAAAACCAATATTGCGAAAACTGTTGCACGATTTTTTTTTGAAATTATATTTTTAAATGAAATATGTTTATTAAATACTATGCCATACGAATTTTTTTTTTAGAAAAAATACAAGAAATTTCGTACAGGTATACAAGAATGAAATTAAAAACAACTTTCAAAATATATTTAGAAATTTCTATCTAATAAAGAATCTTGTGCTTCCGATGTGATCAAACATATAGGTATCTGCCATAGTTTTTGTATCAGAAACTGTAAATCTAAATTATTTCGAAAACAGCTCTGACGATTTTGATGAACAAAAATTTGTGTTGTATTTTTAGGTAGGTATAGTCTACAATTTAATCATAAGAAATTAAATAAAGGTTATTAACGGTATCGTTTTTTTTTTATTTTCGAATTTCTCATTAACGGCTAAACGGATTTCAGTCAAAATGTTCATACAAGAGGTCCTTTGAATTCTAAATAATTCTGCTTATCAAAACTTTCGAATAATTTCGATTCTTAAACAAACACACATTTTTTTTAGAAAGTTCAATATTTCGTACGAGCGATCCAGTTGTGCATATTATTTTTGGAAAACTTTTTTTTGTGATGATTGATAATAACTTTGCCATGATCAAAAAAATCTGTTTCTGCGCTCCAAACTTATAAAACACTCTATCCATATTACACCCAACATTTGGAAACCCCCATTGAGGTGGACCGTTTTCATATCCCTGTACAAAAATTTCTCTGCAAGATGCAATTTCACCGAGGTGCATAAAAAAGAATGCGCTTATTTTTATTATATTTTTTCCCACGCTCAAACAAGCATTTTTGTAGAACAGTAATATAAAAAAAATTAGTATAGGAGGGGTCTATCTCCCTCCATTTGGGCAGCAGGGATTGTATTAAAAAAAAAAAACAATATTTAAAAATAAAGGTTTACCTACAATTTAAGTTTTAAAGCTAGAACTATTCTATCATTTCGTTTTTAAAATAAAGTAATTTCTATGCACAGTCTTTGAAAGAACTTATTTCAAACTCAAAATTTCATACAAAAACACATTTAAAAAAAAAGTTTATAGTTTATATTTATTCTAAATTGTGAGTACATATATAAACGGTGATTTTTTAAGAGCTTGGTTTTTGAAAATTCAAAAAAACACAGAAACTTGTAAAAAGTGAATGAAATTTTTATTTGGATCGATAAATCAATTTCTGTCATTTACTTTTTAAAAATAATTTCACTTAAATGTTGCCCGCGGCTACGCTTCAGGTGGTCCATTCTGAAGGTCCAATTTTGGCAAACCTTTTCACACATTTCGGCCGGAATCTCATCAATGACGCGTTCAATGTTGGCTTCCAATGCAGCAATCGTGTTTGGCTTATCCCCATAGACAATAGACTTAACATAGCCCCACAAAAAATAGTCTAACGGGGTCAAATCACATGCTCTTGGTGGCCAATTGACTGCGCCAAAACGTGAGATCAACTGCTCACCAAATTCGCCTCTCAATTGATGCATGGTTTCGCGTGCAGTGTGGCATGTGGCACCGTCCTGTTGGAACCACATGTCGACCGAGTTCAATTCTTGCATTTTCGGCAAAAAAAAATCTGTTATCATCGAACGGTACCTTTCTCCATTGACCGTAACCCTGCGGCCTTCATCGTCCTTGAAGAAGTACGGCCCAATGATGCCGCCTGTCCATAAACTGCACCAAACAGTGCATTTTTCGGGATGCATTGGTAGCTGCTGAATTGCCTCTGGCTGCTCTTCACTCCAAATACGGCAATTCTGCTTATTCACGTATCCATTTAGCCAAAAATGAGCCTCGTCGCTGAAACGGACGTAGCTTGCGAAACACATTTTTCACAGAGCACGAATTTTGATAATAAATTTCAATAATTTGCAAACGTTGTTCAGGCGTAAGTCTATTTATGATGAAATGGCAAACAATACTGAATCGAAATGTCAAATGTTCGTGGAATTTGTCATGTGTGATCTGTCAAAAATATAAACGTCAAAAGCCAAGTAGCAAAAAAATCACCCGTTACATATATTGAATTTTTGTTTTTATTTGTTGCTTTTTTAAATTCTGAGTCCGAAACTGAAAATTAGATGGTTGTACCTATGGCTTCTAGTTTTCGAGAAAATTGAAATAACGGAACGTACCTGAGTTATCGTACTCTCCTCCAAAAAAACCTTAAACTCTGAAATTGATCTCAAATAAATTGTTTGAAAAACAGTCCAAATGTCACGTGTGAGTGGAACTAGAAGTAGGTATCCTTTTCTCTGGCTTAACATTTTTCGCGATTTGTATACCTAATTCTTTCAATAATCACTAATTTGTATTTTAGGCGACTTATTGAAATTTGCGACCAATTATTTCTATTAAAATCACTAACACTATACCTACTATAACTTGCAAAAAAAAAACTCCTACCTATTGCTTCTTCAAAGATTTCTGCAATCACCAAACCCATTTGATCACCATGGCGTACTTTCTTTACTAGTGTTTTTATTTTTTATTTTTACTATTTTTAGTTTCTCAATCTTTGAAAAAAAAAATGATTTATGATCTTCCCGCCCAAGCAGAATAACCTCTCAAGGCAAATCAAAAATTAATTTTAAATAGTTAGGTAGGTACATATTTCACCTGATTAATTGTGCTCATAATAAACAATAATCAATCTTTAGATACCGAATACAAAAATAACAACAACACAAATATACGCAATGCCAATGAACATCAACTCTTTCTTGTATCAACAAAAAAAATTAAAAAAGAAAAAAAAACAATAAAAAACAAAACAAGACACTATGTAGAAAAAAAGGTAGGTAAGCAAGGTATATCTATCACAAAAAAAAAGAAGAGGAAGACACCAACAAACCATCATGTTGTTAGTTATTATTTCCCACCGAATATAAAATCAAACAACCAACTATCAGTTTTGTTAGATGATTATATGCTTTTTAACTTAATTATAGGGTGTTCGAAAATTTATCTGAATATTATTTCTTCCAAAATAATTGAATTCGATTTTTCTTTAACTAGGACTTAAATAGTTCGCTAGAAACCAGGTGTGGCAAAAATTATATCATAATGCATAAGTGTGCCATATTTTTAAATGGACAGTTGACAGATAGAGAGAGTTGATTACTTTTGCAATTTCCGATTCCAATTCTGAGTTAGTTTAACAAATTCGTGAGTTTACTCTAAACACACATTTCTACCAGGTGTTATTTGCGAGCGATTTCCAAGATGGTGTGACGTACTCATTTTGATTGTATTTGACACCTGGTGTGACATTTGATTTCTGAAAGTTAAAAATATCCTCGACTGAAAAATTCCTTTCTAGTAAACACTGGTTAATTTTTAAAGGATATAGTTAATAAGAGACCCCTCAGCGTCTAAAAAACTGGAACTTAAAGATCATGTAAAAAAATGTATTACTGTGCACAAATACTTTTAAAACACCCTGTTCAAAAGAAAAAAAAAACATATGTTGCTTTCCTTCTTCATCATCCGCCTGTCTATTTGCCATTCACATTTTATATAAACTGATGATGATTTATGACGATCACCGCCGCGCCGATGAACTGTTTCTCTATAACATAAGAAACTTTGGCCACCTAAATATATGGCTAAAGGAGTGGTGGAGCAGGAACCGTAAACCCATCATCTTTTTTTCTTGAATCTTACGGAACAGAAGAAAAAAAAGAAAGAAAACACGTGTACAGAACATGGAAAATTATTGTGCGTCTTGAATATAATGAGAGAGAGTGAAGAACTAACTAATCGAGAACATTTATTTAAAGATTATAACGATTTCATTGAATGTTTCTATTTTTTCATAGTTGTGTTTTTTTTTTGGGAAATAATGAAACACAAATGTTCATTTGGATTATTTTTTTTTAACAAAATGCCTTTATGTTTAGGAAAGGAAATAAAGAGCTCAAAGTAAAGTCTGTTGAACTGTTGCTTTGTCCTTTTTTTCTCTCTCGAGATATTGATGTGATGATCATGGTTATGATGATGACACGTATTAATTATATTCCAACAGAAAAGTTAGAACAGGGTTTTAATTGGAAGCCTTTTAGTTCTTTTTCTAAAATTTGTACCAGCTGCTTTAATTTAATTTGTCAACATCAAAGAGACATTTTTAGGAAACATTGTTTAAAAAACATTTCCGAAATGTTTCCCATTTGTATAAACAAATTTTAGAAATGTTTTTGAAAAGTTTGTTAGATGTGGACGATTTAAGAAACATTTCTGAAATATTTCTTTGTTTCCCATTTATCCAGTTTTGTGCTTGAAAATTACATGAAACAAATTTTTAAAAGTAAAACAAAAACCTTCACAGTGACTAAAGAACTATTTCGAAAAGAACTCGAAATAGATAATTTAAGTGGATAACGAAATTTGCTCGGTGAAGATTTCCAATTTCTTGTTAATTTGGTTGGTCATACATTTTAATTAGTTCGATGACATCTTGGTAACTCCAGATTTTTCGCAACATTTGTATTCACCTTCAATAATCACTTACTCACACGCTCTATGTAAATACTTAAGAAACAAAGAATGTTTCCCATTTAAAATGGGAAATAAAGAAACATTTTAGAAATGTTTCAAACTTGTTTCGTTGGTGGAAACACACTTTAAGAAGCAACTTCGAAGCTAAAAACTATAATTTCATTACTATTTCGTCAATTTCCTCCCAGTTGGGGTTTGCCAGTGTCAAGTGTCATTAAAATTTTCAACAGCCATTTTATTTCTCCAAACACAAATTTTTCTATAGTTTCACTTTCTAAAAAAAAGATAAGACCAAGTAAGATTCTGAAACTTTATTTCAAAGTCATTGATGGCACACTGTGGTATTCCACACTGCAGTCATTTGGCAACTTTTCTGTTAATTTTCGCTGTAAATAGCATTTCATCATAATTTGATTCTAGTAAAGTTAAACAAAACAGATTCATGAATAAGATTTCGATTACGTGTTTATTTGTTTTAAAATATTGTTTGCATCCTGTGATTTTGAATGGCATATACAACATAATGGGCCTTATCGGTACGTCTCTGGAAATTTTGTGTGTTCCACGAAATATATTGTACATTTCCTTCGAATGTAAAATCTTATGAATATCAGGGAAATTCCACTGGATAGTGCTTAGATATATTTCCAATGCCAATAAATCCTAGGGAAATTTTCGACCAGCAATCATCAATTCCCTACGTTCGAAGGAGGTGAACATTTCCTGGGAAATTTATATTCACGATAACTACCAACATCATTTAAATGTCTTTCAAAGAATTGTCATCTGATCAGATCATTTCTTCGCACATATAAGGCAATAATATATTATGCCATAACTTTTCGATTGTTTGTATAATCTTCTTGTACCGACAAATCACGCAATAGTCTTGGCAATTTCACATCACCACCATTATTTTTGGTTAACGATATTCTGTGTTTAAGCAGTGAAAGGTGTTATTTTAGTTGTACTAGATTTCTTAGTACAATTCTACACTTTTCCATTCTCAATTTAATTGCCCGTGAAATTAATTGCTTGCGAAATCTGATCAGCTGTCACAGCTAGGGATGAGTCAAAATTTCAGTGACTGGTATTAGCAGATATTGAAGATCGAAAATAACTGTTCTTGAAATAACATTATTTAAAATAATTTTAATTATGAAATAATATGGTATAAATTCGAAATAGTAACATTGAATTGTTGATTTTTCTTAACTGTGACTAATTAACAGTGATTTCTGAACAGAATGGGTTTCTTGTTTAACGTATACACCTGCCGGTTACGGCTTTATTACACGGTGGGCCTACCCACGTACGGACTCAACGAGAAGGCATGAGTATTCCCTGTTACAAACATCTATTTATGAGCGACAACACCGCCACTCATAATATACACGAACTGTATAGTAACCACAGCCACTGCGAGCTCTCCGAAGAGGCCTTACCAAGACTTGTATTTTCGGGAATTAGCGGGAAAATATTAGAATACAAGTCCCCGCAGTACCGAATTACGGTATTACTGGAGTCTTCATCCACCTAAGTGAAGAATGCACTACCAGGTTATCTTTGGCGAATGACTACCCAGGAACGATAATCCTGCCCTTTTTTTATGTTTTGCAACTCAACTTAGGGACAAGGGAAACCTATGTAGAAATTATTCGTCACCATCGGGATAATGGATCATCGTATTTCTACTATAGACAAGGCCATATAGACCTTGCCACATGGCTAGTATCCCAAAACTAGCCATATTAAACTTTCGTTCTAATCCTCATCTTGGTAAGCAGGGGCTTCGTTTCCAGTTCCATAGAACCTTCCACTTACCGCTACCTCCTCAGAGCTCCCCTTAACCAGATAGATTAGCCGCCCAGTGCAGAATAGCCTCATTAAAGAGAGCTAAACATTCCTGAACGTTGCCCGTCTTTCACCTCGAGGAGGAACTATCTTGGCTCATCACGACGGACCAGGAAGAACGGCTCCATTGCAAAGCAACTTTCCGTATATTTCCTTAAGGCCCGTCGATCAGATTTCCCGAACGACAGTGATTTCTGAACAATCGTATATATTCGAAATATTAGAAGATTAAGAACTAGATGTTTGGACCATGCCTAGGCACAACTTTTAGATTGTATTTTTGACAGCTGACAAAATTCTCCACAAATATTTTTCCGATGTGGTTTTCGTATGTATTTTCGCTCAGTATTTGGAGACCGCCAGAACATTTCGTTTCGCATGAATTATGGCTTACTTGTGAAACAAAATAAAAATTAATACCTTTCTTAACCTTCCAACATCTAATTATTGTTTTAAATAAATAATTGCCAACAATTTAGTTTAATCCATCATTCAAATTGACGTCAATGCCAAAAGGCCATAAATATTCTTGATATCCTTTTCAACCAACATCAATTTTAACTGGTGTGCTTATACCTGAATTTATGTAAATGGCTGAGTGTTTTTATATTTCTTATTCTCTATGATTGTGGCACGCAGTAAAATTGACAATCATTTCTGTTGTAAATCGATCGTAAATCTAAAAAAAAAAGTAAAAGAACTTTATTTGCCAATTCGCGTTTGTCCATTATCGTGAGAAATAACCATAGGACAGGTTGTTCGGTTAAAGCACCGGATTCCTTTATTAACCTGCAATATATATCACCGTAAAACATATACAAACATTGTCGACATTTCTTTTTATTATTATTATTTTATTTTATTGGTTGACGTTGAAGTTGAGTTTTTCGAGGGTTTGGTTCTTGGTAAGGAAATGCTAAAGAACCTGATACAACTTCATATTGGATTCCTCATTAATAAGGGGTTCTTCCATTGGTTTTATTTTTTTTATGGCCATATCGTTAAGGTTAAGAGGAGAGGAAGGAAGGAGTGTGTGTATATTTTTATTGCATTTACAATAAAATGATACAAAATGAAAAATGATCACCAATTTAGCTAACCAAGCGGGTGGTTGTTTTGTTGAAGATATTTTAAATAGGAATGTTTCAAAAGTATACAAAAAAAAACATATAATTGATTACTTTGCCCGGGATCTTTGTTGGTATAGAGAAGTTAATTAAATTCATAGAGGTGGTCTCATACAATCTTGATTCCCTTGTTTAAGTTACATTGAGCTTTGTTGGCCATTACTTGCGAACACACCCACATGATGTCCATATAAGTATGTAGGTATGCTTAGAGTTTCATATGTGGTTTGAGTTGGTGTCGGTTACATTTTATAGCTCATTGCAACACTAGACGGAATTTTATAACCTGGGTACTTCATTTAACGTGTCATTAGTGTAACCAAACTTGGTCGTATATGTAGTATGCGAAAAACAAACTCAAACTCTCTGCTGCCACACAAGTCTATAGGAGCACTTCATTTTGTGTTGAAGACTAACAAAAAAAAAAAGGAAAATTGTGAAGAAAAGTTATTGGAAACGACAACGACATGTCCCACGCCTGCTGCCCTGCTGCATGCCGTCTCTGGGGAACCAAAGCCATACAGTCGATTTTGGTCCATCCATTCTCAGTATATACCTACACATCTATACAGAGACAAAAAAGTCCTTGTGTCTCTGATGGTGTCACCAGAATCCTGTTTGAGTAATAGCTCCTTATATATACGTAAACGAATTTCTATATAGTCTTCTTCATGTATGTATATGTAAGTCTATTTATTGTAATGTAGAAATTTTGCTAGTTTAAGTGGAGAAACATTTTTAATGGACTTTAGTGCGATGAAAGTATGAAGCACTAACAACAGTAAGTGGGTGGTTAAATAGAGTTCATGTTATTTTTTTTGTTGTCTTATGTGTTTGGAAAACTTTGGCAGGTGACTTTGTTGGCGACTGATAGGAATATTATATTAAATTTGAATTTTGTCTTGTTTTTTTTTTTTGAAAAAAATTTCACAAATTTTGGCTTATAAAAAAAGGGAAAAAAGCAAACAAAAATGAAGAACAATATACAAACTGGATGAAAACTAGAAAATACAAAAATTTTTACGATTTTTTGTGAAACCCCGTCATAGGTATTTATGTCATTTGGCCAAATGTTTTTTTTTCACAATTTTGTTGGTTTTTTTATCACAAAAAAAATATTGTTCATCCCAAGATCAATTTATTGGTTAGGTACTTCAACAATTACAATTAAGTAAACTCGTTTCGCAAGCAAAATTTTTGTGGGAAATATTCGCATATTTTGTATGAAATTTATTTTCAACGCAAAAAATACACGAAAGAAATATTTGTGAAATTATAGTCTAGCTCAATTAAAACAAAAAAATGACACATACAATGTTAAATGAAATGTGTGCAAAAGATGACTAAAAGACATGACAAATCCATTTCTTATCATGTTTACAATGGGTCTTCCAATAGATATTTCCGAACTTTGACAGTTGATAGCGGCCATATTGTTAAAGCTACATCTGTCAATTTGCCTGTTTTGAAAAATCACCATGCGATCAACAAGTGGTGCCGATGATAAAATTGTTTTATAAAAATAGGTGTTTCGTTCTGGCAACGTTTTGCGAGCTTCGCCCATTTTACGGTCTTCAGCCATGAAACCCATTTCTGGATAAAAGGGTGCATCAACAAAGAACATTTTTTCAAATTTTGGACGATACGAATCTACATAAGGTCCAAGAGCGCCCAATGCCTTCCGCAAAAGTTACTGTTTGGTTTGGTTTTTGGGACTGGCCATCGGTCCATATTTGAGAACGTATTTAGCGCAGGTCTATGCGAATTAGCCACAAACCACAACGGCCCTTGAGGCCAATCAATTTCATCGTTCAGGCTAATTTATGCGCCAAATTGATGGGAATTGAGTATTGGATGCGTGTCACTCAGAAAAGCCGCGGTGGACATTTAACGATGTTATATTTCATACACAATGGCATCGATAGGCCTTTCAAACAAGTACAAAATTTCAATGATTCGCATACATACTTTGTTTTATTTAAATTTAAAGGTAGGAAGCGCTAAATAAAAGATCCTTTATATAATTGAATCTGTATATTTTTAATATTTTTTTTATTTTGCGCGATTTAAAATGGTGGTAACTACCTTTACAATGTTTGAACACATTACCCTATGATTTACCTATTAGCCCTGTTAAAATAAGCCTTATTCCAAATGGTGTCCCTCTAGGTTGTATTGTAGTACCTCTACTGTTTATCTTTTACTTGATAAATCAACAGGATTCAGTAACACGAACGAGATATAAATATTTAAAATACACATAATCACATACGTGACAGGTCAAGTAGATAAACCTTTAAGTTGAACTCAGATATTAAAGTTTTGAATCAGTAACCGGGTTTTGATGAAACATTATTTCACTTTCAAACTCAAAAACTCTACAGAGTATCTATTATTTATTTTTCAAGAAATTCGTCCCTTAAAAAAATAGTAAAAGTCCTACGTCAAATATTTAAAACTATCGACCTTTGTTTTGTTTTAGAAAATCTAAGAAAGGAAAATGTTGTCAGGTTCATAGATTTCGTTACGCAAAGTTTTGACATTTATTAGTCGCTTCAACTCGGGCGATTGACAACGTTAACAATTCTCATGCAAATGTTGTTCGTGATGACGATTGATGGCGCTCTCAATTGAAAAGTCTATAAAGAATTCCGCTGACTTTCCCACTTCCTTTCAACTAACTACAAAGCAAAATACTTTATTGTTTGAATAAATTACTGTAACTAAATAAATAGCCTATCAAATTAACTCCCTGAAACAAATTTTAAACAAACCTGTGAGAAAATATAACAATAATCATAAATTTATTCAAAAAAAAAAAACATCAGTATTCTGTTCCGATCAAAACACTTATTTAAATTTCAATTGATCTTACAGATATTTCTTACCGACACATCGTTAGTAAATTGTGTCGAATTCCAAGAATCGAACAAACAATACTTTATGACTATTCATAAGCAATAAATACAACAAAAAACAACCACCTACAGAATATTGATTCTCAGAAGAAAAAAAAATATTGCAAACCCACAAACGAAATGTATATGGATTTTTGTTGTTGTTAATTTTGTGTTATTTTGCCAACAAGATTTTTTATTACAATCGTTTAATATATGTCTACCTACCTAATCAAGCTGAAAAAATTATCGACAATTTAGTCAATAAATTATTCCAGTTTAAAGTTTTTTTTTTTTGCATTTGCTTTTGTTAAACGTTTTATTTTCTTCGCCTTATTTAAAATTTTAATTAATCACAACATTTATATTCTTAAATTAAATTAAATAAAAAAAAAGGTAGAACAAAAATAAACAACACGAACATGTTTACGAACAACCCAAGTATCTTGACGGCTATATAGGCTATACAATACTCGTGTGTAGGTATTATAAATTACTCAATCTCCCGCGCCGATAAAAAAAATCAAAATGATTATTTTATTCTTTTGGGAGAGTGAAAATGACTATTCTCCTCGCCATGCTTTTGTTAATGGTTCATGGTTGTCTCCTTGTCTCGTCGCATATAAGCACACAGCATCGTGTCGTCGTCGGTCGTCACAATGTTTCAAGATATAGGTAGTCTGTTTGATTTCCAGTGAAGGATCCCCCCATAAACGAAGATGACAAAAAAAATTCTTCATTTCGGATTCATTTCCATTCGACAAACGATTTAAATTAATTATTCTTCGATCTGAACAAGGTCTCAGATGAACAAATACAAAATCCAACAAACGAAACAAAAAGAAAATAAAACAGGAGAACCAAACTATTCTGCCAAAAAGTATCTGCGGAAAAAAAACACGGAGACGACAAATGTTAAGAACATTTTTTTTCTTTACATAAATCATTTCATTGCCTATCAACGTTGCCAACATTGTTGGGCTGCTAGGACTGCTGACTGCATCAGCAGGCCGAATGCATTCTTCTTAACAAATAAAACAATCGTCTCGTCATAGTGTAGCCAAATTATCTATATACATAAATGTGTTGCTAGAAAAATTGCACTTAAGAAATTAATGGAAAGAAAAAACGACTGCTGTCGAAAATCCATGTTTCTATCGCGTCTTGGCCTTAAGTCACAAAAATCAGATTTTTAAAATTTTTAATTGATAAAAATCCACATTACCACATTCAAACACAAAATTCTGGGAAAAAAATAATTAGAACCTAATTTTCTAATACCAATAAAAAAAAACAGGCCAGAAAAGTTCGTTCTTGTTGATTCTCATGCATTTGAGTGATATATTCGGAATATATTTTCATTTCTTTAGTAAAGGCGAAAGATTTATTCGACAGTTGAAGAGAAGCCAGAGCTTCGGAAACTTCTACGTAGCTGCAGGAACGCAGTACAACAGAGGTTGAAGCCACCACAGGACCAAACCAGCTGACAAGCAACAGGAGTTAAGGCCTTCCAACCCCATCTCAACCACACCAATCAACGACAGTCAGCACTGCTCAAGCCGACGAGATAAATTCAAATTTTATTTAAAAAAAAAAACCTATGTTAGACTTAAGACACTTTTTAGTATAAAATGTATGAAATAAACCAACAATTTAACGAAGCAGAGCCCCTTCTGTGCTCGCAGATATATAATGTTAGACTTAAGAATTAATTATTTGTAAATATGTAACACTGTAAAAAAAAAATGTTCATTTCTTTGTAGATAGGAACTAGCTAACCGTGTAATTTCCTTTCGCTCAAATTCGTTAATATAATGGAAATAATAATTCCAATTCGGCCAATTAAAACTCTGTATTCAAAAGTTCTATTAAATACAATGGGAAATAACTGAAGTATAACAATGGCGGTATTATACCAATCAATCCAAAATTATTATAGTGTCGGCCAACCTCCGTTAATTTCACTAATGTTTACATCTTTTCGTGATATTCTCAGGTTCGTACACGTACAAAGCGCGTGCTTTGCCGACATGTGGACGCACCACATGTATTTGAACATATGAGAAACATGAGAATACTTTCATAGCGAAAACGCGACTTACGAGATATCGAAGACTGATAAATACGAATTCTAAATCGTTCGGAATAAGCTGAATCCGCGGAAAGAAAACATGTTGAATTTTCCCCTAAAATCGTCGCTTGAATACCATTTGATTTGAGATTGTTAACAATCAAACGAGTTCCGTTTCAAAGTTTCGGTGCAATTACGTTGTTCAACCAAATTTTAGCTGAGCCAGCTTTCAACTTAATATTCTGTTGACACAAATTCGGAACAAACAAAGAATTCAAAAAATGTATGGAATAGTTGGTGGCCTGTTGGTAATCCATAGCGGATTTGACGGATTTATATGAATGTATTTTAGCGGTGCGGCTAATTGATTTTGAATGAAGAACTTCAAATCAACTGGAATTCAAAATATCCGTTGGTTTGGTTGAGCTCACAAAAATCAGTAAAATTTCCACTGATTTACAATTTTACCGAAACCCAATTGAAACGAAATGAAATCAAAATGGTTTTCTTGTTTCTAATCTTTTTTTGAACCCCAAAAATAACGGTAACTGCTATATGATTTATTAGACCAGAAGTTAATCTTAATTATCTCGAAGACAGCTCTAACGATTCTGATAAAAAAAAATATTGTATAGGTTTGGTCAATAAATTTTGTTTAGTTAAAATATTATTATTACCGTTTTTTTTTTATCTGATTAACGGCTCAACTGATTTCGATCAAAATTCTTATACAAGAGGTCCTTCAAATTCTCAATTATACTGAATACCAACATTGTCGAAAAATATTTGTTGGGATTTTTTTGAAAAAAGAAATCAATATTTCAAAAACTTGTGGACGATTTTTTTATATAATTTTTTAAAATTTATATTGTTAAATAATTAAAATTGTTATACAATTTTTTTTTACAAAATAAATAAAGAAATTTATAATATATACAAAATTAAACAAAAACCAACTATAAAAATATATTTAACTTAATATAAGTCGCGATCTAGTCGTGTATTTTATTTGATAGAGAAGTTTAACAATATTAACGGAAATTACATTTTAATCTCAATTGAAAAAGTTTTAACAATCGTTCTCAAATACTTTGAGCACAATGAACATTTTTATTTTATCCAATTCAATTGGAATTGCAAAACGAAAATGACACCTGTCATATTGCGCATTGACAAGTTGATCAACTAAGCCACCTAGCAGTTTTTTCGTATCATTAACAAATGTCAGAGTCAAAAAATAATCTAAAAACTAATTTTCCTGGAAACCGAAATTTTCCTTCATGGTGTTCTTCCTTGGCCCAATACTATGATCAATCGTAAAGATTGATCACACCGTTTTCGAGTTGTGATTTCACACACTGACGGCAGCCTTTTAAGATTTCTCTTCAAATCAAAATCTGGCGAAGTGAGATATTGCCAAATAGTAATTAATCGAAGTTCAAAAACAATAAATATTTCACCTCGAACTTTAGTATGTTTAAGAATTTAAGACCATTAAAGTTAATGTCGCATAACATAATAATTTTGGATATTTTGTTATTTTATGAATTCCTTTTTTAAATTTAAATTTAAAAAATAAAGCTTTGAGATTAATGTTTGAAAAACTTTATTAACATCCCGAAAAATCACAAGAATTCGGCCATTTGTTTTTCATTTTAGAAATACAAATAAAGTGGCAACACTGATTCTTTACAAACTAAAATTCCCAAAAACCAAGATCACAGACAATGATTTTGAGACATTTTGTATTGTATCTTTTTTTTTATTTTATTTTTCTTAACTTTTGTATATTCCTTATTTGTTTTGGAGTTTTGTTATATTTTTTATTTTATTTCGTTTTAAACGAACGACAGATGAAAAAACGATGGGTGATTAATTAAAATTAATGCCTGCAGATGCATCCCAAAGATGGACAGATTGTGGTGATTTTGTATGTTTTTTTTCCTTTTTTTATTTTATTTAGGTCTCGAATATTGCAGTTTTAATTTTAATGAAGGAGGGGAGTTTTTTTTTGTATGTGGCTGTTGTTCTTGGCGAGGGGATATCTTTGGATCTTGTTTGATTCATTATGTATGTATGTTTTGTCTTTTTTAATAGTCCGCCATGTTTGTAAAACACAAATATCTAGATAAGATATTCAAAAAAAAAAAATAGAAACATGCTTTTCAGGCCATTTCATTCTGGAGTTTTTATTTTATTTGAAGACAAAAAAGGATAATTAAATGCTTGGTTCGGGAGATAATAATTATTATTAACACTTGCTGCTTTCTTTTGTGGTTATGATAACAGTATGTAGGCATTTCAAAGATGCCGATTTATTTGTTGATCTAGTTGTCTTATTCCTTTACCTATAGTAGAGATAAACTGTTTTCAGTAAATATGGTAGACAATTGGTTATGGCAGCCGGCGACCATTGCTTGTCTGTTGGTATATGCGCTTCTATGTAATTTTTCGGTGGCTTCTTTTCTTTTTGGTTAAATGCTAGATAACAGAACTTCAGCTGTGCTGACTAGAAAAAAAAAATAACAGACTGTTCAAATTTGTTTATTTAAGCTTTACTTTTATTTTTTTTTTAACTCAGCATTTTTTTTATTAGAATAAGAGTTTACATTTCGAGTAAAAGGCCGCTCTGTGATCAAACAAGAAGCACAATTTTATGAACACCTGAGATAAAAAAGTTGTAATAATATTTGAACAGCAGTTTAAAGAAGGTTAATAAAATACTTACCTACGTACCAGAAGTATAAATCCGCCTTAGCTTTGTTTTGAACCAAATACCGACGGTTTAAAATTTTTGTTTTCATGAATAATTTGTATTTCTTTTCAGTTCTATTTTAAACCCGAATTAAGGTAGCATGAGTTTAAATGAATCTCTAATTTAAAAAAAAATTAAAATCTCTAACTAACCTATTAGTAGTGAACACTGAAAACAAAATTCTTTGAAAGGCTTTTAACTCGTCATTTTTTTTGTTTGGTTAAGTTGAAATTTAAGATTCTACATTATAATTTTATTTTCTTAATTAATTGTATTTTATTTTGTTTTATTTTCAGGTTGCCCAATGTTATAATCAGAGTGCTAGATTTAACTTCAACGCAATGTTAAATTTAAAGAATTTAAATTAACAACACAAGAAATCAAAAATATGGTGAGTACAAAAATCGACTTGAAAAATTTATTTTTTTTTATTAATAAATATGACAATATAGGGAATATCATTGGGAAACCTTAGTTTTTGTTCGGTTATTTTTTTAGTCATTTCAAATCCCGAAAACTCATAATAAAAATATTTCTAAATTCGAAAAATGAAAAAAAAAAATAAAATTTCAATTTTGGGATAAGAATCATTATCAAAAAAATGACTGACAAAAATATTATTGCTGCAAAAACATTTTTGTATTATTTAATTCCCATACACTTCCATCAGAAGTATTCTCAAAGTATGTCGAAAAAATAAAATTAAGGATTAAAGGATTAAATTTCACTCCCATATACATAGTTTGCTGCGTTATTGTTACAATTTTTCTTGCGGTCCCAGTACAATTCTGCTCGTGTGAAAAAGTCCCAAAATTAATGGGATTTCTTAAGAGTTTCCACTAGAAAACACTTTTTTTTTGTTAATTTATGTGAACCATGTGAACCTTACAGTGAGACATTAATTTCAGCTTTCAATATTTAATCAACAAACACAAAAATATGACAAACAATTTATTAAAAAAAAAATAAAATAATTAAAGCAAACAAAGTCAAATCAATTACTGAAATGCTACGCTTGCATTTCACAACACACTCATTTAAAAAGCGTGATTTAATCAATAAACATATTCCAATTGTCAAAACAGAAAGAAAGATTGTTTCTAAATTAACATATTTCAATTTATCGAGTTGTGTGTTTTTTTTTTGTGATTTTTGTACCTACCTTCATATACCGAAGCCACAGATTTTCCATTGAATTTATATTAAGGTAAATTAAGGGTTCGTAAAAAAATCGAATTTGATTTTTTTCAATAGGTTTTTTTTTTATTTCTCGAAAAACTAACAAAAAATCACATCGGTGACAAAAAAATTCCCTCCCACAAAAACGGGAACGCATATCCCGATTTTGTTAATTTTGATACCGATTGCTGGGAATTATTATGTGAACACTACGATTGTCACGGACCAAAATTTTAATTTTTCATTCATTTTGATAATTTTTTTCAAAATTGCTTTATCATACATTTCCTTATTACAAAGAAAAAAAATATTTTTTTCAGGGATGCAAAAAGAACTCAATCTTAACTAAAATTTCCCTGAAATTTCCCTTTTATAGATTCATGAAACTAAACAGATTTTATGGTCCGATAAAATTTAATAGGATTTTTAATAAAAGTGTGTTTAGTCATTGAAAGTTATGTTGAGATATTTCCAACATTTTCGAATAACTATCCCACGACAAATGTATAGAACAGGCTATATGCAGACTACAAAATTATAGTATACGAAAGTGAACACTTGAGTAAGTCTATACGATTCAGTTGTAGGATTTATGTTGGTTGTTTTTTTTTTTTGGCTTAATGTTAAACAAAAAAGAAGTAAAAGTATTAAACATACACAACTCTGCAAGTGTCTCTTAAAATACCGAAACGCACCGCATCGCATTTTTTATGCATTCATTCTTTTTTTTGTCCTGCCTATTTTGCATCTTATGGATATTTAGCTTGGATCACGAGAAAATTTATTTGCATATTCGCTGTGTGGATGCCGCCATCTTGGTCGCTGCTGCCGCCGAAGCGAAGGTCGAAATCAAATTATTATAATTTTTTTTTCTTATTTTTGCATTCTGATGGAATCCTTTTTTTCATCATTTTTTTTAACGACTTTTGTTCAACTTTAACAAGCTATCGCCAGAGGCGGTCTTGTATCTATGTAGGTTTGTATATTCAACAACATGAAATATGTTATTCCTTGAACAAATAACCAAGCGTATTAAAAGTTTCTCTTTTTCTTGATTCGATTTTTTTTGTTAATACATATTTTGTTTTTCTTATGCGAAGTATCCTTGCGCTTCACCTGAGAGTGAGGCTGCATAAAAAGACACAGATAGAACACAATATTTATGATCGATTTGTATGTATAATGATTTGGATGCAACCGGTATTTGTGCGGAAATTGTAGTTTTTTATCTACCTCTATGCATACAGCGGTGTCTGAAAATAAGGATAACGAGGACACATGATGTGAATTCATAAATTAAAAATTTTATATATAGACATTTTTTTTTGTAAAGTTCTACATCAGCTATAAGGATGATGTAAGCTATTAAAGGTTGATGCATTTTTTTGCAAGTTAATTTAACTATAACACATGTGGTAAAACCTGTCTGTTTTAAGCGGCGATTCTTTAAGTATGCGAGTTTACTGTACTGTCAAGCTTAAATCGAATTATTTTTCAATCTACCAGATTTGAATTTAAGGGAGAATCTAGCTAAATTCTTAGGTTTTGACTTTATTCGGTGAAAAGGGCTTCAATGTTCAAAATCAAATCAAACGTATACTGGCGGCTTAATAGACTGTTTAAAAATACAAAATCTTAATTTATGGTTAGTTTAATTTTAAGATCTGTAGTAGGCCGTTCCTTCTTCCTTTTCGGCATTGCAGAACAACACTAATAGAATCTAGTTTTTTATCTTTATTTCGTTTCCCACGGAATAGATTATTCCGTCGAAATTTTTAATGTGATCGTAAATCTCTCACGGAATACATTTCACCCGAACAAAAAATCGTATGAAATTACAGTGAAATTCCTAGGGAAAGCTTATTCCCGATACCAATAAATTCCGGGGGAAACTTTTGAGCATCATTCACGTTCCCAAGATTCGAATTAGAGAAAAATTTCCAGGGAATTTTTTAGTCACGATAACCTCCAATATTAAAACACAAAATCTCTTATTAACTTTGAGATTTCTTACAGAAAAAATAAGCAATTCGGCTGGAAATTACTGTGATAATTTTTTAAGCTTCTGTAACTCCAACGGGAAAATTAGAAATAAAAATGGAACTAACTGGCATTTAAATGGAACGATCGTTTTCGCACATGTTTGCTTTTGAGAATAACCCAAAGCGCAAGTGATCGAAATTAAGCTATCGGTTTAAATGCCATTTGCCGCGCTTTTTAGAACCGATCTTAAGGTTCGCAATGTTTTAACCCCAAGAAATTGATGAATAGAAAGAGTAGCTCTGATCTTGAAAATCGTTGACATTACGTCTAAATTGTATAGATCATGAAACCTTAGCAGTATAGTTTAATCTGTTCACTTTCTGTTCACTTTGTTGAACTTGTAATTCAGAAATTTCATGAGTACGCTCTTTAATCCTCATATAAGTAGTTTTCCAGCTCAGAGTTGGGTTTTATCCCAAAATCTCAACATTTTTCTTGCTTCTCAGCCAAAAACTATTGATTTCGGATTATTAAATGTTTTGCCAACATTTTCGGTAGTCCCTGGTTTCACATTGCCATTGCTTTTTAGATGTAAAAAAATGTATCCTCAACGTAAAAATATATAGTT
Source organism: Philhelius pedissequus (assembly GCA_910595825.1). NCBI lineage: Eukaryota > Metazoa > Arthropoda > Insecta > Diptera > Syrphidae > Philhelius > Philhelius pedissequus. The sequence goes on from OU343163.1 coordinate 30,541,732, forward strand.
GGAGCTATTCCAGTTTCCAAATGGAGCGTATATGTAGGCGTGCATTCTGGAAGCCTAAACACATTCTGGCGTAACACATAATTGTTGTACAGATTCAAAAACTGGTTTTCCTTACCTTTTCCAGTTGCAGTTGATTGCTTTCTTTGACTCTTTTTTTATTCAAAGTGCTTTCTGTAATACAATTTAGGTGTGATTTTAATTCCATGATATTTGCACTCGTTGACTTTTTCGATTTCCTCATTTTGCCAAGTCCACCTTTCATCTTGTGCGTACCTTCCAGTTCCATTTCGAAATATCATGATTTTTGACTTAATTTTGATAAAATTTAGCACCTTTCAGCCTTTTTGTCAATAATTCTTGTATCAGCACTTGATCGAGAAAAAAACACAATAAAAAAAACCCCACGCATGCAGTTTAAAAATACTAGTGATAAGGCATCTACATGTTGTACATACCTAACTCTAGATAAGTCATTTTACAAAAAAAAAGAAGAAAAATGGCCGACCCATAAATTTGAAATTAAATTTAAGCAGGATAAGAAAAAAAAGTAGCAACTGGCCGACATCAAATCGTGCCTAGCATTAATATTCTTTTTGTTCAAATCCAATATGGGTGTACAAATGTATGGTCTGGGAAATATAGTTGCGAATTAAGGTTATCTTTTACCACAACAAATTTGTAGTAAAAATAATTCAACTTAATTATATAAAAACTGACGATTGATTAGCTGTTTAGGAAAATAATAAATAAATACTCAATGAAAAAAATTACCATAAAAGACTTAAACTGACTATATATTTAAATAAAAATTGAGATTGTTCAAAACTGAATTTTACATTTTAGCGGTTCTGTAACATATTTCAAATTTCATAAATATTAAAATTGAAAGAATTCAGAAATTTGTTTTACGACTTACCATAATTTAAGTCTTAATATAGTACATAGTACGCTACTGATGCAAATCGAAAAGTTTAGGTGGAGTCCACTAGGAGAGAATAAATGAACGGACAAATTTTCAATCACAAAAAAATCACAAATAAGCAAGCTTTGTTGAAAAAAACAACAAAATAAACGACTAAAAACTCGAAAGTAATTTTCCGCACACAATTGTCAATTAATTAATTGAGGACCGTTTTAGCAAAACTCAACAATTTTACAATTTTTTTAGGAGAAGGTTTCTTGTGTGTGAATCAAAAAATAAAGAAATGACTGAAAATGTAAAAACGCTTTTTCACGTATAGATAACTTTGTCACAGTAAACCGGAAGAATAACAATAATGAAGTATCGAATTTACCAAATATTGAGTCCCAAAAAATAACAGTTTTTTTTCCAAAATGAAACAAGTACCTACACACTTGTTGAGTTTTGAAAAACCTTTATTAATTACTTTTTTCAAAAAAAAAAATACTTAAATTTAATTAACTTAAATTTTCTAAAAGTATGTACATATGCTTTATTATTATGCGCAGTTTTCTTGTTCATCTTTCAACTTTTCCTGATCTTCTATGGAAGATCTAAAAGTAGGTACATATGTTTTATTATTATGCGCAGTTTTCTTGTTCATCGTTAAACTTTTCCTGATCTTCTATGGAGTCACCAGCGACTCCAGAAAGGATATCGCGATCAAATTAATTGGCATCATCTGGTATGACGAAAAACCTTCATAAGTTTCTTTACATCTTTCATTTTTTTCTTCTGACATATTATTCGCCTTTGGAACATATCGATATGGCAGAATTCATCGTTAACAGAAGGAATGTTTTAAAGCCCTTTTTGATGAAAAAAGTTAGTCTAATATATGTAAGCGTTACTCACTACTTTTTCGTTGTCCTCTTTATATTGTAAGTGATAACTCTAGAGGAACTTATTTTAAAAGTATGCTTCGTGTTGAAAAGTTGCTTTTTGTTTTATAGATTTCCATGCCTTTTTAGTATTTCCATGTAATCATTCGGCGAAACAATATTTTCATTTCTAAGTTTAAGATTTCTATGCGTCCAAATAGCCGATCCGATGGCATATAACTATGTCCTCTTATGGGAAAATAATGCTTTATGTCTGAAAAAATGGTACTTTTTTCCAAAAAAAATACATTAGACAGTCTTGATGTTCTTGAAAAAAGGCAAACCGTTGATTTATTAACTGGTAATTAACCAGTCAACTATGTAAAAAAAACACCTACCAACCAAGTTAATTTTTGTTGACTTTTGCGAAAACTATAAACACTTTGTTGAGTTTTACGAAACCTCTTAGATCTCAAAGTTTTTTTTGTATGGAACTAGTTTAGTCTTATGAATTTTTTTTTGGTTCAGTCGATGCGCCTTGAGATACAAAAAATTTCGATACCCATATCTCATTTTTCTGGTAATAAATTGCCTGCGAAAAGTGAGTGAAGACTTTTTAAATTTCGACATGGAACTGCTTACTGCAGAACGAACATTTTGCTTTATGATTTAATTCTGTCATATTTTGTATGGGATTTTTCGTTTCGCATCAAAAGTAAGTTTTACCTTACGAAGATTAAACCTGCATTCATAAAATACAACATTACAAACTTGGATTATCATAAAAGTAAAATGGCATACACCATAATCTTACACCATTTTCAATAATAAGATATGTAATTTTTTTAAATGTATTGTGGAAGTAATTCTATGACATTGTCATCAAACAACACCAATTGATTTATGAGGCGCCAAATCGATGAGCGATGACAAATTGAAGTGGGAAATCTATTTTAGACCCACCACACTATTCGTACCGAAGAGTCTTCAATATATATCTAATATGTAGTTGGACTGCATGAGTAGGTATATAATAGTGCAACACAAACCTCACTCACTACGTGTTGTACGTGAGAACACTACATATTGCACCTCATTTTGATATCAAATCTCTAATAGGACAAAGAGGCAAACGTTGATTGAATTGTACAAATGAGATTTTCATCATTAGTGCACCACACAAAAACAGTGTTGCCTATATATTATATACATGTGTATAAATATGTATAAAAAGGTGTGGTTATGGTTCGTGGCATTGTCAACACGCAATCTCACTGAAAGACAGTGTCATCACAATTAAAGAAATAAACGTCTGTCTCGTCTCTATCTGTGGTTTTTCTATATCCCACAATGTCGACGACACCGAGACGTCCAAATTGTCACATGAAGTACGAGTATAGTCAAGCTTTTCCTTTAGGTATTTTTTTTTCTTAAATTTGTTTTATTTAATTGAAAATCAATTAGAATTATAAACAAACAAAAAAAAGAAAATCCTAAAATATCTCGACCACAGATCAGCTGTCAAAATGGCTTTGTGGCAAGGCAAGAAATCACACGAACAGAACATTAATATTAAAACTCTCCGAGTAAAAATAGTTTCTGACAAACAAAAAAGGTGCCTGTAACGCAACGTTGAGGATGCTATGGTCGAATACACTGTAGAACAGAAGACGTGCCTTAATAATTTTACGACCATAAAAATTAACTCAACGGGTAATATTTATAATTTACGACATAATTAATGCAAGGATATATGTATTTATAGTTGTCATTATATACATATATTTATGTTTTTCCCGTATATACAGACACGACCACAAATGATATACACAATAAACCTGTTATTATGTTCTCACACTGTAGGACACTGTTAAATGAGTTTTACCGTAAATAGGGTAGATATATTCGTGTCCCTATATAATAATAGTGTTCACTATACATACTTTGTTTATACATAAACACTACAGGGAAATCATTACGCAATATTATGCAAAGGAAGAATTAAAAGGCCAAAGGGTGAAAGAGTTCTATGCTGAAATCTATACACGACACCGGTCGGAAGATTTATTTCGCTAGGCCTACATGTTCGACACAAGTATAGGGCGCATTTCTCATGTACATCAGGGTCAGCTATCTTGTGTAAAAATTTGAAGAAAACACGGTTAAGCCAAATAACATACGATCACGGTGAGGAGTTCACATCACCACTCACAGGCAAAACAGGTACTGTTATGTGAAATGTGTCGCCGTCTCGTTGAAACCACTATATCTTCGTTATCAGTCATTACAATTCGGCTAATATTGTTGGCTTCATCAATGAGAATTGTGGGGGACAATTGCACCTTTTTAAACCACATTACGCACCATTTTCAATTACTTTTTATTCAAGCAGTGATTTTTTGACATTTACACCATATTTATGCGACATTTTTTTTGAAGCTTGAGGACCCAATCGGCGTATTTTTTACTCATTCGGAATTCCATATTACAAAATGAAAAGCCTTAAACTTAGCATTAAGCCTTAAACTAAGCATTTTATACATCCTCATAAATAAAAAAAAAAACTTATTCCACCTTTAATCCACACCTTTTTTAAACCATAAACTAAAATTAGACCGCGAGTTTAAATTTTCGATTAATAAAAATAAAGAGTCCGTTCGAAAATCCAAGAAGAAAATCTACTACAAATCTACTACCCACTCTATTTTTTTCCATATATGTAGTTCTGTAAAGTATTGTCAAATGTGAATGTTTATTTCCACCTTCTTCTATTGGCTTATCGATTAAACACGCTTTTAAATGTCAAATAGCAGACATTGTTTTATTTTTGTCATATTAGTTGTGTTCCACAATTTGTCCAAAACCACTAATTGACTCCAATTTCTGTTCTAGACTTAATAGTTTTGTGCGGAAGAGAGCGCTCGTGAGAGAGGAAAACATTTCCCCTTCGTGACTCAATAAAATTTCGTAGACAGAAAATTGTGGGAAGAAAATTTACAAATGACAGGTTGGCGTTTATCATAAGAGAAAAAAGAACGTCTCCTGGTTATATTGGGACCAATTAAAAAAATTTTAAAGTACTAAAATACAAAATTATTAGTTTGAAGAAGAGAAAAAGTATTAAATTTTAAAGGACGGACTACAAAAATGCCAATTTATAACAGTTAGAACTGTTTTATAACTGTTGTTTGCTCTTAAAAGTGTTAAATATTCTGCTAAATCAAACAACTAATTACCGGAAGTTGAATGCCCTTTTAACGCATTAACTGTACTTTTCTATTACTTGTATGTGCTTGGTATGTCCCGAGTCTGTTCCAGACTTTTTCGGGCTTTATGTCTTTATATTTATAAGAGAATTTCATCTCCAATCTTCAAAATTTGAAAAGCTGACAGACAAAAAGTCTGGACCAGACCTATTGCACGTAATTCACAAGTTAAAAATAAACCGCCATTAAATATTGTTTTTTTCTAATGACAGTTCTGTTTGACAGTGTGTTATTGAAGCAGAAATGTCAAATCTAAATTCGAGGAGTTTTATCTTCAATTTTAAACTGATTACTTGACAAGTGTCAACGGTTTCCATTTCCTGCAACTTTTCTCCATTATTACTAAAACTTATTGTCAAAAAACAAATTTGGAAGACAATTAATTTTTCTGGCTCTGGTTTACTAATTAATTAGCCATTCAATTTATGTTATAAACACTTCAAATTAGCTGAACATTGCTATTGCCAGGAAATTTGAAGCCCTTTTGCGAAATAAATTAATATCAATCGATAATGAAGAAGAGAGCCCTATAAAATGCTTAAAGTATTTAAGTTGCTTAAATCCGCCACTAGTCTGTGATGAGTGGCACAAAAGAAAAATAGGGTGAGACTAGTTAGCATAACACCATGTGCAGCTAAGGCCTGCTTTTTGTAATCCTACAAACAGGACACCGAATAAGAGACAGTTTGACACAATGAGAATGTTGCCTGCAAGGGTTAACTTCGGATATAGCCACATCAACATCAATATCTACACTATCCAAACTGTGTCGGCATATACATATATTTATATTCAGTCGTCGGTCGGTCGCGTCGTTGTTGGCGTGTTAGGGATGAATTAAATTTTAAGGATGCATCGCACTGATTGTATTGATTGAAATGTGATTTCCCACTGACAGGATATGAAAATGCTGGATGTCCTTTAAATGAGTAGTACAGTGGTGGTGGTGGTGGTAGTTGTCAAAAAAACACATCACTAAACTCTAACATTCAGATTCAGAGTTTCAAACTTCGCGTGAATACAACCATCTGTGGTCCTAAAAACACACCATTCATTCGTTGAAACTTTCCATGTGGCGATGTATGTATGCATATTTCGCTGGAATGGGAGTACTCTCTTTTTTGACTAAAATGTTCATCATCATCAATTGCAAACCCCAGTTACATCTATACGTACACATATATTATATTTGTAAGTAACAAATTGTGTCCCTGATGATGGATCTCATTTGACAGCAGCTGCTGGACGGGACGATGATGGAATACTTTTGGGTAGTTGCCTTGGTTTGGTTCTATATTTCAGACAATACTATAGGTACATATAAGTATGAAGGTATATGTATAGTATATGCTGAACTGGCATAAATGGAATGACATTTTAATTACTACAAGAGAGCGTGTTCATAATGATCAATTGTGTAAATAGCGCACAGAATTGTAATTCAATAGCCCGTATAAGGGTGCATTAAGTGGGGAAAGCCAAGAGCTGCTGATGTCGCGCTGCTGCTGCTGATGAAAGGCATTTTGATATAGAAACACTTATATTTGGGAAAATATTTGTTTAGTATTAATTTATACGTGTCATTGATAAATATAGAGACAGCACTTACTTACACTGTTTCGTGTAATGTAAGAGATGTTGGAATAAATGGAGAATTGTAATAAGAATGGGTGGTTGAGTATTTCAGAATAACTTAATAACCGCGACTTAAAATTTTTGTTTAATAAGAATTCATGAAGAAAATCTAGTACAATTAGTAGTTAAAATCAAATATCAATTAAATATTCCTTCAGTAAATCACCATCTTTGGTGGCTTAGAGAAAGAATAAGTTTAAAATGTCACATTTTATATTAATAACATTGCAATTAAGCCACGAGTCAAAGATAAACCGCAACTAAATTGTGTTTCTTAATGCGGGTGGGTGTCAATGAATATTTTTCCGATGTGGTTTAATTCAGTGCATTGTGTGATACTTTACTTACAAATAGAATATTTCAGTGTTATTTATAAACAAATTCTAAAAGTATGCTAACCCTAGGACATCGTCGAACTCTGAATAAATATTAAAGAGACTGCCGCCCGTGTAGCCATCATGAATTTGTGTTGACGAAAGTAGGACATTATTTAGGAAAATTCTCGTATATCAGGAATTTCCGTTTTTTTTTAGTAAATTTGTTCCAAAACAGATGCTGTTGTACATCGACTTTAACAGTTGTTGTTGATTGGAAAAAACCGGCAGATGGCGTACTTACTCAATTTGCCATTGCGCAATGTGACAGGTGTCATTTGCATTTCCCCCACTCCAATTGTATTTTATTAATTTTTTTTTTCACATTTTCATTGTGTTCAAAGTATTTGTGAACGACTATTTGAAGTTTAAACATGAATTTTGTTAATTTATTTATCGAAAATTGGCATTATGAAAACTGACTTTTACCCACTGCTTTTGATTCCGTTCCGGTGCGATTTGATTGTGTAATTTGTGAATCAGTGGAAAATGTTTGTTGGCTTTTGTGAGTCGAACGAAACCAATTGATATTTTTAATTATTTTCAAAACCAAATCGCGGGAGAGTTACATTTATACAAATCCATCGAATCCATAAAGGATGACAACGAATCAATCAACTATCCGACGGAATTTTTGAACTCTTTGGATGTTCCGAACTTCAATCCACAGAATTTAAAATTGAAAGTCGCCTCAGTTATAATTCTGTGTCACAACCTCAATGCATCGAAACTTTCCAACGAAACGCGTTCGATTCTGAATAATCCTAAAAAAAACATATCCTCATTGTTAAACGTCAGTTATTTTTTTAGTATGTAATAAAACTTGAATACAGAATTTGAATTGACCGAATTACCGGAATTATTATTTTCATTACATCAACAAATTTCGCCGGACAGCTAGTTATTCTTAGTTTTAGTTGTTTAAGCCCAAATTAATAAACATGGACTAGGGAAGGCTTAGGACTTATTCCGTGGACGAAGTATTCGAAATGCTATTAATAAAACAGAATTACTGCAATTTTTACAAACTTATGACCTTTTCGATTGGTAATCCGGAAAAAACTCTCCGATCCGGAGTTCCAATCGAACGATTTAACACTCCATTCTATATTTTGAAATTGAATGTGAGTGTATGTGTAAGGTGGGAAAAAAATTATGACATAAAAATGTAGGGATGGGGGATGCTCATTATTGTTGGCAAACATCATAGTCGAAAAAATATCGATGTTGAATCATGTAAAACATCGCAGCATTGATGTTAAGATTCAATATATCGACTTAAAATAAGCTGAAATCTTTTGCCAATGAACTCATGCTTATAAAGGTTAGACCGCACTCGACGGAACTGCACTTCAGGGGTACTACTCTTCACATCTAATTATGTGAAATTGTATGAAATTGTATGAAATCAATTGGCACTAAGTGGAATTTAATGTAGCTCATACACACAAAAAGGGAACAGAAAATTGCGATAAAAAACATTGTTACAATTTTCAAAACACTGAATGTATTTTGAATTTATAATTGTATTTTTAATTGATTTTTGAGCGTGCTATTATTTTTCAAAAAAAAAAAAAAAAAAGATCGATGTTAAAAAACATCGATATTCTGATATCGATATTGTATTTTCGATTGAAACATCCATATTTTACAATATCCCTCATCCCTACACAACATTGTTGTTGACATTGAATTTGCGTTTGACATTTATAGTATTTGAGTGTGTGTGTGCTTCTGGTTTTGATTCTGAATTCAAATCCAGAAGGAAATTTCTCTTCTATCTAGTAGAAGAACTGCCATTTCATACCAATCGAACAGTTTCAGAAGCATTCGGAAGACTTCGGAAGCCTTCCGGAGTAACAATCGAAAAGGCCATTAGTGTTTCGCTAGATCATCGAAGGCGGTGGTTTAGTGAAGTACTAAGAATTGACATTACGAACAAAATTTACTTGGACATAGAATAATTACGAACAAAATTTACTTGGACATAGAATAAAAAGAGATAGAATTGAAACTTAATTGTAGTAGATTTTGTTTGTGGATTTTCGATTTTTTATTAATTGAAAATTAGGGCTGTTAGTGTATAAACCTTCTATAAAGTGGGAACGTTAATTGAGTATAAGTCAAGTTTCTAATTAATTTGTTAACTCTGAATTAATTACATGATTCAATACATTTACCCATTAATTAACTCAAATTCATAAATTCATTCGCGACTTAAAGAGACTACATCAGGTATGTTATTGAAACATGAGGAAATTGTTATACAACTGTCCAAGAGTAATAAATATGACTGTTTAAGCTTTCTTAAACTTCGGTTAAAAATTTCAACTTACCTATATATTTAGGTACCAGCGTTAATTTACCATAATTTGTGTTCAAATTTATTTCACGCCGTCATCATCTAACATTCAAGAGTTGTTTATTATTGCCTCTAAATTATCATGCAAATTGTGCGTTATTATTTTAAGTGTGCGCTCATCATTATATTCAAAAATAATAATTTGTAACCGTTCTTTAATAACTCTTTTACTTTAAACCTTTTCTTTGGCAATAACACTTGTGCCGACACTTTAATGTACATTAACATTGTATGCATAACATTTTTTTAACATTCAAGGTTTATTGTTATTTCAAAGATGATTTATTACCATTATTTTACAATCCCCTAAAAAAAGTCATAACTTTATACCTACATACCTTTTCTAACTAAGGCTTTACATAGTAGGCTGATGTACCATAGGACAGGCCTGAAGAGAATACTTATAGTTTTGTATCTATTAGAAAGTATTTTTTGATGGCAATGGGACATTTTCGAAATTTAAAAAAAAAACATTTAAACAGCCATCACAATAAAATGCTTGACACAAGAAATAAGTTACACCTTTTAGCCATAATAATTGTGAAATTTCCGTCAATTTATCACTGTCAATTTTGCCATAAAATACGCAGACAAAAAAAATTGAAAAGCTAAATTCGAACTAAAGAAATACCCAAAGTGGATAGTCTCTTTTTATTCTTTTACGTGTCGAGTCGTCTTCTTCGTTATCTTTACCAATCATAATCAAGAATTCATCTCACACCGAAACGGCAATCAATCAAGACTCAATTTTATTTTTAAGTATCGACAGAATAAAGGACGACATTAACTGTCAGCTGTCTTACTGACTACCTGTCTACTGGATGCCCATAAAAATAAAAATCGGAGACATAGAGAAAAATAAAGTGACAAATAAATTGATTTCTTTTATTTTGTTTTGCTGTCCTCCTCCTCCTTCTACGCTTAAAATGTTGTGAAGTTTTTTTTTATTTGCAAGTGCATTCAAACAAAAAAGGATCATAACATAAAAAACCGGCAAAGAATAATATAATAGAACGGACTTACATAGGTGGGAAGCTTTAACTCAATAGACTGGGTGTGTGTATGCAAAATTAATCCCTTCACATTGTCTGTTTGGATTTAAAATTTAAATTGCAAAACATAATCTACCACAGGTTTTTTTTTAAACCCCATTGACTCCTTAGTATATGTAGCTTAGATATATTTTATCAAACAAGAGCAAGTTGCGGCGTAGGATTTGTGAAGAAAAAAAAATTAAAGAACTGAAACTGTCAAAGTGGCATCTGTGGGCTAGATTGATGTCTAAAAATCAGTTTACATTTGATTTGAATAAATGAGTGGGTAACTTAAAAACATCCATCATCGCATGTCAGGGAAGCGCAGTCATATTGATGGAAGGGTTTAAGGAAGACTAGACTTAGAATTATTAAAAACTGGTAAAACTAAAAATAACAAACAAAAAAAAACACTGCACAAAATAATGTTTTGCTATTACTATACATGAAGAACAAGTTAGATATGTCCTCAATTTTAATTAGATTTTGCCCAGTTTTTCAAATCAAAATTAAACTCGATTAAACTCAGGTTTTGTATAAAAAATTGACATTCCTGGCTGAACTGATTTTGATTGAATAGGGGTGTTAAAAAGTTGTATAAATGGGAATGTTATTTAAAAAACGAGTTTTAGACAAAATCGTTTCCTTAGTTTTCGACGTTTATCTTAAGACACCAAAAAAATTATCTTAAATAACGTAAAAAATGTGTGAATATATATTTTCTCTTTAAAAGGAAAGAAAACTCGTTTTTCTAATGGTTTAATTTTAAAACTCGTTTTCTTTAAACTTCGTTTTATTATAACTTAAATGCACAAGAATACAAGAATCGGTACGAGATGGGATATCAGATAAATAAAAAAAAGAAAGCTCGTTTTTGTTAGTTTAATTTAAAACTCGTTTTTTTTTGTATAACTTTAAATTTTCTAAAGAAATATAATGCAGAAAGAGTTTCTCTCTATTATTATCTATAAACTTCGTTTTATTCTAACTTAAATGGACAAGAATACAAGAAGCGGTACGAGATGGGATATGAGGTATCTTGTCTGCTAAATAAAATAAAATGCACGACTGGATCGCACGAACTTGCTCTTGTAGCTAACAACTTTAATGTAGCTAACCATTGAGGTTTAGTTAGTTAGGTGTAGTTATCCTATGAAGGTTTAAAGCCTATGTAGGTAAGATTAACTTGATTCTTAGCATAATGAATTGTGAAATGGATGATTCAAAGAATAGTTACATAGGTACCTACCTACAAATGTATATTTAAATCTAAGTTATGGATTTTGATTATGTAAGTAAGCAGAGTAAAATGTTGTACATATTGATGGAACCTAATTTTGTAACATGTACATATAATAATGAAAATGACGGACATACAACTTCATAATTTAGGTGCAATATGCATACATAAGTTTCATGTGATTTTTAAAGCACATATGTATATATGCATGTATGAGGGCGTGCATTGTATTTAGTATTCAGTATGTAGACAAAAATTCATAAAAAGGTAATAATAGTAAGGTAGAAATAAATGGATAATACACATAATTAAATGTTTTTATATTCCTTAGTCGTTATAGCTTGAGGGAAAACAAAGATGCCATTTTAATTCATGGATAAATAAGAATATATCAAAAAAAAATTTAAAAATTGTTTGAGCGGTTTTTTAATAAATTCATTTTTTATGTATAAAATTTTGAAAACATTTTTAGAAAAAAAATTTGAAGATATTATTAATATACATATAAAATTCAAATTTAAAAAAAAATCTGTGACCGGTCTTTGAAAAATCGATTTTTCAAAAAAAAAACTATTTATTTTTTAAAAATCGAAAAACTTTTTTTTTTGAAAATTTGAGTATGCAGTTTTATTAACAATTTTAGAGATCATATGTATAAAAAAATTTATTTTAATCGGTTCATCCAATATTGAGAAAGTCGAAAATATGAAAAATCGTTCTATGGGAAGTACCGTTAATAAGTACGCAAAAAAAATGTTTATACTTAAAAGTTAACTGTACTAATTAATTTAAGAACACACAATTTTTTTATAAACATTCTTGGAGCCGTTTTCGAGAAATAATTTTTTTTCTTAACGGTTTCTTAACATTTGTATGGGAGGTACCGTGGTTTTTTATTTTAGAAAAATAGCTTTTTTTTTAATTTTCAAGATAATATCAAAAACCACCAAATACGAAGTTTTGAAAAAATCTTTGAGACGTTTTCGAAAATTTGAGTTTTCAAAAATAAAATTAATTTCCAAAAAAATTTGTTTTGAAAATTTTTAGTATACAATAGTGTTTAAATTCTCTGTAAGCTTCTGCGTAAAAAAATTTAAAAAAAAAATCATATTAACCGTTTCCGAGAAAATCGAAAACCAAAAAAAATGGTTCTACAAGAGTTACCAAAAATAACAATTTTTTTCCAAAAAAAAATTATGAAAGGTACCCTTTGCCTTCGTTAATGAACTGATTTTTTTTTATAAGAATCGTTGGAGCCGTTTTTGAGAAAAATAAGATTTAAGATTTGTATGGGAGCTACTGTTATTCGTTATCGTCTTTAAAAAAAAATTAAAAAAACGCGTGGGCATATTACCGAAAAAACAATATGTACCCAGTTTGAAGCAAATCTATCAAAGCTTTAGGCTGTAGACTCGAGGACAGACAGACAGAATGACAAACAGTCAGACAGGCGGAATTGGGGGACCCACTTTTTTGCTGATTTGATTGTTAGAAAAAAAAATTTTTTTACGAATGCCTTATAATACCTATAATCGCAAGAAAAAAAAGAAAACTCGTTTTTGTTATGTGTTTAATTTAAAAACTCGTTTTTAACTCGTTTCTTTAAATTTTCTAAAGAAATATAATGCAGAATGAGTTTCTCTCTATTATTATCTATAAACTCGTTTTGTAATGGTTTAATTTAAAAACTCGTTTTTTTAAACTTCGTTTTATTCTTACTTAAATACACAAGAATACATGAAGCGGTAAGAGATTAAAAAAAAATAACTCGTTTTTGTTATGTGATTAACTTAAAAACTCGTTTTTGACTCGTTTTCTGTATAACTTTAAATTTTCTAAAGAAATATAATGGCAGAATGAGTTTCGCTCTATTTTTAATAAAGACAATAATCTCATCGATTATGGAGTCAAATTGTGTAACTTAGTACAACATTTGGTGCCATAAATATGGGTTCCTCGCAAACTAACCGCTCTTTTGTTCACATTTTTAGGTTTTTTTTTTTTACATTTAAAAAGTTATAAAAAACTCTATGAGCTTCTTTATCCCAATTAAAAATGGTTATATCTTATTTTAACAAAAAAATATACTCAAAAATACGGAAGTACATGTAAAATAACTTTTGGCTTCGAGTTATTGCACCAGTAATTTTTTTTTAATTCAAAGGATTTTAATTATTCCTTTTTAGGAGGCCTTCTTCTTTTCCACATGAAAGAATTTAATAAAATACTTGAAAGGGAATTTTGCTGCTTACACTGCTTTTCAACTTTGTTTAATTATGAAGTAATAGAAAACTCAGATGTCATAAGTATTTTAATTAAATCACCTATTTCTTTCCCTCGTCGTCATCTTCTTCTTCAAAAAAAAAGTGTCTTTAATTCTGCCCCTTTTTTTTGTTCAGTCTTTGCGCAAAAAAGTGCTTTTGATTAACACGTTCGAAATTTTCAAACGAACCTACCTCCTTACCCTCCCTAAATTGGTAGAGTCCACTTTCATCCTTTGGACACGCTTTGAGATTATATAAAGTCAAAACAACAACTTTGAATTTCAGTTCCGCTAGTGAAGTAACACTATTTACGTTGATTCTTGTAGTGAAATTACCGACAAAAAAAAAACACTGTAAAAAGATTAACAACCCTTAAGGCGGGCACCACCCACGCCGTCAGAGGCTTATATTCTTCTTTTGATGCAAATGTTCAGAAAAATTAAAAATAAAATAGTATTGCACGTCAAACAACTCTAACTCCAAGTTCATCTCTAAATGAACAAGTATGTACAGTATATACAGTGGGGCAAATAAGTTTCAATTAACAGTTACTTACAAAAATAAAATAATTGTTTCGTATAATAACATACGAAATAAGGAACAAAATCTCGTAGGGTGTTTGTGATATTATTGTTCCTGACTGGTATAAAAAACGAAAACATTAAAGACATTTTGTATAGCTTATTCGCTGACAATAATGCATGTGTTTTATTTATCATTTTTTTTCCTGAATATATATAAACATCGAAAACATTATACACACTTGTATTGCGTATACGCTGATTGGTATAAACTGGACTAAAGTACACTATACAGCACAGTGTCCCTGTTTGTCTTACAAATGTTTTCCTGACTGGTGTAAGTAATGAAACATTACACACATTTTAATATTGCTTGTTCGTTGATTGGTATAAACTGGTATAACCTATACAATAATGCACAGTGTTCGTGTTTTCTTTAATAACTTGAAAAAAAAATATTTTAAATTACTCGAGTTGTGATTTGTGAATAAGAAAGATCAAAATTCCTTAAACACAAAACTTTGTTTTTTTTTTTCATTAATTTTTATTTAATAAAAATAGTTTGTACCCCACTGTAACTTGTAAAAACTTTTTTATTTCTTTCATAATTTTTTGATGTTTTTTGTTTTGCATATCCTTTTGGATTTGAACTTTAAATGAAATTTATGATCATGCACAATAAAAAAAATATACTTGTGGGTTTTGTTTTTCCTTATTTTACATACGTATGTATGTACTCATACTTCTACTTAACCACTACATAATATTTTATCTCAAACGAGCCGGCCCGCAAGGGAATAAAGCTCGCAGGAAAATTGAATAAACTGCATAGGTCCTTTGCCTTTTTTTACCTTTCAAAAGAAAGTTTTTTTTTGTGTCTGTGCTTTTTATCGCGTATCACCCTTTTTCGCGTTGTCCCTCATTTTCTATGAAAGAAGAAAGTCGTTTATCATTCAAAGGTAAAGAAATTTAAGGAAAAAAAGTAAGAGAACTGTGAAAGAAACTTCTTTGACGGTTAAAATATTTTTGTTTCGTTTTCTTATGGGAAAACCCTTGACACAGAGATTCATCCCTGTGACTCGGAAAGGTCTAGTGCATAGCGTTTAAAGTGGTATAATGTCTGTATGTGCTTAAAATGTTCACTTAAAAACATCAATTGCTTTAAAAAAAAAAAAAAACCCCATAACAATTTGAGTCAGAAGAAAATAAACTTATACTTGATGTCTTTTTTGAAATCAAATTTATTTTTAATAAAAAAGTAATAAAAAGTTTAGAGCTTTCAGATTTATAGGAACCTCAAACAGAAGCCTGGTGGCATGATTTGCTACTTTGGGTATGTTCGACTGACTGGTATAATTAAAACCTGGATGCTTCCCGTCACTAGTTTTAAGAAAAAGTTGCCCGTATTGGCTGATTAGAATGACAGATATAACATGAAGTCCAAACGTCTATTAACTGGCAAACGACAGCATTATACCAATTGTTATGTGTTCTCCATTTTATACAAAACAATCTGGTCTAACACAACAAATACAAATTTAAAAAATGGTCATTTGTCATAGTTTTAATCCAGTTAAATGTCAATTCTGTGAATTAGACCAGTTTATACCAATCAGATTTTATTGAAATTCAGCGCTGCAATATATACCCACTATGTTAAGAAATGTGTAAGACCAACAAGTGACATGCCTTAAAAAAGTTAAAATTACAAAAAAAAACAATGAAGTCCTTCATACATATTTAAGTATAGATGCATAGCCTATAGTTTATTCAAAATATTTCGAAAGAAAAACACTTTTAACTCCTTAACAAAGCAATACCCATCTTGATTGTATAAATTCAATTTTCTTCTTTTTGACACATGAATAAGTTATGAGGGGTTTTCAATAAGAGTAGGTAGGTACCTAGACGAAAAAAAAACCACTTGGACTTTACCATAACAACGCCTTTCTTATACTCATATTTTGTTTATAAGATTCATCGTATATCTATCTTTTCTTATTTTGTTAAGATTTCCTTCTCCATTCGTCGCGTCGCGTCTGTTGTCAATTGCAAAAGCCAAATCCACATAATATTATTCTAGTTTGTAGGACACAAAGCTCTACCTACCTAACATATGCATCTCAATGAAAATTGAATAAAATATCGCCACCTTTTTTGAAAGTGGACAAAATAACAACAAACTCGTCATTTCCAAAGACGTCAGACGACAGACGAGAGTCGAGAGAGATATGAGATTCCAAAAAAGGTTCCTTTAACTGTTTGCTTTGCTCTCGATCGTGTTCGCCTCGTCATCATTGTCCTCGTTTCTTCATCAACCAGAAGAATATAAATGACAAAAAAAATCAAACCACCGACGATAAGATGAATTTTCGAAAAAGAAAAAAAACAACAAAAATAACAACAAAAATTGACTATGATTCCTTTGGATTGTTCGATGCAAGAAGCAAGTCACGTTTCGAGACATAAGGCACCAAACCATCGTCACCTCACCCGAACCATAGGCTCCTTTTCCACATCTTTCGTTTCAATCTTCAAGAGCTAAGTTAAAAAGTAATTCAGTACCTATTTCAGGTGCTTGAAGTAACAAAACAACAACAACAAAATGGTGATGAAGAAAGAAAAACAAAATTTCTAGTGTATATATTACTAACAAGATAGAAAGAAGCTTGAGGTGCTGGGCGCTGATGGTGATGGGGCTAAGTACGTATATGTTGGTACTCGTATAACGTACTATGATATAGGAATCTGGTTTATGAGTAATTTTCCTTATGGAGCAGCATATATTATAGAGATACACAATAACATTGCATCAAACCTAAATGAATCTATAGACGGATGAAAACGAAACGAAGAAGACGGTGC
Organism: Philhelius pedissequus; assembly: GCA_910595825.1. Taxonomy (NCBI): domain Eukaryota; kingdom Metazoa; phylum Arthropoda; class Insecta; order Diptera; family Syrphidae; genus Philhelius; species Philhelius pedissequus. The sequence goes on from OU343163.1 coordinate 30,559,075, forward strand.
GGTGAAAAAAAAGAGTTGGGTTAAAGGTGTGCTCAGATAAACACACAAAAGAGCTCTGAGGTGAAATCTTGAGATCTTTAATACATTCACTCTGCAGGTATAGACTGACTCTAAGAAAAAGATGTACCATATTGGACTGCTGAGGTGCGAGGACTTCATGGAAGCCAAGCCATTCTATTCTTCTAAAGAGGCACAACCTCTCTGTCACTACATTGATTTATAAACGATATTACCAAGGCTACTTGAAGAAATTGTTGAAACAACAAAAAGAAAAACTTTAAAATTGAATACAAGAATTGAAAGCTTGACATCGGTTAATAAGCTTTAACTTTTTTTTTCGTATTGAAGCTTTTTCAAATTGAATTTGATGGGTATCGCACTAACTTTGGACCATTTTTTTTTATGTTTTACGTATACTGCTTTTAACGTGTTCCGATTAAAAATTTCATCATAGAACTGTCATTGAGATAGTGACATGATTAATGTCAACTGTCAGTAACATGATTACTGTCAACTGTCAGTGACAGGATTAATATCGGCTTACCTCTGTCAATGAAACGACTGATGTCAAAACGAACACTTCTAATTTATTTACAGAGATTCTAGATGGGACAAAAAATAGTATATTTAGAAAGTTTTTTTTTACAATACAAATTTCTTATAGTGCTGAATTTAATCAGCCAAGTAGTAGACGACTTAGCATTATATTTAATCGGACTTCTTGAATTATTGATTAAAAATAGCTTTTAGCTCCTTTAATGTACAAAATTGGCGTTTCATCCCGGCGATCTCACTTAGTCTTATCAATTCACTGACAGCTTATTTACTAGGCTCTCACTAGTCAACTGATGAATCCAAGTGAGATCGCCCGAATGAAACGCCAGTTTTGTAAACTAAAGAACGTTAGAATATATTTTGAATAAAAAAAACTGTATAGTAGAATGTAAATTTTGTAGAGAGCTATTTGTTGTTAATGATGTGCGTATTCGAATGAAATAATAGATTATAATCGATTCTTGCATTATTTCCAAAAATCCTGATACTTCATCTGAAATCATTCGAAAGATTTTCATTCATTCGAATGATATCTCAAATCTCGTCTTTTCAATTTCTAATTCACTATACTACAATGTATTTAAAAGTACGCGTAAACCAAATGCAAAACGAAGAAGCAAGATCCAAAAGGTATTGTGATGTGTGAGCCAATTCAACACTTTTTATGTGGATGTTTCTGTAGCCTTCACCATTCGAATGAATTATGAAAAACAGTAATAGTAATACTAATCACTCGTTTCTCGGATACAGAATTTTTGTGTATCTGCTTCTGTACCACTTATCATTCGAATGAATTAGAAATAGTAATCACTCAGTTCTCGAATACAGCTCGATACATTAGCTAGTGTATCCGAGATTTTTTGTTTTATGGAATGACCGAATGAAAATGAATGTATCGAATGATTTCGTGGTGGTTTTCACCATTTCTTATAAATGTTATATAATTATGTTTATTAACTAATGCTTAATACATTAAGGCCCGTTTGCTGATACACAACTTAAGCATTTAAGTTCTACTTAATAACTGACTGTGACAGTTTAGGCAGAGGAAAACTTATGATTCGTATCAGCAAACGCGCCTAAATGATATAAACGGTGATTTTTTAAGAGCTTGGTTTTTGAAAATTCAAAAAAACACAGAAACTTGTAAAAAGTGAATGAAATTTTTATTTGGATCGATAAATCAATTTCTGCCATTTACTTTTTAAAAATAATTTCACTTAAATGTTGCCCGCGGCTACGCTTCAGGTGGTCCATTCTGAAGGTCCAATTTTAGCAAACTTTTTCACACATTTCGGCCGGAATCTCACCAATGACGCGTTCAATGTTGGCTTCCAAGGCAGCAATCGTGTTTGGCTTGTCCCCATAGACAATAGACTTAACATAGCCCCACAAAAAATAGTCTAACGGGGTCAAATCACATGATCTTGGTGGCCAATTGACTGTGCCAAAACGTGAGATCAACTGCTCACCAAATTCGCCTCTCAATTGATGCATGATTTCACGTGCAGTGTTGCATGTGGCACCGTCCTGTTGGAACCACATGTCGACCGAGTTCAATTCTTGCATTTTCGGCAAAAAAAAAATCTGTTATCATCGAACGGTACCTTTTTCTCCATTGACCGTAACCCTGCGGCCTTCATCGTCCTTGAAGAAGTACGGCCCAATGATGCCGCCTGCCCATAAACCGCACCAAACAGTGCATTTTTCGGGATGCATTGGTAGCTGCTGAATTGCCTCTGGCTGCTCTTCACTCCAAATACGGCAATTCTGCTTATTCACGTATCCATTTAGCCAAAAATGAGCGGAAAAAAAAACGGACGTAGCTTGCGAAACACATTTTTCACAGAGCATTTTGATAATAAAGCAATTTTGATAATAAATTTCAATAATTTGCAAACGTTGTTCAGGCGTAAGTCTATTCATGATGAAATGGCAAACAATAATGAATCGAAATGTCAAATGTTCGTGGAATTTGTCATGTGTGATCTGTCAAAAATATAAACGTCAAAAACCAAGTAGCAAAAAAATCACCTAGTTCAATTTCAAGTATGTATTTTATTTTAAATTTTAAAATTTACACGTTTAAGTATTTATTGGCTTGTGAGTAGTTAACATTATTCATTTTCGTGATCTTTCTAACATCAAATGAAGTGTGGAACAATTAGTTAAAAAAAATTCCAATTTTCTTACTCTTTTTTAATTCGAATGATCATCCGATTATTTAAATCACTCGAGTACTAATGTCTCGTTTATTGAAATCATTCGATTGTGCCCATCGTTAATTTGTATGCCCCGTTTAAATGTGGTATCGACACTGTGTTGAATTGAAACAAGCTTCGATCTGATCGATCCTACTTGACGAACCGAAGTCGAGTCTAACTTTGTGACGAAAAATCTTGTTCAAATAGTTGGTTTAGCAGGTGTTTTTTTTTTCAAGCTTACTGAGTTTTTAAGAGATTTTTGACATTTTTATAATAAAACAAAAAATATTGTCACAAAACTTATGTTCGTTCTTTAATCATAAATATAAATAGAATTATCTAGACCACTCCCTCATACCCATTTTCATTTTCAATAAACTTAAAATTAGATTTCAATTTGATTAATTTGTTCAACCTTTAATATAAATCATTTTAAATAAAGATCTAAAATATAGTTTTGTTAAGAGGCTAAACCATTTAGCATTAATGATGTCAAAACTACCAAATCTCAACGAAAACATCAGTATAATTATGTATTCGTCTAAAATCTTTGAAATCACTCTCGCCACAGCTTGATAGGCCCCTTATTAAAAAAAACAAGACAGATTACTTCTCTGACTTCTAGTGATATATTTCTCAATATTTATTAAAGCAGTTTCATTAATAAATTAACAAAACATTTTTAACATTTTTGAAATATTTCTTAATGTTCCACAATCACCATTAATTGTTAGCCAATGCAAAGAGGGAGGGAAATATCCAAAAACGACATACATACCCATTCAAGATTTTCCATTCCGACAAATATTATAATGTATTTCTGCAACCCCTCTTTAGTTGCAGAAGGCAGCACAGATACAACAACAAAACATCTTTTTTGAAAATAGACAGCTCCACCTTAAGACAAACATCATATTTCCAAAATATATATCCATATATAGATACATAAGGACTATGACTATACCATCACCAACCGCACCAGAACATATAATTGACGCTGTAAATCTGTTAACACCGTACGCCTTCAGCGGAGACCATAAAAGCTGTTAACTTGTCATGTTAAATAATCTTTGGCACCGGAATTTCATATTCATTCGACTATCCTCCTCCGGATGGCGGTGGTGGCGGCGCGGCGGTGCGGGCATTGTTGATACCAATGATGATGGTGCGGAGATGGAGATGCTTCTTGTTTCCTTATACCTCTATCTCTATGTCTTTTACCTCCAACCCCATTAAAAAAAAAAAAAAAAAAAAAAACAACTAACAACAACAAAATAATTGCACGCCAGCGGTAGTCCATCTTTTTGTTCCAACAACATAGTCCCTATTGCCCCCATCATCATCTCTTACCTACCATCTTCCCCTCTTAAATAGGTATGGTTAGGCTGTATACAGAATACTGAGCTCCTTGTTGTTTCGCCGGTGGGTGTGTTCATTCAGGTCTTCTGTCTGATAATGGATTTGAAGGAAATGTTGATGCAGATGGTTACACTATGCCATCATATTTTCCTCCTGCTTCTGGTTGTTGCGGACCAAAAGAGCAACATCACCAAATGAAACAAAGCAGACGTTATAGTAAACGTATCTCTATACGCACTTGAAGATGATGACTTTGAGATGTAACGATAGAAGATACAACACACGGACACGATGGATTCGACTATGGGAGCACTATACCGCCATTTCATTGCCACCACACCACCAGCGTCTAGTTTGCCATTAGCTCCTGGAACCTGGAGTTCATTTGCTTTGTTTATTTTGCTCGACAGCTAAGGTTCCGTTTACTCGTTTTATTTTGATTCCTTAATAGTTTTTTTTTTTTGTTTTTTTTTGAAGTTTTCTAGCATTTTTATTGCTTCGAATGTGAAAATGTGTGCAGCGTTAGACGAGAAGAGAACCGAATCCATCTACCAGCAATCACTTAACTTTGTTTTTAGGACTGTGAGCTGAGAAGGCTCGCGCGGAAGGAGGTACAATACAGTGAAGGTGTGTTTTTTTTATTTTTAAGTGAAACAAAAACCATGTGTCTGGAATTTGAAATCATATCATGTCAACAAATGAGGTTAATTACTGCTAGATAGAACAAAACAATAGTCGAACATCTTTGGCGGTAAGATGTACCTATATTGATGAACATGGACAACTAAATATAAAGTTTAGATAAATCCAAGCCCAGACATTGATTTTTCCTTTCCGCCTTGGGTATAGAAGTCTATAACTTTTAAGTTGTTAAATTTGGTTTTTTAAAAGGAAAAGGTCATTGTGTTTTCTCCGTCACTGCGTTGAACTCTCTTATGTTTCGTGCATCACGTCGTCGTTGTTAGGTAGTCTCCGTAGCAATGACCAGCAGCACCCAGACTATATGTGATTCATAGGCGGGCTTATCGTATAGGTTTTTTTCTTGTTTTGAATTCTTAACTAGACCACAGTCAAATTGAATTTTGTGGATTTTTTTTCAACGTCTTTTTATATTGACCAAAGTTTACTTAATACCTTTTAATTTTTTTGTTAGTTGATATGATGAGAGAGCACAAAGGTATCAGAAGTGATGGTATCATAAATATTCGTCAGCTATTAAAACCTACCTATACTCATACATGTATGGAATGTTCATTATGAAAAGCAAATATAGCACTGTTTGATTTGAAGAAAAATAAAATGCGACTTTTGTGGTATCTTTTGATATACTGGAAAAATTTGGTAATTGCTATAAATCGATCAATAGCTTTTAAATTGTCGAAGTTGAAAGAAGGAAAATTTCGAAAGCGATGATTAATGATCAATGTTTGACTATCATTGACTGGAGATTTAAAAAAATTCACTTTTTAATTGGCAATTTGGTAAGGATGTCAAAGATGTCTTCTGAAAGTTTCCGAACTCGTGAAATTGCATCATTTCATGGAAGAAGAACAAGTATCTTCAAGTCAAAATGTTTTAGAATACCGACAACCAAGATAGAAGTTAATTTCATTCTTCATTTTTCATACATTTAGCCCTTATGATTAAAACTTAAATATCAAGTAGATACCAGTTGTACAAATACTTAAACAGTGGTGCAATCTTGATTCAATATTTTAAACTCGGATTTCTGCGGATAAAGTAAAGTCCAACCATGATTCCAGCATGACTTCCAAACTTTTGGTCTGTTTTTCAGGCAGAGGTGCTTAGTCAATAAGACCAAAGATATATTCGTAGACAGCCGGGCAACAATCCAAACCAAAAGTAAGTCAAAACTAGTAGGTCGTTGCCACAACGAATTAAGATTGCTCAGCGAATCGTACTTAGTCCTCCTAATCTGTAGTCCTTGAACCCAGCCAACTCGTGCAAGAACATTTTAGAATTCACCAAACTTTCCTCAAAACCGCAAACGACATGGTCAAGAATTGACAATTGTCGTTTTTCGAGGAATCTTTGGCCAGGTAGAAAAAAACAATATAGTTACCAGGGCTAAACAGAGATCAAGTGTCCTGATGGGCAATGAGCATCCTAACATCATAATTGGAATGCACATGATCAGAATGGGCATCAGCACATCTGACTTATGTAGAGCTTGGAAGAAGACCCATATTACTTCTTCTTTGAATGTCTCAGCCTATCCCGATCCAGAAAAACAGTCTTCGCAGATTACTTCTTCGATGAACTTTGCGATGCCTCTAATAAGACACTTAAACAAATCCTGAAAATTATACCCTACACCTAATCTCCCCCACTTACTCCCATCACTCCTATTTCTCACTACCTTAAACTATCCCACTCCTACCGTGGCGACCGGAACGGTACCATTGACTTCCGAGTAAGGTGAGACGGCTTGCAAAGCGCAATCTTTCATAATTGGACTATTTTGTGCTCATTCAAGATGATTATTTTATTATGGAACAATGGAACTATCACTGACAAGTCATCTTCGCTTGGACATTCTGTGTTATACCCGTTTCACACCTACTTTTCCGACTCATAAAGCTACGTTTTGATACTTGTCGTCGGATTTCCTGTCAAGCGCGTTGAATCTTAGAAGAAGATATTTTGTTAGATGGCAATATTAGAATGCGTGTATTTACGTGTTAATTTGTAACGAGGATATTTTCATATTCGATTTTCGGAAAAAAAAGTCTGAACATTTATTCGAAAACCACATACCTACGCAACATACACCAAAACAGTACACGATAAACAGATAATAAGTTATGCTCATTGTGTTTTGACAGTTGTGGTGTGACTTCATCAACTGGTTCGGATATAAGATGAAAGAAAAGAATACCATTTCATTGCATTGTTTTTATTATTTTTTCTATTCTTACAGTTAATTTCACTTAAAAATTATTTGTTTAAATGCTTAAGTCTAAAATACAGTCTGCACTTACAAAATATTTGTTTACACTTATATCTAGAGGCACAGCTTCAGCATTTTTTAAATGTTTTTTCAGGAACTTGCCTTCTGTGTATAGATGTCCTATAGGACCTGGCACTAGCAAAATATAGGGACATTGCTGAAGAAATATCCTCACCTTTCCAGCGTGCCTTTTTATTGGGACGCTCCAATTGTTCTGCTTGGGTAGATGTAAATATCCCTCTTAAAGATGTCGTCATAGCCACATCATTTTGTGCCTGCTGATTCTTGCGCTTCAGATTGCTCTTCAATCTGCTGACTTGATTTTCCAGTTCCATGATTCTTGGTTCCTTTCGGCAGTTGTATTCAACTCTATTTTAGAAAATAGAATAAAATAAAATATTATTTAAGGTAACTCAAATTAATTTCCAAGTATATCTTACTCTGTTTGGGTGCTACCCCATTTGTGTAATACAAACAATCCTCTTGATTATGGTCTCCACAAAATTCTTCCTCTTGTGGACTTTCGGGGACAAAGTTACTTGTCGAGGGTTTGTGACAACTATATGTATTAAACATGGTTAAATATATAATATAGGACAGTTTATTTCAAATTATTACTTTTCGAAAGCAGCTAGACATTCATTATCGATCCTTTTTTTTCTCTTATTTCTTGTCTTTTGTCTCTCGAAGATTGCTCAGGTTCATTTGGCAAATTTTTTGATGGTACTGATTCTTTCCTTAAAGCTCTCTTATTTTCAGGAATATTTAAAAGTATATCTTAATGTGCATAGTCGCTTTCCAAAAATGTTCTGAGCAAACACGACTGCTTTTTAAAGAATAATATTTTTATTACACTTATCCACAATTTGCACATTTTAGCGTCTTTCGGGAAATAATGAAATTTTAATTGTATTTCATTGTTTTTTCTGTCCGGTGAATTATTACACCCCAAAACAGCACACACAACCATTTTCAAATTTTGAAATTCACCTTTTAAACGCGAAAACAAATCAAATACAAAAAAACAAGTTTTAGATGAGAAAAAAAGAATAATATAGTTTGTACCGAATATCGAGCTTTTGTATGCCTGTGTTGAGTTGAAACGGCCTTCGTTCAATTCGATTAATACTTTCAGTAATATTTCTTCAGTAATAGAATAATTATAATCAAAAGTTCACTTGAGCTAATGTCATAAACAAACAAACAAAAAAGTATAGTTCACCAATATATTATTTTATATTTTCACTCAGTGAGGTGTACTCTTACGAAATCAAAAATGAACGAAACTAAACGAAAAGGATGGCTCAATCCAATGATTTGTTTGTTTTCCCAGGAACACGACCTTGACGTAATGGGTAGTGCGTTTGACTGACACTCCAGACGTCTGAGGTCGAGAATATCCGATCCAAGAATATATTCCGATCCGAATATATATCCGATCCAAATATATATTTATTTATCTCTTTTTCTCACCTAACGTCAATTGCGTAAGTTCGTTAATTCGTAAATTATTTTCTTTTTGAAACTCTTTGAAACTCGCATTTATTAATATTGCTTCAGTGTTATTGTTACATAATCGATGTTTATTAGAGATAAAATATATCAACTGTTTCAAGAACTGTTCAACATAGATTTCGATTTACTTTGTATAACTCTTTAATTTGTACAATTGTTCAGTGAAAAATCATCTGAATTTCCGATTTAAACTCAATTTATTTTCGAAAAGATATTGTTTAGCCATCTTTAACCACAATTTAACTCACAGTTTTTTTCAAGTTTGTTCAGAAATCTTTGTAGATTATCGTTTTCCTGTGATCAAACAAATACCATAATTCACAGAATTAAAGATAGTTTGTTATTTACGAACAGAATATGTATTTATTCAACCAGAAATGTATGAATTGATCTCATTGTGTTACGTGTTGCAATTAACAATTCAAGTTTCATATAGAAATATTACTGAAGCATAAAGTTTCAATTAGTCTTTTCTTTTGAAATCCATCTTAAGAGACAGAAGAAAATTTCAAGATTTGAACATCATCTCTGGAAAGCTCTTCAACTTAAATCAACATTCAATACTTTGCGTTCAAGAAACACTTAATACTTTTAAGAAGAACACATTATAAACAAAAAAAAAGTGCAAATCACCTTTATTATCTCTTCTGTAAATCACTCTACCTATATTCCATATCTACTTGACAATGATGATTCCTCCTTCATTAAAATAATAATAATAAAAAAAAGATCATCAACCTCATCCATTATTATTCTCATGTCAGACCCCAGACCAGACTATGATATCTTGAATCAGCTACATAATACAACGATCACTTCGGCGACACGACGATAAATTTTCTGATCTGAAGACGAAGATCCTCCAACTAAGCACTCATAATTAAGTAAACATGATAAAGATACAAAAAGACTGAGGAAAAAAAATAGTGATCCCCCAGTAGCAGTATTTGAACAAGTTGAGGATCGACTAGTGATCACGACTATTGGACCATCATCGTTATGATGGTTGAATGCTGGTTGTATTTGGAGTGTGCAGAGTATGTACAGTCATATATATGATTACCTGTGTTTAAGCTATGGTATTGGATTGGTATTTTTTTTTCTCCAAAAGTAAACGTTTCTTCTTTTTTTGGTCTGAGGCAACAAAAAAAAACTGGATACTTCTAGGGAATAAATATGTTGGCACACTCAACTGGACCATATTGACATTAAACTGTTTGTGCAGCATGAATATATTTTTGGTCTGTTGATCTTTTGAGTGTTGGATATTTTATTCAATTTAGGTTTTATTTATTTATATTTTTTTTCTTTTCTTCAAGAATAATGGTAACAAGTAAAACTGTAGTGTCTTTTCAGACATATTGATTTAATGCTTTAACCTGAAGATCATACAAAAATGATTCCGTGCTCCAGCAAGTTTGGGTTCTTGTTCTGAATTCTGCAAATAAAAAAACTCAAACATACCAGCACCGGAAATTCAATAGAAGTTAGATCCTTGCAGTCGTATTAGTAAAAAACGCTTATTCGATTAGTTAAAATTAGTTCGATTAATAAAAATAAAAGATCCGTTCAAAACGCCATACAAAAAATCTACTACAATAAGTTTGAATTCTTCTTTTTTGTACTCTAAAGATCTGTAAACTATTGTAAAATGGGAAATAGCAGACATTTTGTTTTAGTAAGGCCCGTTTGCTGATACGCTACTTTCCCTCTGCGTAAACTGTCACATAAGTGCTTACGTAGAACTTAATTGCTTAAGTTGAGTATCAACAAACGGGCCTAAATCGCCAATAAATTGTGTTCTTTTTTAATTCGTGTGTTAATATTTTATAAAATTGCTGCTTTTTTATTGGCTAGAAATCGCAGAACCAACAAATTAGAAATCAATCAGAATTTATGGATGGTGTTTACATTAAACACACTCAAGAAAAAGCGATATTATATATATTAATAACAGGCGTGTTTCATTTCTCCTGAACTCGAAAGAAATAGTGCGGAAAAAATCAGAGGGATTTAGCGACCGACGCCAATTTCAACCAGAAGCGAAAGCTTATTTTGTTTGGAATTCTGACCTTAAAACATTTTTAATAAAATGCACGACTGGATCGCACGAACTTGCTCTTATGTTCGATCACATCGTATGCAAAAGATTTCTATTAAAAACCTAAATATATTTTTAAAGTCATTTTTAACTCAATTTTGTATATGCATATACAAAATTTCATTAATTTTGTTCTAAAATAAATTGGGATGACAATATTAAATATTTAATAATATAAACTTAAAAACAAAAGATTAAATCTGTTTAATTAAAGGAAAAATTATTCAAAATTTAGAAATAAATACTTAAACTAATTTGAGCTCAAAAGAAAAGTACGCCATTTTATTTCTTGGATAAATTTGAATTTATGAAAAAAAAATTTTAAATCTGTGGAGCGGTTTTTGAGAAAAATAGTTTTTTTTTTTTTTTTAAACTTTTTGTAAATATTAAAAAAAAAATCAAAAACGCCAATTCATAGATATTCAGAAAATAAAAATAAATATAATTTAAAAAAAAAAATTAATGAGCAGTTTTCGAATAATAAATTAAAACAATTTTTTCTTAAAAATGATTTTAAAAATACAAAGAAATATTAATTAAAAATATTGGTACGCGGTATAATTTGGGCAACCTAAATCTATATTTTTGTGAAATTTCTAAAGAATCCGATAAGCCATTTATGAGATAGTCGAAAGCAAAAAAAAACGGTCCTATGGAAAGTACCGTTTTTAGACATTTTTCTGATTTTTTTTTCAACTATATGATCGGTAGTAGCTAAAAACCCATACTGATTTTTTTTTTATCAAAATCGTTAGAGCCGTTTCCGAGAAAAATAGGTTTGAACGTAACGGTTATATGGCAGGTACCGTTATTTTTTTAGCTAAAAAAAATATTTCAATTCCCCCTCTGTACAATACCTAAAAAAACTCTATATACCAAGTTTGAAGCAATTCGGCCCCCCCATTTGGGATGTAGGTGTCTATACATACATACAGACAGACTGACAGACCGACATACAGGCGGACAAAATTTTTAGACCATATTTTTCCGTCTTCGCTATCATCGTAATGTCATGTTTGATTGTTATCTCACAACTTTTTTTTCGACGAATGCATAACTTGCCTTATATAGTAGTACCTATAATCGCAAGTAAAAAATGAAACCTCAGTCTTATCGAATATATTTCCACCTTCAAATTGCGCGCATTTTCCGAACAGTTTATCCGTCATTTTTCGAAAAATATCCCAAATAATTTAATTGATTTTTTGTTTCATTTATGGCCTTTTCGATTCGTCCACCAGAACACGTTCCCCCAATAAAACAACTCGACACAATTTGACTAATTTTGAATTGTTAAAAAAATTTCACATCCGTTAAAAAGAATTTCCAAAGCCCTTGATTTGGATTTACATACACATTTTTTTTTATATAATGCTTAACTTGCTTCTTCTTATGTTATTTTTACCAGAAAAGTTGTTCAAATTCAATAAATACATCGAAATTACACAAATCAAAGCAACCCGATGACTTTGACAGTTTATATTATGTGAGTGGATTAGTGATTCTGCTTTCTGTTCTGTTTAGAGTAACAACTGCCATTTTTTGGGTTCAGAACAGTTCTGGACGACCAATCGTAAAGCCCATTAGCTTGCATACTGCTCCTCGATGACAAAAAACTATATGTAGTTCTTATAGGATTGATTTTTTCGCAGCAAAATATTTTAACTCGACTTTTTTATCGAACTGTTACCGAAGAAAGAAATATACACACCACGAATATTTTTTCCTGGAAAGCAATGAATGGCATTGACATTATTTTGTGGAGAAAAAAGAAGATAATATTGGTTTACTTATTCGTTTACCCTCAGATATTTTTCCTTTGGAAAAAAATAATTTTTCTCACCACCAATTTAATTTTTCGTTTAAAAGAGTTGTACACTAGGTTTAAACTAATGGAGTTTATACTCACCACGAATATGTTTCTGTGGGGAAAAAAGAAGAACATTCTGTGTTTTCACCACATATCTTTTTTTTATCCAATGTGCTCGTATTTGGTGTCATGAAAAGAGCAGTTAAAGCTCAGCTATGGAGTGCCTCCCTGAACTAACCTGAGTTCTGTTTGAATTTCCGAATGTTCTTTAGTAGCAGGAACGAGATGTCGCCCGAATCGTTCAGAAAGTAGATGTTGTCCGAGGGCTTAATTTTTAGTTCTTTTGAAAACGGGACATTCACAGAGAAAATGAGAAGAACCCCCTTTTCCAGTCCCATTTCCCCATTGAGTTGTGATCCGTTAGGATTCGAACCAAGAATCACTTGATGACTTCTGAGTTTGCGTTTTTTTTTAGGTTAGGTTAGATTTAAGATATACTATCCGTCCAAATATTTCTAGATTTCTCGAGAACCGGAAGTGTCAATCGGGGATTCGTAATTATTTTCCTAGTCACTGCCACTGACATGTATAGTTACTGGGAATTCGCCCAACTAACATTTCATCTTCGATAAGTGTTCGTTAGGTCATTTTAGCTTCGATAAGACCTTGCCGAAATTTTATAAAAGTTGAAATGTTAGTAGAGTGGTTTGGCATGGATCAAGAGACGACCTGTTTTTTGACCATTTCATCAGCCTTGTAATTGCCGCTTATACTAGAATTTTTGATTAAAGAGGAAATAGCTTAGAAGGACACTCCCCTATCTATGGCTAGTTGCTTGTAAGTCGCCTGAGGTGTCCGTTGAAAACAATGAAATTCACATATTTTTTTTGCAAGCAGCCTGGTCTAAAAATAGTTTTTTCTTTCATTATTCTATTACAACTGAATATTAATTCCATCAAACTTGAGCATCTTAGAGAACACAAACTCTTGTAATCATATCCGTCTTCCAACACTCCTAATATTTTACCGCGTTGCAGAATCACTGAGTCAGGGATGAGGGTACATTGTCATGTCACACAAAAAACAAAAAAAAAACAACCACAAAATCGCTACTTTATTTTCTTTGTGTTGGGTTGACATTTTTCGGTAGCGGATCAGAAGAAACTAATGTCATGCTCACGACTGTTCGCGGTTAATAAAAAAAAAACCAATAGCCCTAAAAACTGCATCCATACAACCTCCATAAAGGCAACTGATACCTACACATGAGTTTTAACCAAGCCAGACAACTGAGGCTTACCATCAAGAAGCCAATAACTTCTGTTTTAAGATGTGGCACCACAGAAAGAGCAATTGATATTCCCATCAGTCTTTTTAGTCCGATGGTGACCACTTAAATTCAACCAAGTCTCCTTAAATAATCTCCAAAAGTCTAACCCGACAGATTGGTGACACTCTTCCCAATACATACCTACATATATATTAAAAGGGGTCTTTGTGACATAAAGAGCAACACCACCATCAGTAAGACGAAACAAAAAATCATTTTCAATTTGAAATCTGTCAAATTCAATTAAATCCGAAAGATGATGCCTTCGTTGATGCTGATGCCTTTTCGTTGTTGTTATTGTATGGATTCTTCTTTTTGTTTTTGTTATAGTTTTTTTTTTTGTTATTTCTGTGTGCTTTTGGGTTAAAAATAATTTTCCATCATTAAGATTGATTGATTTGTTAAAATATTAAAAAAAATATATATACAAAACTATTTGTCCTAATGCGTATCTGTCATTTTTTTTTTCATTTCAGATGTCAACTTTTCGAATAATTTGACGCAAGAGGACGTTGTTGGCGTATTTATTCTTTCCGGTCTTCATTGTCCACAAGAGACTGAAAGAAAGAAAGTTAGAGAAGGCATCTACAGTAAATAACGTAATCCCAAGCAAAAGGGGGGATAGGCGTGTTTTTTTTTAAGAAGCAACGACCCACGACGGAGAGTGCACAAAGTCAGCTTGTTCTGATTTAAGTGTAGCCCGCTAAATCTTTTAAAACGTCAAAAATGTATAATCATACGAAAACTCACGTCAAAATGTCAGTTAAGCACAGTAGAAGAAGAACACTGTGTCCAATGTCGAGCTTGCGAATACTGCTCCATGTGTTAATACTTGGAGTCATAGTGACACAAATAACGGCCGATGGCATGCAACACATGACAGATAATGGCGGTGGAGGTGGTGGCATGGGCGGCATGGGCGGTGGCAGCATGTCGATGGAAGTGAGCCCCGCACCTGCCTTTGGTCTGCCGGCAATGCCCAAAGACCCGAATTCGCGCTGCGAAGAAATTACCATTCCTATGTGCCGAGGAATCGGTTACAATATGACATCATTCCCGAACGAAATGAACCATGAGACACAGGACGAAGCTGGTCTGGAAGTGCATCAGTTCTGGCCCTTGGTCGAGATCAAGTGTTCGCCGGACTTGAAATTCTTCCTCTGTTCGATGTACACTCCTATTTGCCTTGAAGACTATCACAAGCCGCTGCCTGTTTGTCGGTCGGTTTGTGAACGTGCTCGATCGGGTTGTGCGCCCATTATGCAGCAATATAGCTTCGAATGGCCCGAACGAATGGCTTGTGAACACCTGCCATATCACGGCGACCCGGAAAATCTTTGCATGGAACAACCGACATACACAGAGAACGAAGGAACTGGTCACTCGTCAGGTGGCTCAGGGGGATCAGGAGGATCATCAAGAGGTGATTCGGGCTCTAGTGGATCTGGCGGTTCAGGCGGCAAATCGAATCGCAAACAATCGCAGTCGGCCAAATGCAAAGGAAAGAATTCAAAAAACTGCCAAAATTCCCTAGGAGAAAGAACAAAGGAGTGCACTTGCAGTTGCCGTCCACCACTGATACTCCTGGGGAAGGAAAACCACTGGTACAACACAACTGTCGGAAGGGTGGCCGGCGTGTCAAATTGCGGAATACCATGCAAGGGTCCGTTCTTCACAAACGACGAAAAGGAGTTCGCCGGAATATGGATCGCTCTGTGGTCGGGTCTGTGCTTCATCAGCACTCTAATGACACTCACCACATTCATCATCGACACCGAAAGGTTCAAGTATCCTGAGAGGCCAATTGTCTTCCTGTCAGCCTGCTACTTCATGGTGGCTGTGGGCTATCTATCCAAGACTTTTATGAACAATGACGAAATAGCCTGCGATGGCCGAATTTTGCGGCAATCCTCAACTGGACCGCAATCGTGTACTTTGGTCTTTTTGTTGGTGTATTTCTTCGGAATGGCTTCGTCCATCTGGTGGGTTATTCTATCGTTCACCTGGTTCCTTGCTGCAGGCTTGAAATGGGGCAATGAAGCTATAACAAAACATTCTCAATATTTCCATCTTGCCGCATGGTTGATTCCAACCATACAAAGTGTTGCCGTGTTGCTTCTTTCTGCAGTTGATGGAGATCCGATCCTTGGAATCTGCTATGTTGGAAACTTGAATACCGATCATCTGAAAACATTCGTTCTTGCCCCATTGTTTGTGTATCTGGTCATTGGAACGACATTCCTTATGGCTGGTTTCGTCTCGCTCTTCCGTATTCGATCGGTGATCAAACAACAAGGAGGCGTTGGAGCTGGCGTCAAGGCTGATAAACTTGAGAAGCTAATGATTCGTATTGGTATCTTTTCCGTCCTTTATACCGTCCCAGCGACCATTGTCATTGGATGCTACCTATACGAAGCAGCTTACTTCGAAGACTGGATCAAAGTGCTTGCTTGTCCGTGCGCTAATATTAAAGGTCCCGCCAAGAAGCCTCTCTATTCCGTGTTGATGCTCAAATACTTCATGGCATTGGCCGTGGGCATAACGTCTGGCGTTTGGATCTGGTCAGGTAAAACTTTAGAGTCTTGGCGGCGTTTCTGGAGACGTCTCTTCGGTCATCCTGATCATACAGGTGCAAATCAGGCTCTAATCAAACAACGTCCACCTGTTCCGCATCCTTATGCAGGATCCGGAATGGGTGTGCCCGGTTCGGCGGCCGGATCATTAATGGCTACTCCTTACACTCAGGCAGGCGCCAGTGTTGCATCGACCAGCCACCACCATTTGCACCACCATGTCTTGAAACAACCACCGGCCAGTCATGTATGACCTGGCGAGTCAGGAGGTGCTTCAACCGGCATGCCAATGGGTGGAGGCGGCAGTACAATCGGCGGTAGTAGTGTTCTTGGCAGCGGTCATGGCGGTGGCATGCCCATGAGCGCTGGCATTAGCAGTAGTACGGTTGGTGGTATGGTAGGAAGCGGCGTTGGTGGTCTTGTTGGAGGTCCTCCTGGCATGATGACAAGCGGTGGTGGAATTGGTGGAGGCGTTGGTGGTGGAACACCCGGCAATAATGGTGGTGTTATGTTATCTGGCGGTGGTGTTGGCGGTGGCTGCTATGGTGGACAAAGTACGGCACCCGGTTCTGTTGTCGACTCCCGGGCTGTGTCAGTTGTGGTAACTCTACCCGGTCCTCAGCATGGGCAGGCATTGAGTGACTATGGTCCTATATAGTTGACGGCACGTCCATATACCGCTCATTGGGTATCAACCAGCAGTTTTAGCCAACTCTAAGCTGCTTTGTTGGGCGCCATTGTTAACACTTACCACCAAAATAATACCACAAACACCCCATTTATCTAGTCCATTGAAAAGTTTTCATTGAAAACGTATATTAAAAAAAACACACACACATGCACAATTAAGTAATTTTTTTATTTCATTTTTAAATTACATTTACTATACGAAAATAAAAAAAATAAACAAAAAAAATCAATAAAACAAAAACCTCTCCATTCAAAATGGT
Organism: Philhelius pedissequus; assembly: GCA_910595825.1. Classification (NCBI taxonomy): domain Eukaryota; kingdom Metazoa; phylum Arthropoda; class Insecta; order Diptera; family Syrphidae; genus Philhelius; species Philhelius pedissequus. Next base: position 30,576,443 of record OU343163.1, read on the forward strand.
GGGGTCAGTGTAATATATTTCTTTATAATTCTTTATATAAAACAAAATAAATGTATATTATATAAATAACAATGACTGAGAAAAAGGAGTGACGCCATTTGCAGGTAAAACACACTGCCAAAAAAATCAAACATGAAAATTTATGTTTTCAATGTCAAATCGAATACAACAAAAAAAATACAAAAAAAAAACACAAAATGAATCCTTTTGAATCAAATTTTATGAAAAATTAAAAAAATAGATCACAACAACTGTAAATATTCGTAATATAAATTATTTTTTAAATTTAAATTTTACCTACAAAATATGTAACACAAACTTTAGCTTCTAAGTATAAGAGCCGAATTTCTCTCTGTGTAAAAAGATAGGTTAAGTTTTAAAAGGAGAAAAATCAGTTAATAAAAACAAGCAACGCATTTTAAAATGCATATTTAATTTACGAACAAAAATTGTAAAGTTATGTTGTTTACGTATTAAAAATATGCATTTATCTTTAAGAAAAAAAAAATAACAAATTGTATAAAAAATAAAAGTTAATTAAAACATAAACCACTATTTTCCTGATTAAAATCAATCAACAAAACAAAAATATTATGATAGTCTAATTGATATTTATTTTAAAAATAGACTTTGTAAATTTATTATTTTTTATTGTTGCATAAGTTTTAGCTCTTAATATAAATGTTTTTTTTTTATTATTATTATTATTACTTTATATTTTGGCCATATTAATGTTTAGTTGATTTAATATTTTTTACTAAATAAATTAGATTTCATTCAGATCACATTTTTCTACATATTATTGTTATTTACATTTAATTTTCCTAAAAAAAAATATTTTCTTTTCTTAATTTTAATTAAATTATTGTTTTAAAACAAAAAAGGAAATTCATATATATTAAAAAAAAATATTCGAAACAAAGTTTTATTTAAATATAAAATATTGTGATTAAACATTCAAATTTAAAAGAAAAATAAATATTAAAAATATTATTTTAAACAATTAAACAAATTTTTGAGTTTTTTTTTTATTTTGTTAGTTTGATTTTATTTTATTTTTTTCAGATTTGCTTTTTTTTATAATTTCTTTTCTTAGCTGTTCAGTTTTTTTATTGTTTTCTTTTTATCCCGTGTCCATTAAGAACTTATGTACGTACATACTTTGGTATTGCATTCCAAAAAATGACACAAACCTATAAAAGTTGTAATTAATTTTTAAATCTTCAAATCAAATCCTACGATTGATGTTAAATATTTATTTAGGAATTCCCTTGAATATGAACAGTTAAAGTCTTATTAAGCACAACTCAAATAATATTGATAACTTGGTTATGGAAAACAACAAAGATCGAATTGGAGTTCTTATCAACCAATGGGTATTATAGGACACAATTAGTTGTCTGTCAAAAGACAAACAAAATGGCTTTTTGCTTTAATTGTATCAAGTTTTAGTTGTACTCAGTTGAGTTGTTTTTCAGTTTATGATTCTGAATTTTAATATGATTGCATATTTGAAAGCAAAAATTATCAAAACCAAAAATAACGATTTGTTGCACAATTATGATACCAAAAACGACAACAGTCGAGTTTGACGTTTAACTATGGTTTCGATTCGGATTTCAAATCCAGAAGCCAAATTCTCTTCTTTTCAGAATTAGAACTGTCATTTTTTCCCAAGTGAACACTTGCAGAAGAGTCCAGGTGGTCAATTCCCGTTCTGTGAAGATGTGAAGTGATACATTTTATCACGCTTTCTCGTCTAATTCGATTCTCGATTCGTGAAAAAGTGAAGTTAAACGCCAAACATTTTTCATATGATAATTTTTTTATCACAGTCAATTGTTTTATGAAGAAAATCGAATATTAAGAAGAAAAACAGGATTTGGCACATGACAACTAAGCAACAATTATATTTATACACAAATTTTTTTTTTTAGTAAGTTATATTTGTGTTAATTCGAGTAAATAAAGAAATTGTTAAATCATTTTGTCAAACTGTTAAACAGATTCACAACAGCCGACGCGACGGTGCTCATTCCCGCGACAGATCGTTGGAAACTACCCATTGCAAAAAAATGCAGAGCACTTTACCACATTTAAATGACTTTGGAGCGCACATATAAGTTGAGTGTTTTTCAATAATGCTCTCAATTCACGTATTAAATCCATGCATAAATGTTTTGGGAATGTATAAAGTTTAATAAAGTGCTCCTAGTTGTAACTTCTTACTCAAAACAGAGATACTATTGAATATAATATAAAACCCACAATTGATCAGTACGACGTCTTTTATTAATTTATTAAACGAATTATTATTCCGGATATTATTCTTAAGCAAATTTCGAAACTGAAATTAAATATTTACCTTTCCCAACAAAAAATCTAATCAGAAATGACAGAATTTATCATTTAGTACTTTTTAGTACAAACTTTATCACAATGAGTTCTAGAATCGCATTAGGCGTGTGCGTGATGTTGGAAAATGATAAGCCTCTGTGAAAACTGAAATGATATTTTTTTTTTCACTTCAAAACTTCACAGATCGGGAATTGACCCCCAGAAGGCTTCCGGATTAAAAAATAAAACAAACGTACATCCGCTGGTCTTGGCATAAAATTAATGCCTCAAAGTAGACAATCGTTTTTGTAAAACTCAACTGAAAGCAGTTTTTGTCCATATGAATTACGAATAATTTCGACACAAATCAAAAAAACGCTTGAAAACTCACACCCAGGGTCCAATTCCGAAAGTCTGAGTTTAATCTGTGTTCACAGAAAACCATTACACATATAAAATATAGGGTGTTTTCAAAAACGCAGAAAATCTGCGCTGGTACAAGCTCTTTTCTTTTCTCATGCATTGTTGAACGCATTCACACTGAAAACAATTTACATTCGCGATCCTTTTGCACCTAAAAAATAATTACCGCGCAATTTGATGATGCCGATATTTTGACGTTTATGAACAGCAGTTCGATCAAAAATATGGCTTATTGATCATGGATAGTGCAGTTCTTTTTAGGTAAGCGTTTATGAAAAAACAACCATTAACAATAGGTTGTGTACACGAAAAATAATTTACGCTTGCAGAAATTGGACTTAATTCTCTTAATGTAAATACAGTGAAGTAGGTATAACTGTCGAAAATTTCCAAATTGAAAAATATCGTTTTGACGTAAGCAGATAGTGACAACTATTTGTTTACTCAACATTTTTAAAATCTGTATTTTGGTATAAATGAATATAAAATAAAAAATGTTAAAATGAAAGGTTGACTAGCCGCGCCATAGATTTTGTTGTTTATTAATTGCATTGAAATTACTACCGGTTTTATTAGACAAACAAGTGTGTTACTTCGACCTTATTTAACAAGTTCTTAATTTGCAAAATCAGTTATTACAAAAGAAGGAATATCTTAACTTTGAATCAATGATGCCAAATTGTAAACAATATTGTAAAATAACTCTCCATATTTTTATTTGCTTAAAAAAATCGTTCGTGTAACTAAACTATTACTATACTATAAGTATTGGTTAAAGGTGTCAACTGAAACATTCACTGGTAAATCATGGGATTAAAAATGAATTATGGATTGGTGCGGTAGCGGCCGCGGGAAAAAATGTATAGGTTTTCAAATAGCGGCGAATTGTCTATTTGCGGAAAAAATGGCTGTTAAGGCTCGAGAAACTTCAGTACCCTTGGTTGGACGTTGCTATACCTATTTAAAAAAAATTTGACATTTTTAATGATTTATATATTGTTATTTTATTTTTATGTATAGTTATTTTCGAAACTTATAATTTATGTATTTGTTCTTAAAAATTGTTGAAAGATGAGATTAAAAAAAACTAATGGTATATATTTTATTTAAAATCTGTTTTTTTTTTTTTAATTTTTAATACCCTAGTTACATATCGTGCTTTTGTTTTCATGGAAATTTTGTGAAATGTGATCCAAAATTATGTAAAAATTGTAGGCACCCGTAGCAATAGTTGGATATAGCTCAGAAAATATAGTTTTTTAATTATGAAATTTTCTGTTTTTTAAGTTTATTATACACAAATAAAAATCATATAAGTATTTGTTTGTTTTATTTTTTAAACTACTACATATACTACTAAATTTGTTATTGTTCAAAATTATTATTTCTTAATTAAATTTTAAAATTTCTGAGTCGATCTTGAATATTAAAAAATACGAAAAAGTACCCATTTGCTTGATGTTTGATGTTATATCTTATCTTGTAGTCTATAAAACCTTAATATATTTTTAACTACTTAAACAATAAAAACTCAAGTAAAATGAAAACTGTATAAAATTAAATTTAATAATTAAAAATAAAACAATATTGCTATATGTAAAGTAAAATTAGCAATATTAGGTAACTGACAAAAATGTTGTGTTTAATCTTAAATATTATTATGTAACAAAAACATATTTTCTTTTCTTTATTGCGCTTATTACAAAAATAAAATTGTTTTTTAAATTTAAGCATACCAGCCAGCATTTAAATTTGTTTTTAAGATTAAAATTTAAGTAATACTTAATGCAATTGTAACGAATATACGTAAAAATAACAAAGATGCTAAATACAAAGTAACATTTTAAGATAATATTTTTATTATACATTATTAATATATAAAATTAATAGGTGATAAAATCTAAATATAAGTAAAACCACGATGAATATGATGAAGGGAGAAAGAGAATATTTAAAACAAAACCAATAAACAATAATTTTATAATTTTATATATGTAATACCTAATTAAATTGAAAATGAAATAAAACTGAAATACTTAAAAGTTATAAATACAGCAACACACAAAACAAAAACAAAATGAAAAATAAAACACAAAGAATGAGTACACAAAATAGATTGTAAAAAAAAAAACAAAAAGAACTTGAAAGAAAAAGAAAGAAGTTTAAATTGTGAAAAGAAAAAAAAATATTTATTTATTTAGGAAAAAAGAAAAAAATATATTATTTAGCAAAAAAATAACAAACAAAAAAACAAGAAAAAGGATAATTTTATTTCATCTGGTTTCACAGATTCAAATTGTATACGAATGATAAGCATGATAAGAACTAGATATTCATTTTCTTAAAGTTAAGAAGCAAAAGAAAGCCATTGTGTGTCAGTTTAGTAGCAACAGTTCTAACAGAACGTTAGAAAACAATATTATAAACGTTCTATCAGAATCAAATTTTAAATTATACAAATTGCAAAAAAAAACAAATATTAATTAGTAGGTATAAAACATATATATAAACATATTATATATTTATTTCTCAAAAAAAAATAATGTAATTGTTTGAAAAATAAACGAATTTTATTACAAAAGAAATTCTATCCAATAAAATAACCATAAAATTGTACAAGAATAGCGTTTTTGTTTTTAACTTAACGAAACGGATTGTGAAAAATTCTAGCAAAAAACATGTTTTGAAATTTTGAAGACAATGGATATTGACTTAGATGATTCCAAATAAGGTCACCGTGTTGGCAATTCACTAAAAAGGAACTCAACAGGCTATAATTAATATTTAAAGGCAATGGGGCATATTCATAGTCGCTGATAAACCCAGGTTTCATTAAACTACAGTTTAAGAGAATTTTGGGTCAATGAATTCAGACCAATTTTACTTACAAATAGTTGGTTTTATATTTTTATAAGTTTATTTACTTGCTCTACTAGGGATGGCGGTTATTCAAAATTTACCGTTTTTTGTTTTTTCCGGTTATTTTCCCTCCAGGTTTAACCGGACAAAAAAAAAACGGTTTTTGTAATAACCGGTTTTCTGTTTTATATCAAAAATTGTTAGTTTTTTTATTTGCTTTAAAAAACGATCATTTCAAATAAAATATATCTACATACGACCATGTACATATGTAGATAAGCTTATTTCCGAAATGAAAATACTATTATTTTCGAAAAAAACTACACTTCATGAAATACTCCCATACAAACGAAAATTGCAGATGCGACAACATATTTCAGTTAATAAACTTATTTTAAATAATAAATTATGTTCAAGTTCACAAACGTTAACCGGCCAACAACAACCGTATCGCAATGAGATGAAATCAGCTGACAGATAGGAAAGTAAACATACTCGTACACCGTCTGTATATCTCATTGAAAGGAAGCCAAGATGATAGGATGGAAACTTTTTCAAAAGTTACCTGCCTTAAAATAGTGTAGGTTTCGACATCAAACAACTCAATTTTTCGGAAGTGTTTGTAGTTCAAAATGATTTCACATTCCTACCACTAACAATTTCTCTATAAAAGAAAAGTTAGCAGGGGTGAATAACAGTGCTGGTTGCACACACACAAATGCATGTTTTATAAAACAAAGACAATTTTTTTGCAAGACATTTTATATTTCCGTGCTGATAAAAGTTTCAATGTAAATAACCGTTTTTTTTCAGCCGGTTATTGGATTTCTGAAAAACAAATCTCCGGTGAAAACCGGTTATCCAAAACAAAATAACCGGTTTCGATTTTAACCGGCCAGTTTTTCCCATCCATGTTCTACCACACAAATATCTTCAAATATTTTGGAATGATAAACTTAAACAAAATAGAATCAACGTCCGAAAATTTAACTAAACCTAGGTTTAACTTAGACATAGTTCAAAAATGACTATAAATGCGCCCCATTTAGTAAACTCATGTTTAAATTTTATATTTTTGTACACGAACAAATTTTCCGTAATCCAAAACGTAAGTGACATTTTTGAGAGAATTCGAAAAAAAAGAAAATATTTTCCAGTTAGGGAATCTCGTAAGAATGAACAGGCCTACACGAAGCGTCGTATGGGGTGCACGCCAAGTAGAGTAATACTACGTTTTCACCGACCACTAAACCGAGATTTAAGTATAATCGGTCGAAATCACCTATAAATCTTGAGGAGTTGACATACAAATTTAAATCTCCTTATGAAGATTTAAAATAAATCTCATTTAAATCTTCATGGCCAACAGAGGTACAAATCGGACTAAAACTAACCTTTCCCATATCGAAATGAACGCATTCATGGGGAAAGTGAAACTTTCGCTTCAGTTGAAACATATGAAGTCTCATTTCTACATTATATTTATAAGGAAATGTTGAAAATATTATCGAAATGAATCTTATAGCTTTACTAAATTTCAAAACGCGTTTTCAACATTTCAAAAGTAGGCTCAGATTTTGACAGTAAGTTCTATTTGAAATGTTTCATTTTCTCTTATGATATAGAAGTTAGACATGCAGCTAAAAATTCACTTTCCCCATGAATGAGTTCATTTAGATATGGCGATAGGTTAAGGAGGCTTTACATGCATCTTCATCTTCATCTGCATTGACATCTGCAAAAAAAGAGGAAACAAAATAAAAAATTCATACTTGTGCGATAGAGAGCGAAAACCAAAATGGAGATCATCTTCATGTATGAAGATTATAGGAAGTACGAACCTGAAGATTGCAGATTATAGTGAAGATGAACATGTTCATCTTCATTATAGCATTTTCATCTGCACCATAATTTGTTCCGTTCAGATAACGAATTTTCAAGTTTTTTTTTACCATTTCACCTCAGTTTGCTTAAAAACAACGAAAAAAGCGAAAATTTTCTTCTCAAAACTACATACCTGAACGCTAAGAACATGTGATTGTGAGATGTGCCAAGAAAGTTATAGCAGAGTTCGAGTAAGTTATTAGTGTGTACCCTGTCTTACTTTTATGTTTGTTTTATATTATTGGCCCGCTCTACTTTTCTTCAAGTCTGCAGATGCAGATCCATGTAAAGCCGCCTTTAAGGTGGCTTTACATGTATCTTCATCTTCATCTGCATCGACATCTGCAAAAAAAGTAAAGGAGGCTTTACATGTATCTTCATCTTCATCTGCATTGACATCTGCAAAAAAAAGAGGAAACAAAATAAAAAAATCATACTTGTGCGATAGAGAGCGAAGACCAAAATGGAGATCGTCTTCATGTATGAAGATTATAGGAAGTATGAATCTGAAGATTGCAGATTATAGTGAAGATGAACATGTTCATCTTCATTATATCATTTTCATCTGCACTATAATTTGTTCCGTTTAGGTAACGAATTTTCAAGTTTTTTTTTACCATTTCAACACAATTTGCTTAAAAACAACGAAAATAGTGAACATTTTTTTCTCAAAACTACATACCTGAACGCCAAGAACATGTGATTGTGAGATGTGTCAAGAAAGTTATAGCAGAGTTCGAGTAAGTTATTAGTGTGTACCCTGTCTTACTTTTATGTTTGTTTTAAATTATGGTCCCGCTTTACTTTTCTTCAAGTCTGCAGATGCAGATCCATGTAAAGCCTCCTTTAGTTTTATTTGCACATCTATTGTCCCCATAAAGATTTAAAGGAGATTTATTTTCTTCATCTAAAGAGATTTACTTAAATATCGTTTTAATTGTTGGTAAAAACACATTATTTATAAATCTAAAAGAGATTAAAGTTCTGTGAAAACGTATAGTAATGCGCGACTGGATCGGATGTACTCTCTCATAAATATGTTCGATCACATCATAAGCACAAGATTTTTAGTAGAAAAAGATACCTTATTATATATGTAATTAAAGTCCTTTCCGTTATATGGCGGGTATGAACATTTTTTTTTGGACCAAAATGTAGACTACAATGAAGCACATTTTTCTTATCAAAATCGTTAAAACCGTTTTCGAGATAATTAAAATTTTCTTGCTACAAAAAATTAGAATGGCAGGTAACTATATTGTTGGGGCTAAGAATAAAAAAAAGTATTAGGTAATCACCTAATTGCCAAGGTACCAAGTGTGAAAAAAATCTCTTAATCTGCTTGGGTTGTCGATCGACCTACAGGCTGACATATATACGTACGGAATTGTGGTACACACTTTTTCCGTTTTCTCTATCATCGTATAATTACAAGATTGATGAAAATCTTGAGTTCGATTTTTTACCAAATGCAAAACTTGCCCTTTAGTACCTATATCGCATGTAAAAATAACTCTGGGATTCGTCATAATCGTAATGCTGCTAATTTCGATCAGATCATCAATTTGTTTGTATACGAAACCAATTCACATGCTAAAAGTTAAAAAGAAGTGAATAAAAAAATTCTCCGTTAAATGCAAGGTGATTGCAAACGTAGAATGAAATCTAGAGGCAGAGACGATAATGGTTAATTGTCTTATACTCGACTTAAATAAAAACCATCAATTTATTTTTTCTACTTTTATTAAAAAAAAAATATAGATTCAAGAAAATAATGTGATGTTGCTCGTAGTATTCTTTGTGTTTAAAAAAAAATATTTATAAATTTACTGATATCCAATGTCTTCGATACTTGGATCGGATTGAAATTTGTTAAGTTGTCTGCATCTACATTTCCCATCATTCTGTCTGCCAGAGCCCAATAAAAACCGCCTGGCATTTAAGCCTTCATTTATTTTCGGGAAGCCAGTCATAGTTTCTTTAACAGTTGTCATCAAAACAGGCAGATACATCATAAGCTCCTTCATATGACCCACAACTTGATTGTAATCGATGTTTGCAAAGAAATCAGCCCTTTCGTCAATAGGTGGCGCTGATTTAACCATCCGAAAGCCTATCACATACAATAGATAAAAGCAAAATTTTAACTAAATTAAATCATAATCTTTAAACTTTTACATCTCTTACCGACCAAAGAAATTATGAAAAATATCTGAATAGACTTCATCGTTGAGTGAACAAGACAAGACCACCGATTACTTGGTTTTGATAGTTTGAAGTTCTATTTAAAAGAATTTTCTTTCTATAATGAATAAATGTATGTTTAAAATTTTAGAGGTCATTTTACGTAACAGGTGTTTAGGAAAATGAAGCCAAGCTCAGCAAATTGAAAGAGCAACGAACAACAGAAAGATTTGTTTTGATTCAAAAGTAGGTTGATGTCAGAAATATGACTCTCAATTGAAATATTTCGCGGAATGATGAAACATTTTTATGTTGGGTCAAATTTTGCCGGTATGACAGCTAGGTATGTAATCAGCTTACATTTGATTGGTAGTTAAATTACTTCTTTTTGCAGTTGGTGTATACATTTAAGGTCAGTTAATTACTTTTAAATTGTAAAAACTATAGATACATGTCTATTTCATATGAGGTACATATATATCTACGAGGAGGATACACCTCTGAGACCCAACACTTTCAATGACTAGAAAGTGCATTTCTAATAAAACTGCCAGCCTTTAATCAAAGAAAAGAAAAAAATTAATGTGTCCTTACATCCGACACACGTTTGTACGCCATTTTAATTATTTTTGAATTTCTTTTTCCTTGCAAAAATAAAAATTATGTACATATGTATATGGATTCGAGTCTGTAAACAGCGTTCTTACATACAACAAATATGACGTTTTCTTCTTCTAGAATGAAGTGAGAATTTTAGTTTTTTTTTTTATTTATCAAATTACTAGCTACTTACGGTCGTCCTTTAGGCGATCAATGGACACATTTCAAGCTCAACACATTCAACTCTAATGTTGAACTTATTGTTTAATAAGTGTACGGCTGGTGTACGAGCTCGTGGTGCTCGTTGATCAACGTGTTGAGCAACATTTCCAAGATAATTTGTTTAACTTGTTGATCAACTTTTTTAAATTTTGTCTGGTGTTGGTTGCAAATACAATTTTTTTCTGCAAGGGGTTGAACCTGGATTTTTTTTCAAAAACCTTCAAAAAAAAATTAAATTGGCAAATTTTACACCATTGCAAAGGTCTGTTCAATCCCTTTCAAGTGCTGAAAACCGCAGCTTTTTCTGAGGCTTAGTTGCCGACATATCAGCTTCCAAGCAATTCAAATGCAGTTTTGTTGACAATGACGGGAACAATTTTGGATTGCAATATCTCGGGAATCGGAGACTGCAGGAACGTTTGATTTTCAGGTGTTGATAGGTATTTAATAGACCTTTCTTTGCATAGACAGTGACGGGAACAATTGTGGATTGCAATATCTCGAGAACCAGAGGCTGCAGAAACGTTTGGTTTTCAGGTGTGGATATGTATTTAATAGACCTATCTTTGAATGTATATATAGATGGATTTGGGAATTATTTTTAAAAATACAATTTTTTTCCACAAGGGGAACAAAAATTAAATAGGGAACAACTTTGGATTGCAATATCTCGAGAACCAGAGGCTACAGCAGCGTTCCGTTTTCAGGTGTGGATAGGTATTTAGTAGACCTATTTTTGCATGTATATATCGATGGATTTGGGAAACATTTTTGAAAATACATTTTTTTCTGCAAGGGGTTAAACCTTGATTTTTTTTTCAAAAATCGTCAAAAAAATTAAATTGGCAAATTTTACGCCATTGCAAAGGTCTGTTCAATCCCTTTCAAATGCTGAAAACCGCAGGTTTTCTCAGGCTTGGTTGCCGAGATATCAGCTTCCAAAAGAATTCAAATGCAGTTTTGTTGACAATGACGGGAAAAATTCTGGATTGCAATATCTCGAGAACCAGAGGCTGCAGAAATGTTTGATTTTCAGGTGTGGATAGGTATTTAATAGACCTATCTTTGCATGTATATATCGATGGATTTGGGAATTATTTTTGAAAATACAATTTTTTTCCGCAAGGGGTTAACCTTGATTTTTTTTTCAAAATTCTTCAAAAAAATTAAATCGGCAAATTTTACACCAATGCGAAGGTCTGATCAATCCCTTTCAAGCTTAAACTATTTCAGAAGCATTCCGGAGCCTCTGGACGACCAATCGAAAACTACATTAGTTTTGAGCAATTTGACAGAGTAAACTAAAATTGGCGAAATACAAACTCACATAAAATCATTTTAAATATTTTTAGCAAAAATATTTGGTCATCTGCGAGCTTGGACTAAAACGAAAATATTCAATTAAAGTCCAATACAATGAAATATCACTTTTGCTTTGACAGAATTCAATAGTCCAAGATTAAAAAAGAATTAGACAATAAAAAGCATTAAAGTTTAAAATGAATACATCTGCGAGCTATAGATTCGGCCTTTTATACACTTAAATTTATTTTAAGTTTTGCCGTTATTCCAGAAATGAAACCCTCGTCAAATAAAGCCCCTATGTAAAAGTATTGCATGTTTATATACAATCGCCTTTCATATGCTAACAAGTGTGGAGAGTTATATAAAAAGTGTGTAACATTCAATGTTGATAGTAGACCCCTACACTTACGGAAAGGTAGGTGTCTAGGTAGTATTCATGCATCTCATCATGTCCAAATTTTGATTGCGAAACCTAAGCAAATGTTACAAACAAACCAACTTCTCTCAAAATTAAAACCAAAGGTACACCTTCAATGTTAACCGCTCCCAACACACGCACCACACACAAAACCACCCACACATTCACCTCTGGGATCCTTTTATTCCGGTCACACAATATGTGTACCTACCTACATTGCAAACTCATTAAAATTCAGAAAAATGTTTGTCGGAAACTCCTTCTTCGTGGAAAAGGGATGATGATGATGATGATGTGCACAGAAAATGGCCTCCACCTGACGATGCCACAAATCGATTACAGTTTGTAACGTGGTGGGTTCCATTAACAATAAACTCCTCTATCCCAGCAACTATACCAACTTTGCCATGGTTTCGGTTAGCCCAATGAACAACGAAAATCTAAACCAGAATGTACTCTAGATAGATCAATATATTTTGCAATCCGTGTTTGCCACGTCTATATACTCTTAGGCACGACGACCGACACGACACATTATCTTCAGGATTCATCTTAATCATAAAAGTCGAAGAAGCGTTTTGAAGCTGTAGTTTTAGCATCCCGCATACCTATAATGAAGGTAGCTGGCCGAAATCAATTAAGCATTTAGCAGCCAGAATGCATGCAGAAACTTTTTATCTTTACTACACAATATGCTAAAACCTTTACGTCCCTTTAAAACGATGCGATGAGCAGAAAAGGTATGACATTCAATGGAACAAGACACCATTCTAAATCACGATAATTGTGTTGGCTATGCCAGTTGCTTGAAGGAATGAAACAGATTGACAATGGCAACTGTTTGATAGTCGACACGAAGCAAATCCAAGAAAGAAATAAAAATTAATTCGGAAAGATACAAGCTTTCGGTATCGACGAAGCGTACGCTTCAACTGGCACCATAAGTTTTTTCGTATAAATTGATTTCGAAGTATTTCAACTTTCTGAATTCAAAATTTAGAAAACATACCTTTCGATTTCAGATTGCTGCTTTACTATGGAAATAATGATCTTTTTAGACACACTATTTACAAGAACAATTAAGAATAAATTTAGAGGGTTACCAACGAATTCTGAACAAAATTCTGTTACCTCGTTGACATTTGAAGCTTACGAATACATATTTCATCACAATTCCTTTCCTACCAATTTCCCTATGCAAAGCGTTGGACGGAAGCGCATCATGTATGTTAATCACATATTTCGATCACACCTGGTTAAGGTTTGATTATTTTTTTTTTACATTTTGGTCTAAGCTAGAACCCATTTATATATTTTTGTTATTTTTTGTTGTTTTTTTTTTGCTCTTGACATGGGTTAAGGTAAATCTTTAATATCTTATCCTTTTCAGGTGGCAACAAATCGAGCTCGATTGAATAAATCAAGTCCTCCTCATTCTAAATTTTGACGAAGAAAAGTGAAAAGACTTTTTCGTCTCTTTGGGAGCACGCCAGCTGGGATAGTATTTTTTTGTTTCAATGATTGATTGAATTTATTTCATAGGTCAGAGATTTAAAAAAATAGTCAATATAGTCAGCTATGTCGCCAGATAAAAAATCACAAACGGAATGAAAAAAAAATTGTCATTTTATTATTACTCCTGAAAATAAGATAGATTCTTTAAACATCTGAGTGCAAAAAAATACTTAATTCATTTCTCTTACTTGCACCTCGATCAATCCACGTCTTTATACCTTTCAAACAGGATTAATTTAATAAATTGCCTTATAATGTCCAGTTTTTTTTTTTCAATTTGTAACTTCCTGCTAAATATGCCAATCAACCGGAAGTAGCCATCAGGTTCATGTTAAAGAAACAGCCAAAGACTATAATTCAGCTGTTCCCTGGATGATGGAGTAAGTCAATTTTCTTATTTAACGCGCTTGGAAATAAATCATCACTTGTGAGCAATTACTCACAGGGTGTTAACAGCCTACAGCTACTACAACCCTCTTCCAGCATCAGTTATCCATGAGTCAGCGCTCCACCATCATTACCCCTATCGAACTTTCCTTTCGTTCAATGATTGGATGCCAAATGCCGGTGCTGCTGTTGTTGCTCCTGCTTCATAAGTTAAAATTTTCATCTTTATGGATTCCATCCCTATTATAATAGATGGAAGAATCTACAATCAATCACTGCCATTTTGCCCGCTTATATATTTTCAAAGTGACAAGGCGAGCGAGCGTTGCTGCTTCCTACACACTTCAATTTTCTCGCATAAACAACATAATGATGGCACTAACGCTGATGCGTCTAATCAATTGTACTTAAAGGGGTTGAATTTTCTACAAATGATATAATAATAGCAATAGCTTCGTTCTAAATTTACTTTAAATTTGTTCAATTAGAAATAATAAGGAGGAATTTTTATTTTTGTTCATGGTGAAACAAAAAAAAAGTATAAATAAATGGTGAATCAAAATGTCTATAAATATGAACATGAGATCTCATATGAATAGGAGTCCTCATTTTTACTGTCAAATACTTAGGAAAACTTATTTTTCTTAGATCTGAGTTTCTTAACAACTGACTAATTAAACATTTCCAGAAACTATCAGTCATTTATGTTTCTTATTTTGACATTTGAACAAAAACAACATAACCATTATGCCTGATTCACAATGCTTCGTTGGGCGTTACTGTGACAGATTTTCTCCCAACGCTAAAGTCCACATAGCAATTTATGTATAGTGTTTACAATGAGCCGTTGGGTACTAATGTTACGAGTCGTTATTTATTAGCAAGTACACAAGCCAACGTAACATAAGCGACTGCAACGCTCAAGTTAAAAAGAAAATAAACTTTTGCGCGCGTTTTGACAATCTGGCATATCATTGTTCTACATCCCTGTATTTATCAAACGCTAAAATTTTTTAAATTCCAGCTAATTGATGTCTGATGGAAATTACTAATTCGACTTTCGCTTAAAGTTATGTTAAAGTAATATAAGCTTCTCTAGCGCCAACGCGCTATAGGAAATCAGCCTTTTTTATTTCACAAAAAACCTTTCATGTTTTGCATCACAGCTTTTGACTTATGGTTGAAATTCTTAATTGTGAACAACTCTAATTGTTGTCAAATATTGCCATATATTTTTAATCCTTTCACACGAGGAAACAAAATTACAAGCAACATTTATTTTGTAGGTGAATCGGGCAAGGATGAATGAACAAAATCGCCCCTGACAAGTTTTTGACGTTTTTTTTCTAGATTGAAGAGATCAGACGAGCAACTTATGTCGAATTCCTTACAAGCAAACAATCGATTATTTTCTTAGCACAATCGAATTTTAAGAAGAAATGTAAAAACAATACAAACGCATGTGCATACGTAGGTATTGCTTTTGTTCCTTTTTTGTGAACTCTGCTTTTAATTTTAATTTTAATTTAGTTCTTTTGTGACCTTTAGCCCAAATTATGCGTTTCGCCCAGGTACTACTGTTGGGCTCATCAGTTAGCCATTGACTAATATTGTGCGTCTTAGAAGGGTACTACAGCACTTAACTGATCGTACAATTGGAAACTTCACAAAAATCTTCAGCAAATCATTTCCTTTGTTAAAAGGGGTCACGTTCAAAATAGATACATAAGAGAATTCATAAACATGCACAGTGAACTGCATTTATTAAACGCAAATTTGACTGAATTCCAAACAACCAAGTATTCCATTCTTTTCTGAACACAATCGAATTAATCGATCGATCGAAATGCACTTGACTTGAAATGAAGAAGGCAATTTTTTAACAGCTGGCCAATCAGCAACTAGAAGCTTGAATTACTTTCAAGATGTCTACTTCTGCTGAACGTGCCCATTGGGGACGTTCACTCAATTATTCTCAGCAATCTAGAATAACTTACTGTTGTTGTAATGCGTGCAAAAGCACATCTGATGAAAAAACAGCTGTTCTCATGAAAGCTACACACAAAATATGACAAACAGTGTTACGTCAAACTTGATAATTACGTAACACCATTGTCGAATCGCATTTATTATAAATTCACTGCCACCAAGTCACCAGTGTTTTTTTTTTCTTTGAAGGAAAACTTTCAATTGCCTGTCTGCTTAAATAATTTTTAAAATATAAAAATTCTTAAGAGGAAACAACTTTTTTTAAATCACAAGTAGGTAGATACCAGTGGCTTACCAGTGTCATAAGTTTCAAAAATATTTTTACCACCACCTACGCATTGTGATTTATTCGTTCCCACTTTCCTCATCATCCCATGAGAGCTTCCTATTTGAACTTGTCCCATAAATCAGTCTTTCTTCTATATTTTCCTTTAGCAAAAAAAAAGAAAACAATTTCCCACAAAAGAGATGAAATTCTTCATCACATTGTTGTTGTTTTTTTTTGCCAAAAATCTTCTTCATTCTTTAGGAAAATAATTTCTGCGTACCAAACCCAAAGCTGTGCAATATATAAAATATAATATTTCAGAACATATCAGGCTGAAAATCAAGGGATGGTTGCAGAAAGAACTCATAAATTTGGGAATCTACTCCAGTCCACTTTATACCAAACATTTAAATTTGATTTACTATGGAACTGGCATTGCGCTTGTATAATGTAGACACTAAAAACAAAATCAAGAGTTTTATGAGAACGAAATAGTCTTGCGGTCGCCAGAATATTTATAATTATATTATTTCTCATTTGAGTTTAGTTGAACTAGAATCGGTCGCGGACTGGTAATCACAAGTCCAGCTCCAAATCCAGACAATCATAACAGAGCAAGAGCACCACAATTTCTGATTGTCTTATACACGCATCCATCCCGCAATGTGGTATAATAGCAGTGCTGGTGCTGGCGCAGCGCAGGGGCTCCAAGGAGGTGCGAATATTTTGCTCTCACACGTTCAAACAATGAGCACATTGGAATTATGGTGGCGATGGCGGCCTAAACATAATAATGCTCCAAACCGCAGGAAACCATGCATAGTTTGTAACATGGAAATCACTGATGGCACTCTACTTGCAATGGAAATACGAGTGCATTGGCAGATTTATATCTATTCAGCACATCAATGGTGTGGTTACCCGTTCGGTTGCTGGCTGGCTCCAGCTTAATGTTTGTGGCTGCAAAGGGTGATGTTGGATTTGTGGGATCATTTTATTGAGTGCGTTTTGCATATGGGACACAACTTAAAAGAGGAAAACATTTGCTACCTCTAAATATAAAGATGTATCTGCATAATGTACATATACCTATTCATATTTATGTGCAAAATGTAGGTCTAGGTATATAAATAGCAAATCTGGTGTATTAAATTTTCCGAAATGATAAATCCTTGCCTGATAATATTAAAATCTAGAAAAGTAAAATAAATAAACCGCATACGCACCCTATAATATTATTTAACTGAAAGTACGAGTATCTACGTGTGATATTTAAAAATTACAGTGCTGCCGATTGATCGCCGAGTCGGTCTTAAACTAAATATTTGGTATTATAATTTAGTATTTAACAATATCAATTTAAAAACAGAATTACCAAAAAATCGTCCACCCGTTTCCGAAATTATTTGTCGAAAATGTTGTTACATAGTATTATTTAGAATTCAAAGGACCTAGTTTTATAAATTTTTTTAGCGAAATCCTTTGACAAAGTCGAAAATTAAGAAACTGCTCTATGATGACAGCTATATACCGTTAAGATCACACGTACTTGCTCTTATGTTCGATTACATCGAATAGAAAAGATTTTTATTAAGAATCTAAATATACTTTTCGTCGTTTTACTTAATTTTTTATTTACAAAATTTCTTTAATTTTTTTCTAAAAAAAATTGGTGTGGCAAATTTAAACATTTAATAATATTAACTTAAAACGGAAACTCCAAAAAAAATCATCTACATACATGTTGATGAATTTACATTGAATTTTCAAAAAAAAATATTTTTCGAAATTTTTTTTTTACAGAATTATTTATAATTCGAAGGACCTGCTATAAAAAAATGTTGACCGAAATTTGTCGAGCCGTTTATCAGAAAGTTCAAAGTCAAAAAAATGGTTGTATAGCATCTATAACGTCAATATCAAAAAATGTTGACTATACGTAAAGTAGTGCACACACTTTTTTTATCAAAATCGTTGGAGCCGTTTTCGAGATAATTAAGATGGTAGACAAAATTGTATGGCGAGTACCGTTATTTGTGGGACTAATAAACAATTGGGGCTAAAAAACGATTCAAAAATCACAAACAATTTGTGACAATCCCCTAAACATCGCGCCACACATCTTTTCTATCCTTCTTTCTCTTCTTCCACCGGATGCCCACGCTGTGTTAAAAAAAACATATAAAAGGTATTCATAATCCCTTGAGCGCGTGCAAAAAAAAAACGCTTAAGTACCAAGTTTTAAGAAAATCGCTTCAGCATTAGAAAGGTGTTCTTTATCGTTGTAAAGTCAAGTTCGACTAAGATCTCGAGTTCGATTTTTGTCCCAAACGCAAAACTTTCCCTATAGTACCTACCTATATCGCAAGTAAAAATATATGGACTGAAATGTAGACAATACCTAAATCTTTGAGGATCTCTGTTTTAATCTTTTTTTTAGTCCCAAATATAACAGTAATAATATACAATTTTTTGCATCAAAAAAGATAAATCTTGATTATCTCAAAAACTCGTGCAACGGCCTAGAAAAAAAATTCTGTCGTCTTTTGTAGGTAATTTTTTTTTCATTTCTCACTAATGGGTCAATAAATTTCGAATTCAAATACTAAATAATAGTGCATACAGAACTTTTTTTTGAAAATTCAATATTTCGGTTGTTTTGTTTAAATATACATTCAATTTATATTGTTTAATATATACTTGATTGTGAGACGAAATTTTTTTTGAAAGAAAATTAAAGTATTTTTTTTAAATGAAGTTAAAAGACAGAATACGTCTCTGCAAGACACATATTTTAACCAAATTCAACACGCAGAATTCAGACTATACTATTTTTCTGAAAAGCCTTCATGATTGGACTTGAATTTCAAGTGTCCTATGAGAATCGCTGAATGTAGGAGTACTATTATTGAATCTCTACAAAATGTTCGTTCTTAAAAAAAAAAAAAAACCACAGGTTGAAATGTCCGAGTTTAATCACAATATTCCTTTATTTCGAATGATGTTTTTAAGAAGATATTGTGCTGGAGAGGTTCAAAAAGATAATTACATTCATATGATGTTATCAGAACAACATTTTTTGGATGTTACAGGACCTCGAAAGCATCATCAGACGACAGGATTTTAAATTTTGTTTGTATGGATTTTTGAAAAGGTAGGTTTTAATTTCCAATACGTTCCCATTATTTTTTGGGAGTGACAACCGTGATTTCGGCAATATTACATATAACACGGTGTCTCCACGTTCTATATTTTATAGAAAAATTCATTTTGAAAGAAAAATAGAATGCTAGAAAATTTGGCATTGGACATTTCCTAGCATACTATTTCAATTGCCCAAATGTCGCGAAGTATCGGTGTGTTTTTGCTTTATTAGCATTACAAGAATTAAAAAACGTTCAACAAAAGGAATTAAACAAAAAAAAACAAGGAATTATAACAAGTGTGTTCCCGTACTTTGTGCGCAAAAAATGTGAAGACTGTCATTTTTGCAAGAGTGGGGGTAAAAATCTTTCAGAGCGCAACAAATTTTCACAAAAGTACGGGAACTCTTTGAACGACAATTTTTGCCATTTTCTAAACGTCAACATAAAGTGTATTTTTGAAAATGTTTATTAAAGATATACGTGAAATTATTTCTTAAAATAACCAATAATTTCAATTTATTGCACGGATAAGCCCGACCAGACTATAAATTCCATTATTTTCAACTTTTTTAACGATACACTTGGCAACTGACAGCTTATGTATTGTTTTTTTTTTATTTTTTCCATCATATGACAGTATTCATAAATTTGTCGAAAGAAATTTCTTTGCCTAAAATTCACAGCCTGGGGAAATATTTCACTCTCTCATGAGCGCTCTCTTCTGTGGAAAACTACGAAAATTTAAAGGACGGGAACAGATTTGACTGTTTTTCGTAGAAATTCGTAGATTTTCGACGTTTTAGGGAGCACGGGAACGCACCTAACAATAACACACACCCCAAACGTTCAGAAACACGAAACGTCAAAGTGAAAATGGCAACCAAATAATATACTATCTATAGAATGCTATGAGCTGTGCAATGTCTAGTATTAAATTTTGTATAGAATGCTATTTGTGGTCTTCACGATAGAATGCTATTTGTGGTCTTCACGATCAATTTTCATATGATGCTATGTAGCTAACTAGAAAATCTTGCTCGTGGAGACACCATGTAAAATATAATAGATCTTAGCAATCTCAGAAACAACAAAAGAATTCCTCACCCAAATTTCACGAACTTTGAAAACAAAATATCTACAAGTTAAATCATTAGGTTACATACCACCTTACTTGAATCGATTTAATTTTGATTATTGTTCATATTTTAATAAGAAAACTACAATTGAAAAGTAAATTAGATGGTTTTCTTAATGTAACTTAACATGTTCGCTTTATGCACAATCTTTAAGCTTTACATTTTAACTTTTATTTAAAAAAGACTTTATATCAATTAATACTACAAACGTTAGGTAGGTACTTGGAAAAAAATATCAGAATTTATATCTGACGCCAACATGTCCACTGTTGTCGTTATATTTGAATTGTCGGGACACTTGACCGTAAACGTCAACATTTTTACCAACAGGATGGGTGTAGGTAACACTTGCACTTGCCCCATGACGACCATGGTGTTCACCACGTACTTCCACTGATCGCATTGGCTCGTTATCAGGCCTCTTTACTTCTTTCTAAAAATATCGAATAGGTAATTTTACTATACTCGTATTTTCATGAATTTAAATTATTAAACTTATAAGTTCAAATTAAATGATTCGTTGGATCAAACGGCCAAATTTCAAACTTACATCTGCCATTTTTAAATTAAAGAAATCTTGCTCTCAATAGTTTTAGTTTCAAGCCTCAAAAATCAACTTATATCTAAATTATATTCTACATTTCCTTTTATACTGAGTTTGTTATCATGTTTTTTTTTTATTTTAAAGCAAAAATTCCCCGCATGTATGTACATTCATTATTCATAGATGAATCGACTGAGAACCAATTTCTCACACATTTTATGATATGAATCATTATAAATATACAATATCCATTTTTTGTTAGGCTTATACAAGTACGAGGATCAGGGATTCCCCTTGGCGTTATGCATGGATGTAAAGAATATAGCTAATAATATACTTGTATTTATGAAATAAATTTATCAACAGTAAAGTATATACTCACAAAAGTGAGTGAAATTGTTCATTGCATGATAAATGAAATTGAAAGCAATTAAATGATAATTTAATTGATAACTAAAATGTATAATTTATTTAAAATGTTATAAATTAAAAAAAATATAAGACACTCTTTAGTCAAAATAATTTCTTTTGTTGGTCAATCAAACATTCGATTTTTTCTGAACATAATCGAATTATTTCCAAGCAAACACAAGTTATAACAAAAATAAAATCGATCTAGTTCCACATCTGATGGTATACTATGCACATGAGAGCGACCAACGACCAACAAAATTACGAATATTTTGTTGCATTTTGACATTTCGTTCACATGGCTTTTTTTTCTTCATCAAGTATCAAAAAAGTTGATAATGGGGGCGTTCGGTAGCGCACAGCTTTGCTGTGCAATACGTTCGTTGTTGTTGTAATACGTGTTAAATATCTGTCAATTAACATCTGAGGACCATTACAACGTACAAAACATATGATTTCCAAATCGAAGCCAAGATAGCGCTAAATGTTTGGTATACTTAGGTATCGTAGTGCAAAGCTGACCACGAAATCAGCTGTCTTTTCAATTGTTGTTTGTGAACTTTAATTACGTACCTAATACATCATCTTCTTCTTCTGAATCGGTTGAAACATTTGTGGTTCTTACTTCCAAATTCATTTTTAATTTATATTTTAGCCAACAGATGTATGTTTAATTTACTTTGAGCCGAAGCGTAATCATAAGCAGTTTTTTTTCTGTTTTGACAGAAATGGTTACCTATTGGGTTTTATACGTTCACAAACGCACAATATAATTTTCAGCAATGTATCAGAAAGCTGTGCGACACCGAACGCCCTCAATCTGATTAGTACCGCACGAACAAATTATTATTCGTTGAATTGTGTATGGTATGTGAAAATGAATAGAGTTTGACTGTTCCTAACAATAGGGTGCAATTCGCGACGAGCAATAATATCTTGTTTTGCCCATACTAAATTTTTGTAGCTGAACATTAATATAAATTATATTTCTACGATTTGTTTTGTTTAGAATTTGTGTAGAATTTAGATTTTTAAATTTAAATATTCTTTAAATCGAATAATATTCGTCGGTCGTTGGTCGCTCCCATGTGAATAGTCCTTAAATCTAAAGCGAATAAAAAAACCTGAGTGTACTGTCGTCAGCAAAACAATATATATAATATAGGTATTCACGATCTGGTGTACCATGTCTTGTAAAATTGTAAAATTTTATTTTTTTACAACAGACTGTGAACACACCCTTACTAATCTGGAGCAACACTGAAGCAAATGTCAAAATCTGTTTCACATTTGCTTTGAAGAAGCCTTAGCTTGTGTTTTTAAAATCTTGTATTTTTCTGTTACAATAGGGGTATTCACGATCTGGTGTACCAAGTCTTGTAAAATTGTAAAATTTTATTTTTTTACAACAGACTGTGAACACACCCTTACTAATCTGTAGCAACACTGAAGCAAATGTCAAAATCTGTTTCACATTTGTTCTGAAAAAGGATTAGCTTGGGTTAAAAATATTTTTTATTTTTCTGTTACAATAGTGTTCGGGTATTGTAAAAGTAAAAGTGTAATAATTTGACTTTCAGTATATTTTGTTGTTCTAGTGCAAAAAAATGCTACACTTTTACAATGATACAAGACCAGATACATCGGATCGTAAATACCCATATTGGATTAGAAGTTTTACATAAGGGATCATAATGACAAAGAGAGTCGGAGACGGAACGGAGCCCTGTGGCACACTAGAGTTTATTGTTTGATATCAAGCTTAGTGTATACGATTGGTAGATCTTAGAATATTGTCAGATATGTCAGTGAAAAAATGATTACAATCTCTTACAACTGTGTAAACTTTCAATAAATTGTCAGAAAATTTGTGTTCCAATTAATTGTAAGATCATTGTCTGACAATTAATTGTAAGAAATCCTACAATCGTGTGTAGGCTAGCTGACAATCGTGTAATCTTACAATTAATTTTCAGAAATTCTATCTGACAAATAAATGTATGACGTAAAATTGTAAGGTATCTGATAATCGTGTTCACACATATTTTGTAGCCAGGGCTCACAATTTTTATCGTTGTCCGACGTTTCTGACAACGAAAATAATGTAAGATGTAGTTTTTTTTTGCATCATACAATTTTTTTATTGTCAGGCAATTTAAAGTAATTTTGGACGTCGTGCAGTGTTGCGAACAGATAGAAATGTTTATCAAAAATACTCGCACTCAAAGTTTTGAATTATTGTTGTTTTTTTTTTTTGTTGTTAAAATGAATAGTTATAGAAAAATTATTCTGATAATAAGAAAATTTATGTTAACAGTTATTTTTCAGTTAAATAAAACAAAAAGAGTTCTAAAGTTTTGTTTTTTAGTTTTGATAAATATGAATATATTTTATTAATATTATGTATTAATTTCTATTATTATAATCCAATTTCGACTTTTACTTTCTGAAAAATCAACTGGGAATAGTTTGAAAAGACTGACAAATAATTATGTGTGTAAATTCTCAGCCAACTTCTGACAATAAATTGTAAGAGATTGGTATAGATTTTCTACCAACCGTGTACACACACATAATTAATTGCCAGTTCATTGGTAGATAATTGTCAGAGTTTTTTTAGGTCTGAAAATATTGTAGGATCTACCAATCGTGTAGACTAAGCTTCAGACTTGAAACTATCCAATACGACTTGTATTATGCTGTCGGAAAGGTAATTTCTAATCAAACGAAGGAGAGATTCATCAATGCCAAATGCCCGCATTTTCGATAAGAGAGCTTGATGTCAAACTCTATCAAATGCTTTTGAAATATGTAACAAGCGCAATAATCTTGCTTTCTTCAGAACTATGTAAGGATTTGTACCACTTTTCAGTGAGACATACCATCAGAACACAAGTGGACCTATCGCTACAAAAGCCATAATTTTCGGTCATTAGGGGCTTTTTTCATTCTTCAAGATATTTCTTAAGGTAATGATTAATCAAATTGGAATCCAAATAAATAATAAAAAATAATTTAGAAAATGCTATTTAACGATAAAGTCCAGTAGATAGATTGTATACAAATATGAGAAATTGATAAAAATGTCAATTACGTTTGACCAAAAAGTAAACAATTATAATAGGTCACAGCATTTATTTTATCAAAATCTTTATAGCTGTTTTCGACATAATTAAGCTT